>CAJVGD010000005.1:1200000-1800000 GCA_910890315.1 Serendipita indica DSM 11827 | reverse complement strand
TGCTCAAAGCACGAAAAGGACTGCGACATTTGGTAAGTCTGCTGCGCATATTCTAGCTCCCGACTTATTATGTGATACAGCGGGGCAAGAGTCGAGGACAAAAATCTTATTCGGCACCAAGGAACGCGCAAGTGCAAGCAAGCAAGGCGCGGCAGGTTGCAAACCCATTGAATATATGGACGCGTGTATACTCTGCTATGCTGTATTCTGTTATTCCAAACTCCCTGTAATCGAAGACCCATGTGTTTCAATAGAGAATACCCTTCCAAACAATCGGCGACGAAAATTGAATGAATCTCCGATACTTAGAGGGCATAAACAATGCAAGTGGTCCCTGAAAGAGTGACTATAGCTCATAAACGGATGATTTGACAGCCGTGTGTATTGAGCGGGAATGCTACTGCAATGCTAGTTACCCAGACTCCTGTTCATGAATCTGCGCTTGGTGAAGCAAGTCCACCATTTGCTTGGTTTGCCAGTCCCGTCGGCATAGAGTTTCTCCACCAGTCTCGCCGCAGTCTCCTGCCTCGCTTGAACAAGATATTGTCTAAGAGAGTCTAAAAGGCAAAATCAAACGTTAGAAGAACAAGTCCAACTGCGGGCGATGCAAGACGGGGAGACTGCGCGTACTCACCGGCCTCGATTCTGTTTGCGGGCGTAGCATAGTGGGCGTTTAGTGGGAAATTGGCGTCTCCTGGTATAGGGAAATTGTCCACAGCCAACGTGTTCAGCGTCTTGGTGGCCTCTATCTGCGACGGTGGCACGCGCGATGCGGCGATTTTGGCCAGGCAGTCGGAAATGAAGAGGATAAGAATGATGAGTAGACGATCTGCCGGACCTTTGATCTCAAAGTTTCGGAAGAGCGAGTTTGCGCGGAAGAGATCGAGTGTCTCGTCGATAATATCGACAGAGTTTGGATCAGCTGGTGGGCTTTTAGATATTTAAAGGTGTATGGACAGGCGATGTGAGCGTACCTATCGGTGCAGGTCCTCTGATTTTGGATTTGAAGGGCAGCAGAGACAAGTTTCCAACGAGCCGCACGTCGGCCTCTTCGTTGAAGGATGAGTGATATGCCTGATTATGATACAAATATTAACAAGGGCCCTTGAATATTTTTGGGAATAATTTGCTGACCGGCATATTGTGGAAGAGGTCAACACAAGCGTCACTTCGTCTCCGACTTCAACTCGCAAATCCACCTAGACAGCCCTGTGGCCATGGCAGACCCAGAAGCGGCATCTTTAATCTCCACAAGGTCCATACAACCTGCTCCAGCGACTCTAACCAGTGCGTACTTGTCAACTTGGCATGACGAATGGAAGCAACTGACCATGTACAGAGCTCATCAAACGTATTCGCGCCTTGACGTTCAAGTTATTGCCGGTACAAGTCAATTTAGAGGAGCTCGCAGAGCCTACATCACGCGTTATCACTCCAAAGGTCATCAACGCGTACGCAAAAGCGGCGGGTGACTTTGGAGAAGCGGTATGGATCTTGCATCTTGGGCCACGAAGAACTCACCATGGCTTTAGCTCCCGTACTGTCTCTTACGTGCTCGTCAAACCTTTATATGGGTATGTGCCAAGCTGCCTTCGTCATGTCGACCTCTGAGCTCTGTTCAGGATGCGAATCATAGTGCGGCAGACTATGACGAGCATATGGGTCGTGCAATTGCCTGTGAGGTCCTTGCCCGTCGTATCGTCCACAATGCACCACAGGAACGTCTAAAGTCCATCATGTCAACGCGCTACAGACACAAGGAGTGGGACGGTGATGACAGTAGTCTAAGCTCTGCCCTCGAGCTCGCTATTGATCAACACTGTACCATATTCTTATCATCCAACGAGGCTCAGTTCGGTCAGTACTCCTTCCATTACCCCTAGCCTGTCTCATATCCAGGCAGTGATCGATTCTCTATGGAGTGGTCAGTTTATGAAACTTGTTGGCAAACTTTTGTAACCTCTCGCAGGTACTTGGGTGCAACAGAATAACGAGGACCACGACATCGACTGTAAGTCACGAGCATGACGAACGCCTCTGCTAACAGTTTGCAGACGTCGAGTATCGGCAGGTAGAAGAGAAATCCTGGTGGAGACATTTGGATCCCTCTCGCATGTCTGTCCCTCGGTACCAAAACGCGTTTCGTGTGATCATTTGGTTCTTCTTCCTCTTCGTCTATTCACAAGCAGGCAAGTATAATAACAAACTGAATTCGATATCTCATTGCTACCAGTTCGTCAACCGTTGGAAAAGGTGGATCCCCACCACGATTTCGACTTTTTCGAGGGGATGCTTTACACGATGGCTCTCGCATTTTCGTTTGAAGGTGTGTTAATGGGCCGTTCCATTCATTTACTAACAACGGTCCCAGAGACGCACAGACTGTACACAACCTTACGCTACTTTACGTGGAGAGCCTTTGGTTTCTGGACTATTATAGGTCTCATCACTAATGGTCTACTCATCGCAGCATTCGTGCTACGTATTATGGGTATCGCATCCCATGACCAGACAAAATCCGATAACTGGCATTTCAGAAGCTTTCAGGTGTTGGCCTGTGTCAGTCCGTTCATTTGGTACGTTCATGATCCTATGAAGCGAGATTAGAGTCTGACACCCCGTTTAGGATGAGTACGTAACGAAATGGCCCTGAAAAATCATTCTAATATGATCTACAGGAGTCATTACCGTCCTCGACGGCTTCAAATATATTGGGACAATGCAGATTTGCGTAGCACGCATGATGCAAGAATCTACCATCTTCTTTGTCGTATGTTATATTCGTGGCGCAACTCTCACTATCTCACCCTCCTGTAGCTCCTCTCAATTCTTCTCATCGGCTTCTACCAGGGCATGTACGCGTTGGATGCCGCAGACGGTGTGACGGATAAAGGCGGGGTCGTCATGCACTCTTTACTCCAAGCTTTATTACAGGCGCCAGACTTTAACGCGACCGAGGGGTAAGTGTCCGCATTCAACTTGTGGTTTCATATATTAAATGCAGCACAGAGCATTTGGACTACTGCTATATTATATGTGGTGCTTGGTGACAACGATTGTGCTTCTCAACGTCCTCATCTCCTTGTTCTCGTCCGCATATGAAGATGTGAGTTAATCATTGATTGCAAGAGGATTGGCTCAACGTACTAGGTTGTCGGAGCTGCAGAAAGTCACTATTTGGCATTTGTAGCCGGGAAAACAGTTTCGATGATTCGCGCACCTGATTCCTACGTAGGCTATACATCTACCACCACACTTTAAACTCACATATCACTTTCTAGGTATACCCTGCTCCGTTCAACTTGATTGAAATCTTCTTCATCGCGCCACTCGAGTAAGATCCACTGCGTGTTGTATGAAGTCATCTGATGGATATTATAGACCGTGCATGCCCGCGGACACGTATGCCAAACTGAACCGCGCAATTATGCGGACTCTGTTCTGGATCCCGCTGACGTGCATCGCGTTGTTCGAGGCGACACTGGACCCTCGGAAGAACGAGTTCACCAAGGCGTGGTTCGAGGCTAACGAAGAAGAGGCCGACGACAACCCGGAATACCAGGATCCCGATGTGGATTCTGAGAGCCGGGGGTAATCACAAAGACCAAGTTTGAAGACTTGGTTCGCGAGTTCCCCAACACTTCGCAGGTGAAATGCGGTTGAATTTGGATAGAAAGGCGGCCGCTGATGAATTTTGCAGAGCATGGAGGCGACTATCATCAACGAGATTCAGAAGCTCCGGCAACGGCTAGACGAGTTGACCGCGAAGGTACAAAATGGCAATGTAGAATGACGGAGGCCGAAGAAGATCTTCATGCGGCGTTGAAAATAGCATCTGAAGGCCATATGAACAACATGTCAGGGCAGGAACGGCTGTCGATCCATACTAGCTATCGGCTTGGACGCTTTGTGAGCGAGAAGTTGTGTAGTAGTCTTTTGCAATCGCTGGCTTTCGTGAAGAGGGTGTTACTGAGGCGGCCTAAGATGACAGAGCCATCTGATCGGGTCGGTTGATTACCGATAGGGGGCCCCGCAGTGGACACGAAGGATGCACGACTGATTGGACTAAGGCCTCCATGGCTGGCAGGATCACCTGGCTCGCGAGGGGCTCTCGGCGGCCGCTTGTGCATTTAAGCCACTCGGTGCTCCGTCTGTCTTTGCTTGTGCCCACTCAACAAATCTCTCGAGTCATGCTCTCCCCGAATCTGTGGCTACAAGAGACATGGGCGCAGATTGCCACGACCTACAGCCCGTTACAGATTGAGATTACGGGGACTGTAGTCGTGCAACTGCTCACCTTTTATCTTCCGTGTGCAATCTATATGTCTCTCCCGAAACTTTTCCCTGCATTTTCGGAGAGACACAAGCTGCAAAAGCAGGAGAAGCAGCCCACGCGTGCCCAAATCCTCGACGCCGTCTTTGTCGTCTCTCGGAACCAACTCATCGCATTTGGAATCCAATTCCTTGGTGTGTGGATTCGGCAGCAGCATGGTCTGCCTTGCATCTACGACGTCTCGCCAACGTTCCCCACTCTCCAAATCTTTGTGCGCGATTTCGCGATTGCGCTCATCATACGCGAAGCCTTGTTTTATTACCTGCACCGACTCTTCCACGCCAAAAGGCTGTACCCGTACATCCACAAGATTCACCATCGGTTCACGGCTCCCGTCGCATTGGCAGCGCAATATGCGCATCCAGTTGAGCACATCTTGGTGAATGTACTTCCGGTTGTGCTTCCAAATGCGCTCCTACGATCGCACATTCTCACCTTTTGGGCGTTTCTTGCCGCGATGCTCATCGAAACGTCGACGGTCCACTCGGGCTATGATTTCTGGCCTCATTTGGCGGAGAAGCACGATAGACATGTACGTTTTCTCTCCCTTCGAGTGGGTCTGATGCTGATCGACAACCAGCATGAGGTCTTTATCTGGAACTTTGGTGCGTGCTTGGACTGGTTTGACTGGATGCACGGAACAAAGGAGAAGCAAAAGGTCCAGAATGCATTCACGGACCGCAATGAAAAAAAGAAGAGCTAGAGGATTGATTGAATGCTTCTCCACACTCTATACATCGTTTCTATTTGATCCGTATGTAAGATTCTAAAGAACTTCGTACTTGCGAGACGTCTCCGGATGACAAGGCAAGGTCCAAATGGTAGTGATCCGAGTGGTGGCCCGTGCTAGCAACAGACTTTGACCCGACCACGGCCCGCGCAGAGAATCAAGATGTCGCAACGCCGCATCTTTCTTGGCAAATGTCTCCCGAATCGACGACGGGAGGACTCGTGATTGGAACTCGTTGGAGGAATCGCCTCATCGCCTTGCTGAGGCCGTCGACGACCATTAGGATATAAACCACAGGGAGAGATACCTCGGGGCACTAGAATTGCTTGTCTCCATGAAGGTTTCGGTCGTTCAGCTCGCCCTTACGCTCTTTGCCCTCCCTGCCAGCGTCTTTGCGGCGTTTGGCATCACAAATTCTGGTGGAACGGTCACAGTAGATAGTGGTGCGGGTCTTGTCATCAAGAGTACGTCTCCTCTTGGTTGTTTTTCAGAGTAAACTCTGATCAAAGCCTGCGAATAGTCAACTCCTCAACCGGTGACATCAACTCAATCGTCTACAACTCGAAGCAACTCCAGGACTCGTCAAAGTTTACGCATATTGGTTCAGGTCTAGGATCCGTGACGACCACCACGAGCGTATCGGGCAATTATGCCAGGGTGACACTCACGACCTCGACTCTTATACAGACCTACGTCGTTGTCAATGGTCAGAATACGCTCTACATTGGCACATACATTACCGCCGAACCATCCGTCGGAGAACTCCGTTTCATTGCCCGACTGTCCAGAAGTGCTCTTCCCAATGGAGTGACTGCCTCTGATATCAAAGGTGGTTCAGCAATCGAGGGATCAGATGTGTATAATGTAAATGGACAGACAAGGAGCAAGTTTTACTCCAGCAAACGGTTCATTGGTGATCAGGTCCACGGAGTTACTGGTAGCGGCGTCGGTGTCTACATGGTGCGTTTACATCTATGAGAGATACTTTGTGGCTTAAAATATCAGGTCATCCCTGGAACAGGCTACGAGACGAGCTCTGGCGGTCCTTTCATGCGCGATATAAACAATCAGGGTAGCGATCAGCAAGAGCTATATTGGTGTATGTATCTTCTTGCTTTTGCTCTACCTTGCTAAGAGCTTACAGACATGAATTCAAACCACGAGCAAACGTACGTCTGTCCTTTCCTCTTTGTGCTCTCACTCACACTCTCTCAGAGAATCTTACAGGTTCGTTTCGTCAACCACTTAGGCTCTACGTTGACATCCCATAGGACCGGGTTCTTTGGTCCTTATGCAATGGTATTCACATCTGGCTCAGCCCCTTCGGCATCGCTCGATACGTCCTTCTTCTCCTCTCTGAGCATCAAAGGTTACGTCGCCGCCTCTGGTCGTGGTAAAGTCACCGGGTCGATTTCAAATGTCCAATCCGGCTACCCAGTCGTCGTTGGCTTTAAGAACTCGGCCGCCCAATACTGGACGACTGCCAGCGGATCTTCCTACACCTCTCCCGCCATGAAACCAGGAACATATACCGTGACGTTGTTCAAGGGCGAGCTCGAAGTTGGCACTGGCTCTGCAAGTGTGAGTGCGGGCGGGACGACCACGGTCAATCTGTCGTCAAATGAAAGTATTCCAAATGCCATTTGGAGTATTGGAAATAGCGATGGTACGCCAAGTGGGTTCCTCAAGTATGTATATCTCCTTTCCTTTGCCATATACTAATGGGGTTCGCAGTGCCGACAAGATCGAGACAATGCACCCGTAAGCACCTTGACAGGACATTCATATTCACAATGCTCAATTGCATACAGGTCCGATTCACGCATGAGTAGCTGGGGTCCCGTTACCTACACCATTGGTTCCTCCTCGGCCTCGCAATGGCCTATGGCCCAATTCATCTCCGTCAACAACGGTAACAAGATTATATGGACAGCGACTTCGTCTCAAATCGGTGCACGAAAAATCCGTATTCGCATCACGTCGAGCTTTGCAGGCGGACGGCCTTATATCACCGTCAACTCATGGACCAGCTCGACACCAGCAGGTAAGTCCATGCCACTTTCGCTCCCCCCCAGTGAAAGTACATCTGCGAATAGAAGCTGATACTGTTGTACAGCACCTACCAAAATCGACAGCCGAGGCGTCACACGCGGCACGTGGAGAGGAAATAACCAGGCTTTCGAGTACAGCATCCCATCTGGAACATTGATCGCCGGCAAGAATACCATTACCATCTACGTAGCGAGCGGATCCTCGGGTGATACTTTCCTCTCACCCAATATCATCTTTGACTCGATCGTCCTGTACTAAATTCCTCATCAACCATTCGCTTGAAACGTCGCTCATTTTCCCTAGCACTAATGATACATGTAAGCCGTACAAGGGCATAGACGCCATATAAGCCTATCAAGGTCCCATATCTAGTTTCGGAGCAGTGAGCCTAGCATAAGCGGGGATGGGAATTGTACTCACAGTACCAATACTCGTCCACGAGCGGGAGCCAATCTTGAATCAATCCGGACAGCAACCCGAGCAGCGGCTTGCCCTCGAGTCGTTGGCGCATACCATCAATCTTTGGACGCGTCCACTCGGTCCACAGCTCTCCACGGAACGCATACCAGAGCAAATCGCGGTCGCGCCTCGCATACTCTTGTCGCTCAAGCAAGTTGGACGACGAAGGTGACGCAGGCGGGGAGCGGCGGAGGTAAAATGAGAGCACGGAGAGCATGAGCGAAACCGCTAGGGGCGTCCGCAGCCCGTTTGTGATGGGCCCCGTGTTGTAGTTTATACTCGTCGACTTGCTTTTCGGCATGTTTTTGGACGTGGGTCGAAGGAGAAGGACGTAGATGAGAGGCCGGAGAATGTAAACAATCTCTGACGTCCATTGTCCGAGGCCTGCGAGAGGTTGGAGGAGGCTGGTAGGTGACTTGACGAGCGTCGACGTGAGCGCTTTCGGGAGGAGATAGTCCTCTATTACAGTGCGCGTCAGAGGGCTGCTCGGCAGCGACAAGAGGAGTGGGTGAGGCTTGCCGGATGATCCAGTAAATGGGACATGATTGTTCGCGAGATGCGACGGCCTCGTGGTTTGCCGAGAACCTTCTTCAGATGAGCCAGTGTCCTGTCGTATAGGCTTGGCTTTGAGGGGCGGCGAATCTGGCGCTGTTGAAGGCAGATCACCCAGCGCCGGGAGCATGGCAGGATCAACATCCCGCTCGGGTATTGGTGGAGATATCACAGGTCGTTTTGTCCGTTGAAGGAGAACGAGCTGAAGGAATGCCCTACGCAAAGGATGAGCATAAACGGGGTCTAACAAATGACGAAACAAACGACGTACTTTGTGAATTCGAGCAAGAATATGCCCCTCCAGCGGCCGTTTCGAGTCGAGAAGCGGGCCAGGAGCATCTCCACGACGAGCTGCAGGAAGCGCACGACTTCCAAACTGCGCGCACTCCACTTGTAAAGGCCATCCTTTTCGCACCACGCCCGTGTATAGCGCGTATGAACACTTGGAGGAATCAACTCGCGCGCAGCTTTGGGGTTTGACGATTTCACGAGCATGAGCCGGCGAGCGAGTAGCGTATCGTGGTACAGCGACAGCAAGTTTAGCGTCGAATTGACTATGCATATACAAGAAGAAGAATGAATATAGTGAGCCGGTATCTCTTTGGCCGTCTGAACGAGAATGGCTCACGCGCTTCACCAACAATCTCTGCATCCTTGAATCGACCAGGTAAAAGCCATGTCAACGAGCGTAGAGAGGATTCAATGGTAGCAATGGTTGATGAATTTGAGATTAGAAAGGATTCATAGCGGGCGGGTAGGCTACTCATGGTGGAGGGGTTCAAGATGCGATCAGCATCGGGTATCAAAACTTGAACTGCTCTGCATTGGACAATTACATCAGATTACATTAAAATACGTCAATCAAAAATCATCTACGCGTTCATGAGTTCATGGACAGAGTTCTGTGACGACGGGATCTCCGGAATGCCCTTTCCCTTCTTCGGACGAGCTCTTCTATGTCGAATGAAGAGCCAGACAGCGAGTCCAATCAGCAATATGCCACCAATTATACTTCCGATTGCAACCCCCGCAATTTGCCCCGGCGACAGTCGTGAGCGCACGACGAGGGTTGGGTCGACCATGGGAAGTGCAGCTGCAATAGTAGTATTGAGACACTTGAGAAAATCGAGGTCAACGCCCGTCGTGTTGAGCGGCGAGGCCGCCCAGTAGTCCGTGTTGTTCAAGCTCGCGACATGCGCAAACTTGTTGTCGTATGTCGAATTGGCAAGAAAAGACAGAGCTAGCACGATAGTACTGGATAACGTTCCAAGGATATATCTCGATTGGCGCTTGAAGCATGCTGATGCTTATCGAGAGGAACCTTACACCATCGTCCTCTGATCCACCCAATGTGAACTTGATCCCAGACGCTGGTGACCCCCGCCTTGACCGGTCTCGGTCGACCCCGCATCCTCCCTTGTCTTCTGGAAGCAAGAGGACGTCCCAGAGGATGTTGATCGTCGCGGCGTCTGCAACAGTAATCCAGCTTTGGTCCCCTTTCTTTGCCATCAAGTACCCATATTGATTTGGGTACTGAGGGCCTGGGTAAGCCCGGTAGGGGTCGTCGATCAACGCCATTCCTGGCATGTCCTCGTTTGGTATCTCTGAGTACTCCTTGCCACCACTGTAGGAATCTCCCCAGTGGAAGGGTGGATATCCGAAGAAGAGGTCGCGGCCAGAGACGTTGAGGCCCGTTTCGACACTGTAGGTCCAGCCCCACTCCTTCTTATTATATACTCCGTATCCACTCCCGTATCTCGCTGATCCATATATATGAATCCGAGCTCCTCCCCCAGCCTTTCTGCCTTGAAATTTCCCGGTCGAAATTGTGCGTATCTCTCCGCCACCGTCGGTAAACGGAGTGGCCACGAGCGAGACGTGCGGGATGATAATTTGGCTTGTGGCATTGAGAGGCGTATCGGCGGCTCCTCGATTCAGAGGGATCGTAAAATTGAAAGGAAGCGGGTGCGCTCCCGAGGACTCGATGTAGTCCTTTCGTCGTCGGAGAACCATTGGTGAGAGTCTAATGGAGGGGCTGCGCCTTGTTGATGTCGTTCAAGGGGCTTATATAGGTTCATTCATCACTGTTACGTCTTGGCATACACGCGGGTTTACACAGCGTTCACCGTGAGATCCTAGAGAGGCAGCAGAGGGTCCAGATTCTCAGTCCAAAGTCGGCCCCCTCACTCGGATCTTTACTGCACTGCATCCGAGGACAATTTGCGAGGGTAGAATGAATGCTTACCTTTGTAAATAGATCTCCAAAATATAGGACTAACAGTCAATTGGGGGAAATTAGCACAGTTGGGCTTACAAGGAGAGCAATCGTCTCGTTTCTTTGGTCTGATCGCATTATTTTAGTAAAGGTCAGCTGCCCAATGCATAAACAATCCAGCCAAAAGGCCACTGAGTTCATAAGAGGTTCTGTCCGTGTTCACGTCAATCTGTCCAGGTGGAAAGATAATGCCTTTTATTTTGATTCTAAGTTACTCAGCTAGCGACAACACCTGTCAAAACTGCGTATTCCGCGTTGATGATGCTACTCGTCGCTGCACCAATGGCCACGTTGTTCGAGAGCACGACAAACTTGAGGTCTAGTACTGGGCATGGTCGTATACGTCCGACGTTGACACCAGCGCCCTTTTGAAAGTCGCGATCTAGTCGTGGTTGTGGCCGGTCGACCTCTTCATGAACGAAGATGACTTCACGAGGAGCAGAGGGGCAGCCCGCTGTTTGTGCTTCGCAAGTGAAGCTTCTCATTGCCTGTATTGCCTCTTCGACAGTAGGTGGAGGTCGCCTGGCGAAGCGTACAGAAACGCATTCCGTATGCCCTTCGAGCACAGGCACTCGGTTGCAGTTTGCCGACACATTGATCGGAGTCTTCTCTCGGAGATCAAATGACTGGCCATTGTCGGAGATCCCACCGAGGATCTTGGCTGCCTCCCATTCTATCTTCTCCTCTTCGCCACCAATATGCGGTACGATGTTGTCAAAGATGTCGAATGACGGTACGCCTGGATATCCAGCTCCGGAGATAGCTTGCATTGTGGTGACCAGGCACGTATCGATAGGGCCAAATGCCTTTTCCAGCGCAGCCAACGGGATAACGAGACCCGTCGTCGAGCAATTTGCATTGGTGACAATGAATCCCTTCTGGAGTGATAATTGGGAGCGCTGATAGGGTATCATCGAGAGATGCGAGGTGTTAACCAAAGGAACGATGAGTGGCACCGTCGGATCGCGTCGAAAGTTCTTCGCATTGGAGAATACAGCGAGTTCAGCGGCCCTGAAAGCCTGCTCTGCAAAAACCATGACTCATTAGTCGAGAAATCTAAAGGGATAACCGACTCACCAATGTCCCCTGCTACGTCGGCATCGAGGCCCGAAAACACGATGGCACAATCGGCAAACTCCTCCGCTACGCAGTTTTTGACGACCAAGTCGCGTACAGCTTCTGGGATGGGCTGCACTTGTTTCCACCGCACGGCCTGCTTGTATGGGAGGCCTGCTGATCTCGCCGATGCCCCAAGTGCATGAACTTGAAAGAATGGATGGGTCGAAAGGAGTAGAATAAAGCGCTGTCCGACGGTCCCAGTCGCTCCCAGTACGCCAACTTTGAGGGGGTTGGATGGCAGAGTCATTGTGGCTGACTCAAAGTTAGTACCCCCGCTGCTACCAAAGCCGTTTAAGTAAATAAAGATAAATAAAATTATGAAGGAATAGCTATAAAACATTACGTGAATAAGTGAGCTGAACAGAATGCATAGATTGAGAATACATAGGGCATATGGAGGGCAAGAATGCGGAGAGTTGAATTGACGTTACCGGTGGGTGTATTAGGTGAGCTGGCTTCCTTGCGTGCTCATGAAGTGGATGCACCGACGCGTTTCATTCATGTGGCGGAACAGGTTCTTCTCCTCGAGCGCTGAGCCACTGAAATCGAGTCATTCTTCGTCGCTGTAAGATAATGAGTGACTTACCACCGTGGACATAGCGCGTAGTGGCGCACTTGATGTGCGGTCTGATTACCCTTGCTGTAGAACCGCTGGGTGCTGGGTTGGGAGTGAGAGGCGTAAACACGATATGAAACACTACTCACCAGTTGGGATTATCACATCCCAAGCAAGGGTATGGGCGATGATTGACATGGGTCCTGAAGTGATTTCGGGCCCTATAATGAATCAGACAAGATTTATGGAAGAGGGGTAATTTTTACCTGTCTGTACGATCAAAATCCTCATCACACCCAAAGACGGTACAACGTAGCATCCCATCCTCCTTCTCGAAGAATCCAAGAAGAACGTCGGAGTCTTCGAGGGTGTTGTTGACGTAGTGGGACGATTGTAAGAAACGTTGAAGCCGTCCTCGACGTGCACCGTCCCCAAAGCGAAGAGGATAGCAATCTTCAAGGAGTTCGGATGGTGTAGGCACCGTGGATCTCGGCCTGGAACCCGATGTTTTTCGTGAGCGTGGACGGCGAATGGGCCGGGAGGTTGAGCTGCCCGGAACCCGACCCGAACTGCTATTGGCACGATCAAATAGTGAATTTGAGGTTTCTTGAACAATTTGAGTATCCAGGTGAAGCGATTGTTTGCCAAGGCCAATGTGAATTGATGCTGGGCAGGAATGAGCAATGCTCGTCATCGCGGCCGGAGAGGGCGGGACGATGTTATGCGACGATTGAAGAATCAAACTCGCAAACAATTCGTCATACTGCGAGGGATTTAGAACATGGCTGGGGACAGACGGGCTGGGTGGATCGATGTACCGAGCTTGAAAGCAGTCGGGGCAGAGATCATACCAAGGTACGTTACGCGGGCAATGGTCCATACGAGTGATTGAAGGCGAGAAGGATTCGCTGAGGAAACAGAGACGCAGTCCTGAAATAGTGCCGTGGCTTGGCCATCAGCAGGTCTTTTCAGGATGGAGAAACTCGAAATTTAGGCAGGCTCATTGCTAATTCAGGCTGGTCGTTGCCTGTACCACTCTAGAGAAGCGGATCGCAGGGCGGGAGGAGAATGGCCAGGTCCGCGTGTTCGTCATTGACTGTAGAGTGATACATATAAACGCTCGTCAATTGCTCGTACCAGAAAGCCGAATACTTACTATCATTGTCGACTCTCCTACTCTCCCCATCGAGCGAGGCAGAGATTAGAGCACAGCTGGCTCGGTCTCCGCGCTTCTCAATGATAGTTTAACCTCTCACATTGTAACGAGATACGGGCTGGGGGTTGAGCGCTTGAGAAATGCAGACCTGCACGGAGACGGAATGCCGCGATTATCACGCGAGAAAAGTAACAAACTCACGCCTCACTTCAAGAGTCGTTAACTCTGCCACTCTGAATAAAACCGCTTTCCAGCGTCCAGCCCCAAGAGGCGTGCTCAATTCTGACAACAAGGACACGCCGAAGCATTTACTGCATCAGATGACATCGACACCTTCTAGAATAGTGAAACGAGAGGGCCGGTTGAGGATACAGAGCAGAGTTGATGACATCGAGAGGAGGCAATTAATCCCAGTTGCGGGTTCGAAATTGGCGTTTCCACCTCGAGGCTTTTGACTCGTGACATATTAATTGCAGATTAAAGCCACTCTGAGCGTCATGCATTAGAATCAGTTGGCAACTGTTGGGGTAACAAGCAATTTCTGGCTGCGGTGGCACCGAAATGAAAGATTGACTAGGATTTAGATATTCTAGAGAGCTTCTCGAGAAGCTGGAGAGGAAACATGTCGTCGAGTGGTAATCGCGAGATCCAAGGTTGGACTGATCTCGGCCTGACAGGCGACATGCGACTCTCGCTGAAGACGGCCCCAGAAGGTCAGTTCTGCTGCTTCAGGCTGTTGATAGAATCCTTTCTTGACAAAGAGTCATGGCCCGCGGGTTCAAACGATAACAGTTAGGGATATGTATGGATTAAGCAAACCACACGATTTCCCTCGGATATAGCGCATCGGAGAAAATGTAAACTAAGTCCACACGTTTCCATGCAAGTCACGGCGACAAGGATCTGCAAAGTCCGGTCAACCATCCAAGACGGAGAAATCGCGGTTCATTTGTTGAACATATAAACCAGGAAAGGCGATCCACACTTACTTTCCTCGACCTCATTCGCGCGGCATGACTACTCAGCCTTCAGTCCCTTTGAATCAAGGGGCTGCACATGCCTCTATCAACGCGACCAAGGAGATTGCTATTCCTCATCTCTTGCTCGCTGCTACCCCCTTCGCCAACGGTGGAGGTGACGAGCACATCATCCCCGACGGCAAGTTCAAGAATCGTCGAGTTGGGAGGGGAACAAGAAACGAGATTTACGGCTCTGCAAGATACGGAAGTGGGTACGGCCACTACACTGAGACGGATAACGGATGGAAATATGAACCCGACACGGCTAACTTCAATGTCACCGGTCGTGACTTTCACTTTGGGTTCCCACCAATAAGCTGGGGGAACTATAGTGGAGGGTTCGATTACTTCTGGGTCCGCCGTGACGACCTCCCAGGTGCCGCTTTCGTTGGTACATTCCGTCCTTACCCGTACGACGAACCTTCACAACAAGGGGCTATCATTGCGAAGAAGAATGACCAAACATGGATCTTTGTGGCTGATGCTGCCACGGTTAACATACTCTTTGATGTTCTTCGCCTGCCCGAGCAACAAGGTGGCTGCGCTTTGGATGAGAGTTCAGCCAAAGTAACTACGAGGGTTTCCTACGATCCACTCAATCCAGACCCGGAAAGCAACGTATCAATTTTCCAGCAGGACATCCCGATTCCGCCTTATATCTTCCACTTGCAACCATGGAACGTAGTACAGTACTATCGAGGGAGCTCAGCATTTCTGGCCAACAGCTCCTACGACAACGAGTACGCTCATCAACGCAGTAACAACACCGACTATTGGAAGGCCACACCACTGAACACCACGGGTCTCGATTCAGCCTTTCTCAACTGCCTCAATACAACCATTGCAGCCACAATTCCCATCATCGATCCCACATTCGTCGTCAGGGCCCCCAAGGGCAAGCTGTCCTCGGGCCAAATTGCTGGTATTGCGGTGGGAAGCGTCATGGGAGCGCTCTTGCTGGTTGGTTTTCTCGTATGGCTATTCATCCGAAGACGCCGTGCGCACAATACTTATAATGCCGTTTCCAAAGGAGACGCTCCGCCCTCTCACTCGAGTAGTTCCTAATAAGATTTCCTGCGACGTCTGGCTAGCTTTTCCATGTCTATTGTTCTCCCTGGGTAAATGCTGTGGATATTCTTACATTATCTCTCATTTGGTGCTAGTATTGCTTCCATTGAAAGGAAGACACTCCACTTTTGCGTATATTCTCAGGTCTTCCTTGTGTCACGAGAGCCCCCTTGAATACTCATTTCAAAGTTCCGCGGTGACAACTCGAAAGATTTTACATGAACTAAACTCTATATGATGGTCAAGAGGACTTGATTCAAGCAGAGTCTGTCGGATCTCGCTCGGCTTAAGGGCACATATGGGTTGGCTTTCCATGGAAGCCACGGTGACAAGCAAATAAAGTCCGACCAACCATCCAAGAAGGAGATGCCACGGGTTATTTTGTCAGTGATATAAGCAGAGGGGCTAGAGACGCCTAGCCATCGTTCTTTTCTTGACAATATTCCCGCGAAATGGCCGCGACTCAATTTACAGTCCACTTGAATTCGAGAGCTGCAAACATCCCTACCAACAACACAGGGAAATTGCCATTCCTCACCTCTTGCTCGCCGCGACTCCCTTCGCCGAGAGTGGGGGTGACGAGCACACCATTCCCGAGGGAATATTCAAGAATCGTCGAGTTGGGAGGGGGACAAGAAACTGGATTTATGGCTCTGCAAGATACGGAAGTGGGTATGGGCGCTACATCCAGACCGACGATGGCTGGAAATACGAACCTGAACACGGCGAGCTTGGATGTCGCTGGCCGTGACTTTCACTTTGGATTCCAGTAAATATCCTGGGGACAATAAGGAGGAGGAAAAGTATATTTCCAGACCAGTATGGAGGATGTTCCAGGTGTCGACTACGTTGGTCCAAATCGTACGGCGGGCCCACGCGAGAAGGAGACATCATTGTGATCAAGAGAGACGAACAGTGGATTGTTATGGCTGACTCTGTCACGGTGAATATCCTTTTCGATATCCGTCGCCTGCCCGAGGACAAAGGAGGCTGCGGCATGGACGAGATTTCCGCCAAAGCGGGTACTATGTTGACCTTCAATCCATACAGAACGGACCGACACAAAAACTGGGCATTTGTCCAGATGGTGTATCTCAGTCCGCCATCAGCATTCCTGGCCAATAGCTCCTACGGCAACGAATACGGCCATCAGGGGAACAATAATACCGACTATTGGAAGGCCACATCACCAAACACCACGGGTCTCGATTCAGCCTTTCTCAACTGCCTCAACATGACCATTGCAGCCGCAATTCCCATTATCGATCCCACATTCTTCGTTAAGGCCCCCAAGGACAAGCTGTCCTCGGGCCAGATTGCTGGTATTGCAGTGGGAAGCGTGGTGGGAGCCCTCCTGCTGGTTAGTCTTCTCGCATGGCTGTTCATCCACCGTCGTCGTACTATAATGTCATCTCCCAATGACCTCTCATTCGAGCAGTTCTTAATAGGATTACATACTCAGCTTTGTAAATATGAACGCCCTCGTCTATTGATTCTTGGCCATTTCGTAGCGACCCGCTGTCAAGCTGAGCCAATGAGCGAGGAATGAGTAGGCAAAAGTATCGAGTTGTGTAGCGGATAAGAATAAAAATACAGCACGAAGATAGAATATTCGAGTTGAAAGCTCAGAGGCCGGTCGCCCATTGACTCTTGCGGCCTTTGAGCGTAACGAGCAGTTGATTTTGTCCATCTTGGATTACCGCTTCTTTCTTCTTATGTTCTGCATCAACCTTGTCTTCTTGTCTATGCACGTCTTCGACCGTACTCTTCTCCAACTCCCTAGCCGCATAGTCGCGAAGTTGGTTCCACGAGTGAGCCTCGGCTTCTTGTGGATCATGATGAAGCAGCCAGTCTACCCCCTGCACGATCCTCGTTGCGAGCTCCTTTTGCGCCGCGAGCGTCTCGTCCGAGATGGGGAGAGGATCCCGTCCGTCCCTCTTGTTGAAAAACCGCCTCATACCTGCAAAACGAATGATACGGAGCGCGACGCGCAAGTGTTCTCGCTTTTCCGTCGCACGCGCCGTCTTGAGGAGCAGAGCCATGCATGTCGTATTCCACGTACAACCGACATACCTTGGCTGCATGTCTTTGAACCTGCGAACAGCCACGGATAATTCTTCCGCCTCCAACTGCTTGAACACATTAGGCACATGTGCCATGAATGACTTCCGTGGTATCCCAGTCACCATCTCGAAGATATGGAGTGCACTACCCATGTCTGCTCCTCTCCATGCGGCGGTGAGTCCGTACACGAAATGGTCGATGCCTGGTCGTACTCGGGCACCAATCTCGCGCGACTCTGCCTGACGCAACATCCATTCCAATGCCGATACAGCCTCCCGAGCGTCAATGACCCCACCCTTGGGCGGACGACGCATGGCAAATGCCCGCATGACAAACATCATGTGTTGATATTGGATGATACTTGCGAAATTTGGCCTTTCTGCGACCGTTTGGAAGTATTGGATGGCCGTCTCTGCTCTCGCACTGTTCACACAGAGCTCGAGTATGGAGGCGAAGATGTATCCGGTGACCGGAAGCTTTCCAGAGGGTTCCTTTTCGGGCAGATTTGGTGTATGCCGAGTGCGTATAGGAGGGTCAATATCCACATAGTCACGGACAATGTCGAATGCGAGCATGTGGTCCGATGGACGTCCATGGGATAGAAGATGAAGCACGAGAGCTACGTGCGACCCTTCGATGGCGATGCTGGACGGATCCTTGTTGTGAGCCTTTTGGAGTTGTTCCCAAAGCAGACGGGCGTCAGCAGCATTCTGCACTTGGACACTTTCTGGTGGGTTCTTCCTTGCGAGGGATCGGAAGTATTGCGACGTCAAACCCAGTGTCTCCTCTGGGACTGTATCGATACTGTCGTAACGGATCCATTGTTCCTTTCTGACCAGCTCCATGTTTGCTCGCTCTTCTGCTTCTGCTGCTGTCTCAACTGGTCCTTCATTGAGCGATTTACGCCTCTCCAGTGCTCGTAACATGATAGTATACGTCACTTCGTCTGGTGCGAGTTGTCCCTCCATCGAAAAGAAGACATCCCACATTCGCGCATAGCGTCGGGCGTTTCCCAACAGCACGAGAAAGCCGTTGAGTGGCCATGTCGATATTTCGGGACTGTTAGGTGTTTTGAGCTTTATCTTTTCAAAGTGGACGAGGAGTTGATCGTATGCGATAAAGGCGCGTTCGAGAATGTTGGAATAAGGGGCCCAGTCCTCAATATTCGAAAGGCCAACGAAGAGGGTTGAAAACGTGCGTGTGTTGGGTTTTACATGCCTTCGTTTCATCTACAGACATGTCTTTGTAAGCACTTTACGTCCAAGGAAACAAAAAGCGCGTACGTCGTAAAACAACTCGAATGCAAGTTTATAACGGGCTTGCTTGATAGCGGCTTGTATCAAAACGTTCCATACAACGACATTTACGGCATCCAGAGGTAAATTTTCGACCATTGTAATGGCGTGGTCGAGTTTCTCCTCTCTGAGCAACGCATTGATACGCTGGACGACTTCAATCGGCTTCAGGCCTTTGACAGTTAGAGTCCTCGACGTGTTTTGACGGTTTCTGTCCTCTGAATTTGAGCTCTGAACCTTCCCAGCATCTTGAGCGACTTGGTGTGCCTTGAGCCGCGTTAGAAAATCGCTTTGACGGGGTGTAGAGCGTGTTGGGTGGAATTAGCGCGTTCTTTTACTCGTGCAGCTGCAAAAGAGCGCGTAGAGGTGTATGAGCAGCTTGCAATCGAGTTTGACACTCGGCGCGTCGTCACAGGAAGCATCAAGTTTTAGAGGCAGGTGGGCAACACCTTGAAGGGTATAATCTAAATGTACAAACGTGTACTACTGTCGGTTAATCTCCCGTTATAGCTTGTCTGCAAATAGCTCAACAGCAACTGTGTGAAATATTCTCAAGGGAATCATTCGGCATTGTATCTTACAAGTTCTCGGCCACCCAAGATCTACAGGGCCAGGCTTTGCTTGACTGCTAAGGCTTCACTTGGACCGCACGGCGCGCGCTGCAAGTCCAGCATTCGCCTCTAAATTATCCTAAAAATTACGACCAGTCTTCATGCGCGCTCTCCTTCTTTCTCTCCTCCTTCCGGCATGGACGGTCCAGGCGCTGCGCTTCGACATTGCCGGCCGCAGCGTCGCCCACCTCAAGACGATCAACGCCAATGTTCTGGCGGCAGAGGACCATTCTGACGATATTTCGTGCGTACTATCTACTTATTAATTCTAATTCCGATACATTTGCTCATGTCTTGGCTGGCAGTTCGACTCGGGATGTGTTGTACATCGCCAACGTGACTATCGAGGGCCGCTCTTATCCCCTGCAAATGGACACTGGCTCTAGTGACTTGTGGGTGGACATGGGTTCCAATACACCCGCCAACCCCGTTCGTATTTCCGGTTTATATATAGCCAGAAGACTTACCCCGCATTCGCTCTTGCACGCCTTTGGACGTCAATATCTAGACTAGCAACACGCTCAATCTCACCTATGGTACCGGCAACGTCTTTGGGAACATTGCCCATGGGCCAGTCACCTTTGCTGGGTACGGCGTTTCCCTATTCTCGCACGACGTTTGATGCTCACAGCCGCCCATCAGCTACGACATCCCAGACCAAGCCTATCTCGTATTTCAATCCGGACATAACCCCGTGCTCTCGTTCGGCGCTCAGGGCATCATCGGACTTGGTTTCACAACCTTGTCGCACATTGATGCCGCAGTCACCGAGTCCTGGGCGAGCTCCCTACTCTATAACATCTTTGCACAGAATCCGTCAGAGCCTAATTTTATTGCCATGGCTCTCGAACGAGAGAGTGACGAGCACAATACTGTCCACGGCAGCCTAGGAGTTGGAGAACTAGCAAAAGAGTACGAGTCTGTCAGTAGTACAGACCATATTCCACTCTTCCCGCCCGAGGGGTCCAAGCGGTGGACTGTGCTGCTTGACTCGTACGTGGTCAACGGGGCCACCCAAAATGCGACATCGACCGTTCAAGACGTGCCAGCGGGACGTCTATCCGTCTTATTGGACAGTGGTACAACCTACTCGTATGCGCCTCCCGAGGTTGCCGCCAGCATTTACTCTTCTGTCAACGGCGCGTTCCTCAACACCACGACGAATCAATGGACCGTCCCGTGCTCTGGGGGCATTCGATTGACACTATGGTTCGCGTAAGTAATATTGCTACCGCGCGCTCCGTCTACTGACGCGCCAACAGTGGGCGCGCGTTTGACATCCATCCCTTGGACGTCGTCGTGCAGAGCTTGGCTGACCCTTCAATTTGCATAGGTTCCTTTATTCCAACGCGCATTGCAGTTGGCGCATCCGACTTTGACTGGATCCTCGGCACCAATATTCTTCGTTCCGTCTACGCCGTCTACGACTTTGGCGACTTTGACTCGAATAACGTCATGGGCAATCCTTATGTCCAGCTTTTGTCCGTCGTCGACATTGAAGAAGCCGCCAGTTCCTTCCAAGCCGCTCGAGGTGGGACCGTTCCCATCAACAGCGGTAACGGATCTGCCAGCACAAGTGTATCCGTCATGACGACCAGCGAAAAGTTGGACAAGTTGATGAACCTCATTCCATTAATGTTCGCGGCGCTCGGAGCAAATGCGCTCATCCTGTTGACCATTCTTGTCATTGGTATTTGGCTCTGCTGTCATATGCGCAAGCAGAAAGCCAGAAAGCCAAAAGTTGCGCCACTTCCTCTCGCGACAATGGCTTCGTCAAGCCATGCCTACGAGGCGGTGCCAACTGCGGACAACGAAGAACGTCCATCGTCGGTCCACACCAGACACTCGACGAGGATGTTGTCGAGATCTGGCTCAAAGCACTCACTTTCGTCGCGCTCTATAAAAAACGAGGGCGAGCTTACCGAGCACCCGAACATGTCGAGGTCCTCTTTGCTTCGTCCTTCCATTACGGTCAATCGCGACGACGACAGTGCCTCGATACGGTCTGGTCGCGTCCCTGTTGGAGGAGATGCTTCTCGCCGCAGCTCACGCCTCACTCCGCCAGACGAGGCCTCTAGTCCATCCCCCCGTCACAGTCGTTTCCCATCAAACATGGCACCCAACCCCTCTTCACCCCTATCCAACTCGTTCTCGAACACAGGCAGGACTTCTCCGAATCCAGGAAAGGTATCGCCTGAAGAAGGCATGACAGATGTCATGTTGCGGCCACACGACGAATCGCTCGAGGACGAAAAGGCGGGCGACGTCTCGCTCGCCAAAGGAAAGCGAAGCTCGTTTAGGCCACCCCCGCCCATTGTCGCTCCAGGGTTCCGTAAATCGATGCATTCAGACTTTAGTGCTAGCCCCACAGTGGCCGGTTCAGAATTCCACTATGCCGCGCGGGAGAGGACAATGTCTGCTCAGATGGAAGTCCCAGTCCGCCAAGGCAGTTACAATTCAGAGAATGGTCAGCCAAGCCCAAGTCCGACGGAAAGCAATTATCAAGACGCTCGGCAGAGCTACTATTCGCATGCGAATGGGAGCCAATCCGTCCTCCCTGCAGATGCGCCCAATACAGGTCGAGCGTCTATGATGGTACCATCCCCTCACTCTGCGGCATCTCCCGCCGTCGTCGTCGATGACACTCATACGATCCCTGAAGAAGGCTCGTCGCATCGTAGGACTGCCTCAAGACAAGAAGCGCAACGCGCAGCATTCATGGCCGCGCTCGAAGAACCCCTCCCCCCGCCACGAAGACCGAGAGCGGCGAGCAGAGGATTGCAACCTGCGCAGGACCAAGGAGCTCGCATGTCCGCTTACCACGCGCGAAGTCCATCGCAAGAGGTGCACTTCCCGTCGCAGCCGAACGTCACTCGTATGCGCCTGGTCCGAATAGCCCAGGCTTTGTCGGAGGACGAGGTTATCCGCAGGCACCAGCGGCAGCGGCGGAAGGTGCTGGTCCACAGAGGAGCTCTTACATGGCTGGCTCACCTCTACGACGAGGTCCCTTCGTTTCGACACCATCGCCGTTTAACCCGTCTTCGCTAGGCTCAAACGCGCCCTCGCGATCGCCGCCAGCTCCGCCATCATGATAGCAGACTCGTATATTATTCACCGAATATCTCTCTCAGACTGATAACGACCTTCATTTTAAAACAAGGACTTTTGCAAGCCAAGATTCCGTCCACTCACTCTATCTCCGTTCACTACATCCGCCTTCCCTACCCTCTTGCCAATCGCGCATACTCTATCTCTAGCCCGATAATTCCCTGGGCTCACAATGGACAATCACCTTCACGCTTTCCTCCATTCATGTAGACAATTACTCTGACTTTGCACAGTTGTACGGTGTTGAAAAGCCAAGTAGCTTTCTACATTGAATCTGGAACTTGATGCCAGGAACGCCTCCGTGAGTTGATCGCGATTACAGACTTTGGTACTTTCGATTATACTCGACGAGGTCATCAAAGCGTACGAGCGATCCTCCGAATATGTCGAGCGCACTATGCGGGTAAGACAGAGACCATACTAAGAGCATATCGCATACCTTCCAAACGTGAGGTCAACCCTGCCTTGAGACAGACGGTCGACGAGGTCAAGGTCGCTGATATCTACTACGACTCAGAGGCTGAAAATAAGCGAATGTGAAACATGCCTTTGGCACCCCCTGCGTACGTAGTTGGAATCGTCACCCACTCCGCCAGCTCTAGAACCCATGAGGAATCTTATCCGGTGAGTGGTCAGCCAGTTTGCTCACTTGTTACCAGCTCTTCGTCGATACCCTGACATAGGCCCTCCACGTCGGCAGCGTGGATCAAGAATTCACTATCGAATCTCATCCAGAGTCGGGCGGGTCAATAGGAGCCACATACCTGCAGTATTCGGCGAGTAGGTCAAGAGATTCTGCGATTATTCAGAGAGATATCACGGCCTAAACTTGATAACGTTCCTTTGTTCACCTCCATGTCAGTCATATCTTGCCACTTGTTCATCGCGATAATCCATTTGTCGTTCCTTCGGCGGCAGCTAGCGTACTCAGAGAATTGTATAGTACAATTTGCCAATATATACCTGACATCCACGACCAACCTTTCCTTGCCTACTGCCGCGGATATCCCTTGCAGTCTTTCGAGGGAGAATTGGCCAGAGGGAAATAGATACGAGGTGACGATGACCTGTTGAAATACCATGAGACGGACTAGTTAGAATAGGTCTGTTCACGAAGTCACCTTTTCTGCTCCAGCATCTATCCATTGCTGACAGTTGTCCTGCGTGATGCCTCCTCCGATATGAAGTCCATCTACCCAATTTTCAGGTCGCGTAAACTCGGACATACATACTACATACTGTTCCACTCCGTAAGTGCCTCTTCGGCAGCAGCATCATTTCCGGGCCCGAGCTTGATGACATGCCCTCCACGAAGATTATGCTCCTTATACAGTCTCGCAAACTCCCCAGCAGTCTTACTTTGTCCATCGTCAGTTAATCGGCCCTAACGCACATCTTGAACCCGCCGACCTCGACACGAAATTTGTCTTGAGCTCGGATGGCGTTACATCAGAGAGCGTTCCACCGACAATTTGCTTTACGAGCCCATTATGCAAGTCGATACATGGTCTGAACACCGAGTGTCTCCTCGTCGAAGACATTGAGTGTAGCGGCGAGGTTGAAGATCGAACTTTTATCCAACTAAGACTGCATGAGTCCCTGACTCCTAACTCGCTTTCGCAGAATGAATGCTCTATTATTATGCGTGTGTGTCAACGTATGCAACTATATCAGCACGCGTTCTCTAGGAATGCAGTGACTATCCAAGCCCTCATGAGGTTCTCTTCCTCATTGGGAGCAATACTCTCGAAGCGTCTTGGCAAAAATCTTTGCCGCCTTGTCCATATTATCGACTGTCGAATCGCTAAAGCTGATTCTGTAGTGTGCGTACTTGTTCGGATCGATAGGAGCATGCTCCTTTTCACCGCGGAACACCCACCCAGGTAGAATCAGCAACCCAGCCTTGGCGAGGGTGACCCAGAACCGGCCTTCATGCGTGCCTACATCCCGTCAGCATACCATTCATTATATAATGACACAGAGATAAATGCAGCGGATTCCAGGTCTCACCTTCGTTTTCTTCCTCTCCGGGGACGTGAATCGGCGGTGAGAGATCGCTAAAGTCGACTTTGACCCAGACGAACATGCCCGACGTTGGCGGTACAAAGCTCACGCGAACTTTCTTTTCCACCCCCTGGCACCCTTCACCGCGCCTGCATTGGCAGTAAGAGTAGCCGTCCACACTGTCGCGCCATCCCAGACATCCCCTCCAGGCTTTTCATTCCTGTACTCTTCTGTGACCAGCTCAACACCCATGGCTTTGCAAAACGCGTCGATGAGTGTATCCCGGCGCGTGGTGTATTCTGCTCGCAACCCACGCAGCCATCGCACATAGCCTGCCATCCCCCAAGTCTTGACGACGAGTTGTGTGACCATTGATTGCGTGAAGCCTGATGGCGCTTGGGTGGAGACTTCTCCAGCACGTTCGAGACGTTCGGCGAACATGGGGTTGCAGGTGAACCAACCAAGACGAGATCCTGGTGCAATTGTCTACGAAAGCCCGTGAGTAGGTCAACTTGATATGCAAGAAGAATCGGACCTTTGAGAACGTGTCCAGTCGGATTACGCGACCTTGGTAGTCGTAATGGAGATAGCTACGCTCCAGACTCTCCACAAAAGCCCGAATCTCTTCTTCATCAGTCTTCTTCTTTGTTTCCTTGCGAGCATTGGCTCGTTTCGCGCGTACGTCTGGCGCAATGTACTCGCCCTCTTGAAGGATATAATATGGATCATCTTCTCCAATGATGATATCGTACTCGACGCAGATTTCGTAAATGGCCCTCTTGCGTTCTTCGCCCGTGGTGAGACCGCTTGGATTTTGCCCGATGGGAACAGTATAGAGCAAGCGTGGGCGGTTGAAGCCACGAGACTTTGAGTCCCATGTGGAAAGAATATGACGAAGCGCATCTGGGCGCATGCCCTTGCTGTCAAGAGGGACGGCGACGGTGTGTATGCCAATAGGAAGGGCAGCTGAGAGTGCAGAGGGGTACGTCCATTCCTTGCGTGTGTAAATACATTGCTTCAGACGGGTTCTAGACGTACCTCTACGAGCATGCTATCACCGGGATTCAGCAAGGAATAGACAACGCGAGACCACCCGTCCGTGTTGCCTGTATGAACGAGTGTCGTAAAGTCGGAGAACCCAGGTTTATAGAAGATGCGAGAGTAATCTCTCAGAAACTGCTGAAGCGGCAGAACGCCAGTGGCCATTCCTACATTTCGTCAACGCTTAATAGACAAATGGGCCAAAATTATTACCGTATTGGAGTGCAGTTGCAAGATTGACCTCATTCAGTGGGTCGGAGACGTACTTTGGCACAGAAATCTTGGTAGTTCGTGCGGCGCTCGGGCTTGAGAAAAGATTCCACAGCCATGCGAGAGGAGACGGAGAGGTTATTGTCCCTGGTGTGGACGAATATGTATCTACGGGTAGCGTGGAAGCCTCAGAGTTGCAAAGGGAAAGTAGTCCGGGTGTGGAACGCCTACAAGCCATGTAAATAGGGAAGGGGGAGAGAGTGGACAGTCGAACGCACCTCCTGCAAGTGCTAGAACATCTGGGGTGTAGTACTTGAAGAAGCCTGACCAGTGTTAGGAGCGCCGTCTGATCAGAAAGTGGGGAACCTTTGAGAGGGGATACATTGCGGGCCTTGGCGAGGTCTGATAAATGATGCGACAAGTCAATCGACTTTGGAAGCTCGTTTTTCTCCTCTTGGGACATTTTGAGATAAACTCGGGGAGATGGCGAGCGTCAAGAGGAGGCTGATGACCAATATTGCTCAACGAGCCCAGGGGCACCATATGGCCTGTACAGTATTATCGTTAGCATTCTGGTTGGGCGCTGATGGGTAGACAACGGAGGTGGATCCAAGATGTGAAAGGAGCCGGACATTAGTCTCGAGTGTATATTTTTCCTCTCAACTGTTTGATTTCGTCTTTCGATGTAGAGATGGCGAAAGACACTTGGCCCGGCGGCCGCGTCAAATCCCAAAAGAAAATAGGACCCGCAATAGCTTCCGTCCCTCTCCCCCGTTCGACCAAGTCCGGTGACCAACCTGCCGGACCATCTTGGTTTCTACCATTGCCAGTATTTCCATGTCACCAGCTCCAGCATCTAGAACGTCCATTCTGCGTCTCCTCAACGCCAGTAGACATGGTCTATGTCCATGCCATTCGTGCTCAGGAGCAAGAGCTGGTCCAATGGCAGCCGTCAATGCATGGCGCAAGTTTGCAACACCTGTAGATATGCCTACCAAAGAGTATGCATTCGAGGTATATCAATCTCACCAGAACAACCAACCCCCTGACCTCAACAGGTCGCAGCAGCCAACTTGCGATTCGGAGACGGTGTCGCCCGAGAAGTTGGCATGGATTTCAAGAATATGAAGGCCCGCAAGGTACTAACCAGTTACACGTCAAGCACGTGTTGACCGCCCCCAGGTCGGTCTATTCACGGACCCCAACGTCGCGAAATTGTATCCAGTAAAAACCGTAAGTAGTCACCATCCATCTCTTTCATGGTATTAAAGTGCTCTTCTAGGCTGTACAAGCTTTAGAGGCCGAAGGCGTTCCGTATGAGGTGTTTGACAACGTCGCCGTAGAGCCAACAGACAAGAGCTGGCTAGAAGCCATCGATTGGTCTCGAAAGCATGACTTCTCGCACTTCCTGGCCGTTGGTGGTGGCTCAGTCATTGATACCGCCAAAGCTGCCAATCTCTTCACAGTCTACAAAGATGCAGATCTATACGACTTTATCAACGCACCAGTAGGCAAAGGTCTCCCTATTACGGAGACACTTAGGCCATTGGTCGCTATTCCGGTACGAGTACATCAAGGACTGCCATTTGGTTCTCAAGCTTGATAGACGACAGCGGGTACTGGCTCGGAAACGACTGGAACAGCCATTCTTGATATTCCGTCGCGCAATTTCAAGACTGGTATCGCAAATCGTGCGTTGCGACCTATCCTTGGCGTCGTCGATACCTACAGCACCGACTCCTGCCCGCGCGAAGTGCACATTAGTGCTGGTCTAGACGTCGTACGTCTATCTAATTCACTATTAATGATACTGTGGTCTGATAATGAATAGCTGTTCCACGCGTTGGAGAGTTATACCGCCATCCCGTACTATGAACGCTCACCGCGGCCAGCCAACCCCAAACTCCGGCCGGCGTATCAGGGAAGTAACCCTGTGAGCGATGTATTCGCTCATTGGGCACTGCGTGAAGCCGTTCAAAACCTCCCACGGATCTCTCGCAACCAAGAGGATCGTAATGCCAAGCGCCAAATGCTCCTGGCGTCAACATTTGCAGGGATTGGGTTTGGCTCGGCAGGAGTGCATCTCGCACACGGTATGAGCTATCCGGTACGTCTCTGGTTCAATAACCACTGCCACACCCCTTCTGACCAGAGGGAGTAGATTTCCGGTTTGAACAAGACTGGTCCAAAATTCAAGATGCCTGGGTATGCCGTTGATCACCCAATTATCCCACACGGTATCAGCGTCGCACTTACCGGCCCCGCGGTCTTCCGCTTCACCGCACCTTCATCACCGGACCGACACCGCGAAGTGCTCGGCATCTTCAAAGACTATTCGAAACTGGACGAAAATGCCATCTCGCGTTTGGCCGATGCAGAGGTCGGACCAGCAATCTACGATGCTATTGCCGCCTTTTTGGACGGCTTGGGCGTTCCACGGGGACTCAAAAAGGTTGGATATACAAAAGACGACGTGCCGCGACTTGTCGACGGCACTATCCCACAACGTAGAGTTTTGGATCTTGCGCCAGGCATTGGCGATGTTGCGGGAGAAGATGGCAGGGAGCATCTCACCGCTATTCTTGAGGGATCCTTGGAGTACTGATTCATCATTCGTAGATATAGAGTCACCTCGAGTTTGGAATACGGAGTTTACTTGACCTTCGTTGCTTTTGACTCTAAGGTCGCCTAGTGGTATTATCTTTCCAGAAGCATTATTAGGTCTGTACCGAATGGCTCGATTCGAGGATGCTCACTCGGATTGGTATAAGCTCAGAGACGCTGTTATATTCGGAGGTAAACGAATGTTGTCTTTTTACATAGTTGACTTAGCACAGATCAGTCAAATTTGATTGTAAACCAAGAAACGAAACCGTATGTGGATCTCCTCTAGTCGCTGAACCCAGCGTACGCGTACTCTGGGTGATTTTCGTGACGAGTAAAATCACGGTGAGCCTCACCGACGGTCCAATACCCTGGAATAGCCCACTCTAGCCTCTCCACGTACCACCACTCGTCATCACTACTCTTGCCTTTCTTTCTTTTTCCCTCTCCCGCCTCTTCCTCGTCATCCTTTGGTTCGACCCGCTTGTCAACCTGGACCCAAACCGCACCGACCCCCATGCCGACTTTGCACTCAGATGCAGCCTCCTTGTGGATATACACGCGTATATCGTGCTTAGAAGGATCAAAGGAGCGCGCCTTGCGCTTTGATGCTTGCACGACTGCATCTTCGGGGTCCATATCAATCATCACGGGTGGCTGGACAAGTGCATCAGGGTCTGTGTCCGGTATCGGCCATGGCTGAAGGACGAGTGTTGCCAGCGATGCCGTCATTGGGTTTGACGAAGTGGGGTCAGGTGGGAGGATGTCGATGATGCGCCGCGTTGATTTCTCTGCACGGATAGGGATCGCGGATCGAATCAGCGAGGATGCAAGGGTTTCATCGACGACATCGGTGAGTTTTTCGAGGACAATCTCACCCCACGCATTCTCGACGGTGTCTTCAACTATCTCGTCTTGCATTCCCCAGTTCCTCGCGAGGTCAGAGGCGCGTGAAGGATCAAAGTCTGCATCCCAATCCCCCCAGCCTGAAACAGACGGGGCTTTGGTTGGCTCGATTTCTGCTGCTGCTTCGTGGTTTTGTTCAATGGCTGGAGACTCCTCGATCGGAACAGAGACCGGCTCAATATCTTCTGCAGTGACTTCTTCGAGGAATGCCTCATTTGCAGATCCATCGTTTGATGAATTGTTCACATCTCCCTTTTCTTCCACTTCTTGGTCTCCTAGATCATAGTTTGCGGCCACAAGCTTCGCTTCGTGCTCGATATGTGGTTCGACCAATCCACCATCGGAATGATTGGCCTGAGAGGAGTTGATGAAGTAGAGCTCAAATGGATGATGGTACTTTTGGCCCCACTGGTTCTTGCAAGCGTGCCCCCATTTATCGGGCAAAGCGCGAGAGATGCGAAAGGTATAAAGAAGCTCGCTGCATGCACGTTGTGCAACGACAAGAGCCTTTTCGTATCCACGAACAAAGTCCTTCTCGGGAAACATCTTGTTGCGAAGGACGAAGCTCAGGTAGAAGCAGAGGAGTAGTGGCATATCCCGCGCTTGAGGCTCGCTCCTGTGCATAATGGGTATAAGTGTGAATTGAACCAATAATACGCACCACATAAGTCCTCTGTCACGGAAATGAGATGAAAGGAAGATCTTGGTTGCCTTCTCCGGCTCGGTCACCCAAAACAAGGTGCGCTCGTCCTTTGCGGCAATCATCCTCTCATACTTAGCATAATCACGGGCAAGACGTTCTTGGAGCCTTCTGGCATCACCTTCTTCCACTTGGCCTTCAATTGGAGTTTGAGAGTCGACCTCCATTAAGTCTTCCTCCTCGCTCATATCGTCTTCCAGACCTGGATTCAATTCTACCAATGGCCGCTCGTCATCCTCTGGGAGCCGCGATTTGCGGCCTTGCGGTTTCTTCACTCCAGAAATGATCCCGACGTACAGGCGCCACTGTGAGCAAAGAAGTCAGATACAAGCAAAATGTATTGCAGCACGAACCTGGTCCCACAACTGCTGCCGACTAGGATCCCATTGTCTATTTGGCAGAAACTGCTGAACGGATTGCTTGAATCTCTCCTCCAGCGGTTCCATTCTGAGCATAAAGTTTCACTAAGCTCGCCTTACGCTCAGAAAGACTCACGGATCCATCGGTTGCGCCTTTCTGAGATGCTCACCGAGCTCCCATCTCTTATCCCATGTAAGCTTTCTGAGCTCTTCATCCGTGATGTCTGCAAATGGACCCTTCTTCACTTTGGCTTTCCGATGTCCTCCACCGCCGACGGTGTGGCGGGCGAGCAACTCGACGGTGCGAATGCCCTCGCCGTCGACTTCTGGCTCATCCCCTAGACTGACAACGATACCCTTTGGTTCGAATTGATGAAATCCAATGATCGTGACGCCCTCTGGCGGGCTCGGAAAGGGTGGCCACACCCACTTTGGATCAACAACCGGCTTTGGTGCAGGAGGAACCGAAAGTTCTGCTGATGCATTGGAGTCAACTGGTGGTCTAGATTTCTTCTTTTTCGCCATTTAGAGTTGCGGCCTTGTTGTCGGTGAAAGCAAGGTTGGTGGACAAAGCCAGGCTCCGCTCCATTCCAACACGGCGAATCGGCATGTAACGTTTCAGGGTACATACGACACCAGAGAGCTGGTAGATAGCAGTGACAAAGGTGATAGAAATACAGAGTAGAGGCAACAAAAGGAGAGCTCCGGCACGCAACCAAAAACCGTCAAAGGGAAAGGACTACCCTCAATAAACGGAGTCAGATCATGTCGATAATCTCTTCGTCCTGGTGCATCATAAGGCCCACGAATTTGCAGACACCGATAAGGTAGTCCTGGCAGCGTGATCCACGGGGGCATTTGTGGCCATAATGACAAACTACAAAGAATGAATAGCTATTCAGAGGAGCGAAGCATAATACATACCTGCCGAAGGGCACTCACGACCTGGAGTGTCATCAGCCAGAGAGCACCGATCGAAATTGCCCGCACCTTCGTTCACATATTCGCATGGGGTACAACGTGCAAGATCTTTCATTTGCTCTTCCTGCGTAGCATCTAGCTCATCACTATGGTCATAGCGACAAGTAACAAAGTTTAAGCAGCCACGGGGGGAGTAATGATGTGCGAGGCAAGGAAGCCTTGTCTCGGATTCATCTGTTTGCGATATTGAAGATGCCCCGGTGGCCTAAAGGAAGAGTTAGTGTGAACATTTGCGAGGCCGCTCTGGCACATACTGGGGAAGAAATTATAATTTCGTCGATGGAAGAGATGGAGAGCACATTGCGCTTCTTGCCTCGCTTCTTCTTCTGACTCTTGAAAGAGCCGGCGTAGAGAGTGTCCGAAGTCGGCGTAGGATCTGTGTTTGCATGCATGTGAGCAAACGCTGGTCTCCTTTCTAGCTTTTCCGGCATGAAAAGATCTGGGATCATCAAATCTGGTAGCTTCAACAACGCAATTTCACGCGCTAGCTGCGTGTAAGATTGAAGGACCACAATCTTTTCCTGAAGTCCTTCGGTTTTCAATTCCGTCAGACATGGTCCATAGCCGTTATCGTGTCCGCCTGAGCTGATGTGAGGAAGAGTGGAGCCCAGTTGTGTGTACTAACCACCGAAGAATACCCTAAACGTCTGAGGGAGACGCACAAATACCTTGAGATAGTCTAGAGCTATAAGCTACCCAGCTCGAGCAAGACAGCCTCAACCTACCACGCATCTTGAAGTCGGCAGCCTCCTTTCCCATCCCTACATCTACTACAGAGAAGAGTGGATGTGCAGTACCGAATCCTGTCATAAATGCTCTGAATTGCTCCAGCGTGCAAATGTGCTACCGGGAGTTAGTCAGGCAAGACTGGTGACGAGAGACCGACATTTCGGCATAAGACAGCCTCCATTCCACTCTTGGAGAGGAAAAGCATGGTCAAGATGCGGCAGCCGGTAGGCATTCGTTGCTTCGATGTGCGCAGGTATCTTGTCAGTCCCTCTGACAATGCCTGGGCCGCCTGAATGCCCCCCTCGTAGCCTTGGCAAAGATATTGTTCGGAGAAGATGCATCCATCCCCGTCCAAAAGGCACGCTATGAGGGGATTTTCGGACTATGGAACCCGGTGCTGAGTCAGGCGGGCTCGACATAACCAAAGAATACTTGCCTTGAAGCTCTCCTGCTCGCTGCGTAAGAAGTCAATCTCGCCTATGAGTACCTTCTCCTTGGCGTCTGCCGCGGCCTGGTCACTCCGGAGGCGCCATTCCAGCTTCTTGATTTGTTTCTCAAGTTCGGCATTTCGGGCTTCAAGTTCCAAATTTCGAGTCACGAGATCATTGAGGATATTTTCCTGTTCTTTGGTCGCATGGTTCCAGCGTTGGATGCAGTTGTCGAGGGGGCGTGTTGTGGGCGTCGAGCAAAGATCGTGATGGGACATGATATATCGTACTGTAACGAGTTTCTTGGTAAATAAAGAGTGCAGGAGTCTAGCTCCGAGCTGCAGACTGGGGAGAACGGCTGTGGTCGGGAAAGAGCTGGCCGCCCTGTTCGGCCCTTCACCAACGGGGTTCAGAATTGAATGGTATATTCTCATTGGGAAACTACACAAATTAATCATGCATTCCTTTCCCAATGAACTTGCACGTCTTTCTTGAGAGATATGTGCAGTTACGTCCTCTAGGGCATTCATGCCCATAGATACAGTTCTCAACCCAGCACGTTTGATCTATCCCAGGCTTCGTCACTAGGAAAATTCCAGTCGGTATACTCACTGTCGTTGGCATAGTGGCAAGGCTGTTGTTTCGCTCCCAGAGCGAGTTGCGAGAGTTCTGCATGTGACAGCTCGTAGTTGTGACCATACTTGCAATCCTACATGTTCCTGTCAGCATATGGAGTGGAGCACTTCTAATACGCACTGGGGAATTACAGTATCCAATCAAATAATGTGCGTTACAAGGTGGAGGATTTCCTATCGATGCGTCAAGCAGGTAATTAGTAACCAAAGGTTCACTCACGTTTCTATCAGGATGTCAGTAGAGTATAGGACAACAGGGCGAGCGTACTATTGCTCCTTTAGTCCAACCAATCGTGTTCTTCTCGGGACTATACGTAATCTTCTTGATTGTGACTGCCACACTAGCTGGAGGACTCTTAGGGGGACCAGCTACCGCAGCATAAGACCCTGCTACAATGGCCACCTGAGTCGGCACCGAAGTAGGAGGCGAAGGTGCCTGGGTCGTAAGCTTATCCACTTTGAAGAGCGTATCTATTGAGAACATTGGGAGGTTTAGCGCGGCGATGTCCCTAGCAATGTCTGGGTGAGCTTGCAAGAGCACGAGCCTCTGATCAGGGTCGTTGGTCATAGCTGAAGATATCGCAGAGCTGTATCCATTATCATGATCCACTTTTCACCGGTTCAGATTCTCGCATAGTCAACTATAGATGCGTACCTCCTAGGATCACCCTGAATATCTTCGGATTTCCAATAAACTTGCTCAAATGCTCTGCAACAATGTCAGTAAGGAGTAGTAGCACCTTCTAGTCGAGCACCTTTGATCTTGTGATCCGCAGCTTCCTTGGAGGGACCAACTTCAACAAAGGAGAAGAGAGATTGTGCTTGAGAGAACCCTTTGATAAATAAACGGAATTGCTCTGCGGTGCAAGTACTCTAGTCTGATTAGAAGTGACTCCTAATTGAGGGTAAATGAACCAACCGAGCGTGAAAGAACCGCTTCGAGCTTGTCCTTGGATAAGAATATCATGGTCCATAGATCAGGCGAAGCTGGCCTATTTGCTTCTTTGGACAGATGCTTCATCACTCCATTGCTCAAAATTTTCTTTTGGTAGTGAGGCAAAGTTCGCTAATGGGCGAGTAAGACAAACCGCTGCATCCCTTCCTCCATCTTCACCTCTGGTCAGAAGTTCACGGTCAAAGATGTATCCATCACCGTCAATCAGTGTCATGACCAGATTTCGCTCAGCCTAGGCGACCCATGAGACCCTTCATAACTTTATTAATAAATCAAAGCGCTTACTTGGCTTCTAGCATTTGAAATTGTGACTTCACGCTGAATCTCTTCTAGTTTCACCTCCAAAGACTTGGCCAGGCTCTCCTTTTCTCGGAACGACGAACGAGTCGTACTCAATGCGGTCGTCAAAGTATAGTTCTGGAACTCCTGGTCTTCAATCTTCGCCTTAAGTTCAGCGTTTTCTTGGACAAGCTTGCGAATAAGGACTGGCAAGACGTTAGCCAGTCTCCATTGCGGTGGAGAACGTACCATCGATAGCGTTGACAGATATATTCCTACAATTGTTAAATATGAAGGTGAACCCACAGATAGCTCACCATTGTGCCAGCGGATCTCCGCCAGATTCGACATGATGCATTTGTATTCCAGGATCCATTGATTTAGTCCTATAATATGAGCAGAATGACGGGAAAGCACTTCTGAAGTCGATAATGTGGTCGGGTTTGAGTGAGCGAAGAAATGGGACAACCAGCCAGGCGCCTAGCTGCCTCGACGGCTCCGCACCGCGTACACATTTTGGGCTGACCAGAAGGCCTCTCTCCTAACCAGCGGTGTAGATCAGAGCCAATAATATTCCATCAGTAAATTGAAAAGCACATGCTTCAATCGTGCGAATCAGGACCAGTAAACTTGCAGGTTCCATTCCACCGGAAAGGGCAGTCCGAACCTCTGGAGCACTTATGTCCGTATATGCAATCCAAGCGCGGACAGCGTTCGCCTATGCTGAATAAGTAGTAGCAAGGGGAGCTCTTCGCCAACGTACCTTCGGTCGCGTAGCTGCAGGGCTGGGCTCTTGCCCATTGAATAAGTTTTTGAAGTTCCTGCTCTGAGAGTTCATAATCATGTCCATAAGGACAGTCCTAGATGGATGAGGGATGGTATCCTCGTGCAACGCTGCGAACACACCTTATCGCAGCATCGTTTGGTGAGGTAGAAGGCATGGCAAGGTGCCGGATCACCTACGCGAGTTGAGATTGATCAGAAGAAAACCTGTGTTATTCTATCCCTTACGGGTCTGCAGAGCATTAAATGTTAATTCGCTAGTTTTTGCGCAAGGGAGCTTACAGGGGCTTTGTCTCTTCTCCAGGAAGCCAAGGTATCGATTGGAGACGGAGGGGAACCATAAACAGATTTTCTTTTCTCCATGACTGGTGAGGCATATGCTCTTGTCTTGAAACTAGACCATGGATCGCGTTGCGGTAAGACTACACTGCTTGGGCCCGGGCCCAGGCCATCCACCAGGAAAAGGTCATCGATAGACATACTACCGAGTTGTAGAGCTTCTATTTGTCTGGCAATATTGGAATGAGCCCGGAGGAGTACCATTCGATTCGCATAACCGTTCGTCATCTCAGCGGAAATCGCCACATCGTAACCGTTATCATGGTCAACTAGATGAATGGGATCAGAAAGCTAAATAATAGTGGTGGAAATGATCATGCCTCCCAGTATCACGCGATAGAAGCTTCTGTGCTTGATAAATTTCCGTAAGTGCTCTGTGGCGCCGTCAGTGTAAGATGAGTTGCGTGAAACTAGACACCTCGTATTTTGGCGTCTGCGGCTTCTTTCCCATCTGAAACGTCAACCACTGAGAAGAGAGGATGTGCGCTTGAGAAGCCTTTCATAAAGTATCGAAACTGCTCCTGAGAGCATACACCCTTGAGGGCCGTCAGTCTAGATACAAAACGGTGACTTGGATGTACAGATCTGACGAGTGTTGCTTCTAGTTTCTCCCTGGATAGAAACCACATCGTCCATAGAACAACTTGAGATGGTCTATCAGGCTGCTTCGCGATGTATCTCATTATTCCGTTTGTGAGTATTTGCTACATTGAGTATCAGTGATGCTTTATATCCCAGGAGGATTCAAACCGCGGCTTCTCGTCCTCCAGATTCTCCTTTGCATAAGAGTGTTCTGTCGAAGATGTAACCATCTCCATCGAGTAAAGTAAGGACAATTTCCTAGAGAATGTCAGAGTAAAGAGTGGCTTTGGGTGGATGCTCGCCTCCTCCCTATGCGTCAGGGACGCTAGCTTGGATTGAAGGTCTCGCTTTGCTGACTCGCTATCCTCAACTTCCTGCCTCAACTTCGAAAACGCTTTTTGAAGGGTAAACTTTTCGGACTCTAACTGTTCCACTTTGTCATGAAGCACTCGATTCTCTTCCAGGATTCGGAGTATGACATCTGGAAACCATTAGCTGTCTTCATGTGATATAACCCCAGACACACTCTCGTGCCTGTCGTGTATCTCGAGCCTGTACCAAGGCCGTAAGAGGGCAGAACGGTATCAAAACTGGCGAGCTGTACCATTCTTGCTGTAGATCAGAGCCAATGTTTTCATCCATATTGATTCTCAATAAGTTCTGGTGTTTGAGAGTCTACGAGGAGAATACAACTCGCCAGGCGAGCGGACGTGGCGGAGGACAACCTCGCGCGAGCAAGGAACGGAATGAGTTAGAGTTACATAGATCGCTCTTTCGCCTCAAAATCGTTCATTATGTCACAAAGTGGGCATTATAGAACAGCATATGAGTACAAGGCCCTTGGGTTCCTTCCGGGGCAGCGAAGCCTAATCTTGTTCCTCCATGACGGGTCCTTGCCTGTATCATACATTATGCATGGTTGGCCCTCTGAACTTGCACTTTCCAGCCGCTAAGAACGAGCACCTGGCTCCTTGTGGGCATGCATGTCCGAATATACAGTTTTCCAAGTGGCATGCCTTTCCTGCTTGAGACTCAGAACGATTCAGGTGCGCAACCTAACTACTTGCCTTCATTCATGTATTTGCACGGTTGCTTTTTGGCCCCAGTAGCGAGCTGCTTGATCTGCGCATCCGAAAGTTGGTAGTAATGACCAAATTTGCATTTCTGTATGGGATATTACCAACCGTCATTGGATAGTCTTGAATCTGACCTCAATGTTATTGCATTTTCCAGTTATATAGAACAGATTGCATGCTGGTGGATCAACTGGAAAAGTTAGTCAGAAACAGAGGGATGGAAATAAAGGCAAACGTTTAGGCTACGACGTTTTAAGTAGAGGTCGACCTAATATATAGAAACTTACTAATTTCGCCTCTCTCGTTCGTGGACTCGAAGTTGTCGAAGAACCATTGCCAGGATTATTGTGTGCAGCGAGTCGGGAGGGTAAACTTTCGGGGACTAGACCCAGGCTATTCTGGTTATAGTTGTCAACAATACGTGGCGAGGACGTGTCACAAATGGTAATTTTGTCAGGCATAAAGAGACCATCGATGCTGAATGTAGTGAGAGTAAGGGACGAAATGTCGCGGGCAACGACGTTATGAGCTCTCAGGAGAATCAACTTCTCTTTGAAGCCAGCAGTGAGTTCTGCAGCTATGGCTGCACTATAACCGTTGTCATGGTCGACTAGATTTCTGTAAATGATTGCGCAAACTGAATGTCCAAACCCACCTCCAACGACGACCTTGTAAACCTTGTGTATTCCAATAAATTTGTTCATGTGATCTACTTGATTGTCAGTTGATTGCCTCAACTGGCTTGTAAGCTTTCCTTTTATTTTATAGTCCGCTGCTTCCTTGGAGAGTCCGACTTCTACAAATGAAAATAGCGGGTGCGCTTGAGAAAAACCCTTGATGAAGTGCTTAAATTGATGTGGATTACAGGTGTCCTTTCAAAAATGTAAGAGGGAAATGTCAAATCGCAGCGAAGGAGATTTACGGATTTGGAAAGTACGTGCTCCAGACGATCCTTGGACAGGAATATCATGGTCCATAGAATAGGGTTTGATGGGAAATTGGGTTGTTCACGAAGATGATGGAGAATTCCGGTACTGAGCCTCGACTTGCCTCATTAGTGACGGAAGCGGCGTAACGGGTGAAACATACAGCAGCTTCCCTTCCACCAGATTCTCCTTGAGACAAAAGCTCTTTAGTGAAAATGTACCCGTCGCCATCGAGCAAAGCGAGGACCAAATTTGAATCGCCCTGCGCGGGGTTAGCGCAGTACAGAGAGCTCTTAGTCTTCGTCACCTCGAGTTGAGAGATTCGCTGAGATGCATTCGAAATTTCTGTTTGCAACAGTTCTTTGGCTTTTGAGCTTTCCTCCTCACTAGCCTTCATTGCCTGAATTGTCGTCCGAAAGGAATAATTTTCCAGTTCCAATGATTGAAGTCTTTGTTTCAAGTCCTTATTTTCTTTCAGTATTGCATTTAACAGCACTATCGTGTCGTTGTTAGAGGTTGAAAAGCCATGCAGACAGAGGATCACACCTTCCTGCTTTATGGTCGAAGCACGCCTATTTTGACGCGTTGAAAAAAGCTCGAGACAAGTAGAAGCACGTACCACCGCTCCAAAACGCCATCTGCATCCAACAAAGACGCGTCGCCGAATGGGGTCGCGTCTTCCATGTATTAATCTGTCACCAGTCTCCTCCGTGCAGATTTATTGTCTGGTAGTTTAAGAATTAGAATCCGGTGTCGAAACCAACGGCCAAAGTGGCGGAGAACAAAGTTGAACTCCACCGGAATCCAGAACCTGCATCCATCCCTCTATTTGGCGGAGAGTTTCATATTATGCAGGCACTTACAAGACGTACAGAAGGTGCAGCACCTCCAAATAACCAAATTGCAATCTCTGTCCCTGCCAACGCGCGAGAACAGGCCCTCATCCGGTCCGTATGTCTCGGAAAAAGCTATAAGAGGCAACTAATTCTCCTTTTCAGGACCGTAAAAAGGACAAGTGCCCTTGAAAGCCCTATTGTCGCACTCACAGGCGCCCATTCTGTACGTGGCTTCTTGTTCGAATCGCACATGACCACCCTGTAGTCAAAATTACTCGTATAGATACTGATGCTGAGCACAGGCGGAAATTCTCAGCGCACGCTTCGATCCTACCGGCCAAAATCTTGCAGCCTGCTCAACAGACTGCTCAGTCTGTAAGTCATCTAGTTCCTCCGAGTACGGCGTCTTAGCATGTTAGCGCTATGGAGAACCTATGCACCGTCGACAAACTATGGCCAACTCCCCCATCTCCACAAAACAGCCATTACCGACCTACAATGGTCTCTCGTTTCCTCGCATCTATATACTGTATCAGCCGACAAGACGCTAGCCATCTCAGACCTCACAACAGGTCAACGGGCGCGCCGTCTCAGGGGCCACACCGGTATCATCAACGGCCTGTCACGCACTATTGCTGGGGCTGGTGTCGAACTTCTCGCCAGTGCTGCGGATGACCGAACTGTGAGAATATGGGAGGGTGGTGTCGAAGGCAACAAGCATCCTGTCGCCACTTGGGATATTGGATGCCCAGCAACAGCAGTCTGCTGGGGACCCGATGGCAACTCGGTATATATTGGTGCATTGGATAACATGATTCACGTGAGCGATGCTTTCACGTGTTTTTGTCTGCAAGTTGACGTTCTACTCAGGTGTACGACCTGCGAAAAGGCGCAGAAGTCTCGGCTTTGGGTGGACACACTGATACACCTACCTCGATCTCCTTGTCCCCCGATGGTAAGCGCTTTATCATCTAGATTCGGCATTCTCTTATGCCAGACAGGATCGTATATTCTATCACCCTCTCTTTCTTCACAGACCTTGATCCACGACATTCGTCCATTCAGCTCGTCTCCAACCCGTATTCATCGCGTTCTACAAGGTTTTTTGCTCATTTCTGCCTAAAATCTACCATCTCACTGTTGTCAAAGGTGCCCCCGCTGGATTCGAAAACGCCCTCTTGCGTGGTGCGTGGTCGAGGTCGGATAACGGTGCGAGGGTAGCGGTTGGCGGAGCTGACCGCACAGTCACGGTGTGGGATGTGGAGTCGACCAAAATTCAGTGAGTAATCTCCTAGGTTCAGAGGCCGGGATGTCCAACTCTTTATAGATACAAGCTACCTGGCCACAAAGGCACCGTTACCTGTGTCGACTTTCACCCTAAAGAGCCCATAAGTAGGTTGTGCATTCTATGCGTAACAACTTCTGATTGGCTTTTCACAGTCTTAACTGGGAGCAAAGACGCGACGCTTTTACTCGGGGAGCTTGAAGAGACATCATCATAGATATAGTCCATGTGATCTTTTAGCCTGTACGAATGTCATTTGGAACCGTTATGGCGTACCTTGAACCCGTCCTCCGCTCCCTTTCATCTAGCCGTGGGCGCGTGAGCCGCCTAACTTCAATTTCTCGTGCCTTTTCGTCGCCTCAGAATGCTGTCTATGGCTCTCGGTGCATTGTGACATCCCCTCGCCTGGGCTTGAATCTTTACAAACCTCAAACACGGTTAATCAATACAGGAGGACTGACAAATCTTTTCGATACGTCGAATATTGGTGGAATTCAAGTCAGAAATGTCACAGAACATGATGGAATAGAGCTTGAAGACGGGTTGACCATGAAGTCGAGTTGTATCCTCATTGGCGGACGAGTGTTTCTATGGAAAACTCCAGAGAGTTCCCTTTCGAGTGGCGAATGGACAAAGGACGACTTTGAAATCTTTGATGTCCTCCTGCCAAAGCCGGGTGAGTGCTATAGCCAATAGGATGCTGTCTAGGTATTGACGTTGTTCTTGCCATAGAAATACTAGTGTTTGGGACAGGAAAGTCTTTGATGCTGCCTCCTGTGTCTGTTCGAGAGTATTTGAGAGAGATTGGCGTCCAGGCCGAGTATATGGACACAGTAAGCATTCTACTTCTAATACATAGTATACTCAATTCTGCAGAGAAATGCATGCTCGACGTATAATCTGCTTTCCGAGGAGGGTCGCCGAGTCGCTGCGGCGCTGCTGCCTCTGTCGCACCGAGTGTGGTAGAAATCGTGTTACAATACGTTTACTTGTGTTTTATGTGCTACCTGCGCTTGTCGCCTGAGCCACCGCGCGTACGTTGACCCCAACCACTTACAAGAGCATGAGCTCGCGGCGTCGCGGTGCTGAACGAAAGTCCCGAAAAGCTGCTCGTCAGCGGAGTGTGTCGCCTGTGGCATCGACTGACTCCGAAAACGAGCTGGATAACGACGACAAGGTGTACGCACCAACGTCGCCCGCCGAATGGTCTCACCAAAGACTGAGTATACACTCTCCACGACTTGGATATGAATCTCCCACCACTGGGAACGCAGCGCTCCGATATCCAGCAGAATGGCACCAGTCGCCAATCTACGCTCTCCCCGCGGAGCTCCTTATCCATATCCTACGCTCGCTAACAGACACCTTGGACCTCTATAACTGTCTTTTCGTCTGTAGCAACTGGTGTCAATGCGCCGTCGAACTCCTCTGGCTCAAGCCGCACCTCGCCACGAAGGAATCCTTCCTCTCGTTCTTATCTGTCATCTCTCCCTCCAACTCACAATTCCCATTCGACTCGACGGAGCTCGTCGTCAATGGCCAGTCCCTTGGCAGGCAGCCAAAAGAGTCCGTTGTCGAACCGCTATTTCCTTATGCACGGTTCGTGCGGAGACTGAATCTCTCTGTGGTTGCAGATGAAGTCCATGATATGCACTTCATGCGCCTCTCCGCCTGCATCCGGCTGGAGAGGCTTACTCTCAATGGATGCGTTCATCTTACAGACTCTTCCCTCGCCATACTCGCCACTATGCCACAGATCATCGCACTAGACCTTACTGGAGTGGTCGACGTAACTGACCGCACTCTATTGGGTGTCACGGCGGCGTCTGCCAAGATACAGGGAATCAACTTGGAGGGATGCAAAAAGATTACAGACGAAGGAGTCCTTGCTATTGCAGAACACTGTCCTATGCTCCGGAGAATCAAGCTTTGCGAGCTGGACAATATTACCAATACGAGCGTTTCAAAGCTCGCCCAGAAATGTCCCCTCCTGATTGAAATAGATCTCACTGGCTGCATCAACGTCGGGGATGCAGCCGTTCGGGACATTTGGATGCATTGCTCTCATCTTCGGGAGCTGCGACTGGGCCGATGCATCAATCTGGGGGACACTGCATTCCCAGTCCCTCAGCGATTAGCGAGTTCAAACAATCAACCTGATCAATCTAATTATCGCTTCCAAAACTCGAATAGTGATCCTGCTCGCCTGATTATGCCGACGTTACCGCCGTTGCTCCTACAAAAACCGCTTACTCACCTTCGGCAACTCGATCTCATGTCGCTTCGCATCACCGACGACGCGGTGGCGGGTATCGTTTCCAATGCCCCCAAACTTCGCAATTTGGTCCTGGCAAAGTGTACATTTCTTACCGATGCTGCCGTGCGTAGCATTAGCGAGCTCGGTAAACATCTGCAGCTTCTCCACTTGGGTCATGTGGAGTCCATCACGGACGCCAGTATCATACACCTTGCACAGAGTTGTGTACGTCTGAGATATGTAGACCTCGCATGTACGCGGCCATCTATCTCGAAGCAAGGGTATTGTAGCTAACGTGCTCTCATAGGTTGTACTTCACTCACAAACGCCTCTGTACATGCCCTATCTGCACTACCGAAATTGCGACGCATTGGCCTGGTCAAGATCACAAACTTGACCGATGACGCCGTCGACTACCTCACAGCCAGGGCATTTACGCTCGAGAGAGTCCATCTATCCTACTGCGAAAGAATATCCGTCCAGGCGATTCATCGACTACTACAAAGCCTCACGAAACTGACACATCTGAGCTTGACGGATGTTAATGCCTTTAAACGAAAGGATTTGCGGGCATTCTGCCGTCCAGCACCATCGGTACGTCCGATAACTGGTATGAGGCGCCAATCGTCTTGACTGTTTATAGAATTTCAACGAGACGCAGCGCGCACAGTTCTGCGTTTATTCTGGAAGTGGGATCGAGAACCTCCGTCAGTATCTTGCAAAGAAACTCTCCGATTTCACAATGTTGCCTGATGCCGATGACGAGGCCGACTCTGCAAACCTCGAAGACGACGACGCCGTCCAGGGCTTCTCGGGAGAGGGAACACACCCACCCCCACAACCAATCGAAATGGTCAATCGAAGCGCGTTTGTCGACTATCCAGACGCTGATGCGGGATTGTTTGCAGAGGATGCCCCGGAGAGACAGTACTCGGGAGCGACGAGGAAAGGGATACGCCTAGACCACGGCAACGCGGTATAAACGCCTTTCAGCTCGCTTCGGGTTTGCAAATGATGCGCTCGCCTCGGTCATTCGCCACCTCGCGGGGAGCACCAAACGCGGATGTTCATTCCCAAAGTGCATCATACGCTGGATCCCGTTCGTTGGGCCATGCAGAGGCAGTAGCGACGGGCAGCGATCGTGCTTCTGCCAGTAACAATCTCCGCCTGAGAGCCAATGCTCCGTCTCTAGGCGGAAACTTGCCAAACCCGATCGTTGGTGCACTTATGCATTCGCGGTTTCAGCGTGCTCGCACAAGGGATGAGAGTACTGCCGCGGAATCCTCCAGGTCAACTACGTCGACGAGCACTCCCCTCCAACAGCATTCGCCATCGCCTCGAATCATTGCGCACCCAGCGTCCGATGAGGATCAGGTGATCTACGTCGATGAGAGGAAGAAGAGAACGTCGCATTTGCCATCGCCGACGAAATTGTTCTCCATGGGCCGGTCACGTCCGAATGTACCGGTTTCTCGTCGTGGAGGATCTACTCTTGGTGCTGAAGCGAATAATTCTGACCCATCGACGAGTGGACCTGGCCAAGCACGTGGCCAGATGGCAAGTGGGAGCTCGAGCCACAGTGCGGATCTGCCGCAGAGTATAGACTCTGTCGGCGGGGTATCTCAATTCCAGACTCGTCAACGATCTCGACCGGCAGATGGGGCTTGGACATCCGACTCGAGCCGTGAAGGCGACGTGGAGGTGGAGGGCGGGCAACCGCGCGGTGAATGCGCGGCTGACGAGGCTGCTGAGCACTCTCCGCGGTCAGCTGGTCAAGATGTGTCCCGGAAATCTATGGAGGATTCACGCTCGTCGACACCAAATGGATCTGCTCGGTCCAAGAGGGGAATCAAGGGGACACTGAATGCGGCTGAACGGTATACGGTGTCGTTGTTTAGGTCAAAGGGAAAAGGAAGGGAAGATCTTAGCCATGGTCAGAGTTCGAATTCAAGTCCAGCAGCTCACGACGACAAGGATAGATAGGTTGATATACGTCTCATCGGGAAATGTACCATTTGTCTCCATATATAGTTTGAAGGATATCAAGATAGCATAAACAGGATGACGAGAAAACTGGTGATAACCCATAGTTCCCACCATGTCGCTTCTTTCTGCACAATTTCTAGCGTTGAGCCTGAGCGCGATAGAGATCTGCGATCATGAGCGAAGATTGAAAGGCCTTCGAGGATGTCTAACTGATGTCTCATGCATGAAACATCCCCTAGGAGGTCATCCCGAGTTCCCTCGCTTGAGACTGGTTGCATTTGAAGATAGACCTTGAGCATGACGGTCTGAGCGAATGCCTTTTCGTAGTTAATCTTCTGAGCTATATAAACTAGAAAATACTCACCTCTTCAAGATTGGTTCTCGAGTAAGGGTCGGGAAGGCATGAGTCCCGATGGATTGCCTCTACCCAGCGGACGGAGGAGCTCAAGCGTTCTCCTGAGTACCCATGAGCGGCTTCGTGGATCCACGTCGCAATGGAAGGTTCCCCGAATAATACAACAGTGTTCTGGGACATCATTCCGTGTGGAAGGGTGGATCGAAGGCTGGGTTTTGTCGGGGCTAGGGATGAGGATGTAGTGTGCTCTGTCTCCAGGGGGGTAGAAACGACGACGTGGATGTATTCGCGAAGAGGTACTGGAATCCTTGATAGATGTCCCAGCAAGTAGGACCAGTTATCCGCTTTGCCTGGTAGAACGACCTGTGCAAGCTTGCGAGGCGTACATTTGCACAAGAGCCATGTTTTGTTCGAGTCGGTGAAGCCGACTTGTAGTCGCTGAACGCTGTCTCCTTGACAAAACTGGGTTACATACTGCGTACAACGCTGCATGGCTGTGGTCGTAGATGGAGGTAGCTCTGTAATGAAGTAGTCGCTTTCCACCAATGTCTCGTAGAGGCGTGGAGAGATGAGGGGGTTGATGTCGGATGGATGGAGCAAGGGCTTTTGCAGCAGACTCTCGGAGACTCTGGTGGTGGTACATGTCGCTTGAATAATGATAGTGAATATATAGAATCCGGTGAATTTCATGTTGTGGTTGCCACGTTGGCTGGAGAGTTGTGAGTTTGCGACAAGCGGGTGTAGAATATATATACCTAATCAGACATTGGACTGTCAGAAGAAAGCAGGAGTGGATTGTGAACACAGGTCGAGGTGGTGGCAGCCAACCTTTCTTGTTGAGCTTTGACCACCAAAATCTGCGGGGGCGTTGGGAATCGCCAGCGCGTATATTCTCTCAATGTCTCAACTCGGACAACGCGCATTGGTATCGTCTCACATCTCGAGCGCGTTTACGCAACCAATCTTCTACCAAGTCCCTCCGACGGCCTCGTCGCGGCACCAGCACCAGCAACCACTCACACACGCGTCTCAAAAACTTGTAGAGAGATTGAACAATAAGAAGAGGAGAGATGCACCTCAGGGCCGTCACCAGACGAATGCGCAGACGGGCCCGCTCGCGCAAAGCTTTGAAGAGCACGCAGTTTACGCGTCGACAACGTCTCTTCAAGCCTTAGGAGATGCTTTGATGCGTATTACGCACTCGGGATACGTGCTAGAGCTCACCCTTCTCGACTGGGCAGACGGCACACCAGTCTGCTGGGAGTTTGCAGAGCGCATCGTTCCCATGCCAGGAATCGCAGTTACTTCACCATCTCAGGATGTGCAAGCAGCAGCGCGCAGCAGAGGTCTTGCGGTTCCAAGCGGGCAGCTTGCTTTCGTCTATGTCCTCCTCGAAGGTGGAACGCTGTACCGTCTTGCGTTTCCTCTCGTCCCTCCACTATTTCATGACGAAAACTGGGTCGCCAAACGTGGATGGTGCAAGGAATTCACACTTCCCTCGACTGTCAGCAGACCCATTGGTGGGACCAGCGGCTCAATGATCCTGCAAGGAGAGAAGACGGTAGTAGTCACCGTCAATTCAGGAGCCGTCCTACGAATGGAGGTGGATGTCGACAACGACGGACAGCTACGAGAGAAATTGCACTATCCTCAGCATCATTCACTCCTCTCCAAAATGTTCCGAACGGCTCAAGAAGAAGACACTATCGTTTCTGCCGTCTCTGCATCAGTATCTGGATCTGATATCCTCATCACCCTGTCCAGAGACCGCTGTCTTAGGGCATGGGACAGGCAAGGGGGCAACACCATCTCCATTGGTATTTCACCAGGAAATAATACATCCTCCGAACCCGTTCGAGGGTCTTCTCTCATTCGTGGATCATCAGTCACTCCTCAAGTTGCCGGGTCGTCAATTCCACAACTTTTACCACCAGAACGTCGATCTCTCCTGCGTACTTTCTTTACCGAGGACGAGGAAAATCTCTCGAATTTCCGGATTCTTGTATTCCTTCCGACGCCGCTTGGCCTTGGAGCGGGATCCTCTGCGCATCAGCCTTCTTCAGCCGGCATCTTCGCACTCTACAAAATGGAAGGCAATCGCTTCAAGCCTTTGGGAGAGAAGGAGACTAGCATGGAAACAATTAGGTGCTCACTGCGCGATTTCATGGTCATGCCAAACTCTCAATTCCGGAATGTGCGTATTCATCCACGATACCATGGGATATTGCTGATATCATACAGCTAAAGGAGATTCATTGCCTATGGGAGTACTCGGGGGAAAGCATGTATGAATACACCGAGCTGGATATAGAAGTGCGTAGAGCGCACAATGGACGAAATACATCCGCTAGTGGAGACGTTGAAATGCGAGAGGTTGGGTCGAGTTCGCTACCACATGAACTCATCTACGAGGACGACGATGGAGAGGACTTCCATCCAGTGGATTGGCATATCGTCACTCCCCTTGCGATGCCTTCAAACGCCGCATCATCCTTATCCCCCGAGCCCACCGCAGATAGTGTTGATTTCCTTTCCACAATCGATTTTACCTCTCCTAATGCCGCCGCCACCATTTTGGATGCTCTCTTCCGGGCAGGCCGTGGTGGATTCTCACCATATACAATCTCCGAGGCACTCAACGGATACGTAGAGGCGGCATGGGTATCTACAGATCAAGTAGACCCTATAAAGGATCCAAATTCACGCCTACGCGCTGCCCTTTCCAGGCAATACCCTACGTTACGAGCACGAGTCAGCGCTATTGTTGGTTGCCGACTCCAAGCTCCCGAAGTCTTTTCGGATCCCGCCAGTGCAAATCCTTTCAATGCCTCTGTCATTGCAGAGCCGGAAAATGAGATGGCCATTGCTCAACATACAGAGCTCGATGTAGCATTCCGTCGAGATTGGGAAGGATTCCTTGCCCGGTGTCGCGAAATTGAAAAGGCAGGAAGTTGGCCAGTAGCTCTGGGACTGGTGGGCTCTAAAAAGCCTGGAGGCGCGCGATCATCTCAAAATACGACGAGTGGGCACTGCGTCATTCTAGAGAGGGAACGGATGGGATTAATGGTCACTGAAGACGGACCACTCGACCTGTACCGACAAACTCTCTCAAAGATGCAGGAAGATGAAACCACGAATGGGTACGACGCCCGTGAATCTATTGAAGCGTCAGAGGCTCCACAATACCTCGTTTATACCGCCCTATCTTTCCGTGCTCTCTTCTCACCAGCGAGTTGGGCCGATGTCGCACATGAACTCTACAACACTATGCACAATACCGTACAATTTGTCTATCACGATCTTCTCGTGGACTTGGCTTTCAAGTTGGAGATTATGGATCTTGATATAGACACTATAGAATGGGTCTTTGAGCGTGTCGACTCGCTCGGAGGTAATGAATCGTTCAATACGGCTCTCCAGGCCATCAGCGCCCTTGTTCGGACGACTGGCATCGCAAAAGAGCTGGACAGCGTAAAGCAAGAGGACGACGAAGAGGAAGTGGATCGAATGCTGCTTCAGCCTGACCCTAATCAATCTCTTTTGGCCGACGCTTCGAATGCAGCCATTCTGCCTGGGACACGACCTGCAGACTACCATAATCAATGGAGCAGGTCCCTCACCGCCGTTTATCTGTCAGCGACACTGCAAGCTCGTTACGAGATTGCTTCTAGCATATTATTCTTACTCATATTCATTGTTGCCCGAGGAGGAGAAGCAAACTATTTTTCCGGCTTGCCCAACGCCGTTGTCATCGACGAACTCTTCGCTGGGCTGAGAAGCGCCAGCATGCTTCGACAAACTGCAGCCAGGGTTGTGGAGAGTTCCACGGTCACTCGTCCAGCACCTGGTCCTCCGAGCGCGCTTGCTCCATCACGGACTATTGCTAGGCATGTGCGAGCAGGAACGGCCGACTCGATGGTTCGTCAGTTGGCTGGAATGCGAGTGGCACCAGCACCTTCGGTTCAGTTTGCCATTCAACCAAAGCCGCACGTGCACTTCGCTTCGCCTACAGGCTCTTCTTTCCCAACGCTACCTCCTACGACGAGAGGGTCAGGCTCTATTACTCTGCTGCAATCGCTTCTGCCGCCGCTTAGGCGACCATTCTCACTCCCATACGCGTCAGATGCGTTCTTAGAGTTTAACGGGATAATTCAGGCGGACTCCATGCTGGTGGCAGGATACGACGAAGTTCGGTTCGCCGAAGAACTTCGAAGAAAAGGCCATACACAGGGTGCTGCGGATGTGATAGACTGGCTGCCAAAAACTAACGCTTGTTGCTACGTGGCTGCTCGACTTCAGCTACAAAAGGGAGAATATGGGGAAGCGTCGACCATGTTTGAGCACAGCGCGCGAAGCTTTGGTTCGTATATTCGTATATTATGTTTCGTTACTGAATTCTCTCAGGGCCGTTATCGTACAAGACAGGGGTCGAGGAAGCCACCCTCGTCGCCGTGTTGCCGCCCTCGCTCGGTGACTTGTCTTCCTTGGCTGCTTACTACGACCACGTGGCTAAGCTCTTCGAGGCCGAAGCACAATACGGCATGGCTGTGCTGTTCTATCGCTTGGCCATCGAATCCGCAAATGACGACGAACCGACCACCGACCTTTGGTACAACATCTTCAAAGGTGAATTGGCCTTGGAAAACTTTGAAAGGGCATATACGACGCTGGCGGAAATGTCCGAGCAGCCAGTATTGTAAGTAGGTTTGTTTCCGTTGCTTGGGCCATGTCTAACGGATGTTCATCGAACAGGCGGACCAACTCGGTTACCGAACTCGTCACCAAGATGTGTGAGAGAAACAAGGTTGAAACCCTTCTCAGCTTCAACTTTGTTGGCTTTGCCGACGATGTGGAGCAAGCGCTAGGTTTCAAGGCGAGAAACGCGGACCCACTTGACCGGCCGGTCTATTCAAAAATTTATTATGCGTGGGCTGTGAAGAAGGGAGATTATCGTGCAGGTGGGCTGTGATGTTAATTTACCGCCCGGCTCTCGTCCTGACAGCTCGTGCTAGCGGCCTCCACAATGTATCAGCGGGCGCGTATTCTCGGACAACAGGACAAGCCGGATACGGATACCCGGTTCATGCTCATGTCGCTGCAACTCGAAGCCTATACAGTGGCTATCAATGCCCTGTGTCTTCTTGATCCGGAGGACGCCTGGATCAGTTTACCCGTGTATGACGAATCTGGTGAACTTCCTCCAGAGTGGCGAAGGTCCAACTTTGGCATTGACGTTGGAGAGCGAGGCGGAAACGACTCGGAAATCGTAGAGTTGGACGACATGCGGAGAGAGATGGAACTTTGCCGAGCAAGACGGCACCTGGTGTACATGATGGCCGGTCTGAACCGTGTGCAGCAGGCGACAGAGGTAGACGAGAAGGGTAAGCGGGATCGTTGACATCCGACGGGGAGACTAACCGGAAGTGCAATAGACTTCAGTATTTCCCCCATGGAGGTGTTACGTAGGTACTGTCAACTCGCGCGCTACGAAGAGGCTTTATACAGCGCGCGGGTATTTCGTGCGGACATGACGGTCATCTTCACGATGATGGTCGACATGTGCATGCGCCTGTCCAAAGGCGGTGAAGCAGCCCTGTTAGTGCATTTGCCCCTTGATATCTTGCAAATATTGACCCAAGTAATAGGACGCCGTTTGAGGAACGGTGGCTTTTACAGGACAGGGCCATGATTTGGGAAGGAGAGCCGATATCAAAGGCGTGGAGGTTGCTCCAGGATTCACTAGAACGACACGACACGTCTGACAGTGGGTGGCAGTACCGCAAGGTGACCCTTGACCGAGAAGCGGCAGTTCATCTTGCTAACTTCAGTTCAATCTAGACCTGTCTGGAACGTATTCTGGAGGCCGACCGTTCGTCCTCACCCCCGACTTGGCTCGCCACGTTCTTCCAGGACCGAGAACCCGAGTACCTAATCCGGACGTGCATGCGATATCATCTGATATTACCTGCCCTTGACTACACTCTATTGATGATCCAGAATGTAAGTCACCCGCTTCGGTCGCAGGCAGGGAGGGGCCGGTGACGACTGGTCCGGAGGAGTCGGACGATGCTGTTTCATATGCTAACGACGTTGGACAACAGGCAAACCAACCTTTTGACAAGGGAGCTACTGTTGCAGTCACACAGACACGTTTGCCGTATCCGCTCATTGATGCCGTCGTTGCCGCTGCGCAGACCGAGGACGAGGTACACAAGGCGGCGGGCATCAAGGCGGAGATAGAGGCGCGAATAGGTAAAATGGGACGCTGGGAGTGGAGTTAAAGAGGCTTGGGTTCGATGATGGAAACTGCAGCCGTTCTTCGGGGTGTGCCTGGCTCATCTGACCGTAGGATGATTCCTGAGTTCTGTGGAACACATGGAAAAACAAATTTTGTAACAAAGAGAACCGAACATGATATTACTATTTTCTCCTTACTTCTGCCAGAGGCGTTGGCGAGCGCTTGCTTGGTCCCGACTTAGTAACTATCTAACTTGCTCCCGCCCACCGCCGTCTCGTTGGACTGGCCCTCCTCTTCAAACGCCTCTCGCCTCTTTTCCTCGTATTTCTTTGATAGTATATCCCTCTTCAACCATGCCGACGACGCATCCGCAAGCCACTAGCTCGCACATGATGAAGACGACGAAGCGGGGTCGTCCGTTTCTCAAGGTATGTGCTCGATAGCACACCCCCGCTGCTATTCTTTGCATTATTTACTCATTTTTGCCCCTTACGTGGCGCTTTACAGGACACGCTGGACCTCTTCGCCACGCTGATCACGTCGATGGAGCTTACGACCCACAAACAGTATTTCCGATCGTTTCCAAACTCTTTTACAACGTACGTGCCCCCCTATATTGGTCGGTGCATATGAAACTGTGCTCATCTGTGTTGCCGCCTCGCATAGCGACGACGCCTGCGAATGTCTCTCGTGTCTGAAGTTTTCTCAATCCAACCGCTCGGCAGATCCGAGAGATCCAGACCGGATAATCACTACCACGACGACGACCACGTTTAGTATGACGCGCGACATGGCGAAAGCAATGTCCCAACACTTTATGGATGCCCGGCTCATCGAGAATGCGATTGATAAGACCTCGAACCAATTCAAGGACCGGTCTGTTTATCAGCTCACACCAAAAGGACTCCATGTGTTGGAACGGTTCATTTCCAAGAACGGCGTCAACGCGGAGGGCCTCGTCAAGGTTTTCCAATCTCAGCCCATTTGCATGAAACTCCTCCATCTCGAACGCAGAGCATCCGACGACGAAATCATCATCTCTCAACAAGTTGTGACCGCCCTTTTCCGCCGCTTTGCTGGTCGCTCGCCCAACTACATCGACGAGGCCAGCCAGTCAGACGACCCGGCAGTCGAATACAACCAGCGCTCGGCGGGGATTCCCTTGAGCGACGTTGTGGAGCGAGCCCCCCAACTGATTGGAAAAGGCCCATTGCAGACGTTCAAATACTGCTTCTTGGCTGTCAATGCCCTCGAATGGCTGTGTGACTTTACGTCGATTGTTGGTCGAGACGAAGCAGCGGAGATGGCGGCTCATTTTGTCCGGTTTGGGCTGATTACGCTTTTGAGCGACAAGCGCAAGACCTCCGACTCTGCCGTCATCTTCACTGTCCGTGGTACGGCGACCGGTCCAAACTCCGCGGCGGCGACCCAGGGCGAGTTTAGGTGCACGGCAAAAGCAATCTACCGCATCACAGAAGAGGGTCGAAAGGTTGCCAGATGGACCGAGGCGCGCCCAACGCAGAGCAGTACCGGCCGAGACTCGCCGGTCGGCACCCCCAGCAGTCGTCAAGGATCCGATCGCGTGTCTTCGGACACCAACGATGGCGCCCCGCGAGCCACCGAGTTGGCATTTGGTCCCGGTAGCGGGTCTCATGTCCCCAATACGCTGGAACATACGACGGATCACCAGATCCACAGGCGTATATCCATGGACGAAAAGCTCAAAGCAGACCATGGTACAGGAGATAAGGGCCCAACGCAAAAAGAAAGCAATACAGACCGTCTCAAGTTTATTCTTGATGAACCTGCGCTTCGATCCCTGTTCCGCGAATTTTTGCGAGGCAATTTCTGCGAGGAAAATTTGTCGTTTTGGCTCGAGGTCCAAGAGTTTAAACGCAAGTTTTTGATCACCTCGACTGCAGTCTCGCAGCGCAACGTGGCAGGTCAGGGAGGGCGAAATATACCTCAGCATGCTGCAATGGAAAAGCATCACGAGTCGCTGATCCAGATGGCATTTGTGATCTACAACATGTATCTGGCGCCGAGCTCGCAGTGCGAGCTGAACATTGATCACGGTCTGCGCAACGACTTGGTGGCATACCTAAACGAGGTCATGACAGAGTCGACAGGAAAGGCCGTTCAAGGGCGAGTCGATCTGGAACAGGCGGCGTCGATCAACGCGACGCAGCTCAAGCACATTATCCAGCTCTATGAACGTATCCAACTTCACGTCTTCAGGCTGATGGCCACTGATTCGGTTCCCAAGGTGTGTCACCTTTATCTTTGCGACTGATCCCGGAATTGATTGTGTTTCTAGTTCATTAAGACGAAGCGCTTCCTTGCACTGCGTCATTGGGTCGAAGACTACGAGGCCAGCGAAAATGATTCTTTCTTGCCTCCAGGTTATGGAAACCCCTCTGCACCACCGGGACTCGAAGGAGAGAACAGCGGCGAGATTGGCGGCGCGTACATGACGGTGTCGCAGCAGGCCAACGAAAAAGCAGCTGCAGCGGCCAAAGAGAAACTGCAGCGAGCGACTCGAGGCGATATCTGAACGGTTATCTGCAGCTTGTTCCACCAACTCTCCCTGTCAAAGGTGCCGTCGCCGCGCGCCGCCATACCACTGTTCAACATTATCGTCCATAGCTTGGGCGCATTTTCATCTCTCTACTCGCGGTATAATTCTCATCTTTAGTGGGCTTCTCTCGCTCCTTCTCCTTGGGCCGCCCTCTTGACCCTAAGTTATTCACGATATTCTTTGTTGAAACTCTACTTTCCCCTTTACATTACCCTCTGATCCAATTCACGACACCCTCCCCCTGCCGCTCGCATCGATCGTACTGTCCGAGCAACGACAAATGTATCCCCTGACATCCGACCGTCGCCACCACTTTGTCCGCTTAGCCTGTCTTCAGTTCTTCTATATCCTACAATCCGAGGTATGACGGCGGTGGTGGCGGGGCTGGTCTCTATGCATCGCAAATACAGAGAAATGTACTGTCGTCTACTTTTTGCTAAGTTCCAATCGAATAGTTTTCTTTCTATAAGGCATTTAAAATCATTATACACGCACATATGGCCCCTTTTTAGTTCTCGCCACTCACATTCGCATTCTTGCTGCCAACCTTAAAACCCATCGCGAGCCATGTCGGGCCGTACGGGGGACTTGATAGCGCTCTACTCGGAAGGGACATTTGATGAACATGTACGGTGTACAGTTTCCCATCTACATGCATTGTAAAAGGCTCATCGTGTTCCTTGCTCTCCTTTTCCATATTACATGGGTCTCCTCGACCGACCAAACCGATTTTCAACGACAAATATACATGGTATTATCGTGTGGTTTGTTGGAAATCATTTTGGTCTCTCTTGATGGGCGGTCCATGTGGAAAAGATCCAAGAGCTCGCAGATTACCTTGCACGGCCGTTGAGCGAAGAAGAACGTGCGGCGTTTGTCAAACCATTCGTGACGGCGCTGCTTCCAGATGAGAGCAAAAAGACGTTTGAAGAGGATGCAGGACGACGAAAAGCTGTTCTCGACCTTGTCGTCGGCCGCGTGAGTGGACTTGGAGAGGGAACAGACAAAGGTATGGTTCTGTTCAGACTAGATCCATGGGAGAAGCAATTAGCAGCGGCGGCTGACACTTGTGTCTAGAGGTCGAGGGCTTCTTCAACCTCTTGGTGGCACATGTACTCGATTCATATCCAGATCCAAGTGCTCCGCTGAGTAGTCTAACAAAGAGCATTTGCTCTGCCCATCGATCATCCACCATCAAATATCGACTGTAAGCCCATTACCATGGCTATCATCTTTCATCTAACATTACATAGACTGTCCAACATATTCAATGCCCTACCTCACTCGTCACCTCTGCGACCTCGCACATTCTCCGAGCTCCTCAAACTCGCGAGTGACAACGAGGAGCTGGATGTACTCCATTTGCATAAAGCCGAGGTGGACAAGTGGCTAGAAGAATGGGAAATTGATACCGAAGAGCGTGCCCAGTTCTGCAAAGACATCGCCGACGCACTTGTAAAGGCATCTCAACCGTACGTTCACGTCCTCATCTCGTGTGAACAAAGAAACCGCGTTGATTTGCACCTGTAGAGTCAAAGCATATCCCTATCTAATCCTGCGCGCCCAACTTCTTCCCTCAAACTCGCCAAACGCTACCAAGGCCATTGTAGAAGCCATCACTGACGGTCTCCGGCTTGCTTCTGTCTTCAGTTTTGAACCCATTCTCGCTCTACCAAACATTACGATGGTCCGCGATCATCCTCTGTTCAAACTTGTCAAAGTCTTTCTCCGTGGCGGACTCGCTGAATGGAAGGCATGGCTCGAGAGCCACGAAGCCGAGCTATCAACCGCTGGTGAGCAGGGTTAATCAATGAGGTATTGCTATGATAACCTATTCGTATAGGGTTGGATAAAAATGCTGTGGAACGCAAAGTCCGACTCGTTTCGCTCACGGCGCTGGCGTCGAATAATATTGGCAAAGAAATCTCGTATGCAGAGATTGCAAGAGCGCTGGATGTGGGCGAATCCGAAGTTGAGAGCTGGGTAATTCAAGGCATGTGTTTTTACTTCTGCCTCATCCTGAAAGCTAAGAGCTCCATATTAGCAATTCGCGCCAAACTTGTCTTGGGCAAGCTAAACCAGCCAGCGCAGACGTTTGTCGTAATCCGAAGCACGACACGGCAGTTTACACCAGGAGATTGGGAAGTGCTCGAAGATAAACTGGAAAAGTGGAAAGAGGCCATCTTAGGCGTGCTCAGTGTTGTGAGTGCTGCACGAAAGAAGAGTGCTGGCGCTGGTGCTGCTGGTGGACCGCAAGTAAACGGCGTACAGCCCGTAGCAGCCTGATATCGTACGCTCTGATCCTAGAGCATAGAGATGTTACATTTTCGCTACCAGGATCTTCTCTGGATTGAGATACTCAATTCTGATGTATGGTTTGTAAAGCTTCTGTGTTACGACTTGGATGCTGCTACACACAACTGCGTCAAAGAATCAAGAGATCGTTCATCGAGTGTCCACACTGCCAGTGCCGCTAAACAAGGCGATCAGGATACCAAGTGATTGAGAGGTAAAGGATACGTACCGGGCCATGTTCAGATGCGCGGTGTCGTGTGCACCAATCCTCTCGCTGTGCTGCATAACGCCATTCTTGAGCATAAACTCTGCGATTCTGTCCTCATTCTTGGTGTTGAACACGGACTCGAGCTGCTGGTTCGACGCCTTTCCGAGCTTGCCCTGGTTGCCCTGTGTGGAGAAGAAGACGTCGTAGGCTGGAATGATGCACATCAGAACGCCATCACCAGCCCCGCAGAAGCGACATACAGTCTACGACTTCGACGATTGGTACGCTATTCCAGGATCAGACCTTATCTGCATCCAACGGGGCGCTGGGTACGTACGATGAATCTACGCGCTTGTCAGTCCATTGAGTCTAGGAATATAAAAGACTACGCACCTCCGCTCGAGTACTTCCTGTACTGATCTCGCTATCAGACTCTCTGTGGCTGCTGCTCTCGGCGCCGACTCACCTCGTCTGCATTGACGAACATGATGTATTCGTCGGTGGATTGCGAATCGGGCTTGTAGATGAGCTTGGTGAGCGACTTTGTCATGTTTAAGTATAAGATTGGTTGGCTTGGATGATGTGGTTGTGGATCAAGGAGGTCAGGCTTTGGTGGTCAAGTGAGCTTTGAGTCAGCCTGCGTCTCCGCGCTCTTTATGCGCTTCCGAAGAATCGACGTCATTGGGGCCCAGAATTGGTCCAAGAATCCATTCCGTCGAAAAGGGAAAATAATCATTCAATCTCGGTTTCTACAAACAAGTTCCGCTTTACGCGACCCACAAACTCAGCCGTGGTGGCTTGGGCTCAACCTGGTGAGCTCGAGCACCATTTGGACTACCCCTTCTGATATTGGAAACACCTGAGGATTCTCTTGGTCTGTTGGTGGTGGTGGTTGTGGTCTCTTTCCTGACCGACTGCTGCCCCGCGCCTACTTGGGGGTTGAGGGCTCCTCGGACAAGCGGTACAATGGCTTCAAATGCCAATGATCTCGCATGGCAACTATTTGCCGGGGAGTTACTGGATAAATGGCGAACCGACGTCGCATTAGCGCTGGCATACTTGCTTGGTGGTAGATTCGACTCTGCAGCTCCAGAGGCAGCCTTTGGTGCCGTTCGAGGGCTTGATGCACCCCCTGTCCTCCAAACGTCCTGCGTCCCTCATGGCTTGGTCTCGCAGCTGCAGCTGGTTTCGCGTCGGATAATGGTACCCCAAAGTCCAGCATCAACGACGGAGTACCAATCTTCTTTGTGCTGGTAGCAGCTGAAGCTTGTGGGTTTGAACCAGGCGATGGGTCCTTCTTACCGATGGTCCCAGTCCTCGTCGCATTGCTACTAGTCCCGTTGGTAATGGCTTTTCTCCCCTTGACATGTGGAGACGAAGGGCAGAAGTCCAGCATGAGAGCCGGGGGTTCACACTTTTTCTCAGTGTTTGGAGAAGGAGCCATACGCTTTCTCGAGCTGGACTCGGGTTGGATGTCGTCAGCTTTGGTCTTAGTGGATGTAGGACCCGTCGACTTGACAGGTCTCGTGGTAGGCTCCGACTCCACCTTGGTGATATTATGCAACTTGGTCGGGGCCAAAGGAGGTGGGAGGCCTTGTCCTACAACAGGTTCCTTGACTGGGATTTCTATAGTCGCATGAGTACAAGTGACAAGTGATATGCATACAAACCTTTTGATCTAAAAATACCCTGCAGGTTCGAAGGCAATGGGTCTTTCGACCATGACTGCCTGGTGCCATACGCTGCGTCCATTCCACGAGATGGCTTGTCGGCCGGATTCTGTGAGGTGTGGATATACTCCAACGTCAATTCGCACCCTCTTTCCTTCAACATTCGTCGAATATCCACGATTACGTCGTTTTGGAATATATTCCGTGAATTTCCTTTGTTATATCCTCCTGTGAATCCCTGGTTGTCGGAAAAGATCTTGACGTGGGTGCCAGGCGACAGATCATAATGTCGAAAGAGGATATGAATACCAAGCTGAATTGCTACTCCCTCAGCCCATGCGATATTTCGACCATTTGTTTCCCATCCATCTCGCAACTGCCACCTGTCCCAGCAGCCATTGATTACAACGCCACATCCCCATCCACTGGCATCCACATAGACGTTCCACTTGTCCGAAATTGGCTTCTGAAACTGTAAAATGCGAGGGGTACAGTCTTGTAAAGCGGACCTCCACCACTGCAAGTCTATGATCGTTCGTTCTTCGAGTCTTATCTGCCTTGTTTGCGGGATGCCTTTACGAATTTCCAGTTCCTTGACAAAGGAGCGCGTGTAGCCCTTGCCGTCGATGATGACCGAGCAGCACCAGATCAACTGTCCCCGCAGTTCGTTAATCTGCTCAAGGGATGCTGTCTTTTCGGCCAAGAGTCTCTCAACTCGCTCGAGGTAGCTCTTCTTTGCCTTGTCCGTGAGCGTGACGCTGCGGTTGGGCATATCCCAATCGAAGCCGACATAGGTGAAATGGTCCGAGAATTCTTGATCCTTTTCATCCTTTGTCGGATAGCCAATTTCTTTCAAGAGACGCTTGATGTCCCCTAGAGAAATGGTCATCCCATCGTGACTGCCTATGCCCAACCAGTTGGCCCATCCAGTGGTTTTGACTGGGGTTTGGATAATGACGTGATCGTCTTGCCATTTTGCCGGGATGAGATGTGGCCATTTCGCTTTGAGTATCTGGTGCAACATATCCGCCATTCTTCCATGGGGAACACCGGCATTAACACCTAACCAGCAGTTAATGGAGATACTATACTCGAACGTGCGTACCTCCAAAATGCGGTGCGCGGTCGACGCGAACTTTGCCGTCCCAATAGATGCATGTGAGATGCTGGTCCTCTCTTCGTAGCGGACACATGCGGTACGCAGACTTGCCGTCGAACACACAGGCTTTGGATCCAGGGGGAGCGTTGAGGATGAAGTCGCACATTAACTTGAAGCCGGTTGACGAATATTGGTCGCTTTGTGATATGCAATGAGTGTTGAGCGCTCTTTCGTGCCCTTTGAATGGAAAGCTATCGTCGTGAATGACTCGCTTCTCCCCGTTTGGGTTCCACTTGTCTTTGTCGACTACACCCATGGGAGCGGAGAAGTAAGGTCCGATGATCCTTTCGAGCTCATCAGGTTCATACGCCCGCGAGTAGCGTCCAGCCGCTTCTTCCTTCTTGATGTCCTTGATGATGGCTTCCGGGTGCCGAAGGGCTGAACCGTGGTTGTGATGGATGATTCGCTTGGGGAGTGTCCATCCACTGGCAATACCAAGCGGAAATCCATTCCGTAAAAACTCTAGGTTCTCCTTGTTCCTTGCGTCCAAGAGGCCATACATTCGCAATATTTGCTCTAACCGGACCACATTGAACGTCGTGACGATCTTGCGAGGGTCATCGGGGCGGTAGATTTTGGGACGGATGTTGTTATTGGCGTTTCCGCCCAGCAGGAGTTGGAAGGGATTGGCCTTGCTCGCCGGGTGCTGTCCTTCGGGCTTGGAATGCATGTGGACGGCACCTTTCTCGTTGATGATACCAGCTGGTATATAAGGTCGTGTGCCTGGAGCCTGGTCGGCTTCTGATCCTGAGTCACTCTGTGGAAAGCGAGACTGGGGCGTTGAATATTGACGAATGGAGTCTGACTTGGGTCAGAATTCCCCACAGTAATATGACATCTAATACATACGTTGTGTCAGATTTGCCAGGCAAGGACAGACAGCGCTCTCACAGAGCTGAGATCAAGGTCCTTGAGTGGTCATGTAACGCAAGGATTGTTGTCCCTCCTAGCCAGTTTAATACTCGAATTGGGATGTAGCGAATCACGCACAAAGTCCGCTTTGCGCGTCCCAGAATGCATTGAATTTAAGATTTGATCGAGACAGAGTCCAGTCTTGCGGCTCATATCTGTTGTTGAGAAGAGGTGGAGCAAATCTGCGTTGTAACCGTCCTCAAATGCAAATATGACTGTTTCTGATATAAATTCTTTGCAAAGATCGACCTGGTTATCAGAAAGAGAATGTCGTCCATGATTAGGTCAGAGTTCAGGTTTGTGCCGACCACACACGTCTGTCTGAACCGTCGCAGCAGCTGGAGATCCTCCGCGCGTATCTTCCGATGAATCTATATTTTTGACAATTGTCTGCGGATTGCCGCCTGTCCGGTGCCGAGGGCTTGCATGGCCAATGCCCGAGTCGGTGGATGACGACTCGACTCGGCCTGGGCTTTGTACATTTCTGCGCACGTCTCTCTTCGGCACTACTGCGCATCTCCATCCATCCGTCTATAAAAAAGCGCATCCTCCCACCGTCCTGACCCCATCCATCCACCAAGACTTAGGAATCAACCGATATCCACTCTCCAATCTCATTCAACCTCGACAATTAGATAATGCACCACGGCACAAGCTGGCATGGATACAGCGGCCCAGCCCCTTATTGGCGTCGACCTGGCCCCTCTCGTCTCTGGTGGTTCTTCCTAGGTGGAGTCGCCATGGCATGGTGGCAACATCACTCTGCCAAAAAGGAGCGTGAAGGTGGCTTTTGGTGTACAAATGCGCGCCGTAAGCGCGAGCTGCGTGGGGATCCCGAGCCCGAGTCGAGGTCTTACCAATACCAGTCTAGCGGGAGCGCAAACCCTCTATCAGATCCAGCAGCCGCTGCGAATAGCAGACCAGAGCCCGAGCCGTTGTGGAAGCTGAGAAGCGAAAAGGAGCAAGAGAGGATCCAGCGTGAGCGTGAGGATGCCTTTCGAGAGGAGTTGATCAACGCACGTGAAACGGTATGTCGCAGATGCATGTCGTAAAAGAGCCACGCTGACGTACTTTCTTGTAGATGCTCTCCGCCACCGAGAGTGGCCTCCACTCCCTCCGTGACAGCATCGACTCGTTGACAAGGGTACGTCTCCTCCCATCTAGTATGTAACGGATCTCACCTCTTTGTACAGATGATCCATGAGCAACGACGAGAGCGTCCTTCGCGCGACGCTTCTCCCAATCCTGAAAAGCGTGATTGAGCGGCTGGAAATCCAACGCTGCGATTCCTACTGTATAAAATTTTACCTATTCCATTCCTGAATCAAGAATGATAGCTTTCTACCATGCTTTGGGAATGAGTCTCGCTCTATTCATACTAGTAAGCAACCAAGAACGTCGTTTCACCAATGGCCATGCTTTGAGTAAACGAGTGCACTATCCATCTGCCAACAACGGACAATTGCGGGCAATCTACGATGTGGGATTAGCCAGAGTCGAAACCCAAGACGGTACTCACATGTCCCTCCTTGTGACACTTGTAGCACACTTTAGGCTTTGACGTTCCGTTGACAGGCCCATCATGCGCATCATTGACACTCTTGCCACCCACGCCTTGCTGCCCTTCGACAACTGTACCAGCAGGTGCCATGCAATCCCTACACCACATATCATCACCAGCACAACAAAGATCAAGAGAAATGCAAACCTAGAATAGTGGTTCAACTCGCCACACCGCCAGCACTTGACGGGAGCCGTTCCTGCTTGCGGCGTGCGTGCTGGACGAGAGGGTACACCTCTTCCAAACCCTGCACTCCCAGGAACATGTACAGAGGGACAAAACCGCGCGAGGTGCCCCGCACGACCACAACTCTACCAACCGCATCACAACATCATCCAGTACTCGCAGATATGATCCAAACGTACATGACATTTCTGCGTCGTATGCCCAGATTTTGCACTTGCATTCCTCAGACTCGGACAATCCGACTGGTAAAATCTGTCAGAATGGGAGAAGGGAATGGAGAATGGGCGGGGGTTGCGTACTTGGACATGACCGATCCCACCACACCCATAGCACTGTTTTCCAGCAACACTTCGTGGTTCAGGACACGCAGAGCTTTCGTGGCCGGGTTTGCGGCAGTTGAAGCAAAGCCGCGGCTGCGTGCATGCGTCGGCGGTATGTCCAACTGACCGTCAAGAGCAAGATAAAAGAGGCAGGAATGTAGGGTTAGTCTCGAATGAGGAGCTGACCCCAACAAGAAAAGGCGTACGCGTGCCACATTTGAAGCAGCCGAGTCTCTTGACTGGATTACTCATTTCTCTAAACTTTGTATCTTTACTTCTCTGCACTGTTCAAAGTCCAATGATGTCAATCTGCTGCAGGCCAAGCCAGCTGGCCGCAAGGATGCAGACACGCAATTGCTGACCTGGAATCTTCAGCTTCAGCGTCGTTCACTCCCTTCTTCACCTCCACAAAGCGTCTCGTCGGCCTCTTTTTCCCGCGGGTCACGACAACGCACAGTTCAAAGAATCAAAAGGTGCTCACAGCCACTTATGGCTCGGGGTCGAGACGAGTCGATTTCACACTATGAATGGTACAAACTCAAGAGTCAAAAACCCTTTTTGAATTTTTTTTGGTCAAGAAGAGGTGCTCGATGCGCGACTACGATGGCGTTTCGAAATCTGGACGAGCTTGGAACGAAGACGCATGAGGGCCTTGCCGTATTCGTTGCGGCCCTTTTTGTCCGGACCAATGCCCCAAAATGCATCATTCGAGTTCTGCAATGACGCTGTCAGTAATCTTGAAGCACACGGTATGTAATCACGAACTCACCTCTACGAGTTCGGCATCCCCAGTGCCGAGGAGGAGTTTGACGAGCTCTGGATGCTGAGAAAACTTGAGCGTAATGATTTCGTTCATCTAACACAGGGCCGGGTCAGTTAGAGGACAAATACGGATAAGCTCCGTGGTTCCCACCTTGGCGATCTGGACAATATGCCAATCCTCGCGGACAAAGGCTTGATAGGCCTTGCCGAGAGAATGAGCCTGGCTTGGACGTGGAGACGACGTCCTGATGTATTCTGCAATATCGGGGCGGCCATCGACAAACTGATCAAGTGTGAGTGCACATGATCGTGAAATACAATGAACATACCTTGAGAGCTTGAAAGAGATGTTCTGCAGTCGGGTAGAGCGCGCCGTCATACAAGATCTGCATCGTTCCAGAATTTGTGGGGTGAGCAGGGGACCGACTTGGCGGACAAGAGGACGTACAGGATGAGGAGACGAAGTAGCAAACTCGCTATAAATGCCATGATCTTCACTAAAGAGGATCTGGGGGACCTTGCGAGTACGCTTGGTCGCTGGTTGGCTCATTGCTGTGTTTGTGGTGTCGACTGCTGCCTTGTTGGGCAAGAGTCCTGGACGGGTATGGACGAGCAGAGGCTGCCAGAGTTTCCAGTGCGGCCCGCTCGTCTGCGTGGCCATGTCAGTCGTCGCCGACGTGTACGGCGAGCTCACTCACCCTCGTTAGAGGCGATTTATCGAATGCGTTGTAGTCACATGATAAGTTTTGACGGGAAACTTGCATTCGTTGCACAGAGGCAGAAATTGGGAAGAAATAGACGGCAAAGGTAGAGGCCAAGCTGTGGGTGCTCGGCGCGTCACCCTTAAGCCTCAGAGGACTGGATTAGGTAATCCCACCCGCAGTTGACCTCTGCCGGGAGTCCCGGTGGCAGGGTAAGCATCGGAGGTAAATGACCAGTCCCCCTCTGCCCAGCTCACAAGTCTCTGGATTATGTCGCCATCCATCCCTCCATCTCGACTGAGCTCTACACGAGTCTCGGCCCCAAGAATAAAAGACAGCCCACGTTCGAAATCAGGATACAGACAAGACGACACGAAAACAAAAGTCTATAAACCAGAATCTCTTGCTCGAGTGCAGTAGCAGAGAGTACCCGTGCATGCCTGCCACAGAGTCCATCAAAATAGATTACGAGGTCATTCTTCTTCCGAATTGGACAGGGCACCATCAGGGGCCCACTCCTCCGCATCGGTCAATCGTCGCTTCTTGCGAGGGGCTGGGCCATCCTTGTTTCTAGTGCGCTATTGGACCTCGCTCAGCAGATACACCTCGGGACAGCGGGTGAATAATACGAACCCCAGGAATCTTGAGGCCCTGTTGCAGAAGCTTCTTTGACAGAGCCGTCGTCGCTAGAAGCCTAAATCAGCCACAGGAGAGAGAGAGAGAGAAGGGAGGGGAGCAGGAGAAAGCCGAAAGAACGTACGAGGCACACCAGGAAACTTTTTCGCCGAAAACACGGTAAACGGTTGAGTAAAGACTTGGGCAAGTACAGTCGAACTGTCGCTGCGGACGCGGGTGGCCCCTGGTTCGGGTGCTGGAGGGCTACCATCGACGCTAATGTCAATCCCCATTACTCTCACGCAGGTATAGTGGTTCGAAACGAAGCGTACCCTCCGACATTGACCAGCCGCATTCGCAGCCGGAACACGCCCTCTTTGCGCACGGATAAATCCTGAAAGAGGAAAAAGATGCCTGGCTCATCGTTGTCGTCTGTCAACAGCTGGGCTCCTGCGGCCAAGGGTCCAATCAATGTCCTGGCACACTCTGCTGGCTCGTCTGTGGACCATGGTGGTGGTGGTTGCATCGAGCCGTTGATCACGGGTTGTGGTAGTGTGTCGTGACCGACGTACACGCTCGCCGTAGTCGCCGTCGTGGCTTCTTGTGGCAACGATTGCCCATTCGGAGTGAGGACCGAGATTCCGGATGTATAGGTGGCGTTAGGGGGCATAGCCGCGTACGAAGGACTGATATAGTTGGTAAACGGCAGCAGGTCCTGCGAGGCAAAGGCAGACGGATAGAGAGCCACTGCGTTTAAATCTTGAGGGTAGAATGGATGGGTAGGAACTTGTTCAGGTCCGCTTGCTATCGGAGCTTCTGCCCCACCTATAGAAAACAAATCAGGGGGAGGGGGAGGGGTTTCCTTTGTGCTAAGAGCCACCCACCTTCATTAGCGCGTTTCGAGCGCTTGCGCTTAGCCACCGGAGACGCTACTGTCAAACTCCGGGTTGGTGACGTCGGCGAGCGTTGTCGATCAAAGACTTGGGTACTCGTGCTGGCCATGCTGCTCGACACAAAGGGCGACTGGCTGTCAGCAAAGGTATAGCTCTGTAATGGAATAAATGGCACTCTTTCCCAGGAGTTTTTCTTAGCAAGGACATACGGTTCCGTTGGTTTCGAGAACAGATGGCGACGACTCTGTGCGCACATGTCTGTTTCGTTTGGCGCTGACACTCTGCTGCGTCGGAACGCGAACGAGATTGCAATCCTTTTGACCTTCTTCGTCCCATAGATCGACGAGAACAATGAAAAACGCAGCCTGGATGGACCTGGTGGGTAGGCTGAGAAACCAAGTTAATCGTATAAAAAGAACGGGGACGTACTCGGGCGAGACAATCCGATTATTCTCATCCGTGACGAGCAATCTTGCGACTGCAGCTGGAGCGAGCGGTCTCCGATCCTGGTCATCCACAGCGGCGCGGGCGAGGAAAATGATTAGAAAATGGACTAGACGGACAATGGGTACCGTACTTTGTCTCCAAAGCCGCACATGCGTGCGCGGATGGGATTCTGGATGACTTCGAGCGCATAGTTTCTGGATTGTTCAGCACAAGTTGTAAGTTATTGTCGGCGACCCGAAACAAGGGTTCGCGCACTTTTCGCCGTGTTTAGACGACCATTCGCGGAGGAGTGGAGGTGCAGATGGCGCGTATGACGCGTCTTGCGCGTTGTACATATTTTATGTAGATTATTCGTGCTGAACCAGCGTTGAAGAGCGTAGTGCCGCAAGCGACGAGGAGGGAGTGCAAGCCCCCGGATTACAATGGCGTACAGACGTCGCTGTCCAGGAATGATATCTACCGCTCCTCTGTGGCAAATGCGTGGAATGGTCGCTGGCAAAGTTGTCACCAGGCCTTGGGTCGCCATGAACCCGTCTTGCGTAAAGGGTCGATGGAAATTCTCGATTATTACAATTGCATAATTAAGTAACACCTGTCAATCACCGTGAGTGTCTGTCCCCCGATCCAGCCGTCGCATGGGATCCGCCGTCTTCGGTAGATATCTCTCTCATTCTTTTTGGCTATCCGTTTGCACACAGGCCGTGCCACCGCTCTTGGACCCGTACGCGACACTCACGACCCAGCTCACGACTACAAAAAATGGGAGAATACAGGCAGGAACTCATGAAACTCATGAAACGAGAAGATTTGGAAAACAAATGTCAGCTTTTTACAGCACAGTACATACCCGCTAACGCACTTCCAGTCTGTGTAGATTGCGGAGCTCCAAACCCCCAGTGGGCCACCATTCCCTATTCCGTCTTTATCTGTCTTCAATGTGCTGGTTTGCATCGCGGACTCGGTGTTCACATCTCCTTCGGTAAAGCAAATCCCATCGGATGCTGAGCCGGGTCTGACAGTTGGCAGTTCGCTCCATAACGATGGATGAATGGACAGAAGAACAAATGAAAAAGATGCGAGTATGTCGCAAATCCATCCGAACAGCGTGGCGTGACATTGGATAGATTGGCGGCAATCTGCCCTTCAAGACGTTTATGAAAGACTATACTCCGGTCGAGCAAGGAGGTTATCGTGAAGGAATGGGCATTTCTGAAAAGTATCATACATGGGCTGCCGCGCAGTACAAAGAAAAGGTGAGGATATGGATTGTTCTACTGTCCATATGCTGATCCTCCATCTAGCTTGCCGCAGAAGTCCAAGGACAAGACTGGTCTCCTTCGGCTCCTCCTGCCAATTTCGGTCAACCCATCTCGAGGCCGTCGTCTGCTCAAGGAATGCGCAAGCCCCGCGCATCCGCTCGAAGCAACCTAGGCTCCTCGCTCCGAAACGACTCTGCCTCTCCATCCCCCGATTTAGGCGGAACGCCGTCTTCGACATCCTTGAATGACGCCGCATACGAGAGGAAGACGGCAAACGAAGCATACTTTGCCGGACTCGGTGAAGCCAATGCGCGGAGGAGAGAAGATTTACCACCTTCTCAAGGTGGGAAATATCAAGGTTTTGGTAATACCCCACCCGTCTCCTCTCATCCTTCGTATGGCACAAGCTCCGCCGCGATGCCGACGCTCGAAGAGATTCAGACGCAACCTGTGCAAGCTCTTTCCAAAGGATGGTCGCTTCTCTCCATGGCCGTAACAGCAGCTAGCAAAGTCGTTGCGGAAAAGGCAATGGACCCGGCTCTGCATGAGAGCGTCAAGTCTTATGCCGCCTCTGCAGGAAAGCTCGCCATGGACACGGGAAAGTCTGCCAACGAGTGGAGCAAGCGTGAGCTCGGTGTCGACGTTGCGGATCGCGTGAGCGGTGTGGCAGACAAGGCCAAGGGCGCATTGGGCATGTCTTCCCATCCAGGTGGTGGGTACAGCGCAGTAGGAGGGCATGGAGGAGCACAAACTGGGTTTGGAACGTGGCATGATGAGGACGATTCACGGCTGTACGCAGAGGGGGACGACGACTTTTTCGATCGACATGGTGCAGGAGACGAGGCTCATAGTGATATCGTCACGCCCACTACACCCGCGACTGCGAATAGCAATGCAACCTCTGGTTCGAGTGCACCGCTGACCACAAAGGCGACGACGAAGAAGGATGATTTCGAAAAGGATGAGTGGGCCTGGTGATCGCTGTGTACGCCATTATCCCATAATTTATTCTTTGTTCTTCTCTTCCTTGTTTCTCCGGGTGCAGATCTGGGAGCTGTCAGCGTGCGAGGCTATGCAACCGGTTTCACGGCTTGGACAACTCCTCTATCCTCCTCCAAGGCTGCGGCCGCTCTAATCGTCGACAAAAGGGCTTTATATCAGCCTCTGTCTACCCGATAAACGCATTCCTCTGGACTGCGACTCACATTCGTTTTACCACGGCCAGCCCTAACACCAAACGTCGCACCGCCGACACCTCGGAGCAAGCCTAGACAAGTCCAAAGTTGTGATTTAGGACTCTCGAAGCCGCTCAGCAACTCCCTTGAAGTGCTCAAGCCTTGCTGAGACCCGGAAACTCTACGCGGCTTTGTAAATATTCGCAGAAAACCAGCGAAAACCATGCGGAGTATGTTCACCTACCTGATATCAATCTATAAGAGCATTTAGCTAATCGCTCCGTGTCTCCCAGGAGCTCGTCGTTTACCGCCGGTAACAATCTCCCATTTGGAGACTCACCATGCCTATACCAGTACGCATATTGCTCTATATACTGTTGAAAGTGCCGACATTTCGTCTAGGCCCCCCACTTCCGGAAAAGGGCGGTCTACCCACGATTATTGTGACGCCTGCGGATTCGTCGGGTCCGTCAGAATTTGAGATCCACTTCTATTCTCCAAAAGCCTCGGAAACCACATTTGGAAACGTCGCCTCTCCTTCGCAGGGCTTTATGCCTCGCATGCGTTCCTTCTTTCGACGCTCATCCCCCATTGGGCAACAACCACCGACGCAAATCGAGTCGTCAGGAACCGAGAAAGCCAGTTACCGAGGTAGCGCTTACGAGGAGGACATAGCCGAGGCACGCTGCAACGTCAACGTCAATGTTAACATTATCAATGTCCACGGCTCCTCAGCCGAAGTCCCGCGTATCATCGTTTCTCGTCCAACGCGCAATGGAGGCTACGTGTCGATTCCGCAGGACGAAGAGATGGGTTGCGACATTCGACGACGAAGTCTTTCCCAAGAGAGTGAAGACGAAGAGGAAGATATTGTGATGGATGCCATTGTCGTTGGCGTTCCGACCATTTCCGAACAGGATTGGACTGCGTTGAACATGCCCTCTGGCCCGCTCCTTGTACAAAATACGGGGAGTGTCATGGGCATGCACGATTCGACGGCGCCGACGCTCATGGTTGGTGGAGGACGACCTTCCTTTTTGACACGAAGAATGAGGACACTCCTCTTCCTCAGTATCCCTGTGGCGCTCGTCGGCCTCCACTTCTTCAACCACTACATGCCTTCCTTCTTTGGCTCGCCAGACATCGGTGCTCAAGAGTCGACATGGTTCGACGTGCCCTCGGCACCTTTGAGTGGCCCCACGTTTTAAAGGAACGAGGCTCACAATTTCACATCGAGGATCGGACTATTGGATTGGAGACTTTTACCTATGTAAATTCATGCGGACACTTTCCTCTGGCTGTCGTCACAGCTGTCCCTTCCTTTTATCTTGCCCCTTTTTTCACGAAGTACCCTTTATAATCTCCCTACGACTCCGTACGCTCCGCCCTCCCCCATCCTCCAACCCTGACGCCGCTTTTCCCCTATTGTATGCGCGCCAACTCTGGTAATATTCTTGTCGCTCTTTGAACACACACACACTCGCTTGATCTTTTGTCGCCTTTGAATGTTGCTGTATATCACCTGTGCTTCCATCCGTCCCATCGTGTGATTGAGGCGTATATATTCGCGATACATTTACATGTGAGGAATTGACCTTTGTGATCAAGTTTCAGCCACGTCTTCCCCAACCGCTGTGGTCGTAATGCCGACCCTCGCAGCAAGCTGTTGCGTCTTCTCTACTGCCGCTTTGATGTGCTCGTCTCTGTAAACTTTTGTCAATCACTCAAATTGTCTGTGTAAAACTTGTACGCACTCGGAACCCAAATGCCTTCCAATATCCAGCATCTGTTTCGAGCCAAGCTCAGCCTTGTTATCCGCTTGTGCCGCCTTTTCCTGCTCTTGCATGTCCTTTACAAGTGGCAGGAGCGTCTCTAACTGCTTTGACAACTAGATGACCCAGAAATCAGTCAAGGTGGTTTAACAAAAGGAAATGCATACCATTTCAACTTTGGAGGAGAGCGCACTTCCATCCCCGCTGGAGACAACGTCTTTGTGCATCCGCTTGAGCTCGCCAAACCACTGCTTCTCGCTGGCCGTCAATTCCCCGCTATACGAATCCATTACACGTTGCATTATAGCATCAACGCGCTTTAGCAGCGCTGGTAATGCAGCGGCAATTCGGTCCAAACGCGCCAACGTCTGCGCGCGTTGACCACCGGTGCCGTAGATGCCTACGAGCTTATGCACCCGAGGTTGGAGTACCCGTAAAGTCGTGAGTTGTCGGTCTCGCTCTTTCATCAGATAGAAGATACGGTCTTCCATCACGCCTGGTCTGCCTTGTACAGACCGGTCGCTTTGTGAAAGTACGGCGACTGCCCTAGCAAATTGTCGTAGCTGATCTGGAGTCGCTTCGTCTTTTCCGACCACAATATGTGGCACCGGTGGTATTATGGGAGGCGTGTAGGGAGGAAGACCGGTGAATGGTTCCGAATTGTATGGAACATAAGATGGGTGCTTCTTGGGTGCGTGTCTGCTGGAACCCGCTGCATCGCTTGACTGAGCGAGATCGCTTGTCGTGCCATCACTCGACATTTTCTGGAGACGCTCAATCATAGCTGCCGTTTCAGGATCGAGGGTCACGTCGCCTTCGTGAGGCTCTGGTATCCGCATTTGTAACTCCAGAGGAACGGCTTGCGAGTTCGAGGTAAGGGCGAGCATCGAATAATCGACGAAAAGGTCGGAAGAAACAGCCAAGCCAACGATTGGGGATGCTGCCCTGATGACAGTTGTCAACAGAGACAATTGGTTCAGATAAATCCTCACCTCATTGGGGATCCACTGTCTCTAATAGCTGAGCGGCATGCGATATTCCGTTGGGGCTATCTTCCACGAGCTGCCGCACAAACTCTTCGAGAACGGTCTCACCCTTTTCTCCTTCCTTGGTAAGACTTTTCTGCAATGCTGCCGACATATCTGCCATCCATCCGAGCCAGAGTGCATGCACACCAAAGCTATGATAGACGTAGACAGTGTCCCCATATACTGGATCTAACATCATCGTAGGATGATTCTGGGCGAGGAATTTTGGGTGTAACGGTGCTGATGTCAAGAGCGGTTTCGACGAGCCTGATGAGCCTCCTTGCGGTTGTACGGGACGGAAATAGGCCATATAGTCCAGGTCGATCGTCTCCAGTACAAGGGTGACTGGTGAATTGGCAGTGACTCCCTATACGTTTGTTGGTACTGAACTATTCCCACTGTAGGACGTACCGGTCGCGACCAAACAGCTTCAACCTTTACGAGATCCAAACATACATCCACTCTGCCGTCGCTATAGGTGATCAAGATGACACCTGCATCTGCAGATTTGGTTGATGCGCGTCTGGGTTGGTCGGTGAAGAGATGTGTGTAAAGTATATCCGTAGCCAATTCTTCCCATTCCGGGGTAGGGCTTGGTCCTGGTGCCGGCCGGAATCTGAATGGTCCTTGAGACTCTGGCTCGAGTTTGATGTTTGTTGGTACGTCAAGAGTGACGAGTGCGGATCGTGTCTTTGATGCCGTGCTGGAGATGCTCGAAATAGAGAGCTCCTTTAACAATTCGGTCGACTGCGCAATATCCTGTGAGATGCTGTCATCTGCAGGGAGTTGCCTGGTGAGGGAAGATATGTATTTCCGTTGATGGTCGTATACACTCGGAAGGTCCAACTCTTCCCCTGCGCTTGTAATGGAAGATACGGAAGACGCAAACGAGGACATTGGGTTGAAGGCAGGAATTGTGGATTTGTGGAGAGAGTAATCGTTGAGAGCCAACGCCTCCTTTCCACGTACGTAGGCTTCCAATGACAATATGTAAGACTGATCGATTCGTCTGTAATAGGATAAGTCAGTGGGTTGCGTGCAGCCATGCACCTACAATCTGGAGGGGCCGACAGGGCAAATGGCGTATAAATCTCCATTCCTCATGAGGCCGTACACAGTTAGAGGAGTCCAGTCACTACACCCTCTGGCGCCGGTTCTGTCGTTTGAAAGGCAGCCAAACGAAAATGAAATAGCCTCTGAAGCCAGTGGGTCATCCGTGTTGAATGTGTTTCGCTTCTTTCGCTTTTGCACAAAGTTGAACGTTTGCAATGCATCGTCTGAGCTGACCGTGACGTCGTATTCTTTCAAGACGCCGTCGGCTGTGAGGACAAACAGGGACCTATACCCCTCTGCGAGTGGATGCCACTCGATCTTGACGACCCTGGGAGAGCCCTTCACTCCATAATAATAAGGTGCCACTTGGATAGACTTGCATTCTATGATGGGAGCTTTACTCCCACGAGCGTTTGAAGGTAAGACCACTATGGCGGCGTGGTGTGCACCTGCAACGGCCAGTAGGCATCCGTCTGCATTGAGTACCATTTGTTCAATAGTGAATTGAACCTGAGGAGCATGGAGGGTCTGAAGAAACGGATTAGACAATCAGTTGGGATAGAATGCACACCATTCATTGAAGACTTGAGAATAATTTATATGTATAATTGATTTTGCTCACCTTGTATGACCTTGGGGCACGCGGCATCTTTGCGTCTAACAGACTAGCGATACGAATTTGATTGTTGACCGCGACGAGTATGTCAGATTCTCGATATAAAACACGACATCGTCTCTGAGGAGTGCCTTTGGGTCGAGAAACCAATGTTTTGACGCGTTGAAGTACGCATTTCGAGTCCACAACGCGTGTTGGAAAAGCGCGGGCAATATAATGAGTTCGTTTTGGAGCAAATCAGAGATTCAGGTCAGCTGTCGATTGAATGAAGAGGCAAGACTGGTGTTCGAACCTGCTTGAGCTGTCGAGACTGCATGGAAGTCGTCTGCCAAGTCGAATATAGGATGTGTTCGCAATGATATTGGCCATGGTGCATCTGACGCGCTTGGGTGATGCGTTTGGACGTGCATGCGAATGCAAGTCCCGAAGGTAAGGGTCCAAAGTGGATGTACCACTCCGTCCTGGCCACTCCCGTCGCTTTTGAACATTGATGGCTAAACAGCCTCAGAATCAACTCTATGCATTAGATCCGGCCCTAGAGGCTCGATTGACCTTGTCATCCTTCGAGGTGAGCAAGCATACTGAGCAAGGGTTTTAACCGGACCATTGATTGGTCGTAACAGGACAAGTTCGACCTCAAAGAGTTCATAGGTTCGGTTTCAGACAAGTTGATCGCCAAATCGCAAGAGGAACCTGGTCGTTCGTTGCTATCGCGTTTCAATTTCTGTTACTCAATCTACTTCATCCAGCATTTACACCAGTTCCCTTCATTCGCACATTTGAGTCTGTTGTCGACCGACTTATTACCATTCGCAAAGATCTACAGCAACGGACAGAGCAGATGGAGAAGAGTGTCAAACAGGCAGAAAGGGAATTCAGCACGCGAATGAAGGGTCTTAACGACAACTTCGAGGCAAGCATTCTGCCTCCGTCATCCATTTCCTCACCCATCGCAGGAGGTCTCCAAATCGTTCGCTGGAATGGAGAGCAGAATATCTGAAGTGGGAAGGACAGCTATACGCATAGGTTTGGGTTTTGCTTCCTTCATAAGCGTACAATCTGACAGTGTCTAGGTGAACAGCTCGAATCTGTCCACGCGTCACGTCTGCGAGCACAGGCTGCGCATGATTTGATCGATTTTTATATCCAATTCTCGCGTAACGACGTCACAAAACTAGACGTTTTGAGGAAAGAAGGTGGGAAGGAAGGAAGAATGAAGCTTGCGATCCTATTGCGCCGAATGAAAACCACAGCCAAAGAGGTGGATATTCCTATCGCAGAACAGGTTAGTATGCTCCATTTAGGTGATATTTACTCACGCCTTGAAGGTCAAGGAGAATGTCGACAAGTATTGTGAAAAGTTTGAAAAGGATATGCTGCGTCTCTTCGATCGCAGCTATCGAAAAGGAGACCCGACAATGATGGCGGTTCGTTGCGCACTCTTTTCCATTAAAATGCTAATATTCTTGAGAAGCACTGTGCAAAGGTGCTATTGGAATTTAATGGAGGGGACACCTGTGTGCGAATATACGTCAATCAACACACCTTTTTCATCGGAAAGTCTGGCGAAGTGAAAATACCTGATGCCGACGAAGTGTAAGCTCTCTTGTCTGTGTAAGGCTGTTATTGACTCTCGGGCAGGTGGGAACCCTTACCTGATCCAGATGAACCTCCGCCAGCAAACGAACCTGGTTTAGCCAAATTGTACCGTGAAATTAAAAGTACAGTGGGAGAAGAGGTCAAGATTGTGGAGCATGTCTTCCCTAATCCTGGAAGCGTCGTGCAGATCTTCTTGATGAGAGTATTTGCCCAATCGGTATGATAGCTCATTAACCCTAGGATGATACTAAGGTGGAATAGATCCAGCAATACCTTGAAGCACTCCTCAATCGGGCTGCCGCGGTTTCAGCATTGGCATTTCTGCGTATCCTCAAGCTCGCACATGCACAAACGACAAGTTTGGTTGAATTCTTGAAGAGTTATGATCCCAGCACAGCGCTCTTTCGCTATAACGAAAATAAGCCATCAGCCACTTCGCGTCTCAATAATCAGTCTTCGACGCCAGGTCCAAGTGTCGCTTTGTCAATGATGCTTGACGGTGCTATGGAGGAGCTATTCGTGCCATACACGGAAGGCCAGCGATATATCGAAAAGGAACTAAAGAGTCTAAGTGAGCTATATATCCTCAATCTTTATCCGTTTGGCAAGTGGCATGTAAGTCTGCATTCATTTGTTCGCCTTTTGACTGATTTGGTTCAGGAATCAGTATCTCGCTCAAAGACAAGTGGCGGATTCTTCGACAGAATGAAAAATCAGCTCGCTTCGACTGCGGCTGCAACCTCTTCGGTTACTGGTAACGCCACGGCAACCGCACAAGCCGCACAAGCGCTCCTCAAGTATAGTGGTATCAATCCAAACGCAGCGAACAAGGTCAGCTATCTCTGCCTCGCGATACCAGACGTTGATCCTCGGTGAACAGGAGAGTGAATATCAACCTGTGGAAGACGATGGCAAACTCAAGGTTGAAGTTGCCGAAAAGATGCTCAAATGGCATGCTGAATCCATTGGGCGATGCGTTGAGCTGAGCGCACAAGGCGACCTCCCAAAGAATGTCTTTTCCCTCATGCGAACGCTCAGTGATGCAATCGGGAGAGGATATGTTGAAACTGCCCTAGAGACGTGAGTCAGTCCTCTCGTTGTTTCCGAGCATTGACATTCCTGCAGTGCCCAGAATCGTTTGGATACACGAGATCCAAAATTGGAGCCAGAATACTCGATCCTGAGCGTCATTCGCCAGGTTGAGCTCATTTGCCATCTGTGGCAACAATATGTTTCGGTTGCACTACTGCCACTGGCGTCCTCGTCGATCGTGGTAAGACGAGAGATGGCACTCTTCAACAATCAAGTCATCAACCGCATAGAAGGTTTGACTACTGGAGTCCTACAGCGCTTAGCCGATGGTGAGCACCGCCAAATGCTTCTCACGTCTCTGCGCTGAACCTCCTCTAGCAACAGTGAAATGGTTGACTACCCAGCTTGGGAAACAGAAGAAGACGGATTTCAAACCACGTAACGACGACCTATCGCAGACAAATACAGAAGCCTGTCAAGCATCGTGCAATACTCTGAAAAAGGTGCATGAAGCGGCCAAAGAGTTTCTTAGTGGGGGGAACCAGGAGTCATTCTTGATGGAAATTGGTGTCAACTTCCACTCGTAAGCTGTCTTCGATTTCATCAATATCTCTAACTTCTCGAAGTCTACTCCTTGACCATCTTAAGAAATTCCCCGTCAGTGCAACAGGAGGTGTCGCACTCGCAAGGTGAGGAAACTTATAGAGACAACCACATCCATTAACTGCTTCCCAGGGATTTGAGAAGCTACCAGGAGGCTGCTCAGCGGTTCAATATCCCAATCGTGGACGAACGCTTCGAGTTCCTACGCCTTCTCGGGAATCTCTTCATGCTTCCACATGATGCGATCAAACAGTATACCGAAGATAATGCACTAGGAGGCGTCGACCTTGGCCTCCTCAAACCATATCTCATGCAGCGAAGCGACTGGGGATCGTTTTCAATTGCTGGCATGGATGGATCCAGCGACCCAACACCTGTAGAGCAGGATACTGGTACAGGATTGATGGAAAGGTTTGGCTCAGGACGTCTTGGGACGATGATGAAGGAATTGGAGAACTTGAGGATAGGTACAGAGGATCTCAAGCTGCCATCACTTCCTACGATGCCCACAATGCCATCTATGCCGTCTATGCCATCAAGACCGTTCGGCCTTGGTGCACCCTCAGCTTAGGTTACTTGTAATGGTATCGATTGAATAGAGCCTTTTGGCGTACGCAAAGCGCGGGCGATCTGTAGGATGCGTTGGAAAGAGTATTTTCTATCCTCGAGTTACTCGTATATTGTAATCTTTGATAAATGTCGTAAACTCCTCTTCTTTGGATTTGTACTGAGCTGCGAGCGTAGCCACCACTCCTTTGATCTAAACAAAATGTTAGTTATCTTCTATCAGACACAAAGTCGTAGGTTCTGCTTACCCCCTCAAAGTTTGTCTGGAGTGTGGGCAAGACGTCGCCGACTGTACGTTCTACGAGCACACCGCCAACCATTCTAAAGCATTTTCGTGATGGTTCCGTTTCACTCAACGTCGCTAGCACGAGTCTGCAGCACATCGTCAGTCGAGAGAGATTGCGGGTGGAAGAGACGCACTGGTGCTCCTCTGCCTCTGATTCTAGTTCTCCAATCTTCTGAGCGAGAGCTTGTAGCTCACTCTGCATCCTTGAGTAATTCTGTTGGATTTCTATGTGCACGCCACAGCGAATTAGTAAACCCCCAGTTCGAGCGACAATAAGAAAGTGGACCACAGAGGTAGCTACACTACCTTCTGTCGTCAAAGATTTTTGTTTTGATTTTGATTTCTGCTTGGATGCCATTGTGAGAATTGGCCTGAAATGATTGGCTCCAAATGACCCGTTGACAAAACTTGGACTTGACTTCGACCGTCGAACAACACAAGCAACATGCTGGCCATGCGAGGCTTCTTGCCCCGCTCTGCGCAGTCAGCCAGGATTATTTCAACCTCGATGAATGCCAACATCTCGTCCGCACGCGCGATACGCATCGTCTGGCGGACCTACGCCTCGACGACGAACACGACGAAACCTGCCTTTGAGACCCCCCATTCGCAAACACACCAGGTCCCACATCTTCCAGAAACCCATATCAAGTCATTTGGTACATCAAAGGTCATGGCAGGGCCCCAGGACGTCCCCGGTGCGGCCGTGAACCCATACAAGGACGGTCCAAGCGCATTAGATAAGGCCATGACCTCTTTCCTGTTCACAGAATTGATCAGAGGCAGGTTTTGAGGGCGTTGCGGACGTTGCAGATCGCTGACAAGGATTTCTCGCTGCAGGATTGTGGATTGTTCTTGAGCAATTCTTCCGTCCGCCATACACGATCATGTACGAATAAGTTGTTCAGAGCTATTTCGAGCAAGGAGACTAATCGTGCTAGGTATCCGTTTGAGAAAGGTCCACTTTCTCCCCGCTTCCGTGGTGAACACGCTTTGCGTCGGTATCCTAACGGTGAAGAACGATGCATTGGTACTTTTCATATTCCTTAACTAGCCATTTTCATATTGACCTCCTTTCGATAGCCTGCAAGCTTTGCGAAGCTATTTGCCCCGCCCAAGCAATTACCATTGAGAGCGAGGCTCGTCAAGACGGCTCGCGGAGAACAACGAGATACGGTTCGTTTATCTTATCCTTATTGGAACAGGACTGACCACCGCGCTCTAGATATTGATATGACAAAGGTTGGATTGCACGATTGAGCAAGACCAGGATTCACTAACCTGTCGACCCACAGTGTATCTATTGTGGCTTCTGTCAAGAGGCGTGTCCTGTAGACGCCATTGTCGAGAGTGTGTATCTTGTCGTCTGTGAAGGTTGCCGTACTCACTCTTTACTAGCTCAAAACCAAGAGTTCTCAACGGAGACTAGGGAGGAATTGCTATATAACAAGGAGAAGCTATTGGCAAATGGTGACCGTGCCGAAGCGGAAATCGCTGCAAACTTGCACTGTGAGTTATTTGTTTGTGTCACTTCGCGCTCTGACGAGCATTGCAGCCGAGCATGTCTATCGATAGATCAGTCCATCCTCGTCTACCTACCGGATTGAATATACGCTCTTTTGAACTACCTCACGCTATTTGCTTCAACTTTATGCATTCAACTGGGGTATCTGCATATGAAATTGCTATCGACCAGTCAAGGAAAGGAAAATGGTGAGCTCAATCGCTGATGAGGGAGGGGAGAATCGGGCTGCCTGCCGTTTCTCTCGAGATGAAAGTGGGGTGGTATGTAAACGGACAAGGCGCGCAGCGATTCTCTCGTCCAAGATGGGTTCTTGTGTCATTGGGTCTGTCATTGACGTAGAAGAAGAGAGCGGAGTGGAAAAGGTAAGTTGGTGTCTTCGTTTGGTGTTGTCGAGTTGATGAAATTGCCAGGGTTGCTTATTTCTGGACGTTTTGGCTGCACAGAGCTATTAGCATTCGATCGCTGGTTGAAGAGAAATCCACTTACGCAAACTGTCCGATGACATTGCCAGCGGGACGATATTCGCAGGCGTAGAAAAGGGCAGTTCCTGATGCTCCTGCTCCAAAGAAGTTGGCTGCAGGGCATGAAGCGACGGCGCATCCAACTTCCTTGGATCCCTTCCAGACAACTTGGGTCCAGTGGCTATATTGTGGGCTTGCGGGATTGTACTCATCTGTGACGAGGTGAGTGACGAGTAAGAAACGTGAGCATATAGTGCTTACCACGCTCATCCAACCAGAGTTGAACGGCTCCACTTGGGCTCATATTGGTTCCGACAGAGAGGTTCTCGCCGAATTTGCCACCACTGTGCTGCCAGATGCATTTGCTATACGGTCCATGTCAGCTAGGGGTGATGGCCATGACAAAACAGACGATGCTTACTTGACCCAATCTTGGGCGACACCTGCCAAATCATCTGCCCAGGTCAACGCACTAGCACCGTGGGCGGCACGCTCGTTATTGTGTTGAGCTGCGAGGAGTAAGTACACGAACATCAAAGGAGCAAATTCGTACAAAGGTAGGCTTGGATATCTGGGTTGTTGTTGCTTGCAGTATTTCCGCCAGAGCTCGGAGCGGGTTCAGCGCTCGGTACCGGTTGGGGTTCCTGGGACGATGGCGATGGCTCGGGAGCTGGTTGCTCAGAGGACGTGGGCACTGGCTCACTTGTTGGGAGTGTGATGACGGGTGCGTTTGCGCCTCCGTCTGCAGCCACCGACTGCGAGCTAGATGCAGGGGCAGTATTGGCGTTTCCAGAGTTTGTCGAGAGGTGAGCGGTACATGTCTTGGTCTTGCGTCTGGTATATCCATTGGCCTTTCCGTAGCGGAACATGGCGTGTCCGCGTGCGGATAGACCATCTCGGGCGTGGAGGCCCTTGTCTTCGACATGTGGCACAGCTTGGACGCTCAAGGCGCCGAGGAGGAGGGTGGAGAGTGCGAGCTGGAACTTCATTTTGGTATGTTCAACGAATGTGGATAGAAAGGAGAGTGGTAGACGACCCAAACGAGACGGTGAAGGAGAAAGGGGGAAAAGGTAAGATGAATTCTCATTTGGGTTGAAAATGAGGCTTATATTTCATAGGCGGAAGAGTTTGAACGGATCAAAATCTGTACCAGAACGGTTTCTATGGTCCCTGGCCCCCTTTTTCGATGTGGCCAACCATGACAACCGCGAGCTGAAGCGGAGAAACGGAGCGGAGGAGGGCGCCCAAGCCACACGGTCCGCTCGTCAACCGACCAAGAAGCCATTGGTGAGAGTGCGAATGGGAAACTAACATCGTGGACGCTCAAGGTCGCGCATTGTAGCCGGCCCCCCTTGATTGTTCTCAAGCCAAGCTTTACTACCCGAAATTAGGTTTACACGCGCTTTCAGACGGAGCTATTGAATTGAAACGCCTGACGTATGTTCTGACCTTATAGTCGCCGTTGCCAACTCGCACTTTACGTACGCTCAGGGGCGTCTAGCCCGCCAACAGGGGATGAAATAGGCTAATGAGAGCCCTGTTTCGTGGGTATGTGAACTTTTGTTCATAGGCCTTTGCATGTCTGCCATGGATGGACGGTTCGCTAACGTTCATTGAATAGCCGGGGACTTTAATGTCCTGGAAAGCCTCTCCAGAGAGGGTGTGTCCAAAATACCAGTTACAAAAATAGCGCCCCTATTAAGGGGATTAGAGATGAATCAGGATGCTCTATCGACGCTATGACTTTGAGGATACAAGGTCAGAAGTCTAGGAGCCTTGCAGAGAGTACGCGGGAATGATGCTATAAATGGTTAATTTTGCAGTGTTCGGCCTGAGAACCGCCCAGGTTACACTTTGACGAGGAAGTGGCTACTTGATTCAGATAGGCCAATCAGTATTGACTCATTATCTCTTCTGTTCACGATATCTGGCCAACAGTCCCCGCTACACTCTGGACGCACGTTTGCCATTGCCAGTAAACTCCTGGCGCAAAACACGACGCACATTCCTCTGCCAGGGCGTAAAACGAGCTCAGATATAATCCTGTTACTCGGAGAATCGTCTCAGTTCCGAGATCAGCCCTAGAATTCCCTTCCTGGGACTCTGAGCAGACGCTCTCTGAATAGGCAGGTAAGCCCGGCATGTCAGTCCGTAGATCAGATTGCTCACGGACGTCATTTATTGTTACCTGGGGTGCGCTGCACACGACTCTGCCGCCTGCAACAACCTTGGCCGCTTCCACCACCAGACTTTTACGGCATTCCCCCGCGGCCAGACTTCAACTGTTGTTCGTACGAGTCTTGAAAGAGGAAATATACAGAGGAGCGTATCTGGGGCCTAGACGCTGCTACCAAGAGCAAAAATGGGTCGCGTCGTCCGTTTTCCAGCCCTCATCCTGCTGTTCAGCGTTTTCCATGCTGAACATAGTACTGAGGCGCTCAAAATTGCACCCAACGCATTCAATCAAGTTCAACCGACACAGGTAGCTGCTCCAACCGACGACGCTTCTCGCCCATCGGCTCAGCTTCTGAATGCCAACATTCCCTTCCACCCTTTTCTATCAGACGATTCGTCTGCAACGCGGCCACGGAAGCTGCATGGTCGCTTTTTGCACATCACCGACCTCCACCCAGACGAGTTTTACATCTTTGACAGCGCCGTTTCGCAATTCTGCCATCGAAATAAACCAAGAAAAGAAAAAGAACGAGCAGGACGATGGGGTGTGCCCTATAGGTGCGTATCTCACCACCAGATTTGGTTGAAGGCTGCCCTTGGCCCAAATATCCTCCTCTTTGGCCACTTGCTGACATCAATTTTATTGCTAAATGTAGTGATTGTGACTCCCCAGTGGCACTCACTAACCTCACCTTTGAGTATTTGCAAGAGGAGTGGGCCAATAACATTGATTTCGTGATCTGTACGCTTCTTTCCTCACGATACATTACTTCTCAATCGTTGACATTATAAATAGGGACAGGAGATAGTGCTCGGTTCGTCAATTCTGACTTTGGCGAGTTTCCGACTTAGGATTGGACATACAGTCACGATAATGACAACAAGATTCCTCGTACGCCGAGTGCAATCTACGAGATGAACAGGTATGCCTATAATATTCAAGTCAAACTCGTCCTAACTGTTCAAGGCGTCTTGCACATCAAATGAGTGAGACGTTCCCAAACATTCCAATCGTACCAAGCATCGGTAAGTATATCCCAAATTGAATGTCAACGATACTCATCTGTCCTAGGCAATAATGACATCTGGCCTCACAACGGTGCGCCGTTCAACCTTTGCTTGCCACGAGGCTAATCTTCGGACAGTAATGCAACCGGGTCCAAATGGAATCACAAACGAATACTCTTCGTGCGCATCTTTCTCTATCATGAAGCCTCTATAACACTATTTGCAGCATCTGGCGACCATTCATTCCCTTTTCCTCCTATCAAGTCTTCCAACATGGCGGATATTTCTCGACAGAAGTGATTCCCGGACACGTCGCTGCCATTTCTCTCAATACAATGTACTGGTACGATGCGAACAGTGCGTATCTACCCCGAAGCCTTGGACGTGCGAATATTGACGGCTACTCACAGAGGCCGTTGGAGGCTGCCAATTGCATGATTCGAATGATCCCGGAAACATGCAGTTTGACTGGCTGGACGTCCAGCTACAACTGTATCGTCAACGTGGGATGCAGGTATGCCATCAACGTCGAGGTAGTGTCCGTCAGCTTATATTATGCAAACAGGTTATCCTCGTTGGTCATGTACCACCAACGCCTGGAAATTATTTCCCGGATTGCGTATGTCCAAATCATCTCTAGGAACATTTCGCTGACTCGCCTCAAGCATTTCCGATACGGACAAATAGCCATTCGATAGTAAGTGCCTCTCTTCTAGCTAGCATAATTCTGATCGCCTAGCAGTCAGGATACCATTGTGGGTCACTTCTTCGGACACATGAATGTGGATCACTTTTTCTGGTTGGATGTATGTCGGGTGCCATCGCTTCGACTGGAGCTCAATTATTCGATAGGTTCACGACTTGAATATGGAGCCAACGGACCCGTCGTACCGTGTCACTGGCAAGACTCCCCTCCACGAATACCTTCGAGAGGATATCGAAAATCTACCTAAACATACGCACGACGACGACTATGTCATTGTCAATGTTGGTCCTTCGATCATTCCCGCATACCTGCCCTCGTTCCGCATCTATCAGTACAACATTACCGACTACGCTGGGCCCAAAATCACAGATGATAGGACGTTCACTGCGGAAGAGTGGCACGCGTTGTCAGTCGACTCTTCGGATGACGACGACGATTGGGACATTCCTCCTCAACGGACCAACGGTACAGACGACGACGTAAAACCTCACCCTCGTCGACGCAAGCGATCCGAGTATAGCCCACTTGGAACTCCTCCGATGCCTGCCAAGCCGTTTGGTAGAGACCATCGTCATCGACATGGAGAAAAACCGGATTGCTCAAAACCGGAGAATGAGGAAAAATATGCGTGCCGTCCTTGGGGACCGAGACATGCGAGCGCGAATTCACCTAGTCGGGAGAATCGACTCTGGTCCCTTCTTGGATACGCACAATACTACCTTCCAGACATTGGCGAGGAAGAATACTCTGGTGTTGGCGAGATGAAGAAGGGCGGCGGGAAAAAGGAGGCGAAGAAACCAAGATTCAAGTTGGAATATGTCACGCACTCGGTTGACGCACTCCGACCGCCAACCAATACGACAAACGTCACGACTACGGAGGGCGCACACCTCTGGAAGAAGCAGAAGGACTGGATCCCACCCGTTCCAAAGCATCTTCTTCCAAAATCGTTGCGTGATCCTAACCGGACCCAGTCCAAGTTTGCTCCATACGAGCTAGAGGACCTGACGATACCAAACTGGATTGCTCTCGCGCGCGAGCTTGGAAAGAGCAAAAAGATGTGGAAAAAGTTTATTGGATTCATGTACATGGGTCAAGAGATGGATGACGACGCTTGGGATGGGCCGGTTGGGGAAGAGAACAAGGAATGGAGGATTCCGCATGATGATGGAGCGGGACAAGTGGTGCTCCAGTAAGTTTCGTGAACGTAACGTTTGTCGTGTTGTATTTCGTATGTATGTCTCTCTCTCGCATTTGAATGATCCTCGTTTGTACTCTGTATCCCCCGAGCGGGAAGGCAATCTTGGATTCTAATTCCCGGGAACGGCAAGTAAGCTTATCTCTCTCCAAAAGTAGGCATGCCGGAGGTGGAGAAGAATGCAGATGGAACCGGCATACACGAAGGGGTCGATGGCCCTGTGAACACGTGCGGCATCTGGTGAGTGGGTACAATGACTAGCTGGTATCACGTTGCAGGATTGCTCGCCTCAACTCGTCTCCGGTCTCATGGATGGCATGTTTGGGATCACAGCCTGGGCTTGCTCCTATTCATGCGCCACACAGGCTATCCCCTCCGTCAGGCTCCGCCATAAACCAAGGCCGCGTGTACACTCAAAATCTGGCATAAAATGGAGATGGGTAAGGAACTCTTGGATCCAACTGCTCTTACACCTGTTGTAGGGTGAGTACGAGCCCGGCGTTGTTGGCGTCGGCTGACGCTCGTTCTTCTAGCTACCAATGTTCGCAACAAGGTTTAGGCTCTCGTCCCTACTCAGAGCGACTTATTTGTCCCAAGCGCGCCTTTCAGCACCCAAGTCGTCGCCTAGTTGGTCACTTCGTCGACAAATATTCACGCCTTCGGCGTTACAGAACCTAATTGTTGATGACCTCGCCGATAGGAACACTAATGTCCTTGTAAACGCCCGGCCCGGATCAGGCAAGACCTCAACCGCTCTCAGTGTTGCTGATCGCTATCGCGGCCGAAGGATCCTCTTCCTTACTTATTCGAGGCGACTCAGAGATATCACTGAGTCTAAGATGCAGGATTTGGAAAGGAGCCCAGGAGCAGAGGTCGAGGTGGAAACCTTTCATGAGTAAGCGTGTTCTTCAACCGGTCGTCAGTCATTCAACCTGTCCAGAATGATAGGAACTCTCTACAAATGTCAAGTCGATAACGATCTTCTACTTCGTAAACTTAGACTACTCGGAATGCAGCCGAACTGGGATGGGGTGGCTCCCTACGATCTAATCATCATTGACGAGGTCCAAGACATGACCCCAGATCTCTACTGGGTATCTCAGGTCATATGCTCCAATCCGAACGGTCCAAAGCCACAGCTTTTGCTCCTCGGAGATCCGCATCAGATGATCTACGGCTACCGTGATGGAGACTGGCGTTACATTGAAGAAGGAGATAGCATTTTTAATACCAATCCACCTCATATCTGGAAGCGAAGGGATCTCGACATCAGCTTTCGTCTCACTGTCCCCAATGCGACCTTGGCCAATGAATATCTTGGCAAGGAATATGTTCAAGCATCACCACGCCGTTGGGAAGCCAAACTCCCTATGTACATTGTATATGACCGCAAGGATGAAGGACAAGTGGATAAGCTCCTGGACATCTTATATGCGAAGATCCAAGACCACAGAGGAGTGGAAGACTCTGATGGGTCACCATCGGTTGCTATTCTCTCTCCGTACATCGACCAAAACTATCCCTTGATCCAACTGATCAACCAATTGAGTACGGAGAAGGGAGTTCTGTTCGCCAAGACCACGGAAGACGACAGCTCGAAGGATCCACAGGTTCTTTTTGGCAAGGTGGCATTGAGCAGTTTCCATGCTTTCAAAGGCGCTGAAGCTGCTCTCACCATAGTCTTTGGGGTCGATACATCTTCCGCCATCCTCCGGTCTGCTCCAAGCGCTTCGACAATGTCAGTAGACAAACATCTCTTGAACCCGCAATTTGTGGGCCTCACGAGAGCCAAGAAGGAGCTTATCATTGTACAATCGCACTCTGAAAATCCATTCCCCGGTATAACTCTGGACAGGCTCGACAAACTGACGACTTTCATTGACCTGACCGGTCAATACAAACCAAAGGAGAAGGCAAAACGTCGCAGTAATCGTCCTCTGCGTGCGGCGGCTCTAGTAAAACACTGTTCAATTGATATACAGGAGAAGGCGTTTGCCGAATATCTGAAGGTCAAGCAACTTTCCTCTCCACACTTGGACCAGCTTCCCGGCTTCGAACCGGTAGTGAAGACAAAGATTGCTCCAGCTCTTTACGAGGGTGTTGGCGACCTCTTTGGCTTAGCCATAGTGGAAGCCTTCCAGTTACACTCTCAGGAAAACCGACCAAATTTCGACATCTCCTATAGTAAAGACGATATGAAGACAATCATAGACGGTGTGTGGAAGGAACACAGTCGTGTTTCCAGCTTGATATTTCGCAAACGACAGCTGCACCGGACGCGTTGGCTCGATGCAGCATCATTGGCCCACGCCACCGAGCGTCTTTGTCAGTTCATTGGAGCTGAGGACGACCTTACTTTTAGGGTCATGGCAACAAGAGAATTGGACTTGCCTGGTCGCCCAGCAGTTCGGATCAAGGGCGTGGCAGACGTAGTTTGTCACACGACTGGCAGTGGCAAAGCCCCTACACTGTATGCAGTCAAGTACAAGGGCCAGCTTGGCCCCGAAGATTGCCTCCAGCTCGTTGTAAACGGCATGCTCCAGTGTGCTCCACCCGAAGTTGGGCATGCTGAGCGCTCGTTCCCACGTTTGATCCTTATCAACATTGCAGATGGTCAGGTCTTGGAGATTCAATCAGACTACGAGCGTGCTGAGAAGCTTGTAAAAGCTCTTGTGGCAGCTCGAGAGACACCTCCTATGATCGGGGAGAACTCTGAAGGGGGGAAAGACAGTTTTGCGGCGGACTGTGCTCGAATCCGGGAGGAAGTTGAAGGTGCTTCACCCTTCAGGGAGATCCCGCAACTCAGGTTCTGGGATTAAAAGCCTCAAGTGACTGTATAAGATCAATGAGCCACTTGACTCTGCTTCGTCGAGACTTTACGTTCCTATGAATCTACTGTGCTGTCCCTACAATCATTTTCTTGACCCTTGCAGATCGAATAACGTCGCTCAGCCCCTCTCTAGCTTGTTCGCTCGTACACCTATACCAAGGTGAATATACTGGTGTTTGTCGTTCAAAAAGTCCAGAAGAGCGTACTCGGTGAGCTCATTAACCTGTCAGTTTCCCAGTACTGGTGCGTCCTCCCAGAGCGAGTCTTTGACTCCACATGGGCCAGGAGAGCCCGGGTCAGTCATGCGAAATTGCTCAATTCGTCGCCTTGCCCTTCTCCAGTTTCAGCACATGGAAGCTCATGCCTAAATAAGCAGAATGACGCGAGCAAAGGAAACACAAGATTTACATTCATCGGCGCCCCCTCAACGTGGTGTGCACCCACTCGAAGCCTTCGTACAGACCATCTCCGTACGTCGCGCTAGAGGCTTGAATATTCCACTTTCGATTGTGGAGGGCGAAAAGACCAAGCTTGTCGATTAGTTGACTTGTGCTGAGTGCACGGGGCAAATCTTGCTTGTTTGCGAATATAAGAAGAGGGGTATTGTTCAGTTCCTTGATGCTGAGAAGTTGATCCAGTTGTTCCTTTGCATCGGCGATACGTTCGGTGTTCGTTGAGTCGACGACAAAGATAATGGCCTTTGTTCCGGCAGCAACTATTATACTGGTAAGATTGTTTATTTTCCCCAGACTTGTACTCACAAGTCTGCATCAGACTACGGGTTCCACTGTGCGTGCCTCCAACATTCATATCCCATACTGCAAACGTGGACTCGCTGTAGGACACTATCTCGAGATTGTATCCTTCAAGCACTCAGTTGGTCCAGGCGGTGCATGAAAAGACCTTACCGATCTCTAAAGGACTATCTGGCAGTAGTCCTTTCTTCTTCATCTTGTATAGACTATAATCTGGTCAAAACGAGCTTGTTTTGAATGGATTTTGGTTACATTGTTGTCTTTCCTAGGTGAGCTGAGATTTGCTGGCGAATCGAGCCAGGTAGGACATACCAACACCCTGAAGTCCGATCATTGCAACGGCTGATGCAATGAGTTGGATAGTAGTTGAAACATAGAATGCTTACTGTGGGTCTTGCGGCGGTACCATAGGCTGATACAGGCGCCCATCTTCGACGAGGATGAAGATGAAGAGATTTCGACGAACTGCGGACTTGTTCTTGTACTTGTACCCTGATCGAATCGGCCATCGGGCGTGGGTTGTGTTACCTTACCATCTTCCTAAAATGCGACACTACCTCGACTGGTGCAGTCGTCCCTGATAACTGGACGGATACATGCGAAGGTTTTAAAGGTTTGCATTCAATAGAGTCGTTTCATCGTGTTCGTGAGCCAATCAAGACCTTCATAAAGACCTTCTCCCGAAGTTGCAGAGCATGCTTGAATGTACCATAGTCGGTCTCGAAACGTGACAAGCCCAAGCTTGTCCGCGAGCTGTGTCGCCTCGATGGCATCGGGTAAATCCTGTTTGTTGGCGAGTACGAGAACAGGCACACCCTTCAGCTCCTCAAAGGTGAGAATATGATCCAGCTCCTCCTTTGCATCGGCGATTCGCACAGTATCTGCCGAGTCGACGACAAATATAAGTGCCTGGGTGTTCTGAAAGTCTACATACGCTGTTTGGATCATTCTTTGATCGAAGCATGCAGACTTACAATGTTTCCAAAGCTGACGAATGTGATGCTGCGCTCCGACGTCCCATATAGTGAACTGTATATTCTTATATGCAACAGTCTCCACGTTGAATCCTGGGCCAATTCAGGTTTCTTCACATTAGGGAAAGAAGTAGCCATACCTATCGTCGGAATCGTCGTGACAATCTCGCCCAGTTTTAGCTTGTACAAGCTACACCATGGTCAACCTAGAAGTAGGCCTCATTAATTCTCACTACATTGTTGTTTTCCCTATCATTGACCTCGCTGAGATGTGGCTGACAGCGATTGAGGATCAAACTCACCAGCGGCATCCAGTCCCAGCATCAGAATACCTGTTTATGTTGGGAAAAGATAAAGGAATGAAAGCATAATGTAGGATACTTACGAACATCCTTGCGCCCAGAAAGCTTGCTGAGGGTGTCGAAGAGGGAAGAGATATAGGCGCCCATCTCGGGCGAGGTCAAGTTCAAGAGCCAAGTCCTTTATACCAACTGTCGCCAATATATGGACGAATTACGGATGACGTGGCAACCTGGCCTGTAACCCAGATATCATTTATCCTCCATCCATTGGAGTATCGGAACCAAGAAAGATAGGCACCACGCAACTACTTGGTGGCGAGTCAGAATGGGATTTTTGCGTCGGCTTTCCATCTGTTGGGTACAAAAAGCGCCGAGGAGCGGAGTTCAACGTGTTCCATTGTGCAAATTTAGCGTGGCCGAGGTGCCAAATGGTAATCGAGTCAACTCCGCTGGGCGCTCCGATGGGTAGAAACACGTAGGCCACACGTCGCAGTCCGCGCCAGGGTCCTATAAGAGCCCCAAAAGGGATCAAATGATCAAAGATATCACAAATTTCAACATTTCTCGTCCGCCATGGGTGCCTATGTCTCCTCCCTGCTTGACTCTCTCAGCGCATTCGCTGGCCAAAAGGAAGTCCGTGAGTAAAGTTGGCACCGTGAGGAGCATACGCTAAGATAGATTTACAGGCATTGTCATGCTTGGACTTGATGCTGCTGGTACGTATCTCAGTTTCATCCTCCAACAATACTTACCGTTCGACAGGCAAGACAACGATGTAATTGGTAAAACTCAGCCAATGCCCATTGCTAACGACTCGGTAGCGTCTACAAGCTAAAGCTAGGGGAGATTGTTACGACGATTCCGACGATTGGCGAGTTAATCCGCCTCGTCGCTCCATGAATGCTGACCGGTCTGCTAGGTTTCAACGTGGAGACTGTCGAGTATAAAAAGATACAATTCACAATGTGGGACGTCGGAGGGCAGCATCGTATCCGACCACTCTGGCGGCATTGTGAGTTACTGGATATACCCTCTCATCTGGTATCTGACCAAAAGTAAAAGACTTTCAAAATGTGCAAGCCGTGATCTATGTCATTGACTCCGCGGATCTGGAGCGCGTAGCAGAGGCAAGGGACGAATTGAACGCTATCCTCGCCTCGGAAGAACTGCGCGGTGTTCCTCTCCTCGTATTCGCCAATAAGCAGGATCTGCCAAATGCCATTGAGGCGTCGCAGCTGGCGAATAGACTAGGCCTTGTCGCCCTTCGAGACCGGCAGTGGTACATTCAAGCTTGTTCGGCAACGTCAGGAGATGGACTTTACGAGGGTCTTGATTGGATGTCAAGCAGTCTAAAGCGTCGAGGCTGAGCTTGGGTTAGGTTTGAGATGAATTCGTGTGTCAATATATCTACAAAGATGTGAACGTAATCCACGAGTAAATAGATGCCATACCTACAGTTATCGAGTCCCTAGACTGGGTCTTCAAAAAGAGTGTCGAATGGCTAAAGAACACGTGCTCGAACACGTCAGGCGGGCGTCTTTGTGGCGAGATATAACATACCTGAAGCTCTTGGACCCGAACTCGGAATCGTCCACTATGGGTCAACAACCTTCTTTACTACCTAATGGATTTAGCTCAAAAAAGAAGCCTTGTAAGACTTGTTTGGAAGGTCAACTAGTTACTCACCTCAATAGGCATCTTGATGCTTGGGTTGGATGCTGCAGGTACGTCGGGAAACTCCGTTCTTGAGCCTAATAGATGATGTGGGTTCCAGGGAAGTCGACTATGTGAGTTGCTCGCGAGAGCATGTGTCAATCAATGACAGTCTAGGCTGTGGAAACTGCGCCCCAACGACATTAATACCCGCATAATTACAATAGGTAAGAAAAATCCGCGTTTTGGTTCATCGTTGATTGGCGAACTGCAGGTTTCACGACCGAAACTGTGGAATACGAGGACGTCAGCATCATATCATGGGACACTCCTAATAATCACACAGGTCGAGCCTTGAGACAACATTGTCAGTCCCAGGATGATAGAAGCTGCAAGGACTAACCATGATGAAAGACTTTGCGCAGGCAGACGCGTTAATCTACGTTGTGGACTCTGCAGATAGAGAGCGACTACCGGAGACTAGAGAGGACCTGCAGGAATTATTGGAGGCGGAACACCTCGCGGGACTTCCACTACTGGTGTTAGCCAATAAGGAAGACCTACCTGCTTCTAAGGAAGTTGGAGAGCTCATTGAATGCTTCAACCTTCAGTCACTGAAGGATAGGGATTGGTATATTCAGTCTTGTTGCGCAAATGGTCAGGACGAGGGTTTGCTGGGAGGTTTCGAATGGTTATTCAACACGTTGAAACGAACGGCAGGACAGAGACGTGTGTCGAGAGAAAACTCTCAATGATATTTGATCACTACTTTTGGTCCATTAGTCACCATCTACGGCAAGAGATGCTCTTACCGAATATCATTCGAAATGTGACATCTTCACGAAGGAGCTGTCGTCTCTGTTCGAGCAGCTTGGGAGTTCTCCATAACAGAGGGAAGCTTGAACATTGGTATCGTTCTGAGAGGCCCGTCAGGCTCAGTAGCCTCAATCTCAATCTTCTTCCGCTTTCCATCTCGCTGAAGCAGATTAGGCTTGTCTTTATAGTGGAGTGAGATCTTACAATGCCGAGCTTGGGTATCCCTCGTTCAAGACCCTCTAAAAGGGTACATGCCTTGCATAGCTCATTGCTTGCAATGTATCCGCATCGACTACACTTCCCTGGGGTCTCTTAGAAGGTAGTGGGAAGAAAAACGGATACGTACGTTGCTCTTTGATGACGACTTCCTGAGCCACTTCGAAGGCTTCGCCAGAGCGAATGATATCAATAATAACACTCGGTCGTGCGACCTCTAAGCTCTTGAGAAAGCTTCTTGCGTGACCTCGATACGCGTCCGGGGAGTATATGCACTCGGTCGAGAAATAATCCAGCTTCTTGAAGTATGCATACCTGCCTGGCTCAGCCCTGTAAAACGACTGCAAGGTTTAGACTTACATTACGATCTCCTTTTCATAAGCGTACTTGAGAGGCTTTGAGCGGCGTATTGTGTCTTCGCCTTGTGTGCAGATCAGTGTACAACGTCCAAGACGAGCAATATCCCCGCGCATAACTGATGAATGTTAGATAGCGTGTATGAGAAAACATCGGGGCTTACTGTTCATCAGTACGGTCTCGGCAATGTCGTCCGCATTGTGTCCGGTCACGATATGGTCAACGTTCAAGCTTGCTGCACCACGATCCAGTGCCTGTCTTCTAAATACCCCGCAGAATGTGCCTAGAATGCCTTAATGAACCGTAGCCTGCTCCACGAGATGGTCATACAGTTGTTCTTTCTTCCGACCTGTTCCACAATAGCGTCCATAGTCCATCCGTATAACTCTTTGTAGCTAAGTATCTTGAGTGGTAGATCGTATTGCTGTTGGTTCCGTTTGACTGTCTGCCGCCCATTAGTTTACTGACTCGTAAGCTCAAACGACGGTACCTCTAGTGAGTCATCTCGATACCCGGTGATTCCCTCGTCTATTGATAGGAGAAATAAGTTTAACCCATAGTCGTATCTCTCATTGAGCGTTTTCATCACATGAGCGAGCACTGTAGAGTCTACCAGCACGCTGTATTAGTGACTATAATACGGCTGGGGACTATTGGATTACCTTTTCCTCCCGAAGCACCAATAGCGACCCGATCGCCTGGCTTGAAAAGCTTTGCCTCTTGAATAGTGTTATGAACTTCGGTCTCAAACACGTTAAAGAAGCACTCTTTGCAGACGTGATCTCCCGTCTTTGGTCTTCTAATGATCGCTCTGGCGTTCTGGCAGAATTGACATGTCCTCGGTGGCATGACTTCTTGATGGAGGAGTTCAAGATTGAGTGATCAAAGATATCTCTGTATTATGAACGAATATGGCATATTTCTTTGTTTTATCTGTAAGTCGTGGGTTTAGCTGGCTTGGATGACCCACTATTCCTTGACTTGGACATTGATTGTGGCACGCCTCGTGGGTTGCTCCTGAATCCGGCTTGGTACCCATTACTGTATATACATACCACAAAGAGTCCAATAGTTACCATAATCTCGTGGTCCAAGCTCGAGACAGAAACACGCCCAGTCCGGCCGGTTTGGGGGACAGAACACGCTGCCCGCCATTACGCTCCTAAATAGCGCGCTCGCTCCGAGAAAGCAATCGGATCCACCTCTCCTCGAACCCTCTCGGTTCTCCACAGCTCTCGCCACTCGGCTCGCACTTTGAATCCAAATCGCCCCAATGGCCGTTCGTCCTCTCTTCGTACGCAAGCCCAGGCGATCTGCGACAAATGGTGCGTGTATACGGCGTGTAGTGAGACTTTGGGCGATACTTATTGCATTGCAGCTGCCATTGCCATCGTCGTTGGATACTTTGCACACCGTCTCGTCCCTCGTACTCCCCGTGAGTTCACTTGAGGCTGCAACAAAAGACCTTTGAGCTGATGTGCTCTGTCAGTCGCCACCGTTCTCGCTGAGATGGTCGTGGCCTTTGTGGGTCTGGCAGCCCTCACACTCTTTATCCTCGCACATCATCGTAAAGCAGGACAGGCCCGTATCATCAATCAAACACAAGAAGAAGTCATCCTCATCGGCATCTTTGGTCTATTCTGGGTCGGTGCGTCCAACAACGGCCAATTTACCCAGAGAGGAATGACGCTGACGAAACGAATCTTGTAGCTTTTCTCCTCGGCTTGCGCGCGTGGAACGACCGGCACGGGTTTGGCAGCCTCGCAGCCACTGCAGCGGATCCAGCAGAGACGCTGCAGGACATCACGCCTCCTCTCCACAGGCAGAGTGCACGTATTGGAGAGTGTGTCGGCGGACATATGATGTGTGTCGTACAAGACAGCCGTCGTTATTGGTAGATGCAGACCCCTTCTGGCAATGGCGTCGCTTCGAATCGTCCTATTCGCTTTTCTTATCCAATGTCTAACGTTATGTAGGTTATGTGTAACGAGCAGTACTACGTTGAATATATATCCCTAAAGAAGTGTAATGGCGATAGATACATGCGCTCGGTTAAAAGGGCATAGTCATACTATGCCTAGGCGGTTGCCTCTACTGGAGCAGATGCCTCTTCCGTCGCAGGAGCTTCTTCTTGCTGTTGGGATGCAGCAGCGGCGGCAGCGGCCTTGTTGAGCTTTTCGATCTGAGCCTCGGCTTTGGCGATATTATCCTTGGTAGCCTTGGCTTGATTCGCCTGGTACCAAGCCTTCTTCGTCTTCAAGTCGTCGATGACACGCGGAATCTCCGACATGTTTGTCGGCGGCGGGATAGAGAGCGCCATAAGACCCGAGAGCGTACCGAACCCAATGTTCAGCTGCGCTTCAGCTGGGTTGGAGGTAGAGGTCTGCTGTGGTGGTGCAGGAGCGGCGCTACCATATGCTTTCGGGGCAGGACCCTTCTTCGTCTTCTTCGCGACAAAGTAATTATTCTCCTCCTCGCCCTTCTTCTTCAACGCCGTATATCCCTCCATGGTATTCTCGACCTTGCGCAGCTCGAGTTGAGGAGCGCTCGACGAGGTAGCCTTGGTGCTCGTCGCCTCCTCTTGGGCACCTGCCGATCCAAGTCCACCAAGACGAGAAAAGTAGTCGATGAGAGTCTGGCAGTCTTGAATATCGGCAGCAAACGCGGGCTCCTTGGCTTGCTCGAGCATCTCCTCTGCAATCTGGCGCCGTTTGGCCTCTTCAGCCGCCTTTTTCTCCGCCATGGCTCGTTCGGCACGTCGTGCACGATCCTCGTTGACCTTTTTCCAGTACGCATCTCCAGCCTCTTTGTGCGCCGCGGCGGACTCTTTCTTTTTCTTCCAGAGCTCGTCGAGTTTGGTTTGCAACTCGGTGCGCTCGTCAAAGAGTTTTGTCCGTCCTTGGTACGCGGTATCCGACTCCTTTTTGATCTCGTCGAGCTCGGCTTTGATTTGGTCATACTTTTCTGACAGGGCCTTTGATTCGGGGTCGTCGTACTGCTTCCGGAGGGCATCGATCTGGGCTCTGTCCTTTTCGATGTCGTCTTGTTCACTCTGGAAGCTCTCGATCGTCTTGCGGAGGCGTTTGAGGGAACTAATCTCTTGCAGAGTCTTCCGCTCGTCGACAATCTTCATGGTGCCAGAGTTGACGAGGTTATCGAGCTTACTGCGAGGATGTCAGGCTCCCCATAGAAGAAAACGACTAGGACACGTACGTAATTTGTGCATTGACATCATCGATCGTTTTGTATGGAGACTTTCCGCGAGCGGCCTGAAGGGCCTTGACCTGTCAGGATGTCAGCGGAGAGAGTATGGCAGAGAAAACAACGATCCATACCTTGTTCTGGACGTTCGTTTGGAGAGTGTCAATCTGCTCCTTGAGTTTCTGACGAGAGGCCTTGTTCGATCCTTGCTGACCACGAATGGCATCCAATTCTGCACGGAGCGCATCACGACGTTCATTAGCACCTCCACCTTTTGCGAGATTAATCTTTTCCTTGACAGCGTTCTAGTTTTGGGGTCCGTCAGCAATCAGGCTCCGTTGCAGCTTTTGCCCAATTTCCTCACCAGTTTGGCCTGTGTTTCGTCAATCTCCTTTTTGAGAGCATCTTGTTCTGCATGATATGCGGTAGTATCTGGTTTCGTTACGGTCGTGGCGGTCGTGGCAGCGGGTTTGCTACTGCCAGCAGCAGAAGCAGACGCAGCGGCAGAAGTCGTGGATTTTGCGGGTTTATTGGCGTCCGTCTTTCCGTTTGCAGCTTGTTTTCCCTTTGGTGGCATTTTTTAAAAACTGGGACGGACGAGGGTTGAACTGGGTCGTGACCTGGCAGAGAGACGGGGGTAAAACTTTGGTTGATTGGTCGAGTGTGGTCGGAGCAGAAGGTTGGATTCAAACTCGACCAGCGACGACGCACGAAAATGTCAAAGGAGAAAAAGGAAAAGAAGAGAAAGACGCTGGAATCAGGGTTTGAAGACGTGGATATGGCAGATGGGCCAGCGGCAAAGGTACTTCCAACGAGTTCAGTGGAGACGATGGGATACTGAGGCAGCGAGCGTAGAAAAAGATGAAAAAGGATAAGGAAGAGATTACAGTCTCAGTAGAAGAACTGAGCCCAATCGCACACCCACTCGCTCAGAAGAAACTCACCAAAAAGCTGCACAAGACGATTCGACGAGGCGGGTGGCAGTTGCACAGATTGCGGGGAAAAGCTGACTCTTCACAGCTTCACGGTGTCGACAGGTCAAACGAGGTGTCAAAGAGGTCGTCAAGGGCATTCGCAAAGGCGAGAAAGGGTATGCCCTGTATTAAGCTCCCATAACGATGGTTTATTAACAACTTTGGGATAGAATACTCATTCTTGCTGCGGATATTAGCCCCATGGACATTATATCGCACCTGCCCGGGCTCAGCGAGGAATACAAAGTGCCCTATGTCTTTGTTGCTTCAAAGGAGGAATTGGGCCATGCAAGCGCAACCAAAAGACCGACAAGCTGTGTGATGATTTGTCCGAACATGAAGAGAAAGGTCCAATCGAAACCTGCAGACAAGATGGACGACGAGGACGACAGCGACGATTACCGAGAACTGTATGATGAGATTCGAGAAGAGTTGTACACCATTGTGAGTAACATCTCCTTGCAATGTCAGGAGGGACCTGGGGATGCTCACTCGACTATGCAGAATCCACATGTGCCTAGGACCCAGTGAAGCGGGCCCGGTCAGCCAAGCTGACTAGATAATCGGGCGATGAACATGGTAATGACTACCGAGGACGCAAAGCCGGCGACAACGGGTCGAGGATTGGCCACTTGAGCGTCGGCTCGCCAGGGGTTGGGTAGCAACCGTGCGGCATTCGTTCAAAAGCGACCAAGAGTGCATATGAGAGCGACTGTATATCGGTCTCTCTAATAAAGCTGTTCTCTACGGGTTCTTCATTCTCGCTCAGGCCAGGCGTCTTGCTTCTTCCTTCCCCCCCTTTTCATTTTTCCAACAACCAAGGCGCTGCTGGTCAAAAACACGCGAGATTTGATTCGATTTCGTTTGCTTCCGAGTCGAAACGCTCACCAAGTTGGCAGCTGTCAGCGGTTGTGAATATCTTGAGACCTTTTGTTTGCTCTTCGCTCTCTTTCTCCTCTCTTCCTTTCGTTTTGTATCTCTTTTCCTTGTGCGTCGAGCAGCCAATTCCAAAGGGTCCGACGATCTCAAACCCCTTGGACCTGCCGCCTTCCACCTGCACATAGCCGCGGATCCTCAGCAGCGCTTACAAACTCGCTCGTTTGTCTCATACCAGACGTCTACAGCGCTCTACTCGTTCGCGCAGGTCGCGGTCTGAAACGCCCACTCTCCTTTGCCAATCTCGATAATTCTGGTGAGCTTCTCCTCTATAAACCGGGCTTTCGGACGTTTTCGTGCTCATTGGCGGCGTTATTTCTCCTCTGCGTATTTTCCTCGCATTTTCCTGCTGCTCCCCCCCTTGCTCGCCGCAGTCTTTGCCGCTCGTCGTTCGTCGCTCGCAGATAAATCGAAATAAAAAATGTCGCAGCCACCGATGATGCTCAACTCTACGCTGCCTGGAGTTGTCTTGCCGCTATCGGGCTCGGACGCGAGTTCATCGCCAGCATCTGCATCTTACTCCCGACCTCGAGCGGAGACGACTGGCTATTTGAGCACGCTGAGCATGTCCGAGGCCCGTTTATCTGATATCGTCTACCAGACTGCTTATTACTCGCGCTCTTCCCCTTCCCTCGTCCCGCACTCTAGGAACTCGTCAAACGCCAGCTCGTCGTTTTCGTTCCCTTCTGCGTCCTCGCCCGCAGATAGTCCCCAGTCTGCGACATCGGTCACCGTTCCGCCAGCCTTTAAATCGGCGCCCTCTGTCACCCGTACGACAATCCGACGCGCGCGAACAGGCACTTCACCATACCCGAGAGAACCACATATACACTCCAACTCTGACGTCTACTCCTCCTCGAGCGAGGCTGAAGATATGCACATGTATTCCTCTCCGTACGCCCATCCGCCGTCCTCGCACCACGCCGCCGCCCAACACGGTTTGCACCACCACGATCCATATGCGTCGAGCAGCTTGTACAATATCCCCCCCAGCGTCACGGGCCATATCGACCCCATGCAGTCGATTCAGCACCATCAGCTTCATCATCCTCAACACCAGCAGCCACAGCAAGCCCCTGGCGCATCCCCCTCGCAGTATGGCGGCGCCCGCGCTGGCATGCACTCGACCGATCACAATCTCGAGCAACTCGCCAGCAACGTTCGCAGTGCGACTACGACGAGTGCCTCTGATCGTGCGAAGCAGATATTTGTCCATGCTTGGTACGTGGAAGCCCGTTTAGACCCCCTCAAAAGATGACCCGGGCGCGGCTGATCCCTTTTACAGGTTAAACGCAAATTATACACCTTATGCGGACGGCAATGTCCCGAGACAAGGCCTTTACTCCTCTTACCGACGCGTCTGTGACCAATATGGCATCCCACATATGAACACTGCCACACTCGGAAAGGCCATCCGTCTATGCTTTCCTGCCATCAAGACCAGACGATTGGGCGTCCGAGGTAACAGCAAGTATCACTGTGAGTTTCAGACCTCGTTTTCGATCGGTACATCCATCTCATGTTTCGCAGACTGTGGCATAAGACCCTCGAACACGACAGAAGCCGAGTGGCTTCAAGATTATATTCGGAAGACAAACACCGCGGGTAACAATAATACTGGCGGCGAAGCAAACCTTGGTCGAGCCAATTCCCACAGTAGCCGTGGTTCTGGCGCCGGGGCCGGAGATTCGGATGAAGACGATGAAGGAGATTCACCAGACGGTCCTCATTCTGGCAACGCCTCGAAGAGAAGCTCCCTCAATCTCGATTCCCTCAAGCACACGGGTGTTCTTCCACCCTCGTTGGACGACAAGACCCCACGACATCGTCGGTTTTGGCAGCGGCTCAGAATGTCGCACCTTCGTCCATGCTCGGCTCTTCCTCGACCGCGGGATTGCAGTCTGCCTCGGTTCGACGACGAAGCGCGCAACCCGAGTTTTCCGGCATGCAAGTGCCGACGCCCACCTCTGGGGGCCAGCAAAGTCCGTTTACACCGCAGCAGCCCGTGCCTCCACAGCAGCTAGGTCAACCCACATACTCTATTCGACACTTGCCTTCGTTTCCCAAGATTGAAGAGGCACTTGGCAACGCTGGTTCGTCCCCTCAGGGTGTCGCCGCGCGAGAAGTCTGGAGATGGTTTGAGGATCACTTGGATGCGCTTCTCGAGTCCACCCGCGCATTGAGGTTTGATCAGTTTGAGCTGCATCTCCGTACATTCTGGGCCAGTCTCACCGGCGATCATCGCGAAGTCGTGCATGCCCCCGCAGTAGCGGGATTGATGGCAAAAGCCGATGCACTGTTGTATGATGTACGTCTCCATTTTTTCCTGACGTCCTCGACCCCTGGGAGCCGCCACCACTTGTTGGTTCCCAAGGGGACGGGGTGGTTTAGCTTCTGGACCTTCGTTCTGACATGTCGGATCTACACAGGAAATTCTTGAAACACTCCGATCGCAGATCCTGGCCCCTATCCCGACCCCGGCCCTTGCCAGTCTGCGCGGGTTGGCAGACCAGATGGAAAAAGTCCTCTTGTTGGCGTTGGAGAATTACGGCAGTACCTTTGTTGAACCAAAGGTGGAACTCGGGGCACGGTTTGGTCACCTGGTCTGTGCGTATACGTTTCTCCGTTCTGTCCCTTTCCCTTTGCCCAGGAATGGCTTCGTCCCGCCTCTTCTGATCACTCGAGCTTCGAGATGCTGACATTTTGTTTTTCTCTGTTTTTCTTTCTCACGTCTATCTCTAGTGCGATTCCTGGACATCTATCAAGTCACACAAGCGCTCGCGACGGTCTTGCAAAATCCCAAGCAGCTCGCGGACATGCGTCGGGCTTGGTCTGAAATCGACTTTGAATCTGTGCGAAATCAATCGGCGCTCGTGTGCAATTGTCGACATGAAGACTTGATTCAATTGCTCGAGGTCGATTTTGTCGCGTTGATCGATGGGTTGCAGCGGAGTGCAGAGCCTGTGAGGGATGTCATGCTTTGGGCGGATGATTGTTGTGAGCGGCTCATGGGCTCGAGTCGGGCGGAGGATCGCTCGACGTTGAGCTCGCGTAGCGTCTTGATTCGCTGGGGATATGTCACTAGCCAGATCATGAGAGACTTGGTATGTTCTTTATCTCCCAACTAGTGTATATCTGACATGGCGTAGACGATTCGTAGCGATCCTGCGTTTGGAGCCTTCCAAATCCTCAAGCTTTTCCTCGAGTGAGTATTGGATGATGCAATAATTTTCATATCTGACATGGTTGTAGCGATTGGATTGCCCTCAACGTCCTTCGAGCAGTCGCGCTCTCTACGAACAGCGTCGCTGCTTCGGTCGAGCCAGTCATCCAACAGCAATTCTTCACCATGTCACCACCCGAGTTTGGCGCCGGTCCTACGGGAATGACGGCTGCGACCAACCCGCTCATGGATCACAGCCAAAACCCATCCCTCATGACCACGCTGAACGACTCGCCATTCGCTCAACCCGATACGTCCTTTTCCTCTTCGTCTCTCGACGGAAGTTCCTCGTCCTACGCTGGAGGTTCCGCCTTTGGCTCGCTCGACGGGATGAACTTTATGGACCATCACTCTGCACACGGTGGTTCGGGAGGCATGGTCGGAATTGGCGGTGGTGATTCGCTTCTTGGTGGATCTGGTGTGGGCGATATGGGCTTTGGAGACCCGTCTTCGGGCTTTGATGTTGGCAGCTTTACCAGCGAGTTTGTCATGTCGTCGACGGGTACGCCTGCAGATTCTGCCGATTCGGGACCTGCAAAGCACGAGTCGCCTGCGCGTCCTTCGAGTTCGTAGACAAGGAGCGAAGAGGCTAGGATGTGGTTTTCCAATATCATCGAAGCGGACGAATTCACTCCTCGACAACCGGGACAAGACACGTCTTACCAAAGTCATGGGAGAAAGATCTTGATTTATTATCTTTTCCATTCGCGAACCAACCATCTTTCAGTGCAAAACGATTCCCGGCAATGCGTCATCATTTCAAATACCATCAAGGAAACCTTTTTTTTATTCACAACGTTGCAAGCAAAACGCGCGGACGTCCATGTCGCGCTGTATCGTACCCAACTCAACTTCGCCTTCGCAGAAACAGCAGCAGTAGCAGTAACAAGAGCAACAGCAGCGTGGACCGCCAACGAACTGAAAATATCGTTTGGCCAACTCTCTTATTGTTCCGCGTACCATATCTTCTTCCACTCTTATAATTCTTCTCCTTCGAGTAAATCCCGTCACTCTCTTGACAGATCCCAACTCGAAACATAATCTAATTCCCTTACGCCTTATTCTTTCGTATTATCTCGGTCGCACTGCTTTATACCTATTTCCCTCCTCGTCTTTTCATGCAGACTCCCGAGCTTGTCGTCCTTGCCCTCCCTCTTTTCGACGAATCGCTGCCGCGCACCTATGGCTTTGTGCGTTCACTTTTGGCATTAGCGTTTTTCCCCCGTATCACACCCAATTACGGACTTTGAATCGCAACCTCTGTATCAGTCCTCCTTCTCGTTGCAATACGACTCTATAAATCCAAGTCTTCGAACCAAATTCTGTCAGGAATGAAACAACCCAATCACACGTTTAGATCGGTCTCAGTCTATAGTAGTGTCCATCACCTTTCACCAAGTCTCGACTATTGTTGATTCACCAATATGAGTCATAGCTAGAGTCGTGCGATCGATAACAACTTCGATAGTATAATCGTGTCCATGATCCGTGGCAAAGACTGGAGAGATCCCTTATGAATCATACTCAGTCGCACGCGGGTGACGAGGAAAGATACTGCGTTTGTATTTGGCAATTATCGGCTCGATTCTGGCCTTTAATTTGTCAACCACTCATTGCTTGATTAATGAGGGCGTATATATACTGCATTTCATCTTCATCTGCATCTGTGTATTAACGTGAGTCAACTATGGCATCCAAAAGGTGAGATTACCTGTAGCAATGGGGACTTGATGGAGGGTTTCCAAAAGGGGTCCGTAGTTGGGATGAGAGGATCTGAAAGTGTTGGCCTCGACGTAAGCAACAGCCAAGCGCAAGCTATTGCGTAGTGCGAATGAGCTTTTGGATTGCTTGATACAGTGAAGAATGAGTTCCTCTATATCCTCTCGTGGGCGCCCGTTGTTGGGCAACTGTTTGAGATGGATGACCGCCCATGTGATACCGTCGTTTTTGAAGAAATGGTCTGGGAAAGAAGCAGTGCCCTGGATTTGTTTCAAGATATATGCTGCCATAGGGTTTGAAAGCAGCCGCGTCATATGTTTGGTGAGGAGAACATCCCAATAGGCAGCCTTTACTAGTGTCAAAGATCGCACACTACATAATGCAGTCTGTCATACCTGATTACTTTGGCGATGAATGTAGTCCGTCATATAATTTGCACCCTGCACCTCCGCCGACTCCATCAGAACCATGCATTCTGCATCAATGTCTCCTTGGGAAGGATGTATATAATGAGTGCACCAAGCTTTGAGTAGATCCGGAACACTTGGATTGGTGCGCATTTCTGGGGATATCTCCATGCTTTTCAATCGGGTGAGCGAATAACGGACTGGTAAGATCAAAGATGCAAAAATTAATATCAAAGGATTGTCCAAAGAGTGTTCTTTGGCCTCGCGTGGGTGATCGACACGATATTCAGTAGTTTTTGCTGCCAATAAGAATGTCGAAATGAGAAGTTCGAGTGAAAACCCCGAGTCATTTTTCTGATTTAATATTTGATCACATGCTTCGAGAATGCCTGCCCATTGCGCGCCTGGTGATGTGGTCGTTGGATGTTCGGGCCACGAAACAATAACACTGAGAAGAGTCATTGCCGATGCGGTAAGTGACCCTTCATCTTTCTTGACCATATTCTTCAGAAACATGAGCATGATTGGTCGCACGTCTCTGAAAATTTCCAAATTGTAATCCACTTGTATGAGAGAACAGAATAACTTGTCGCGAATATCTGGCAACCCTGGTGCATGAGAAAGTAAATGGAAAAGGATGACCCTGTGGCATGTTCTTAAAACGTTATAGTCATTGTGATCAGACGAAGGAAGCTTGGATATTGCCTGGAAATACCGTTCCCATAAGTATCCCGGATAGGAGTTATAACCCTGAATATATATCACTATATGCATAAGAATCAAGATGACAGGGTGATCAAGGAGGGGTCGATCTCCTTTGTAGTATTCAGGAGATGTGAGCGGGCTCAGAAAGTGGACAAGCAGATGTTGGCGTGTGTCTAGAGTCTCTCTAGGATGGTAAATGCGGTGGAGTACCATATAAATGCAAGGTTTTGGGAGAACGAGAATCAAACCGTTGTCGTGACGTCGGTTTGCAATGAAGATGTCCTCGTAACCCAGGCATTTCCACAATGCCAATCCAGCAAAGATCCAAATATCGTTCAATTTGACGTCAAGAAACCGCCGGCACAAATATGAGAAGTTGCGTCGAGCTGGGCGTTCAAGCTCAAATGTCCCTATGAATGCAGCTGCCTTGAGAAGAGTTTCCAACTCTGCAAGCTCTTCTTTTGAAAATCGCTTAGGAGAGGTGCCCTCCTCTTCATAGAACTTTCCGAACACATTGTCGAAAATTGCAGACCAAGGGGCTGCATTCATCCGAGAATCCGTGAGTTCCTCGATTGGTATAAGGGCAGCCTCCCTGAATAGTGAGACAAAGCGTGATCGCGATGAAGGCAGGTCATCAATATTCCTGGCTAACCACAGAATGCAATCTCTGTCTAGAACTCGACCTAATTTAATAGCTTGTCGCTCTCGATGGTCAAAGAACTTTGCTTCTGCCGGTGTCATAACGACAGCAAGTAGTGCAGAAAACGAAGATCGAAGCTTTGGCCACAGCTGATGCAGTTTCATGGTTCGATGCTTCATGAGCTGCCATAGACGAGCGGTCTCGTCGTGATCATGCAGAAGCAGCCACCATTTCTTGACCCATTCACCTTTAACTAGTTGAATGAAGCTGAATCCAATGAGGATGATCCATAAATGTAACTTTCTGCATATATAGGGAAGAGATCGAGAGACTGGGGTGCGGAAAGGAGCACCTATATCGAAAACGCTGATAGTATGAGTAGCCACATAGAGCATTCCCGCTACGACCAGGCCAGTAATGACAACTCCAGAGACCCGGCGATGGATATGCCAAAGCCAGTTGGCTAGTCCCACGAGGAAGAGGAAGACGGAAATATAGATGAGAAGTGGAAGTGCTGATATGATTTGAGCCAGTTTCCACTTTTCTATGCCATTATATCGAAGCTGTCGTTGAACTGCACGCGATTTCATTGAGGATTTGATGAGGCCAAAGTCGTAGGATCCAATCCATTGTAGCGCGAGTACTGCTCCGAGTGCGGCAACGAGACTGCACGAAATGCTCATGAAGAATAAATAATTGACACGCACTGCCCAAGCATCCGGCGTAAACGCCTTCTGTTCAAAGGCTGGCATCGACGTATTTGCCAGTTGATGAGAGATCGTGAGCAAGATATCTCGAGTCATTTCCCCCACATCCCTTTGGAGTAGCTTTATGCTTTCGATGATAAACGCTGTGAGGACGGCGGTAAACAGGGCACCCTGCGTTTTGTCAGTCTCTCATGCGACTCTCGAGAGTTCGTCGGTGACTTACGAATATCAAGAGGGTATCAAGGGTACCCTTCCAGTCTTTGATGAGCTCACTATCCACGGTGCCGGCGTGGTCGTTGTAAATCTTCCAAAGATCCTCCACCTTGTTCTCCATCGGCGTGGACGACAACTCTGGTTCTTTTGTGGAACCAGGTACTTCTTTAGATCCACTTGATGCTATTTTTTCTTGATCCATGCGGAACGGGGTGCAGCGTCTGTTGGGGTCGATGTTGGTCGAGAGCAAGCGAGACCTTTTTGGTGACCGGGCCTTGTAAACAATAAACAAGGAAGACCACTCGGTGCATATCCAAATTTTTAATTATTAATGGCAGGCTGCTTTCCTTGCCAGAAGGACAGCGAGGTGTCAAAAGAGAGACGTTCCTCTCTGGGATGGTCAAAGATCCAAACGACATCAAATTACAGTCCTCCTAGTAGGACTACAGATGCGCTTCAAGTAAACCTAGAGCGATCAAATACGCAAAGGCGACAGAGTCCAGGCAGCAATTAGAAAAGCCCACTATCCCAAACGAACTTTGGTCGTTCCCTTTCTCATTGCACGCTTCTTTTCCTTTTCCATCGCCTTGCGTTGCTGCTCTGCACTCAACTTGGCGATACGCTCTTCTTCTGCCCTACGTTTGGCGGCGCGCTTGCTCTCGTCCGCCTAGAGAGTACATATCAGTCTTGAACGGTATTTGATGCTTAAATAAACTGACCTCTTTGACTTTTTCCTCCGTCACGTCCTTGATGAGGTCCTTTTCGAGCTCTTCGCGGGCAGTCTTTAGCTTTTTCAATGTCTAAACGAGCGTCAATTTAGGTTTAATCGAAGAGGAGAGACAAACCTCTGGTCGTAGATTGAATTTGCCGCCTTCGACCCAATCGATCAATCCAAATACAGCTTTGATGAGCGGGGTCAAGTTGGCGAATTCGAGCTGGATGAGGGAAGTTTGAGCGATAGGATGACGTGTCGCTCCTTTTCTCTGATAGGTCCAAGTGGGCGGGCCAAAGGCAAGTCGGTAATCTGCGGCGATAAGTGACCACTCGTCTAGTGTACATAGATGCTCACACTAAGAGACTTGAAGTGTTTGATAATCTTTGGGTCTTTCAACGCGGCAAGGAGTGGCGTAGCGGCGTTATTTTTCAGGATGCTATCGCTAATGTCCGCAACCTCCGACATGACGACGCATTCTTTGGGCACAGTTGGATTGTCTTGAGTCTTTGCAATAGTCTGTCGAGATTGTAAGCAAAGCCCTAGGAGTGAAGAGAAGAACTGACCAAATCCCAGCGGCCCGACTTGATGGTATTCAGCTCATCCTTGTCGACGATTGCCCACACCATTGGAGGGCCATTACCAGCTGGAGCAGCGTTGACATTGCCGAGTTTGAAATCGAGCGTGACATCGTCAGTCGGATTGTAGCGCAGGTCATACAACGTCCACCCATACGTAAACAAGAGCTGGAAGAGGTCCTGGCGAGGCAGGAATGTAAAGACGGTGTGGAGCGACTGGACGTTACGCCTGCCTGTGCTGAACAGGAAGCTGTCAGGACCATCCGTCAACAGCGACGTTTTCTGGCCGGGCTTGGAGAACTGAGTAGCGAGGAATTCTTGGTGAGCATCTACCCATTTTTCCGCACGGCGTTCGTTGGACCAGGACGCGTAAAAGTAGTTGAAGACGTAGACGAGGACGAAGGAGAGCATCACGCCCTCGAATATGTACACTGTACAAGACTGAGCAATCCTTTTCTTCGCGTAAAATCATCCAATGAGTGCTTACTGGCTGGTCTGAAGACGAACCGACCGTAGACAAATTGCCAACCGTCGTACTGCTCGGCGGGAAACTCGACCGGGGCCATTTTGAACAAGTTTAGGATTGAACCAAGCGGACTGGGAGCATCTTCTGCACGAGCAAGAGGCAAAAAGGTGAGCACAGAGCCCGCAGTCAACGCCAGCAAGGTCATGGTCGGGAATAAATGGCACAGGCACCCAAGCTTCGACTCCAGCCGTGCAACCGTCAACTGTGGGAGACAATGACGACAAGCAATGGAGAAGAACAGAAGACATACAGTGGACTTAGAAGAAAAGATGAACCAGCAGAAGAGTGGATTCAACGCGTCGTAGCAAAGCCACTCGACGGAAACTTGGACCAGCAGATGGTTCTCGACAAAATCAACGATATTATGCGTACGAGCAAGGAAAGGAGCCAGAGTAAGCGTGTCATTGCTCACACACAAGCTCAGCTCACCCTCGTAGAACTTGAGCAAGGTAGACCAACCCATCTTGCGCAATCTCACCATCTCATTCTACTCAGAATTCTACGAAATCTCTTCAAAGCTGTTAGCTTGGGCCACTTCAAAGCCGTCCTCCATGCACGTCCAAGAAGTGAAGGACGCAGAGAAGCGCGTCCAAGCCGCTAGAGACCAACTGAAAGCTCAAGGTTAGTCTTCATAGGGCTATATAACCAAATTGACGCAGTGTTCCGTTAAACAGAATACATATGTGGCAAACTGCTTGATGTTGCTTCTACCATCCATGCGGCCGTGCAGGAGGTGTCTCGATACGAAAATGATCTTCTTGATAGAACTGAGCAAGCTAGCTGGGCGCAAGAACTACCAGATTCCGATAAGGGACAGCCCAAAGTTCTGGCACCCAACTCTAGTCCATGACTGTTCGTACAATCATGTATATTAGTATAGCTATGAGGCTACAGAGCTTGTATCCATTGATTGATACGCTTGTGGGAGCGGCGTTAGCTCCAAAGGATGATCTGGATATCTGGAGGGAACATGAGCATCGGACCAGGAAGAATTGTGAAACAACTCACGCAGTCTTGATGCGTTTGACGACATCCTCTTCGTAGATACGATCTGTACCGAGTTGGTTACCCAGAGTCAACCATCCAGGCCGAGTATTGTGCTTGCGGCCAAATATTTCTGCGAATCCTAAGTCGATGCCATGGTGGAAGGGATGACGTACCTAGCTTTCTTCCTCCTGGACAAAGCCTCTCGATGAGACCGTACGCTTCATCTGGCTTTCGGCTCGTCTCGCGCACCTCGCTCACAATCACGTCCACGTCGAGCCCTCGATTCACCCAACTCGGAATCTTGAGCGAGCCATCAGGTGCCAGTTTTACGCCGACTAGCATGTGCTCCTTGGTATGGTTTAACCAATGTCCCGTTCTACCCGTCCGAATAACACGCTGGAGTTGATTCGTCTTGACCCAAATGATCTCGTCGATGCGGTGGTATCCCCATGCACGCATAGATTCTCGACCGAGTTCCATTGCACGTCCAGTCACCCAAAGGAAGAGCAGACCCTCGTCCTGGAGCATGGGGATCTTCATGGACCGCATCTCATCGTCCGTCATCGTTCCATACGGCAGGCTCATATGAATATCCCACGGTGGATCAGCCATGATGACATGAAACTTGCCCAGTAGAGAGCAGTCAAAGTTTCGCAAGTCGCAATTGAGCCATTGTGGAGGTAGCTGGACAGGGTAAGCTCGAGCTGTGCGACCGCTCAGCACGTACCACTTCGTATCCTTTCCCAACAGGCCCTAGACCGAGCTCAATTCTGTGCGTCCTTTGTGGCTTCTCTGGTCCATTCCTTATTCGCCGCAGCGTCGGTGGGCCATCATGATAGATGTCATCTCGCTCTTCATCAGAGCTCGAGGGTGTTTCCGAGATTGCTGGTGTCCCCATGTCCACCTCGAAGTGCAAGTACCGGCAAGGTGCCTTTTCCTTTCCTCTTCCTCCCGCTCCCAAGCCAGATGGGAGCGCGACAGAGCCAGCAGGACGAGGTACAGATGGAAGAGGATGAATAGAAGGGGACATAGAGTACTGGAAACTGTTAGCAAGTATCAAGATGAGTGCCTCGAAACTGACCAGAGGTTCAGAGAAGCAAGTGTTTAGATATGAGCACATTCCCAGACTTGGGTCTGTATGTGGCCGTATGATAGGCAAGAAGTGTACTTTTGTGCATTTGACTGTCCCCGCCTTTGCACAAGCCTCGCGTGTAGTCGAAGGGCAAATGGGTTCAAATACTCCCGTCGTCGACGCGTGCTAAAAAATTAGCATACTTTTCAACACGATATCACAATCTCACCTGTTCAGCAACAAGCTTCTGCTTTGCCGTGCCTTGACTAAGGAGGCTAAAGATTTCGCGGTCAACAGCTGACATGCCACTCATCGTTGCTACAAGTGGGAGCTGAGCGCCAGCATGATCACCTACCACACAAAAGAAACAAAAGGTCGCATCAGCATAACGCAAATCTTTACGAGCGATGCAATAAATGCATACCTGAACCGACAACATCCTCACCTCTTTTCCGTTTCCTCGAACCCGCCTTGTCCGTGACTTGAGCGGCAATAATGCTGAGTTCACTTCGCGCACCGAGACTCGAGCCCGCCTGGCTGTCGTAATTGCGACTCTTCACAACGGCAATCACGCCGTGATCCCATTTGTCCGCCCAAGTCTTCAGCATGGACTCGAATCTCGCCAAATCGGTCAAACGCAGTCGTGGCTTGGTCTGTTTCGCGTCGCTGGGTGTCTGACTGCCGTTTGTGCTGCTGTTGTTTGTAGAGGTGGACGCGTTGGCGACGAGCAATCGCAAGAGATGAAACGAATCAATGGGAAAGTGGACATTTTGTGTCAACAGAAAATCGCGTAACGCAAACGACGTCGACTCTTGCAATGCGTCTACGGGCATTTATGGGCAGCTCCAAGTTGTGATTTATCGCCACCGCCGTTCGGTCATTTCACAACATATGCAGAGAGTCAAGAATAAATGGCTTTCGTTCCCTTTTATTACAAACGAGATAGCTTCTACAGTTCATTACGACCGCGATGCTACGACGCTCAGCGCGTCCTGATAATGCCTGCAGCAATGAGTTTTCGAATCTTAGCGTTGACGACCGGGTTCTTCATGTGGTCTGCAAGTGCAGCTGGGTTCTGCTGAGCCTGCTGCAAGATCTGGTTGATAACTGGGTCTTGCATGATGGACTATATGATTCATGAGCATTAATGAGCAAAGTGAGGTATAAGTGTGCGTACCGCAACTTCTGGATCACGCATCGCACGTTGCAGAGTCTCTTCCTCCGTCTCACCCGCGCGTTGGGTATACATCGCCAGGGAAATCTTTTGCATCTGGTCATCGATCTCCCGTGCGTGCTTCTTGTCCACATCGGCATCCTGAGCTGCCTGAGCTGCCTCCATAGCCTTGGTGTACTCGCGCATAGAATGCAGGACCAAGCTCTTCCGGATATGACCTTTTACGAATGATGGATCGACCTTGATGGCCTCTTCGGCGTCCTTCAGCGCTTCTGGGAGCGCGGCTAGCTTTGTGTATGCCGCCGCTCGGTTGTTGTACGCCCGCGGATCCGAGGGGTCGCGCTTGATGGCTTCGGTGTAGTGTGCAACCGAATCGGCAAATAGGCCAGCCTTAAAGGATATAAGATTCGAATACTCGTGAAGAATAGCTACGCACCTTGAATTTGGCATTGCCCTCCTCTCTCGCCTTTTCTGCGAGCTCTGGATTAATATAGGCACGTATCTCTGATTCCTTCTTGATCTTCTCCGCTTCTCGGAGCTTGTTGAGAATGTCTGGTGTTCGATGCTCTGTGAGAGACTTTTGGAAGTACTTAATTGCGTTGTCATAGTCTTCCTTCTTGAAGTAGGACGTGCCTATCCGACCGAGGGCTTTGGCAATCAACTTAAAGTCTGCTCGTAGCTACTGGGTGTCAGTCTGCGGAAGAGACAATGAGAGATGGAGACTAACTGATCGCGCTTCCTCGACAGCAGTCTCGCATGTAGCAATCGCTCCGTCATAGTCTCCCTTTTCAAATTGTGCGGCTACAAGAAAGGTTAGAGGCAGCCTGCCACGCTCATACCCGAACATACCAGCTAGATTCGTGAGGAATGTAATATCTTTTGGCCACAACTCCCAAGCCTTCTTAAAGCTCTCAATTGCAGCGTCGAATTCCCTCTTCTTGTAGCTGTCATTTCCCTTTGCCTTTTCCGCGAGCGCAGACTTTTTAGCAATAGCCTCTTCATCTTCTTCTTCTGGTTCCTCTGGCTCTGGGTCGGCCATCTTGACATCTGCGGCGGGCTGGCTTGGTTTAGGCGGGGTCGGGGTCGGTTTGGAGGAGGAAGGTGCAGGTGCGTCTTCTTTCTTCAGTCCAGGCGGTAGCTCATCGGACCCTTCTTCTCGTGCAAAAGCCTGCATGTCGATGCCCATCAACACGCCGAGGACAGTGATCATTCGTGGGTCGTTGAATGCGTTACCGGCGAGTTGAGGATTCGCTTGCATCATTCGGAGCTAGGTTTATTGTGAGATATGGGCTTAATCCAAGGATTATGATCGTACCTGCGCAGCAAAACTTGGGTCGTTGAGGAGAGGTGCCGTCTTTGGATTCGCAGCTAGTTTAGCCCACATCCCAGGATCCCTGAATATCTTTCCGATACCCGCAGCACCCTCATCTGCAGCTTCAGCTTCTATCCAATCCGTCAGTGCATCCGCTTCGCAAACCACAAACAAGGGGACAAACCTTTGGCCTGCTGAACCTCTTGGAGACCTTTCCTCAGCCCAGGAGAGTCCTCAATCTTGAGTCCTTCTTCATATGCAGCAATCGCCTCGTCGTATTTATGACCACCATGAAGCGCTGCACCTTTCCGCGCATACCCTTTGCTCCAATTCGGACTTATGCTGATACACTATTCCAAATGAAAAGACTTTAGCATCCTTACGCTACCATAAAGGAAGCAGATCGACGTCTGCCACACACAAACGTACCTTGTCCGCGTCGACGAGCGCGTTATCCCAGTCCTTTTTGGCGGCATATGCACCGCTCCTATTCGAATAGAGCACATGATTCGTCGGATCCAGCGCAATCGCTTGCGTAAAGAGATCTATAGCGGTATCCCATTGCTTCTCCGCGAACGCCTTGTTTCCTTGTTGTTTAAGCAACTAGACGTTCCTTGTGAGTAGCTAAAGCGTTTCTAAATATATAAAATACGCTTACATCGGCCATGGTGTTCAATCTGGAAGGGGTTCAAGGTAGTTGGCCAGGGCGGCCTATTTACGCTGAAGACCACAGAAGGGCATAGAAGGTGAGCGAATGAACGCGACGGGCAATACATTTTTTAGAAATATCGTCGTATTGGTTCGTATTCTATCAACGTGATCCTCCGTTTGTTCGAATTATGGCTTTGGCGAAGGCCTCACACGTCGGCCAAGCTGGTCAACAGCCAGCTTGTCAAAATCCGCATTAGCAGGCGTACTCCAACTCCAATTAAGCCACCCAGCTGCCTGGAATATACTCCTCACGACATGCTCTTTACTTTCCCTCACCGTCTTGATGCCCGGTATCGAAATCTCGCGCCATACGGCCACTGCCTCGTGCACTTCTTGCGGAGTGCTGAGTCCAATCACGGTTGGTACGTCGTTGTAGGGGCTCGTCTCTGCGTGCGACTTTGGTCGACGCATGGTAAAGCCTAGCGCAAGGTTGGGAAGACCACCTGACCAGCCACCTAGTACGCTAGTTTGTGCAACGCGAGAGGCTTCGATCATGTCTACTGGGGCAGGGTGCCAGGCTGGTCGAGATGGTCCGAGGAGACCCATGGAGAGTGGCGACGCAGTAAAGATTTGCTTGACGCGGCCGTGTTGGAGGATTGGACCGATGTAGAGTTCGAGTCTGTTGTTCTGGAGTGTACTGTGGCAGAAAGATAGGACACAGTCGAGCGGTCGTAAATAGGGTGTTTGTGCGATGAGTCGGCTGAGCCGTAAGAGGGTTGGCAACGTGTATCCTGAGCAGGTATGAGCCCAATAGAGTAGACTTGGATGTAGATGGCTCACCACTGAATCCCACAGCTCTCACCAGGCCCTCTTCGTTCATCTTTTGAAGTTCATGTATGGCGGCAAGGATGCTGTCATCACCACTCCCCCAAGCTATAGTCCAGTGCATGTCAGTATAGCCTCGACACAAAGGCAAACGTACGTCTAGCGGGCTTGGTAAAGTCTAGTCCCCATTCGGCACCCACTCTGGGGTCACTAAGAGCGCGTTCATGGTCACCACAGTAAGGTATAGGCCAAACGGGTGATGCCACAAACTCGACGTCATGTAAGAGCACGACGTCAAGGTACGAAGTCTGCAGACGAGCGAGTGAGCGCATCACAGACGCACGGATACTCTCTGGCTTGTAATCGAAGTTAGAACCTTCTCTTCCACATTTCGACATGAGACGATAAGAGTCTCTTGGGAATTCCGAGGCGAGTCTCTGTAAACAGACGCCGAGGACGGATTCGGACTCTTGGTAGTGAGGAGACGTGTCAATGAATCTGATTCCGTATCTGAAACATCGGGAGATTAGACTCTGGGTGTTTGTCATAACTGCGCATACCGAAGCGCAAGCCGGAGGGTTCTGTACGGGACGTCGCTTGCCAGCCACTCGGCCGTGTTGTAAAGCGTGGAGAGCGTTGCAGCTCCAAATACAATATCTGGGACGGCCATTGTGCCGACTGTAGACTGTGACCTGTGTATACATTCAAGCTATCTAGCATTAAACACCCACCAGCGTCTTTCCGGGGACAGGCTTGTCCTCTGCCGAGTCTTGAATGCGATCTGGGAGTGAATACGATATTTCTGCCATTTTTACAGAATATCCGGCGCCTGGACAGCAGCGGCGTTAGTGGCGTGTGAGCGGCGGCCAAACAGCTCCAAGGCTTGGACTCGTCTCTTTCCAGAGCGCTGCGCTCGACGGCCGACAAAGACCAAAAAAGTCTACAAATTCATAATCCAGATCAACAAAACTCATCTGGAGTTCACATTCCTTGCAAATCGCCACCAACTCGTTCCCCGAGCCTCTCACTTTCCTTTCCATCTTTCGCTTCCACGCATCAAAAAACTACACCTTTCTCCACCAGAAATACTCTTTTACACTCTGGGATTTACTGCAGATATCCTAGGTATACCGTCAGCGTCGTCTGCCAAAGCTCCAACCGCCGATTGTCCGTTGGCAACGCACTGATTGCCGGCAAGCAGTCTCCTCCAACGCATCTGAAAATTGTTTGGGAATGGATCATGATCAGCTCCAGAAGCCTGTGCTCGCATCTGTACGTCTCCGTCATGAATCCGATGCTCCGTCGGCGCTGATGATATTTGGCGCAGCTCCGAGCAATCACGCCCTCGGATTCAGCCCCTGCGCACCGCAAGAAACGGTCTCATTCACGCGGAAACTCGATTGTGAATTTTGATGACATTCTCAGTCTGCCCGTTCCCAACCCTTCATCGATTCCGTCTCCGCCTCGCTCACGCCCAACGTCACACCACCGACGTCTTTCGTCCGTCTCCACACGCAGAGAAAGTTCGGAAGTAATGGGCGTCACCTTTAATGAAGATTCAAAGGACAACGCGATCACCAGCAGCCGTGTCGACAGCCATCTCCGAGCCCTGTTTGCACTCGAGGGACGCACCTCACCGACTCCAAGCCCCCTTGCGACCGCGGTGTTTGGCCCAGCAAAGGTGGATCTGCCAGAATTCGGAGCGGAGGACAAGTCGTCCGATTCGACGGCGCCGTTACCATCGAAGCCTTCTTACCCCGCCAGTAGCTCTCTCGCGGGCAAACGAGATTCATTTGGCAAACTGCTCGCTGCGGCTCCCAGTGTGAAAAAAGAACTCGGTATCCTCCTCGAAGAGGACGAAGGCGAGGACCCAGCAGGCTCGGACAGCGAGCTCGTGCCCGTGCCTGCCGCTCGACACCGTCCGCGATCCCTGAATTTGCGTTCATCTCTCCTATCAAAGGCGTCGACATCCATTCTTCCGACACCGTCTCCAACGCCATCCTCCGGTCGGACGCCAAAGCTCAAGTCGCTTACCCTGGCTTCATCTTCTGTCATGGGTTCCTCCCAAGGTACCCCGCCACGGCGCTCATCTCAGCTCGTGATCAGCAGCTCGGTTCCCCTGCTATCTGCCGCAGAGCTCGAGATGACACAGCGCCAGGGCAGTATCTCCTATCGCAAGCCTTCATCCACGCTCCACCGTGCTGCTTCTCCTGATGCCGCCTTATCATCCTTGTTCCTGAACCTTCCCATGGCCAATAATGGTGGAAGCAGCAACCAGACGACTCCGCTCCAGTCACCACGATCGCAGACTCTCACGCCGAGTCCATCGCCGACATTTGAGCTTCGCTCCAACACCCCTCCATCGCGTGTATCAAGAATGACAAGTCCTCAACGGTCCACGTCCCCAACGGAGCTTCTCGCGCAAACCTCTTACTATGCGAACTCACACGCGTCATTTGTTGCGCGGATCGCGGAGCTCGAAGCTGCCCTTGCTCGGACCAGAACTCTTTCCCCTGCTCCTACCGAGCCTTCTGAGGAACTCCTCGAAATGCTCTCGGACCTCAAGGCGGAAAGGGACCAACTCAAGCATACCCTCGACCTGCTCACCAGCCGCTTTGGCGAGCTTGAAAAGCAGCTAAGCGCGTTGGGCAGAAAGCTTGATAACGAAAAGCGCGAGGCATGGGTTAGCAAGGAGAAGCTACGGACCAAGGAAGAGGAAAATCGACAGTTGGACGCGGAGAAAGAGGCCCTTAGGGAAGAACTCGAGGAGCTCAAACGGCAATTGTCCAATGCGCGATCTGCAGTGCGAGAAGAAAGGGACAAACGCGTTGCAGTCGAGCGGGAGCTCCAAGTTGCGCTCGACACCCCAAGGGTCGCCGCCGATCCGTACCCGTACGCGACCAACTATATTCGCAACAGGGGTTCCTTTGACTCGCAGGTTACACATTCCGAAGCCGCGTATCAGACGGTGCGCAGTCCTCTCTCCCACGCCGTAATTATAACTAACATCTCGATTTAGACTGCTCCCGTCAGCGTCGCCAACGGGGACGAAGATGACGATTCGGATGCATCGTTCCACTCTCGATCTCTGTCTCACGCTTCGTTTACGTCGAGAAAGGGTCGGGATACCATTGCCAGTGATTGGTCGTTTGCCAAGGCGGCTCGTCGGGCAAAGGCGAAGTCAAAGCACAATGCCGATCCATTCTTTGCGGGTCTTGAAGATGAAGACGAGAACACGCAAGTCGTCGAGTCGGGTCCTTCCGATGCACTCAAGCCGCTCACACCCCGTGCCATCAGCTCGCCGGGTCCGTTTACGTCGTCCAGTGGCGTGAGCTCCTCGGGCGCATCTGGTGTGCTCAGCTCTCCTGGTGCCTACAGTATCGGATTCGGATTCGGTCTCAGCGCGGACGAGGATGAGGATTCAAACTTCAACTTTGGCCAGCCACCTTCGCCATCTCTGTCGCCTAAAAACGACAGTGGAAACGAGTCGGACCGAGAAATCAGTTCGTCGCCTTTGGTGGATGACGAAGATGCTACGTTTTCGTTTGCGTGCCAGACGTCGGATGAGTCTCACTCGACGAACAAGACGATCAACACTCCCAGTCTCGCCCAGGTTATGGCCCTCTCTACGCCCTCTCTTCCGTCCACCCCGTCACCGTCTATGCCCAACTTTTCCGATCCAGCGACACCTCGACCACGGCACAAGGCAAAGGATAGCATGAGCCTGCGACGTCGATCAAAGATGGAGCGACCTTCTACCGATCTATCCGACTCTTCGCATGCGCACTCGACTCAACGACATGTCTCGCCTCCACCACGGACCTCCGAAGAGTCGGTCCCGACTTCTCCTCGATCGGAACCCTCGTTTTCGTTTCCACGGTCGGCACCTGCGCCGAAACCCGCCAGATTTTCGATGCTCGTCGCGCCAACGTTGGACATTTCGATCCCGTCTTCGGATTTTGGCTCGCTGCTGCCGTCTTTTGATTTCATGTCGTCACCTGCTGCCATCAGTGCTCCTCCGCCGGCACATCGTCCGGAAATTGCGAGCATGCGACCACCGCCGCCAATCTCGATGCCTTCTCCTGCGAGAAGGTTGAGCGAGTCACGGTCTAGTCTTGGCCAGGCTACGACGGAAATGACGCAACAGAATCAACCTGCTGTTCATGGTCACAAGAGCTCGCTGTCGCTTTCGTTGGCGTCACTGGCGAGTCTCTTGCCTTCGTCTTGGTCACCCCGTGCGTCACCCACTTCTCCCGTCGCATCTATTGGAAATCGAAACTCGTTGGAGCGTGCGCTCGCATCTCGAGAGAAGCAGCTTAGCCGGCTTGCCGAGCAGATGGGTCAGTCTGTCTCTCCGAGCGACCACCGGCCGTCCTCTTCGATTGAGGCTGCGCAGCCGTCGCAATCGCGAAGTCGGAGTGGATCTCGTGTGATATAGCCATGTACCCATCAATCTCGACTCTTCCCACAGGCCTCCGAGATACCATTTCATGACGACGACGGCTACCAGCATCAGGCATCCTGCCGCAATCAATACTGCAAGCATTACCCCCCTCCATACTGCATCTTAATATTGTATCGGAGTAGACGACATACGGACAAGCGAAACCGGCTCTCTACTTTCAAGTTTATGCGACCAGTGGGTCGCGTCCGGCTTGGATTGTCATACACGGCCATGTGGTGGTGCATATTTCTCGCCTTGAGGGTGGCATATGTTCTATCCATGTGCCCTCCGTCATTGCGTGTTGGTGTTTTGTACGCCATCATGGTCTCTTGCATTCAACCTTGACATGCAATTCCGTTCGACTGGAGAGGTTTGAGCTAGTTCGAGCGGTTCACTACCCTCGTCCCCATCTCACCTCTTCTTTTTCTTGGAAACAATTTCCTTTTCGCACATTCATTTGCAATGAATGCCTTTTCTTTTCTTCTTGGAAATCTGCCCTTATCGAAGGACTGCATCTGCGTTGTTCGTTGGCTACCTCCTCCGTTCCCATTTCCCATCCCGGTACTTTGGTACTTTCTTTGCGCTACACACACAACCCTCTTCTTGATGATAGCCACCCGTTCGACGCCTTGCTATCTCTTTTTGGCAAGGGAGACAGCCTTCGCCCATCCGCTGATAAGTATTACTCTTGATATTGTACCAAGTAGTTTGTCGTCTGTTGTTTACAAGGCACGCGTTACAACAAAACTTGGTCTCGACCACCATTAAGACTTCCGATGAGCCACGAGGAGAAGGCGCCGAAAAGACCTCTAACAAGGCTTGGAATCCCTCTTAGGGAAAGAAAGCCGCGTTCTAAGACGAACAACAATAAGGTTGAGAAGACAGCTTGGGAAATCTACAATGAACGTGCGGAAAATATGGACAGAGACCTCACGAGAGACTGGCATGAGAGCCTCGGCACGTTATTGACCTTTGTGAGCCGTCAATGTTACCTGAAGTTGCAAGAGACTGACAATACGCAGGGGGCGTTGTATACCGCCGTCCTCACGGCTTTCATCATTGAGAGCATGAAACTGCTTCAAGAAGATACGGGAGAGACGACTCGAGACATTCTTCTGGTTGTTTCTCGTCAACTTGCAAACGCATCAACGCCGGCCTTTGAACACGAGGAGTTCACGCCCGAGGCCTGGGCAGTGAGGGTCAATTACTGCTTCCTCACGAGTATATCGTGTAGCTTGGTTGCTGCACTCGGAGCAGTGCTCGCGCTACAGTGGGTTGGGTCCTATGACTTTGGCCTCATTCGGTCGTCAGCGAAAATGCGCGCAACTCAACGACAACTTCGATATAACGGCATAAAAAAGTGGAAGCTTGCTCAACTAATATCCATCCTTCCACTCCTCATCTACATTTCCCTCTTCCTGTTCTTTATCGGACTGGCCGACTGGCTGTGGCACATTCATCGTTCAGTCGCTAGTGTCGTTGTGGCAGGCGTGGTCATAGGAGGACTATTCTATTTAGTCACTCATATCATCAGCATTTTCGACATATCCGCTCCTTTCCGCACACCTATCTCCCTTTCTGTCTCGTACATGATCCAGAAATTGCATTGGTGGCTCGTCAATGTTCTTTCCTGGCTTAAGCAATATTTTGGCCTGCAACAACGTCAACGGCATGACAAAACTTTTAGTCTCCAGCAGTTCATGAAACATGAAGTCGGAAAGCTGCATAGTACCTGGATCAAATTTCGCTCATTGCTTCCTGCACTCCGTAAAGCCATTACGGCCCCATCGACTCCACATTACTTCAAGCATCGAGAGCGAAAAGAGCTGGATTTCTCCGCGACGACTCTGCATAGGGACAGTATCCTGTGGTTGGCTAAGAATATAGACGACATCCCTTCGTCACGATCAGCTTTCGTGTCACTGCTCAAAGAGGTTGTACAGGTGCCGTACGTGCAGCTCATAGGTCGCAGAATGGAGTCGAATCTGTGGCCTGCGATTTTCCAAAACGTATTTCGGCAGTTTTACGAAATGGAGGACGTTATTCCAGAGGTATTCTCCAATGCAGCGCTTGAAGAGTTGGAGGCCCTTCTAGAAGCACTTGCGTTGGTTGGAATACGTGGTACTTCTGATAAATATGATGGAAACATTTGGCGTCTGTGTTTTCGACTTCACCAAAGTAACCTTGGTAGAGTCTCCACATTTTCTGGATTGGTACTCTGGAAAATCAAGGAAATCCACGGACACTCGAGTCTCACCTCGCTACCATCCATCGTCAACCAGGAGCCTGATCTTATCACCAGTCTCTCAGACTCCTGGGCATACATGATACTTCACTGTATTTACAATCATGGGAAGCCAGAGGATAACCCAGAGCTCGCTGTACTTCTGACCCCACTTACGCTTCCCGAATACTATGGAGAAAAGCATCAGCTTCTTGGACTCCCTACAATTTTCATACTCATGCGAATAGTTCTTCGTATTCATGGCTATAACGCAGATGCCGACGAACCGTGGGAACAATATAGAGAGGCGGTATCCCATATTCCCGAGGCCAAAGGCGACTGCGATACTGTCCAGATATGTCACACCGTGATACTCCTCCAACTACTTTCTCATGCCCCCAAATTACAAAACCACCGTAGCGAGGTATTACACGCTCTGTTACAAGCCCACGACTCTTTATCGAAGTTTGACGACCTACGTCTACTCATACTTGGATTATTAACACATATAGTCAAACCTGCTGACCGAGAGCCATTAAAGTCTCAACTAATGACAGCCCTCGCCGTCGTCATTTGTTGGCCCAATCCGCCCTCAAGTGAGTTACCAGCCGGACGTTGGGCAGACATACTTGAAGGGTCCGACCGGATATTGAGCCAATCGGGTGATTCAAGGTTCAGCCTTAATCTTCTCGTCTCGTCGCTCTTACGCGCAGCGGAAGTCACTGGATATCCAGTTCGCTCTTCCGGACAGGCAACAGGACCCGCTTTGACACACCCTGTGATACTGGTTCTCGCCTCTTTGGTTCTCCCGGACCGTTATTCGCTCGGGCCTCTCAAGGATATGGATTTTCCACCAGAGATTCGCAAAGATTCAAGCTACCAGGATCTACTCAAAGCATGGTGTAGGGGATATACATGTTCTTCGAACAGAGACATCGAATCCGAGTGTATTGTCCTCCTCGAATCGGCAGAAATGCTAGATGCAATTTGCATGACTATGTACGTCAGTCACCAGAGTAATAAGGTGAGTTCTTGCCAATGTGATATAGTATGGGTTTTGACACCGAGGTAGATAGCCTACTGGAACGCTCTCTTAACCAATCATCTAGATCGCCTGTTGTCGAACCCCAAGGCCCCTTCCATTTTGAAAGAAGTTGGAGATACCCCAGTGTTTCCAGACCGCTTCTTCGAAGCTGGTGGCATATCACGGGTGGTTACCAGCCTCCGGGAGCCTTACAAAAAGAGCCAGGAAGACGCTGTGGAGCGGCTGGTTCTTCGGTGCATACAGCGGGCCACAAGTATGCCCACGTTTTACAATAGCCTCAGTTTTGTGGCAGCGTATATTGAAGCTGCCACCCTTGTCTACAAATCCGGACCCTCCTACAATCTGCTGATGGAACTCCTCCAGAACATCCACGATTCCCAAGGTAATCATCCCTTTGAATTCTGTAACGGACTCACATCTCCGCAGAGCCTCCTGAGCGTGGATTCAGTTCCTTTATGCATTCATTGTTTAAGAATGTGGATGATCAGTTGAAAGCTGAAATCCAGACACTTATCATGGCATGCAAACGCCAGTATCTCTTATCGGGCCCCGTAGATAACAAATTACGATTAATCAAGGATCCGGATGGAGTCTGCCAATTACACAGACCAGTGTGATGTGTATAATTGATTCCATATGTTAATCCACAGCTTCATCTTACAACGAACTTGATCCAAGATCTAACTGTCCAGCTACCTGTTTCTTTTGAGTACTACACATCGCCATTTGTTCAATGCATATCCTAACCTCATCCCCTGATAAAGTCCTGAGATTATGCAAGTAGTTTGTCTCGTTCTCTTTGATTTTCAAGGCACACGTTATAAAAAGTGTGCTGACACCTCGGCTAGTAGGGCACAAACCTCACCACCACCACGACGCTACAAAACGCTGACTCAGATCTCGGATGAATCGACAAGATCGGACGCCAAATAGGCCTCGAAGAGTGCTTGGAGGCCTTGCCAGAGATCTAAATATGCTGCCCATTACGACTGAGAGCACCTTGGACAAAAATGTTTGGCAGATTTACAATGAACGCGCTGATATCGCAGACAGGGAGCTTATGAGAGACTGGAACGATAGTCTGAACACGTTACTAATCTTCGTACGTTGTCAATTTGGCTCTGAGTTGCAAGAGGCTGACCGTGTGGAAGGGGGCCCTGTATACTGCCGTCCTCACGGCATTCATCATCGAGAGCATGAAGCTACTTCAAGAGGATATGGGAGAGTCAACTCGAAATATTTTGTTTATCGTTTCTCACCAGCTTGCGAACGCATCAACGCCAGCCTTCGAACACGCGGAATTCACGCCGGAGGCTTGGGCGGTGCGGGTGAACTACTATTTCTTCACAAGCATATCTTGTAGCTTGGTCGCCGCACTGGGAGCAGTCCTCGCCCTGCAATGGGTTGGATCCTACGACTTTGGCCTCATTCGATCATCGGCGAAAGTGCACGCCACTCAAAGACAGCTGCGATACAATGGAATAAAGAAGTGGAAGCTTGTTCACCTGATATCAGCCCTCCCACTTCTCATCCACATCTCCCTCTTCCTATTCTTTGTGGGACTCGTCGACTGGTTATGGCACATTCACCGCCGGGTTGCTTATGTCGTCGTGACGGGTTTGGTCATAGAAGGAATACTCTATGCGGTGACCCATATTATCAGTATTTTTGACGTATCCGCTCCTTTCCGCACTCCCATCTCCCGGTCCCTTCCCTACATGATTAGGAAGGTTCATTCCTACACTTTCCTCACCGTATCCCATCTTTCTGTGTGGATAGAAGATAAGGTCCTTCAGCAACTGCATTCGTCTCGCGAGAGTGTTGACGAATCGCCGGGTATACAACGGTTCATGAAGTATCAAGCCGTAAAACTACAAAAGTTCTGGCTGAACATTCGCTCCTTGGTTTATGCACTACACAAATTTGTTATAAACCCGACAGAGGCACGATCTTTCGAGCATCGGGAGCGACAAGCCCTTGATTTGGTTACAACTCTACAAAGAGATACAATTCTGTGGCTTGCTAAGAACATAGAAGACCTCCCTTCATCACGACCAGCTTTCGTCACACTACTCAAAGAAGCAGTTCGCTTGCCACATGTACAACTCATAGATCCCAGAATGAATTTGGCCCCGTGGTCTGCGATTTTCCAAAACGTATTTCAGAAGTTCAACGAAATAGAAGATGTCACTTTGGAAGCAGTTTCTTCCGAAGAATTCGCGGAGTTGGAGGCTCTTCTAGAGGCGGCGGCGTTAGTAGGAACAAATGCGACTCTAGGTGGTGGTGTCTCTGATCGCAACATTCGACATCTTTGCTCTCGACTTCATGAATGCGCCTTCGGTAGAGTTTCGACGTTCGCTCAGTTGGTACAGTGGAAATTTCAGGAATTCCCGGTATGGTGGGATGACACGCCATTATCAAATGTACTCCGCCAAGAACCGGATTTAATCCTCAACCTCTCAAATTCATGGATATACATGGTACTGTATCACATCCACAGCCACGTTGACCGGCTGAATACACAGGACCTTATCGAGTTTCTGAGTCCACTCGCATCTTCAAAACACTATGAAGGCGAGCATCGTCTTCTCGAAATTCCTACAATTTTCATTATCATGCGGATTGTGACTTGCATCCAAGGTTACGATACGTATCCCGGCAGTTTATGGGAACAGTATAGACAAGCTTCCTCTGTTATCCTCAGGACCAGAAGCGACAACTCTGATGTTCTTCAAACATGTCACAAAGTCATACTTCTTCAGTTGCTTTCTCATGCACCTAATACGCCAGATATGCGCGAAGAAGTGTTGAACTCTCTGTTACAAGCCTGGCACCAGTTCCCGAGTTCCGACGACATACGACCAGTCATACTCAAACTACTAGTAGACTTGTTTGACCTGGAGGAAATGTCATTGAATACCCAGTTGATGGGCCTCCTCGCTGCCGTCATTTCTTGGCCCGAACCAACGTCAACCCTGACACCAGCCAGGCGTTGGGCCGACATAATCGAGGGCTGCGATCAAATATTAACCCACGAGCATGACTCTAGGTTTACCCTCAGTCTTCTTGTCTCGCCAGTCTTACGAGCAGCGAAAGCCGCGGGCTATTCCGTTCAGTCCCCTAATGGGATCACACTGAACTCATTGGAACATCCTGTAATATTGATTCTCGCATCGTTGATTCTACCTGGCTGCTGTTCGCTCAGCCCTTTGAAGGGGATGATCCTGTCGCCGGAGATTCACGAGGATCCAATTCTGCCGGATCTACTCGACGCTTGGTGTAATGCATATAGACGGCCTTCCGATGGAGACGTCGAGGCCGAATGCATTCTCCTCGTCGAATCGGCAGAGTTACTCCCCGCAAACCTTTTGACGAGGTATATTGATAGGCAGAGAGATGATGTAAGGGAGCCCAAAATTATATGGCGTGTGATTTACGTTTTTATAGGGAGCATATTGGGAGGTCCTCGTTTCCCAACATCTGCAACGTCTATTGTCAAATCGCATGGCACCATATATCTTGAAGCAGGTCCGATACACCTCGATTTTCCCAGACTGCTTCTTTGAAGCTGGTGGTATTACATGGGTGGCCACTCGCCTTCGTGTCCCTAACTATGTGACCGAACGAGATGACATGGTCGAGCTCATTATTCAGTGCATCGAGAAATCTACAAGCGTAGCCACCTTCCGCAACAGCCTACATTTGGTGGCCACCTATATTGAAGTGACGGCTCCAGTCGAGGCTGCCCCTCTTTCGTACGGTCTCTTTGAGGAAATCCTCACGGAAATCCACACTTTTAGAGGTAATCTCACCTTTTGAAGCAGATAGTCAACTCATACCTCCATAGCTGCATATCAAATTCACCTTCGCCTTCGATGTAGTCCCTTCATGTACTCACTGGTCACGAATGGACTAGAAGACCAGCTCAAAGGCGAGGTAGAGACAATAATTGCGGCGTGCAAGCGCAAGTATCTCCTATCACCTCCAGTAGACGACAGACTGCGATTCATGAGGGATCCGGATGAACTCTGCCATAGATCGTGGACATGATGTGTATGCCAATGATGATACATGAATAATTGAGGGATCTATAGGTGAACCTGATCAGAAGCAGAAATCTCGACGATGTAGATAGACAGGTTATGCAATTAGACAGATATGTATACGTGTATTCTTCTCCTCGGTGCTCAATAGCCACCTTTCCGATATAGATCATGTAGTCTCCTCTGATAAGTATCAGTTTCGCTATTAGGCCAAGTATTCTGTCTTGCTGCTTGATCTCAAGGCACACGCTATTAACGATAGCGTGATGGCATCTCACCCTGTGGGTCAGCAAGCTTGAACTTAACCAGCCACGACAATGGCAGACGGTTCCTCCGATTCCTCTAGCCATGAATATAAAGTATTTGATAGATTTCGAAGTACAGATAAAATCTTCGCCAGGAAACGAGAGTCACCTTCCACGACGATGGACAGCAACGCGGACAAGACTGTTTGGCACACTTACAATGAACGAGCCGATATCGTGGACAGGGAACTTATAAAAGACTGGAACGACAGTCTAAACACGCTACTAATCTTCGTATGTTATCACGTAGACCTTAGGTTGTAAGAGACTGACAATCCGCAGGGTGCCTTGTATACTGCCATCCTCACGGCTTTCATCATTGAGAGCATGAAGCTGCTTGGGGAGGATACGGGAGAGACAACTCGAGACATTCTTCTGGTCATTTCTCGTCAACTTGCAAATTTTTTTTTGTGTTAAGTATTATTGTGCAGTGGCACCGCCAATATAGCACATTGTCTAACTGGAGCCCACTTACTGGGTTACCCTCGGTTTCATTGGCGCGTGCATCTCCTTGAAGGCAGGCAGTTGTCGCTCTCCTCGCCGAGATCTCCCTCTGGGTGTGGCTCTGCTACGCTACTTTTGCTTGCTTTCGATCGCCTTGACTGTCTGTGAAGTTGGTTTGGTTTCGATACGCGTTGTCTCTCTGGTGAGTTGGTTACTCTCTTTCCCTTCCGTTTGTATCCTCCCGTCCCATCTTCAACCTCCCCGTCCTCCTGATAAACTTCAACGTCTCCTTGATTCCCTCCTTTGTCCCTAGTATCTCCGCTGGTTCTCTCGTCTTCTCACGCAATGCTCCTTCCCATTCGGCTCGCGCTGCATTGTACGCTGGGCAGATGTGGAGGAGATGAGTTATGTTTTCTGCATTTCCCTCTCCACAGTGTGGGCACCACAGTGCATCCGCTCTGTTGATGCGGTTCAGATGCTTGTTCAGTCCGATATGTCCTGTACGTAACTGAATAAGTGCCGCTGCTTCTGCTCTCGTTAGCTCGTCTGTGATTTGGAGATATTTGTTGGATGGCATTGTCTCGTCGATGGGCCTGGTCCTGTCATACCATGCTGAAGATTTCCACTTGTCGTGTGCTGACTTCCTTGCTGCAAGTTTGAGTTCCTGTCTGAGTGCCGAGATATTCTGCAGGAGGGTGTCCTTCGTCCATGGTGGGAGTGTTGCTGCTGTGGATGATCCATCTGTGATGGCCTTCTTGGCCTCCTTGTCCGCTGCTTTGTTACCCTCGATCCCTTCGTGCCCTGGGACCCACGTGAGAGTGATCTGAGTCGATTGATTGATCCTCGTCTCGTCATCGCTTGCCTCTACGAGTTCTTGTCTACGCTTTTGATCATTGCGCAGTTCGTCTATTGCTCTGTGGATCTTGTGGATGATGTGTTGGCCGGCTTTGGCACTGACGTTCTCCATTCCTTGTATTGCTGCCTGGTTGTCGAGGCTGATCTTGATACGTGGTATGATGATCCTTTCCATCTTGGCTAGCTGGACTCCGAGTGCAATTCCAACGAGTTCTCCTTCGTGTACCGTGTGCTCCGTGTCTTCTCCAAGCAGGAATCTTGCTGACCTTATCTGTACTCCGTCTCTGTAGAGTACTGCACCTGCTCCTATCATGCCTTCCATTCCTGAGCCATCCGTATAAACTACTACCCGCTCGTTGTTGCCGTTGCTGTTGTTGTCCGCCTCTTTCGCTAACATCCTCAACTCCTCTATTGAGATAGTGAATGGGTTAGTGGCGTTGGGGTTGCGTGATGCTGGGGTGATGGTTTCGAGGTCGTCTACTTTGGAGTCGATGGAGTGGAAGATGCGATGTAGGGGGGCGTTGTGCCTCTGGAGGAGTCCTCTTGATGCTCGTTTCACGAATTTGGAGAGAGGATGGGTAGCGGGCAGGCTTGCCAGCCGGGCCGCCGCCTTCTGGCATGTGAGGCGTAGAGTTTCTTCGATTGGTAGCATATTGAGGTGCGCATCAAGGGTATCTCCTGCTGTTGTGCGGATAGCGCCTGTGATACCAATGGCGGCTCTACGTTGGACGGCTTGCAGCTTCTTGGTGATGGCTACGGATCCCATCCGGCGTGCGGAGTCTGGCTTGGTGTACAGTGGGGTGTACCAGATGTCTGCGGCGTATGTGATGCGAGGAATGGCAACGGAGTTGAAGAGTTGGCGGCCTGAGCGGATTGGGAGGCCATGGAATGCCCTGTGTATACGCAAGAATAGTGAGGTCCACTTTACTGCCCTTGTGTGCACGAGCTCCTGGTGCTTGTTCCACCGCAGTGACTGGTCGATCACCACTCCAAGTAACTTGCAACTGTCGGTGGGTTGAATCGTTACTGTTGACGTTCTGCCATTGCTGTCCTTTGCCTCGAGGACCAGTCAACTTGCAAATGCATCGACGCCTGCCTTTGAACACGAGGAGTTCACACCCAAGGACTGGGCAGTGCGGGTCAACTATTGCTTCTTCACGAGCATATCGTGCAGCCTTGTCGCTGCACTCGGAGCAGTGCTCGCGCTGCAATGGGCCGGGTCTTACAGCTTGGATCGCATTCGAGCGCCGGCAACGCTGCGCGCAACTCAGCGACAGTTGCGATATAATGGCATAAGAAAGTGGAAGCTCACTCGATTTATATCACTTCTCCCACTTCTAATCTACATCTCCCTTTTCCTGTTCTTTGTAGGATTATCCGAATGGCTACAGCACATCCATCGCCATATCGCTGGTGTTGTTCTGACTGGCGTTGTTATAGCAGGGCTACTCTACATAACCACTCACGCTATCAGTATTCTGGACGTATCAGCTCCCTTTCGAACTCCCATATCACGGTACCTTCCCTATCTCATTCAGAGAGCTCACTGGTGGATCTTCCCCGCTACGTCTAGTCTGAATAAGCAGGAAGAAGATAGAAAGCCAGAGGAACGTCGGTGGTCGTCGCAGGTTCTTGACGAAGTTTCTGGTCTTCAGCGGCTCGTCAAAATTCAAGTCACAAGGCTGCGCACGGTGTGGTTCAATCTTCGTTCATCACTATATACAATACAAAGGATAATTATGAACCCAGAGAAGCCAATGTCCTTCAAGTATCGTGAGCTGCGAGCACTAGAATCAGACCCGATTCTGCAAAGAGATGGTATACTGTGGGTAGCCAAGCAGACCCATGTCCTTCCCTCGTCGCGCCTACTTTTTGTAACACTACTCAAGGAAGTTGCCCTCGTGCAGAACGTCCACCTTATTGATTCTGGAATGAGTTCAGCTCTTTGGCCCCCGATTTTTCAAAATGTACTCCAGAGGTTCTACGACATGCAAAGTATTACTCCGGGGGCATTCTCTGACCAAGTAATTGCAGAATTGGAGATCATTCTAACGGCGGTGGCATGGGTAGGAACCGTTCCTACTCGCAATTTTACCCGTCTCTGTGATCAACTCTCTTGCGATGGTTTCGGTATGCTCTCGACGTTCGCCAAGTTGTTACAGTGGAAATTCTACTCAGGTACACTCTCACATATCCTCGATCAAAGCCCACATTTAATTCTCGAACTCGCGGACCCTTGGATATACACCATATTACACCGCTTTTACAGTCACGGACGACCAAATGATGGCTCGGATCTCATCAGATTTCTGGATCCTCTCACAATCTCAGAACATTACGAAGGAGAGCCGCGGCTTCTTGACCCCCCAAAAATCTTTGTCCTCATGAAAATAGTCATTTGTATTCAAGGTTACAATACATATCACAACGATCTATGGGAACAGTACAGACAAGCAGTATCCAATATTTCTGACACCAGAAGCGACTATAATACTCTTCAAACATGTCATACTGTCATACTCCTCCAACTTCTTTGTCATATTTCCGATCTGCAAAACCGTCACGATGAAGTGTTGTACGCTGTCATACAGTACTGCAAGTCTCATCTGAGTTCTGACAATCTACGGCCACTCATACTTAGGCTATCAACAAGCATCCGCAACTCAGTTGGTGAAGGGCAGCAGATGTCCCAGTTAGTGCCCGCTGTTTGTGCCATAATTTGTGGGCCTGATTCGCCCTCAAGCGAGTCACCAAGCAACCTTTGGGCTGAAATACTCAAAAGATGCAATCAAATACTAAGCCACGAGCGCGATTCAAGGTTTAGCGTTAACCTTCTTGTCTCGTCACTCTTACGCGCAGCGAAGGCCTCTGGGTGCCCTCTTGATTCCCATCGAAGCGATATACAGGTCCCTATAGAGCACCCTGCAATCTTAATTCTCGCCTCTTTGATCCTACCAGATCGCTACTTGCTCAATCCTCTAAAGGAGATGTCCTTAGCACCAGAAATTCGTCAGGATCCAAGCTTTGCAGATCTACTCGAATTTTGGTCTCTTCGCTACAGAAGTCCTCCCAAACCCGATACCGAGGCTGAATGCATTGTTGTGCTTGAGTTGGCAGACGTTCTAGACGCAGTTATTGCAGCTAATTACATTGCTCGTCAGAGGTTTCCGGTAAGGTAAACCAGTACTCTACAGCGTGTGGTTGACCTCTTTGATTAGGATGAATATTGGAAGGTCCTCGTTTCCCAACATCTGCAACGTCTATTGTCAAATCGCATGGCACCATATATCCTGAAACAGGTCAAAGACACCTCGACTTTCCCAGATTGCTTCTTTGAAGCTGATGGGATTACATGGCTGGCCACTCGCCTCCGTGCTCCTAACTATGAGACTGAACGAGATGACATGGTCGAGCTCATTATTCACTGCATCGAGGAATCTACAAGTGTAACCGCCTTCCGCAACAGCCTACATTTGGTGTCAACCTACATTGAAGTGACGGGTCCAGTTGAGGCTGCCCATCGTTCGTATAGTCTCTTTGAAGAAATCCTCACGAAAATCCTCACTTTTAGAGGTAATCTCACCTTTTGAAGCAGATAGTCAACTCATACCTCCATAGCTCCATGTCAAAATCACTCTCGCCTTCGATGTAGTCCCTTCAGGGACTCACTAATCAGGAATGGGCTAGAAGACCAGCTCAAAGGCGAGGTAGAGACAATAATTGAGACCTGCAAGCGCAACTATCTCCTATCGCCGCCCGCAGATGGGGACTACAATTTATGAGGGATCCAGATGGCATCTGCCAGAAATCGTGGAATTGATTGCAAGGAGACTTATGGGTGCCTATATGTTCAATGAATCAGGACTAGACTCGAGTAGTAGGCATTGGGATTATATCTATAAATTGTCCTTTCATATTCGTTTCCTCTCTCATGAGAGCGCCTACAGGGAGTAGATTTATAGGACAAGGGTGAGAGAAAATAGTACAATTGCTACAACGTCGAGTGGTCATGAGGCGAGAGCAGAATTGAGTGGCGAGAGATTGCGAAAGACCAAAATCAAATGGCGGGTTGTCCATACGGAAGGAGAGGGGGGGATGCCCTCTACAATGAGGTGGGTCCTCGCCACATGGGCGCTATCGGTACTGATAGAGCGCGGCGTCCATCGGCTGAACGTCCCTGCGAGCCCAGAGCGTGCTTTGGCCTGCAGCCGCGGGGTTAAACGCCTGTGCCTGTGCGAAAAACGACGACGAAGAAGGCGATTGTTGGGTGTTTTGAAGCGGCTGTGCGTAGAATGTCGAATGTTGGGTTGTGTAAAATGCAGGTTGCGACTGTTGCGATGCACCTGCTGCCGAGTTTCCGGACGAGGTACCAAAGACCTTTGGAGTCGGCGTTACTTGGGCCCGTGAAGAGAGACCAAATGGTTTGGCTTCTAGTTGTCGTCGTGAGGACTCTGATCGGTTGTGATTCGAGAGCTGGGCGGCGGTGGCGAGATAAAAGGGATCGCAAGAGGCAAAGCTCGAGTTGGTGTCGGAGTCGGTAAAAGTGTATTCTGATCTCTGTTCATCATCGACTTCGATGTCCATATCCATCGATGCCCGTGCCAGGCTGGGCTCTCGCCGTCTCCGGCTATTGCCACCACCACCACCCACGTTCTTGGAGAGTACGTAAGGCGAGGTAGACAAGGTGGGTGTAGTCGCTGGTGCAAAGTCTTGTTTTACTTGATGGGGATGATTCTGGGACAATGCAAAATGATAAAGGAGCTGAGCCTGGTTATAGGCATCCAAATCGAGTAAAGTCAGTTGTGAGCATTTTGAGATAAGAAAGAGGGAAGCGTGACGGAAAGAGGATGCGGCATGGAGAGCTCGGAGTGAGACTGACCCGTAGTTCCGGAACGAGGAGCTCGCTCTCATCGACGACGGTGCACGACGCAGCGGCAGTGGCAAGCGCCAGGAGATCATCGCATTCGATACGACTGCTCGTGGCTGTCATGTCTTATCTGCTTTGTGGCTTTGCTAGTTGGATAGGCGCTTTGCCGAGTCAGTTGGGGGAGTGGCAAGGACGGTCCAAGTATCTCTGGGAATTTCCAAGGCCTTTATCGTCGACAAAGTGAGCACGGCGGGTGCGCTGGAGAGATGTGGCCGGGTCCAAGATGCGAGGTTGGTTGGGGGCGCGTTATCAACGATCACCGCTTTCCGGCACTCGGAAGCCACGCCGGCACTGATTTCTCCGATCGAATAGCACCCAACCCAACGCGGTCTCTTCCGGTCCGACGGCGATTCCATCCGCTTTGTTATTTATTTTATATAGAATATTCGTCGGACCACTTTGGTGTTTTTGTGCCAGTCTCAGAAGCTGACCCGCGCCTCTGTTCGTAATCTCGGCCTCACTCGGGAGAATCTTCGTACCGCATAGAGTGTATGCGTCATTCACATTCATCTGCTTCTAGACGAGCATCTCGACTCGTCCTTAGCCTCGCTCTCCCGTCGCCAAGGGCTATTTTCCTGGGCTAATCACATTCCTTCCGTCTATTCCCAATCATTGCACCGTGATTACCACGACACATTCCCTCGCCATGGATACTCCACCTTTAAAACTTTTATCCATTTCTGTGATGCATCGGAGGAGATATCACGAGTCAGGTTCGTGGCGCCGCCACGTTACCAGCTTCGTGAATTGGATAAGCCAGTAATTCAACAGAGCCAGCAATCCATTCGCTCCCTCTCTCCAGACGTTGTCACACATCAAATGATGACCTAGACCTCGTCAGACCGTGTATTCAGCATACACACATCCATCGAGGGTGATGTTTGCCGCTTCTTGTATCAGAGCACGAGGCATGATTACATCCTCTTCTCTATGCGACTCTACTCTCCTTGGCCTTTTGAATATCGACAAACGAGTCTGTCATCAAATCCGACATTCGAGACTCTCTTCAGGGCACATGCTCGCATAAACCTCTTATAACCCGTCCTTTGGCATCTTTGGCCCAAAGAAGATGTGCCGGATGAGCGATGGAGACGAGAGCGCGCTCTTTGAAGCAAACTCCGCATAGAGCGTCGACACGAAGCCAATTCAGAGCTACTTTGTCACCGCCCATGGGTAGGATTGTATCGAGCAGGATGAGACCACTCGTCAGGGGTTTGCGCGGTTGTGGCATTCGAAAGGCAATACTGCGCGACTCTGCCACCTGCTGAATGTGCAACGAGAATCGGACGAGCAAGTTATGGTCGGAATGAGTGAATGAGGTTGATAGTACTTTCAAGTTCGCGTGCGTAGTCGACGGCTCAAGTGGATAAAGGATTTCAAACAAGAAGATTGTCCAGTATGTATTCAATGACTACAAACGACGTCCCGTGTATACATGTCGGGGAGGGAGAGCGAGTGCGCAATACGGCCATTGCTTGCAAAGTACGGAAGCCGCTTGGAGTAGCAGTGTGCTGTTCCAAATTCACCATGAACGAAGAGAACCGGTGCGGTATTCCCATCCCCTTCTGGTTGGCAATAAGATCTTTGAGGCTGTCTGGTGTCGTGAGTTGCAATATAGGGGTAAATGGCGTCAAGCATCGTCGTAGAGTTCGGTGATGAAGCAAATGACTTGCAAGGAAAAGCGCAACGACCATGACCCGGCTGTGATAGCCGCGACAATGAGAAGTCCCGAAGCTAGTGACATGCCGAGAATGACTGGGAACACTTTTTACCCAAAAGACTTCTCAGAACCGTCTTATAGACGCGGTCGTGTCCAAACTGAGATTGGCCATTACCAACATTGACTACAGAGCAAGGCATCAATTTACAATAAACGCCAGGTATTCGATATGAACCCATGCCTTGCCTCCTGCTTCCAGACTCCACCTGCAATACCCGAATAACCGGACACAACTTGACCTCCTTCCACCGTCGACATGAAACAAAATAAGGTTATTGTCGCAACTGGACGTACTTATGCATACGTAGATGCCAAATCCACACCGAGTCCTCGAGCGACGTTGCTCTGCCTTCATGGATTCCCAGACCAATGGTTAGACAAGTTGCGACGCTTCTTCATAACACTGAATATTTTGACTAGGTATGGTTGGGAACACCAGATTACAGCGTGGAGTAAGGCTGGATACCGAGTCCTTGTGCCGCACATGCTAGGCTATGGACAAACGGTATGTGTGGTTTTCGCGTTGGACGGGGAGAACTAAGAACAAAGTAGGATAAACCGCAAGATATCGAGGCCTACTCGACGAAGAACCTTTGTGCAGACCTCGCGGCCTTTCTAGACGCACTGGGTCTATTCGAACCCTTGGTCGTCATAGGTCACGATTGGGGAGCAGCTGTCGCCTGGAGATTCCTGCTTTGGTATCCGGAAAGACTCAAACTCTTGATCAAGTCGGTCTTGCCCTTTGAGCCCACATTGGAATGTTGACGCAGTTCTTCAGCATGTCCGTTCCATACTTTCCACCATGGACAACGTATATTCCAATCGAAGAAGCGTCCAGGCGTGTCCCATCGTTTGCGTATCAAGAATACTTTGCGAGCCCCGAATCAACAGCACAAGTGGAAAGAGCCGTACGTTTCCTGTGTTTCTCAGTCATTTGAATGACGGGTTGACCTCTTTGATAGTTGAGCATTTTCCTACCTGCACTCTTCCAAGGACCGAGGGGATTCAGTGGGCACCAGCAAGGCAGCTCTGGAGAGAATATCTCCATCCTACGCCCAGGTCAAATGAAGGCCCTCATCAATGACGAAACACGACTGCGAGCTCAGCAACCTATGCTTCCTCCAATGGTCATCTCTCCCGAAGTACGTACCGACTGTTCCAATGATCCACGGCCCGAGACGGTTTCCGGTCATCCTCTGGTTTGACACTCCGTACTGACGCCTTCTCCCGCTTGTATAACAGGAGCTCAACCGGTACCGAGCCGACTTTGAGCAAGGCGGGATGCACGGCCCGCTCTCGTACTATCGCAACACACGTTCACGGTACGACGACGAGCTTCAACTTCTCAAAAGAGGTAAAGTCGATTCATCGTATCATGTTGCTCGGTGCTAACGTTGGCATGATCAGGAAATAGGAATCGCTCCTCGCCATCCAAACCTATCCCAATCTTGTTCATCTATGGATCCGAGGACAAAACCTGTCCAGAAAACTTTGTCAAGCGTATGCCGCAGCTGATCACCAAGAGCGATCCCAATGTGCGACTTCCACTGCTCTACGGTGACTTGAAGATGATCAAGCTCGACGGTGTCGGTCATTGGGTGCTCCTAGAAGCCAAAGAGCGTGTCACCAACGAGGTGCTCTCCTTCCTTGAGCAAAATTTGGCCGGTCGAACAGCTTTGCCACTCGCAAAGCTCTGATGAGCGACCAGAGAAGAAACCGTGCTTACTTGGCAACCAAAACTTGGAAGTTCATCATTTGATTGAGATTTTGTACAGTAGAGAAACATGCTACACTGGCATTCCACAAGGAGAGTTCATTCAGAACATATCCTCTAGCGTCATCTGCTTTACGATGTCCTATAAACACAAAAGCATTAGTGATCAAGGGCCGCACTCGAGAGAAAGGGGCGGCTGACCGTATTCGATACCATCGCGCTAAACTCCTCAAAGCTCAGCTTGCCATCTCCATCCTTGTCAGCTTCCATGATCGTCTTGTCCACAATCTGCTGCAACTGGGCGTCCTTGAGATTGTTGCCAACCATCATCTTGAGCACGAGGAAGAGCTCGCCGTTGGAAATGTAATTGTCCCTATCCATGTCATAGACCTTGAACGCAAAGCGCAGCTTTTCCTCGCGGCCACCACGACTGCTAAATGCGCTCAGCCCTCCGACGAATTCTTCGAAATCAACCGTTCCTCCTCCACTAAATAAATGGTCAGCCTATTGAATGGAGATGGAATGGGTGGAAGCTCCCTTGGTGGAGCTCGGGTGTAGTCATGGAGGGATGAAAGAATTCTCACTCCGAGTCGAAAATGGCAATCATTCGGCTAGCCAATGGATTGCTTGCAATTTGGGGGATGTTGAGGAATTCTTCGCGGTCTATCGAGCCAGATCCATCCCTATAGGCCATTGTCAACAAATTGTCGCTTTGATGATGGGTGGCGGCTCACGCATCGAGCTTGAGGAATCGCTTCTTTAGCCTCTCAAGTTCTGCAGAGTTGACTATATAGTAGAAAAGGTATCGTCAGCATAAAGGCCTCGAACGTGCTGAGGAGCGACCTCGACGCCCGTCGTGGACGCCTTGAGCGCTAGCCACAAAGGCTCGATATACGCAGTGAAAGGAACTTACAGTTGGTGTTTCTTTCGATATCCGCAAAAAACTGGGACGGAGGCTTGCCCACGGGCGCCTCGATGTCAATCTGTGGAATCGTTGGTCGTTGCTGTTGTTCCATCTCGCTCTGCTGTTCTTTGTATGTGTCGAGATTGTGAGCTATCCTCTATGTAGAATACACGCCGCTAGACGATCCTGGCTGATGGCGAGAATGACGAGGTCGGGTCCAAGCCTATTCTTCATCCCTGCCTCGTCCTTCGATCCGTGGTGGCGTTGGTGTCCTCTTTGTCGGCGGCAGAAACAACTCGAATCGGATATACCTATAATTTGAATATTGATTGTCAATTTTGACGAATTCTGGAGCGGTGGTGGATGCTTCAGCTGTGTCGACCAAGTCTGCCAAATTCCCTTCATCACACTTGCTCATTCTCGTATTTACCAACATTTTGGAGACCACGGATCCACAAGACACTCGTCCTAGAGCGACCAAGTCTTTGGAAAGCGCCAACGAGCCAGCACGGGCTGCAAGCTATCCAGCAGACGCGCCGAGTTTCTTCTCTTGCCCATTATGATTTTCTTCCACCCTCTCCTGCTCAGAAAGAGACAATTTACGCGCTTTCCACGCCACCTGGACGTGCTGGCGTCGCGGTGATACGCATATCGGGGCCAAGCGTACTCAATGTTTATTCCTTGATGGTCAAGAGGCCAGCAATATCTAAAAGAGACCAGAAGGCTGTGTTGACCCCGTCTGCTGGTGCGCCAATGAAACCAAAGCCTTGGAAAATGCATCGGTGCAGCGTTGTGGACATGGAGGATGGACAGGTTATCGATGAGGGACTTGCTGTGTACTTCTCAGGTATGTCTCTTCTGAACAGGGCCTCACCATCCTCATTGCGTGCCAGGGCCCAGGTCATTTACTGGAGAAGATGTGCTAGAATTACACGTCCATTCGGGAAAAGCCATCATAGCCTCGATAATGAGAGTACTGAGCCAGATCCCTGGATGTCGAATGGCCGAACGAGGAGAATTTACGCGTCGGGCATTTGACGCGGGCCGAATGGATCTCACTCAGGTCGAGGGCTTGCGAGACCTCATCGACGCTGAGACGGAGGAGCAACGTAAATGGGCTCTTGGTGCGACACAGGTGAGAGCCCTTTTGCCACCATCCTTGATCATACGGCTCTCTGCATGCTGACATGCTTGGCGGTGCTGGCAGGGAGCGATACGTGAAGAAGTTGAAGCTATTAGAAAGGAGATTGTTACCTGCCTCATGTTATGCGAGGCTGAAATCGATTTTGGAGATACAGAGGATATCGACACGGGAGTGGTCAAGCAAGGTGAGGCTACAGTGCTTAATAGACATGTGGCTGTGCGCTAATACTATTAATCTTTTGACGCTGGTGGCCGACGGCGATCAGCACACGACCGTGCCGTGGTCCTCAGGGACAAACTCAAACTGTACCTAAGTGACAGCAGAAAGGGGGAAATTATGCGCAATGGAGTACGTATCGTTCTATTTGGTGAGCCTAACGCTGGCAAGAGTTCTTTGCTTAATTGGCTGGGTGAGTGCTGGCTATCTGCGATCATATGTGGATACTAACCAGCAAGTTCTCTTTACCAGCCCAACGCCAAGCTGCGATTGTAACGCCCGTACCTGGAACGACGCGAGATATTCTCGAGGTGGCGCTTGACATAGATGGGCTGCCCGTCATTGCGTGTGACACTGCTGGAATACGAAAAACGGAAGATCTTGTCGAAAGAATAGGTGTCCAAAGAGCCGGAGATGCGTTAGTACTGATTCCGACCCTCTTCCATTCGTGCCGACTTCCTTTTCGCGCGCGCCCAGCTCCACAGCCATCGTCACCTTCTGACGATCGAGCTCGGCTGGATCGTCATATGACTGCTTTGATCATTGATTTCGATACTGACTTGTTTTTTATGCGCCGCCGGGCCCTTTCCAGCGTCCGACAGGCAGACATAGCCATTTGTGTTGTCTCGCTTCCCGAGTTGGAGGCGCGAAATAAACTGGCCACCCAGCGCTGGAACCACCGCGGCAGCGCGATTGGAGGGATTGAAGCGTGGCCGCCGCCAGAGCTTGGCGAACTGATGAGCTCGCAAACGTTGGTTCTACTGAACAAGCTCGATGTCGCCAATGAATCAGCGGCTCGGCATGCGGAGTACCTCCAAGTCCCAGGCATGGCCGAGGATGAAGCGGGAGCGCGCCGTGGAGAAGAGATTCGATGCTGGCGCGCAAGCGTCACCACTGGAGAGGGCATGCAAGAGTTTATCAACGGTTTGGTGCGGTGTATTCGCGATCGGTACGTATATCGACTTTCGGGCTCAGTAGCCCATATGCAATGCTCGGATTGCGTTTGCGATTAGCAGAGCCGAGCACAAGTTAAAAAAAACGTTACTGATGACGTCCTTATTTGCCAGGTACCAACTTTCCGGGAGCCAAGGCCCAGGAGGTGGAATTCAGATAGGGCACGCTCGTCAGCGACTGCACATGGAGAATGCTGTCATGTATCTCGAGGCCTTTATTCAAGGTCTCAATACGCACGGCCACTCCACCGTTGTGCTCGCTGCAGAAGAACTCCGGTACGCTGCGCGCGAGATAGGGGCCATTTCACGCCAGGTGACGGTCGACGACATACTCGACGCCGTGTTTCGCGAGTTTTGTATTGGAAAATGACAATGTCGAGTATTTTTGGTCGAATTACGAGGCGCCCTGTTATCATTGAGATGCGTCATGGAAATGCAACCACACACGGGATCGTATCTTGAACCTCTCCTCTTCGACCGTCGCTCTTCGCGCGGGACTGTTCTCCCGCCTTGATGAGAGTTTTACAACTATTTAACCAGCCAAGTCGCTCGTACACAGACGGCGGCGAGGCCCAGCTCGACTCTGTCGACGCCGCCGAGGCCGCAAAGGGGGATGGCGTTGCCCCCAAGTCTCCGGCAGAGATGGAAGCTGAACGACGTGCCGAACGACGCTCACGATACTACTCTGCAGCGTCTGACCCACGCCTACGCCGCGAATGGGACCGAATCCTCCAAGAGGACCAACGCACTCGCTCAAGACGACCCGCGAGCGCCGGTGTGGCCGTTTCCACAAAACCGAGTAGACCTGTCTTTGCGTCTGTGAATGAGCAAGACGGTCTTCATGTTCCCAAACCGCCAAAGGGAGCGGCAAAGGATGACAACGACAGCGACGAATTTTACACGCCCTATGCGTCACCACAGGCTTCACCGCAGACTGCCGCACTCGATCTCGCAAATCATTCACCCATCCTGCAGTCGCTCACCGTAGCCGCCACTTCAGACATGAACCAAGAGCCGCGACACTCCCGGCTCGGGTCGAGTAGCAGCAGCACTGTCAGCCAAAGCTATGCATCCTCGGTCGTTTCGTCGGAAGACAATTATACAAACTATTCGTGGAGTGCAGGAACTGGCAGCGAACATACACATATTACCATTTCCTCGTCACGGTCCAGCCGCCACTCTAAACAGCTCTCCGACCCTACGCACAACAACATGGCACCTCCGGCCGACTGGGCAAAGGACATTCGTTGGCTCGTCGCTCCTGAGCACTCTTCCGCGGCTCCGAAACGAACCATTTCTGCACCACCGTCGTCCTCCGCAGCAAGCACTCGATCACGTTCCTCGAGTCGAAGTAGCGGCAGTCTAGGCAGCAGGAGCAAGACGGAACCTATTCGCCCAAGGGGTAAACGACGAATGAGCGAGATTCAGGAAGAGGTCGAGGACGACGATGGTCGGCTGTCCCTTGATGAAGGGGCCGCCCGAGCGCCCCAACTCTCCGATTTTGGCGTACCCCCTCAGCGTCGAAAGTCTCAGTCTAGTCAATCGCGTGGGTACGGAAGAAAGAAGAGCCTCAGCACACACTCTGAGACGAGTTCGACGTCGTCTATCCGAACTGTCGATCTACCGCCATTAGTCCCACACGCCGAACCAGGGACCTATACGTCTCTCGTCTTTCCCCGAGCCAGTTATCAGCCCTCGAAACACCCAGAGCGTCTCTCCAGCTCGGTTGATATGATCCACATCGGCGTCGGATCGACGACAATGACCACCATTTCTGTCACAAAACATGCAGCAGAGATGCTCAATCGCGGTCGCAAGTTTTCTCTACCTTCGATTATATCCCCGAGAAACTCCAGTGAGACGCCGAGCCATCTCCTCGAGGAGAGCACAGTCCCCATCGTTGCCCTCACATCTCATACACCCACCCCATCGAAGGTGCAGAACCACCAAGTTCTTGTTCAGGTCTGTTGTGTAGCGTTGGAGGGGATCGACGTCGTGATTACGAGAGAGAAGAGCAAGACAGCAGAAGGCTATGGATTTGTCCCAGGGCGTGGCTTCTATGGCCGGATTATCGAGGCTGGACTTGGTGTTTCAAACGTACGCAAAGGAGATTGGGTTGTTGGCTGTCTGGACCTGTCAAAGGTACGTGCATAAACCCCTTTTCGGTCGCCGATCCACTCACGTGCTCCTAATTAGTCTGGAGCCTTGTCCGAATTTCTGATCGCTGATAAGAGGAGGATACACCGTGCTCCTCCTGCGACTCCTTCGCTCACTGCGGAGCATCTTGCCGTCCTCGCCGTCTCCGGTCTCTTTGCTCAACGCGCGACGAGCACGCTACCAACGCCTTGCAAGGGTCAACGTGTTCTCATCCTCCAAGCACACGATGGAGCTGGCGCATTGGCTGCTCAAGAGCTCGTAGCCGCCGGTGCGCGCGTCACGGCACAGATTGCAGACGTGAAACAGCTGGACAAGCTCCGCGGATTAACTCTCGACTCCGTCAAAGTCGGAGAGCCATTAGCCGTTTTGCAATCCTTTGAGCCATCCGAGGAAGGCTCGTTTGATGCTGTCCTTGACACGGTGGGCGGCAAGGAGATTTGGGAGGCGTGTAAACGGGTATTCGGATCCACCGGCCAGGTGCGTTACCCCTTCTTTCCCATTTGAGATTTGTGTTTTCGAGGTATTGACCGGCACTACAGTTTACTACCTTTGTTGGCGACTCTGCCGATGCTGCATTGTCTCGCAACGCGCACGTCAAGAGCAACATGCGCTCGCTCAAGCTTGCCTGGAAGAGGCAAGAAAACCGATCGATTGGATACGAATGGGTGTCCCCATCGGCAGAGGTTGACCATGAAGGCAGGGACATTCAGGCCTCGTTGGCCGCGACATGCAACCTGGCCACCGAGGGCTACGTTCGACCACGGATATCGCCGCATCTCATCGTGCCATTCGAACGTGCTCCGGACCTCCTTAACGGCTATCGTCGAGACGGCCTCGCGGCCGAGCTCCTGAGTGGGGCTGTCGGTGTCGTGCGCCTCCAATAAGCCACAAGCCACAGACCACCACCCACACAACCTTGATCGTTGCTCGCCAACGTCCAAGCCAACTTCAAAGGTATACAGTTTCCATGATCACACCCCAACCCAGTTCATCACATCGCATCCACCTACACCACCTACACCACCACAGCAATTAATAACTTATTCAACGTCTTGGTTATCAAATAGTGGGGCTCGGTGCCCACCATGTACATGAGCAGACAAAAAAGGTCGACATTCTTGGAACAGGATCCAACATAAAACTTCGACGCCCCGGTCTCATTCCCATCCCATGCAACTTTCTCCATCTTATTTACTTCGCGTAATCTTAGTCTAGACTACTTTTCCCTTTTCTTTCCTTACGACCAGCTCCCGGCCGTTTTGGCGGCCTTCTCGACCTCCCGCAAAGAGTGCTTCCGACGCATACGCGCACTTGGAGGGGCATGCATATCTTGTTTTTCGGAGTTCTACTAGCTCTCGTCTCTACTGGATATTTTGGGTACGAAAAGTGGGTTCGACAGATTGCTCTTTCCCGATACCTGTACTCCGACTACTAGCTTGTTTTGGTACTTCGAAACAAGGAACTTGCAAAGTATTTGCTCGCGCGTCCGTTGAGTAATCAGCCCATGTTTGAACCCATTCACAACATTGTGTCAATATGGTTCTTCCTCGTATCAATATTCGACAACTTTTCGAATGCTGGTAGCTGGAGTTTGGTCTAGCCGTTTGTTGGATTTGGGTTTCAATTGTGCTGGTTGGCAATTTGCCGTCACGACAGGGGGCATTTGAAAGCTGGAAGAAACAGCGGAAGTGCATCGAGTACGAGTTGAGAGACGCGGACCGCACTTGGACCCCTTCCCCATCCGCCCTCTTCAGACTCTATCACGGCAATGGCAACGCCTCAGGCAATGTGCATAGTCAGTCATATTTGCGGATAAGCGAAAGGCAAACTGAGGAGAAATGGTTATTCACTAGAGCTGCGGCTATCGACCGAAGCGGATCGAAGGCAACCGTGTACACGACTATTGCTCCAGAGGTTGTGCGCAAAGGGGGCCTAATCCAAAGTAGGAGCGCCGTACTTTGTGGAGTACTGTCACTTATAGAGTTTTATTTTCAGTGTGCCTCAAACTCCTGTTGCTGGACCGTCCTATTTCCCCCCTCCGACGCCGGCGCCTATGCCCTGGCCCGCTCAGCCAATGAATTACGGTTAGCCATGCCGCTCATTAAGTGGATAGAGGGCTTATGAGGATATTGGAACTAGCTGCGCCTGGGATCTGCGCTCTTCCGGGGTGCAATCGACCAGTCTTTGTGGATCACTCGAATAAACCTTCTCTATGGTGTGGACGGGGGCACATGGCGTACTTGGTTCTTATTCAGATCATAGTATAGTCTGTGTTGACTATCTGTAGGCAGGGACAGGCACAAGGCATTCAGCCCAGCTACCCAGCTCCCTATCCGCCTGTCCCAGCGCAACCAAGCCATTTCGTACATTCAGGCTTTCATAACCCGCCTGCACCCGCTATGACCGCGCAAGCGAAAGCGGCAGCTGGTTCGTCCTGGCAGGCCTATGTCGAAGCTACTAATCTATCCCAGGTCTGTGTCTATTGTCCAGCTGCATGAAGCCAGTATGGAGAGACGCGTGCGTAGTACCCTATCAGTAATACGCCTAAACTCATTCCTCATAGCTCCGGAACTCCAAGCCAGTATTGCAGCAAAGCGCATAGAACGTACGTTGGGTCAGCTCCGAAATCTTTTATACATACTTATGGAGTACAGTCAACACATCAGTGGGAATGGCGTTCCAATCCCGGCGCAAAGCGGATATCAACCGACACCCGCAGCGGCACCAGCTGCCCCATTGAAAAACCCTTGTTTGCACTGCAAGCAACGAGAGCAATGGCAGACAAGCCCTTTCTGTGGACGCGGATGCCTCGGCAAAGCTCAGAGCTCGGCACCTTCATTGATCGAAATCCCAAATACGCATCCAAAGTTCAAGGATGGTGAGTATATCCATTCAAATATGTACAATCCAATACTAATTTCGTCGCGCTCCTAGTGGCCAATCAATTTACCGTCAAGTGGAATACAGCCTATGCACCGACTCCGACCGTTCGACACGTTTATATGATCATGACGAGTGCTGCAAACATGAAAAAGTTTGAAAATTATCGGGATCGAATCGAGGCAAAGAACCATCACAAGTCGAAAGGGATGGAACCGGGCAATCAGCAACGGCGATGGCACGGAACTCGACGCATGTGCAAGTAAGTCACTCTCTTTTTATTTTGACCTTTGCTGACCCATCATAATCAAAAGGCTCGGCGACCCGGGGAACACTACTCTCTGCACGAATACAACCTGCGCTTTGTGTAACATCATTCGCTCTTCGTTCGATATGAAATACGCCAGTCAAGGTCTATTCGGCACTGGCATCTACACCTCGGCTACGCCGTCCAAGAGCGACAGTTACATTACCTCAACGGGACCGCTGAAGCCCATCTTGCTCAACAAGGTCATCGTCGGCAGGGGTTACAACCTCAACACGATGAACATCACGCTAACGTCACCACCTGCTGGCTTCGACTCGGTTAGTACCTTTCTGTTGATCTCTCGGCATGCTCATTCGTTCTGTATAGGTCCTCGGACAACTCGCGAATGACGAGCTCATCGTTTATAATAACGACGCAATTCGTCCGGCGTATCTCATCATGTACAACTAGAGGTCAAGATGTGTTCCTATTTGGGTCGGATTCGGCTTTCGTATGCACATCCTTTCTATTTGAATATCCTTGATTCATTTTTGTGGATGTTCAAGACTTAGTACCCTCGAGTGCAGTGACTATCTGGATCTCGAACCAGCCGCACATGGCCTTCGGCAGGTGAGGAAATGAGGTATCCCCGGTTGTACGCCTTTATGAGTCTTTCCATCTCCGCTCTGACGTCGTTCGGCCATCCTTGTATGGCCATCGAGCGCATGCCGACGCTGTAGTAGGATGTAAGGAGTTGGGAGCCATTGGCTATCAAGCTTGTCATCGTCTGCCAGGCCAGTATCAAGTGTCTTACTGGATGCATTCAGTATTACTTTGAGCGCTCGAGGGATTTGCTGTAAGAGGTCAGCTACTGCCTCATCATTATCCGTCTCCATGAGTTCGAGAAATATTGCAGCCAGTTCCATACTACTACGAAGGGTACGGATGGATGAGGATTGTTTGATGCACCAGGCCACAAGATTCGGAAATTCTGAGTGAGACTGTTTCCCATTTAAACGATTGATCACCCATTCTTGACCCCCAACCTCAAAGAATTGGTCTGGAAAGGTTGGAACGTCTTGAATACGGCACAGCATTGAGACACAATCGAAGTCGCTGGTGGATAAGAGACCTTGCAAATGGTCCGCAAGAATGGACTCCCAGTAAGCTGCCTATTACGTTTGCATCAATTATGACCAGTCATCTTGAAATATAGTATAACTACCTTATCATCCCGCCTCTCAATGTATTCCGTGATTAAATCTTCTCGTGTCTGTTCCCAGCCCTCGGTCTCCAGAATTCTCCGTTTACTGATTTTGGCTATCTCGCTGAGTACGATGCATTCAGACTGAATATCACCACTTGACGGACGTTCATAGTTCTCGCACCATTTGCGGAGAAGCTTGGGCCAGTATTCACATTCGCAAACTTCAGATATAGTCATGCACTTCAAAGGTTCCAAGGAGTATTGATTGGGAAGTATCACTGAGGCCAAAATCAGTAGGCCTGAATGAACTATTGGCGGTGGCGACGCCTGAGCGTGGGATTGGATTGCGTATTCAGTTGCTTCCGCTGCACGCATGAGAAGCGAAACCACACAATCTTGACTTTGGATTTCTTCTGCCAGCAGCTGATCACATTGGGTTATAACTTCGATCCACCAATCTGCAGGAGATGCGCTATAAGGTTGAATCGTCGAAGAGATGACGGAACCAATGAGTTGTAGCGTGTGGCGGTCCCAAGCAGCATCCTGGAGAAATTTGAAGATATTAGGGCGTACACTGTTGAGGACCGATGTTCTGACTTCAGCGACACGCTTCGTCAAGTATAAAGCTCGCTGTTCAGCGTCGACAGAGCTACGGGCATGCTCTATCCATTGTAAGATGATCACAGAGTGGTAAGTTAGCATCATCTCTCGATAGGGATCTCCAGGCTCGCTTATGAGAGTCTCACAATACTGATTCCAAGTGGTAGTAGAGGTCTTGTAAAAAGTATCAGGTTTGGAAAACTCGTCAGACGAGAGTTTGTGAGCGGCCACTGAAATGGCCATAAGGAGCTCGAGCGCTGTGGCCGACAGTCGTCGCTGATTATCCGAGGGCTGTGGACTCATGAGAGGATGTATCAATCTCTGAACCCACCATATGTCGACAAGCATGGGAAATCCGTTCGCTGAACTGCGTTTTTGATGGCGAGTGCGATGTAGAATCATATAGACCATCTGGTCTGAAAGGTCGCGGATTGACACAGAGTTCGTCAGCACGAGCTGGGCCAGTGGGTGCTGAAGGGTGTCACTGGGTGTTCCGTAATAGTATGCAAACTGTCTCCATACTGTAAGTAAAACCCATGTAGAAAGATTGCCCTGGCCAAGCTCAGATATCGGGTGCTGCAGTAAAGGCAAGTCTAATGGCAGATGACTATGACTCCCTATCAGCAGCGCTGCTTCCAGAAGAGATTTCAGTTCTTCAGGAGGTGTTTCACTCCGCAAAACCTCGGGATCATAATCATTAAAAACATTCCTGAATATTGCCGTCCAGGGTGCCGCATCCATTTCTGGGGCCATAAGTTGTTCAACAGGCAACGTGATTGCCTCTTTGAGTAAGGCCAGGAAATGAGGACGTGAGACTGGAACGTCGTCAATGTTCCGAGCGAGCCACAGGATACTATCCCGTTGTATATATGTATGAGATTCGAGGATTTGACGCTCCTGCTGCTCAAAGGGGTAAGCAGTCGGGGGATTCGATATCGCCTTCCATAGCTTGGCAGGTATTCTGGAGAGCTTCGCTGGCCACTTCTGTAGCTTCGCTTTTGCCTGCATCATTGTCCGTCTGAATTGTGGAATAGAACTCCCAACGCGGCGGTTTGGAGGTCGATTCTTCTCTTGCACCCAATGAAATAGACGACGTACACCAAGAGAAATCCAAGAATACCCCCTCAGGATGGCGAAAGGAAGTGATCGAGAGATTGGCGTACGGAAAGGGGCGGACACGTCGAGCATGCTAATTATATGACTCACGATGTAAAACAGACCTGCAACGACAATACCAGCGATAACTACCCACGCAATTTTCCGGTGAATGTGCCAGAGCCACTCAACAAGCCCGATGAACAGAAGGAACAACGAGGCAAAGATTAGGAGGGGTAGTATAGAAATTATTTGTCCAAGTTTCCACTTTTCAGCGCCATTGAAACGCAGTTGTCGCTGTATGGCGCGAAGTTTTGGCGATGGACGAGTCAGACCGATATCGTAGGATCCAACCCACTGTAGCGCAAGCACCGCTCCTAACGCGGCGATCAAACTGCACGATATGCTCGTGAAGAAGTAGTAATTTACACGTATTGCCCAAGCCTCCGGCTCGAATTTACTACGCCCAAAGGGGCCGGTAGTCGAGTTGGCGAGTTGCTGCGAGATGGTGAGCAGTATATCTCTTGTTGACTCCTGCATATCCTCTTCAAGTAGCTTCATGCTTTCAATGATGAATGCAGTGAGAATTGCCGAGTAAAGCGCCGCCTGTTCAACGTCAGTCTCCCCCCCTGCATCCTCGAAAACGTACAAAAATGAGAAGGGTATTCAAGCTCTCATTCCAGTCTCTGATGAGCTCCCGGTCTACAATGTTGGCGCGCTCGTTGTAGATTTCCCAAGCGGTCTTCTCTGCGCCACCATCTATCGCTGTGGGCGGTAGCTCTCGGTGTCTTTGTGGAATTCCCATGATCCCCCGCGGTCTATCTATCGACTCTCTTCCGTTGTTCATGTAGAATATTGGTTGTCTATGATGGGGGAGAGCAACTTTGGGCCGGACGAGTTCCGAGTGCTGCTAGGGAGTAGGCGATGGCGAGTGAAACTCCAAATACTCGCGATCAGTACCAAATAATTGGGAATTGCTAGGGAGTTGTCCTCGCTCCTAGCGCCTCATAACGCCCTCATTGCTAGTCAACCGTACTGCCGTTCTGTATATCTAACTAAGTAACTTTATACGATTTATGATGAGATGTGAGCCATGGAAAAACTCCAGGTTTGCTTGTTCCCGACCACCACCTTAGCCATCATGTCCGACAGCGAAGATTATGAATCGCCTCCAACTCAAGCATCTTCAAAGAAGCGCAAGCTATCTGCCAAGGCAACTACATCTACAAAGGCTAAGCGTGCAAAGAAGGACCCGTTCGCCGACGCCAAAGAAACCATACGCACCGTTCTCGCAGCCCCAGATTCCTTCTCACTTCCTGATGATAATGGTGAGATGCGTCGTCTCGTCGTCAGCATCGCCGAATACACTCAAAGCCTCGAAGGCATCACCGCTGCGGCGAACGCGGGCAGACCTGGTCTTGAGCACAAAACTGTAGAAGATATCAAAAAAAGAGGCTTCGCGCAGTGCGAAGACAATCAAGGCTAGGGTTAAGAAGCGGATATCGGTGCGTTCAAAATTTTGTTTGACATGGGACGCGTTGTAGCTGACGATTTGTTTATAAACGAATAGTGGAAGCCAGCTTGTAAACAAGGGCATGCCTTGTACGCGTATGAAGGCGTGTGTCCCGACCCTAGAGTCGTCGGCGCTGTCCTTCAGCTCGACGGGCCTACTACGTTCAAAGTCAAAAAGTACATAATCGACGAGTTCGAGGCACGTGTAGATCATATCAGGGCATCGTCTAGGTGAGTAGAAACGGCCTCCTAGCCGGTAAACGGCCCTTACAGAGAGTGTTAGGTATTCCAATCTTTACCTCACGAGCGATGCCAGCCTTCATTGGAATGGTGAGGCTGGACAATTCAAGATTAGCGGCAACTACGGTCTTCTTCAGGGTTGATCAAGTCTGCACCTCCGGTCTCGACAGACAGATTCTGTACTTCTTGCACTTCTAGCAACATAATCGACGTCAGGGATTGCCTGATGTCCAACTTCTCACAACTTAGATACTGTATATCTTGACAGCACGCAGCCTCTGTTAACAATAGATTATTTGACAACAAGTCATCCATCTGGTCGAGTGTTATATCTCGAGTAGCTTCATGTTCTCGATGATGAACGCGGTGAGAATTGTGGAGTAGAGCGCCGCCTGTTCGCTGTCGTGTCTCGCTTGAGCAAGGTATGAATGAAGACGTGCGAAGATGATAAGTGTGTTCAAGCTCTCATTCCAGTCTCTGATGAGTTCCCTGTGCATAACGTTGGCGCGTTCGTTGCATCTCCCAAAAGCAGTTTTCTCTGCGCTGTTGCCCACGTTTGTATGGTGTCGTTGAGGATTCCTAGGAAACGTCGAGTTCATCTGGTGATCCTGTCTCGGTGCTCATGTTAGAATGCACACTCAGTTTTCTGGTCGGCGGTGGGGCAGAGCAACCTTTTGCACCCGACGACTTGCACGTGTCAGGGGGTCCAAGGCAAGTGAGAGCGCTAGAAACTCTAAATACGTCATACAAACTCTGATTTGCAATTCATTAGGAGCTGCATCTTTACCTACCACCGCGCCTGACGCACCGCGTTCATGGCCGGCAAATTGGAGCTCTGCTTCTGTGTGTCTTGTCACAAGAAACTGGGAGTCCTTGAGTACAGATGTGATAATATGGGCCTAACCCCAAAATCCTCTTGTTCCCGACCACGACTTAGCCATCATGTCCGACAGTGAAGACTATGCCTCACCTCCCACTAAAGCCCCGTCCAAGAAGCGCAAGCTATCTACAAAGGCAACGTCATCTACAAAGGCGAAACGTGTAAAGAAAGATCCTTTCGCCGACGCCAAAGACGCCATACGCACTACTCTCGCATCTCCAGATTCATTCGCACTTCCTGAAGATGACGGTGAAATACGTCGTCTTGTCGTCAGTATCGCCGAATACGCTCAAAGCCTTGAAAGCATTACTGCTGCTGCAAACGCGGGCAGACCTGGTGTCGCGCACAAAACAGCAGAGGAGGTTGCAAAGGAGGCTGAACGCATTGCGACGATGATCAATAATGGGGTCCGGAAACAAATGCCGGTATGTTGAGGATTCTTGTTCAATCTACAACGCGTTATAGCTGACAACTCGACTATCAACAATTAGTGGAAGTCAACTTGTAAACAAGGTCATGCCTTGTACGTGTATGACGGCGTGTGTACCGATCCCAGAGTCTTTGGTGCAGTGCTCGGGCTGGACGGACCCCCAACGTTTAAAGCCAAAAAGTACACAATCAACGAGTTTCAGGCATGTGTCGGTCAAATCAGGGCCGAAGTCAGGTAAGTAGGCCCATAGCCTGCACAATTTCCCTTACGATGGGCACTAGGTACGACTCTCTTGTCCTCACGAGCGGTGTCAACGTTCGTTGGAACGGCGAGACCGGACAGTTCAAGATTAGCGGCAAGTATGGCGTTCTACGCTTTTAATCGACCCGAGCTAGCTACCACTACTCTCGACATGCATTTCGGCAAATATTCCGGACTTTATATTTCAAGTAATATAATTGAGGCCAGGGATCACCTGATGTCCGACTTTCCTAACCCTTGTATATACTTTGGCAAGAGGCATTCTCTGCTGATAATTGATTATTTGACAACGGATTATTCCTTTCTTCAAGGGCAAAGCTCGTAACGAGAGCATTCCATTACCGCTGTAGCTAATATACACCAACAAGACAAACGCGAAAGGTGATTATGCGCGACAAACCCGTTGGGAGACGCCCGTCTAGAGAAACGGAATGGCATCCATCTCTCCCGTTTCAAGCAATGGGTCGAAATCCATTTCGTGCGGAAGCTCGTCTTCCTCTTCTTCTTCCGAGCCCTCATCTTCCCCGTCCTCTTCATCTTCCTCATCCGAATATTCCTCTTCGCCCTCCTCATCCTCAATCTCCTCGTCATCCTCATCCGAGTCGTCCAAGTGAAACTCTTCGTAGCTTCCAGGCATACTACTCCCAACGCTCAGTCGATTCTTCGCACGTTGCTCATCGTCGCTCAACCCATCTCTTCTTGACGGCATAGGAATGCCATTCTCGCGCGACGCGTCGGCGCTCGTGGCACGACCGTGGTGTTGATGATTGCGCCTGCCATTGCCACCCACCGAGGACTTGGCTCGCTGGTGCTGCTGATATGTATGGTTCCGGCTCCCATCATTGCCTCCGCTCTGTCCTGGAGGAACAAATTCTTGAGCTGGTCGGGACGTCGAACTGCTCCCTCGCAAGCTAAAGTTGCGGAGTCGACTGAGCCCGGTCTGCATGGATGCGTCTGACCTCGCACTTAGTGCCGGTGATGGTGGGAGAGCGGCGAGGGTGGATGAAGGTGAGGAAGGACTCGGTGAAGAGGGTCGGGTTACGTCTGGGAAATCGAAAGTCGGCATGGGTGGTCGCCAAAAGTTGACATCCGTGTACTCTGGCGCCCACTTTCGATGGATCGGTGGGAACATTTGGTCAACAAGATCCGTCATGTGGATGTACCTGAGAGAAAATCAGCAAGATGCAGATGCGAAAGCGTCTGTACGTACGAAGACTTGTACCCTGCCAACTCGAGGAGCTCCATCTTCACGTCTCCAGACGAGTCAATGGTAAATATTCGTCCACTGGGAACGTTGACGCTACGGTACGATAGGGCGTCGGTGATACGATTACCAAAGCCAGCGTAAAAGGGGTTGCGGTGGATAGGTCCAAACAGTCTTTGGATATCACGCAAACACGCCATCTTGAACACTTCTGGCTGACGCATAATCACTTCACTAAACACATTCTGTAAATGAATTGTCTGAGACGAGAGAATATAGACTTGCCGATGAAGCGACGCCATCAACCTGTCCGGGCTCATGATGACGGGCCCTTCTGGGAGCTGATAATTATTCTGATTGATCCCGCGGAGGTAGTCGCGCGTCGAGTCCGCTTGACCAATTGCGCGGGATGTCAGATACATAATCTTGTATCCATTTCGACAAATATCAGTGTAGAGCTTGGCGACACCCATGTGCGTCCAATCTCGACCAATCATAGTGAATACGTGACCAAGCGCGTCGGACCTGTCGGTACGGTCAGCCATTGACGTATACTGCCGTTATGAGACTCACTTGGTGATCGTGCCGTCAATGTCAGAGATGACAATCTGATCGGTAGCATCCCAGACAAATATACGTGCAGTACACGTCGCAACTCCAGTTGCAGAGAGCGAAAAGGTGATCGAATTCGGCCCCTTTTTGAGGTTGAGCTCTTTCTGTAAAAGGTGTTAATGAAAGATGGCAAGCGGATACTCTTATTTACCAGTTGCTCAGAAGTGAGACGCAAAGTCTTGATGTAATTTTTGTGCGTTGTCGATGTCCCAATTGGTTGTAATGTCGGAGGAGTGACCGCACCGGGAGTGGTCACTGGTAACGGCAAGCTCTCCTATACAATGGTTAGATGGGTCATTTCGACAGGGACAACCTTACCACAGCGTTAGGAGCGGAAGATGTAGGATGTAATCCAGGACGATTGGCAGAACTCTCCGGAGTCGGGGTCGACGCCGTCGTCGTGGGCTCGCGAGCAGCCCTTGAACGACCAAACCACCGCGTCCACCGACCAGGCGTCGCTTGGGCAGCCGGAGCAGTCTTTGGAGGCTGCGGACGCTGTTGACGTTCATCCCCGTCCGAAAGTGGTTCTTCGTCTGACTGCACTATCGAGGCTCCCACCGTCGCTTGTCGCCAGACGACGAGTGCCGCAAGAATTGGCGACGATTGTTTTCGAGAGATGAACCTAGCAAGCGCTTAGAATCGCTCGCGAGGGTTCGTTCATCTTACCTCCCCCTCCACTGGATCGTCAGGTCGTCCTTATGGACAATAGCCGGCTGATCAATGAATCGATTGTAAGACACTCGCTTCTGGTCGAATAAGGCTTGCGCTTCTTCAAGACTCTTCTCAGAAAGATCACCACACAGACTGAGATCGAACATGGTGCGTCGTCCTTTAAACTCGAGGAGATAGCGATCATCATCCGTAGGCGAAAGCCAACCTCCTCGTCCGAAATGAATATCAATATCCTCGTCGTCACCTGCGCCATCTGAAGCAGGGACGTGTTCCCCCGACGGTGGCATACTCGTCGCTCTTTCATGCTCTCCAGGAGCATGAGACGGGAACGAAACCTTTGATGGTGTCTGAACGGGAAAGTTTCCCCATTCCCAAGAGTAACGAGGAGGCGAGTTGTCGGGGGAAGGTCCCAGCTCAGACGGAGGTTCCGACGTCGCTCTCGGAACTTGAATTGTGGGGCCTGATTCTAGGTCAGGTGATTGAGCTCGAGAAGACGTTGGCGTCGCATCGTCATGTGTATCTTGAAATAGCTCAGACAAAACGTACGACGGAATGTGAAATACTCACTGGCGTCATGAGAGTGCGCCCCATGTCTGCGTCTATGAAAGCCACGTGAATACGTATTTAGTAAAGAGGTAAAAGGGCCTACATTAGCTCCTTTTGAGCCCTCTGTGCCGCAGCCGCGGTAATGTCATCCTCGAATTGATAACTTCGATCCGGACCGGTGACCGTCTGATCCGAAGCTTCTTTGGAGTGATAACCAGCCATGTCAACGACGACGTCATGCAGGTATGCGACTGGAGGCGGTGAACCGCCCTTTTTGTGCGTAGGCAAAGCCTCGTCGCCGAGATCTGGCTGTGGAGGCTGGCTATCATCAGACGAAGGTCGCCGAATCTTGTTCGCGACAATGTTTTGTGCGGCGATGAGCTTGTCCTTGAGATGGCCGAGTCGTTCCGTCTCTTCCTCCTTTGCAGCGGCCAAGGCTGCCTTTCCGAGCTTTGCGCTGAATTCGCGTCGGACGCGACGGCTGTAGAAGATGCGTCGTCTTCGTTCGTGGATTCTACGAGCAAGGTAGGGACGCTGCTGCTCGCGGGAGGTAGTCTGGTGAGTGGGACGGCATTCGAATCCTTTGGTGGTGTCGCAGAGGCGTTCAAGTCGAGAAAATCTGGTTCAGGGATTCCATCCTGTGCAGATGAACAGTATTAGCTTGTACATGACCAACGTGTTCACGAAACCCGCACCTCTTGTCCTTCCTTTTGGTCCTGTTCCTCTTGTCCAGATACAATATCCTTTGTATCTAGATCTGTTTGCGATGCAGAAGCAGCTTTTGCGCCAAATCTGCCCGTCGCTGGCGTCGAGCCACTGGGCTGAGGTGGAGTCGTGGGCTGCAGAATCGGACTCGTCTGGAGGTCCGCCGGCACGTCCTCGTCCGTCTCGAATACGAAGAAAGCCTCTCCAGCGTCTCCAATTTTCATGTTAAACGGGATGGCGCGTCCGTTGACGAGGACGGTGACCTGCCCCAATGAGCTCAGTTAGTCCCCAATAATCCACAACGCTAGCTCACCTTTTTCTCTGCTGGTCGTAGAATCTGCCATTTGCCAAAGCGGACGTGGAAAGGAGTACAGGCCAGGACGAGGTCTCCATTGTCGTCTGTCCGCTGGATGACAATCACGTCAATGGCACCGGTGAGCGTAGACGCATTAATAGGAGGTAGATCACGGTAATACTGATATGCTGCTGTTATCGACCCACGCAGGTAGTTCATGGCCGGCCTCTGACTATCGTGGGGCAGTCCAAAGGCATTAATACAACAAAGTCGGCTATACGCCCCGGGCCATTATCAGCTGATGTCCACTGGGCTCAGTTGACCAATTCATGTGCATCAACCGACTCTCTTATTCGTCTATTCTACAACACGACGAGATGGCTCACCTGGTCTATTCCTAAACAAATCAATGGGCTTCACACGTCGCGTTCGAGACTTGAGCGTTTTGACGGTATGTACATTTGAGCGCAAGATTAGACGGCTTGAAGGCCATAGAGCATGCAGGCAAGAGCACCTTTTTCTTTGCATCGACGGTCGACGTTGACGCTTGAAAAACAGAGCCATAATCGTTTCGCACAGAGACTTGAACATTTGAGAACAACAACCAGTGGAGGAGGGGGATGACATCTTCATCATCTTCACATCAAACCGTGTCCGTACTGGGCTTTGCGCCGTCCGCTTCTTTCTTCACCAACGAGGTGCCTCTTCGTACCGTCCTGGACTGCCTCCACGCGGGGGGCTACGAGATGGACTACGCCTGCGGGGTGAGTAGCGGCTGCTATTGCGCGGGGGCGAACGACGGTCCCTCCATTCCCTATCTCCACGATAGTCACGATCTCCTCTCTCGTCACGACGATCATATCTATCATCGTACCGTTCACGATCATACCTCCCTCGGTCACGATCATCTCGGCGGTAATCACGGTCCCGTCGACTGTTGGCCGAATAGTCGGAGCGCCGGAGACCCATGTACTCGCCCGGAGTAGGTGCGTGGGGACGCTCGGTGACGGAATAGTCGACGCGAATGCGACGTCCATTCAATTCCTTTAAAAATCTCTTGCCTCAGTGCCTGAAACTCGTTTGGACGAAGGAGTACTGACCACGCCGTTCAACTCTTGCACACAACGCGTGGCTTCTTCGACATTGTTCATAACGATGAATCCAAAGCCGCGCGAGCGATCCGTCTTGCCGCATTGTCAACATGCGTGCGGCAAGGAAAAATATGGAGAAAACGAACCCTTTGGTCATAGACAATCGTGACTTTCTCGACACGTCCGAAACGGCTGAATTCGTCTTCGAGGTCGCGTTCCTGCGTGCGAATGCTCAGTCCAAAGACGCCCAAAACGTTGGAGGGCGTTGGATTCTATCAATAATGGCGTCATGTCAGCAAAAAACAAACATCAATCATCATATAACAAGGGAAACACTCACAGAAGGCGCGTGGTTGGGCTTTCGCGGGCCAGGAGAGCGCCTACGATAATTTCCTCCCCCACCACCACCACCACCGGGCGAGCGAGGAGGCGGGCTGCGATAATGACCGCTGCTCCCGTTACGAGCTGGTGGACTGCGCGATCTGGAGCGTCCTCGTGGCGCATCCTGGCTTGAAGGGGGCGGAGCCTGGCTGCTGGCCAAATTGTCAGCACACAAGTCTTTGGTATATAACCACTGTAAAAGCCATGAATGATTTACTTTTGCATTTTTGTAGACGGCGTTGTTAGTCTGTCGTGGTCAGAGTCCAACAGTCTCAACACGGAGCCCGACTCGTATTTGCACCGTGTTTGGCCGCCAGCCTTTGGAAGCTGAACCTTACTGCGACATGGCAAGTCTCTCGTTCTGTAACGAGATTACAACCACCATGCTAATCATATCTGAATCTTCTAGGGTATCGATATCGCAAAACACCACGTAAAAAAGGGTCATCGTACCGCCCCAGAGTCGGAGGATCCTTACCTCCTCTTGCTGGTCAAGGTCAGCCATCAACCATCTCTGGATTATTCATGACATGACTAATTATCTATAGCTCTACCGTTTCTTGGCCAGACGCACCGATGCACCCTTTAACAAGGTCATCCTGAAGCGTCTCTTCATGTCGAAAATCAACCGACCGCCCATCTCACTCTCGGGAATCACAAAGCAAGTGGCTTCATCTCCAAGCAACGAGGGAAAGATTGTCGTTGTCGTTGGAACCGTCACAGACGACATTCGTCTCACCGAATGCCCTCCCTCGCTCACCGTCGCCGCACTCAGGTTCACTCGCAGTGCCAAGGAGCGCATCTTGAATGCTGGAGGAGAGACCTTGACGCTTGATCAACTCGCCACTCGTGCACCCACCGGTACTGGAACTCTGCTCCTCCGCGGAAAGAGGAACACTCGTGAGGCCGTCAAGCACTTTGGCATGGGTGAGTGCCCTTCTACACGTCCATTTACTCTCTCTCTAACTTGCTACAGGCCCCCACAAGCACAAGAAGCCATACACCATCTCAAAGGGTCGCAAGGTACGCTACTCTCTTCCCCTTGAACTAATTCTAACCCTCTCTGCAGTTCGAGAGGGCTCGTGGACGAAGAAAGTCGCGTGGCTTCAAGGTCTAAGCTCTGGTACCGTGGCATGGTCGTCTTCTTTCTTGTATGCCACTATGCCTCGTAGCGATCACTATGCGAGCATGATAAAACTGAATGCATTTAATTATGCAAGACATAAACATCCACCATACCTAAGAGGAACATGTCTACTTTGTCTTTTTCGCCTTTGCCTCTGCCTTGATATTCTCAACAAGTTTGTCGATCAACTCTTCCATCTCGCGCGCGACTTGATCGACAGGAGGAACATTTTGTAAACCAGTCCCCTGCATCTCGTCTGTGCGCAACGTCGGGTGAATATAAGTCTCGCCAACAATCTCCCATGCCACGTCCTTGGGCGCACGCTTGATCCTTTCCTCGTTCAATTTCTTGCACAACGCACCACCTCCGCCGTAGAAAAAGGCAAACGCTAGTCCGACCATCCACAGACCATACCAGTTCATCCGGCTCCACGCTTCGAGCGATGGTTTCCAGTGCCACAGCAAGAAAGGCGCCACCATAAAATTGAGGATTAAAAGCGTCGTGATCGTCCCAAGGACGTCATAGATCATCTTGAATAGCGTTCGAGGCGGAGCAGGGAGCGTGATACCGTGCTTTGCGAGTGCATCGGGGAGCTTAGGTGGGAGCATTTCCAGTGGCGAAAGGAAGAGCGGGCGAAGGTACACGCGTGCGAGGCGGGCGGCGGTTTGGACGAATCCGGCAATGAGGAAGGTGAGGTAGTATCCGCTATACGTTCCATGCCAGACGGCACTTGTGAGGAAGGTGAGGATGGTACTTTGGAATCCCGGCTTGCGACCTTTGGGCGTGATACGCTTGTAGACACACTCCCGCAGCCAGATATTTGTGCGAATGTTCCACGAGTCGAGCAGGATCTTGAGGTTGGGAGCAAATTCGACCCAGGGAATGTTGAGATTGGCAATGTCGTCCCATGTGCTGCGACCTTCTGAGTCGTAGCCACTGAATCCAAGACCAGTCACGATACAAGCTCCCTATGCAGAATTAGATCGCAGAAACCACAAAGGGGATGTCTACCTCGGATAGTTTCCAGACTCCGTAGTATTTTGTGCGCTCAACAAAGCCGATGAATTGGACGATGAGAAGTCTATCGAACAATGAGCGAGAATCCCCACGAACCAAGACAATCTTACCTCGTAATCAAATTATGGTTGAACCAGTCATCTTGCAAGACACGATAAAAGTTGAACATGGGAGAAAGGAGAGTGTAGAGCCCGAGAAACACGAGTCCAAGAAGACCGCGTTTATACGCTACTCGCTTACGGCCGCGCGGTACATGTCGCTTGGCATCGTCCTCTTTGCATTCATCGAAAATGGTTCCCCTCGTCAAGGCAAGATATGTATTGAGGTCTGAGCTATGCCCGACGAGAACTGCCGGGAAGTAGAACCTTTGAGCCGATCAGCAGCTGAATCAAACCTGATGGTAGGTTCGTACGCATATCCCAAGAACTCGAGTAGAGATGGTTCCTTGGTGATTCTGGCCGCCATTTGACCTTTATCGAGCTCCTACACTGACGTTACTAATCTGTCACGTCCAAGGATGACCAACCCACCTCTGCTGGTCGTCGTCCGTCCCATATACTCCATGCATATGAGGTAAGCTTGAGTGTGAGGACCATCTGGGGACCCGTAATATCAAAGTCTCCCCAGTTGACCTTGTTCAATGTTCGATAGATATGGCTATCGCTAGGTTAGGGAAAGAAGTCACACTGAGAGTAACGTACTTGATGAACAAGTGTCCCATTACAACTCTATGGAATGTCAATAACGCAAACTCGAATGCGCCATGTCATACCCAAAGACAATCCAAGGCATGTTTTTCGACCTGTCAAACTTGGCGATAAAGAACGTAGCCAGCGCACTTGCGAGCAGCTGGAGTCCTCCAGAGTAGAGTTTGAAGAACCCAAACATGTAGTATCCCGAAATGGAGAGGTTAAACACATGCTTGAGCAGTGCATTTCCTTTAGGCAGACGTATAAAGACGTTGGCCAGAGGGTAATCAATCAAGAGACAAAATATAAGCTAAATGGAGTAGTTTAGATGGTTGGCTTTGTGTACAGATTAAAAACGAAACCTTGAGTTGGTCTGGAGTCGCTCCCACGGCGTCCGCGGCACTCCGGAAGAATCCATCTATATCCAGCGGAACTCCCTTTCCAGCGTACGTTGATGCCATGATCCCAAACGCCGCTACAAACTAAAAGGGCGGGTCTATGATGCCACGTTCGTCGTGTAAAGGCGCTCTCGTTGCAGGGTCCAAAAGTGTTAGGAAAAATAGAGCAAAATGTTTGTTGGTGTCGTGAGATGGAGGAGTTGGCCGGGTCCAAAAGCAAAAGCCCGCCTTCAGGGTTCGACCCACACCATACCTGTCGTCCTCCGGCAAGCGAAAAGCATGGCAGCCCCAGATGCAACTCGCGAAGAAAGTCCACCAGTGGATGAGGAAATCAACTCCGTTCCCTATTACACGACGTTTGCTGCCCGCCGAATGACCGTCAGTCACTCTCGTTGGAGCGCGGTTGGACACAAAAGACCGACAAATATTGCAGCAACCACGATGGAACGAATACAGGAACCAAATGCCTAGAATTGTACAGGTGACGCCTCATGGTGTTCAACGGAAGACGGTCCAGTGGGTCGCATGGAGCTGCGACGGCAAAAGACTCGCTTCTTGCGGTTACGAGAAGAGTGTGCGACTATGGAACCCAGAGAAGAGTGTATGTCATCCCTTTGGATGAGATCTTTGGTCTGATCTATCTTAGACTGAAGTCAGAAGCACTGCGAGTCTCAGCGGAGGACATACCGAGCATATTGACCAAGTTGCCTGGAGTCCAGTGCACAAGGACTTGCTATGCTCATCCAGCTCTGGGGATAGACGCGTGTGTTTCTGGGATGCTCGGCGTAAGTCACAACCTAATCCCTCGAGCACGTTTAAACCGGTGGACAGAATCCAAAGTCATCCAAAACATTCGCCTAGATGGATCACCATGGCAGATTGCCTACTCGCCCGATGGGAAATCTCTCCTCACAGTTGGCAATGATGGCGGCCGCACTTTCTGTCTCTTCCAACATAGCAAGGACGGAAAAGACTCGTGGACAAAGCTCGAAGCTCCGAAGCACAATTTGGAAACAGAGGCGAGCTGCTTCGACTCGTGCGCTTATGCAACTAATGCATCCTAGTCGATCATGGATATTTGCTGGCTCAATTCTGGAACTGCATTGGGTCTTGGATGTGCAGATGGCTCTCTCCGAATCGTCGATTACCCAACATTCAAAGACATACACATTCAGACGTGCCATAACGGGCAATGTAACACCGTTGACGTCCATCCTCGTGGAAAGTGAGTCGCCTCACTGATGCCACACTTGCACTAATCAGAGAAGCTACGTTGTGACCGGTGGTAACGACGCCATTCTAGGCATGTGGGATATGCAAGAGTGGATATGCGTTCGCACGTGTAGTCCTTATGAGTGAGTCCGCATTCCCACGTTTACCCCATCTGCTCACTCTACTTGGGCACCAGCGAAACTGTCAACTGGTTACGTTTCTCGCATGATGGAGAGTGGATTGCTTCAGTCGTGGCCAAGCAAAAAGAGATTACCTTGGTAGGTGACACTCTCAAGATACACCAACAATTCTGAATGTCTTGACTAGGTCAACTTCGAAACGGGAGAAGTAGGTCATCGGATCAAGATGTCGGGCGAGGTCAACTGTTTGGCATGGCACCCATCCAAGCTCCTTTTGGCGTCATGTGGAGACGAAGATGACAAGAATAATGTCGGTTGGGTATCATTCTTCAACCCTCCAGCGTGATCAATTCGTCGACATCAAAAAAGATTGATATTCACTGTTCTATTGCTACATTTCTACCAAGATCACATTACCAAGATATACCAAGATCCAATATCAAGATTCAAAGTCCGCTCGTTTGCACAAGCTTAGAGCATCTGAGCGTTGTAGAACGTGTTGAGATTCGAAAGGCGCGTTGCACTGAATTCGTATCCAGACGGCGGTCGTACGACGACCGTAGGCAGCTTCTGCCCTTGGATCAAACGACTTCGCGCTCTTGCACTATCCGTGCGAGCCAGCGGGCTCAAATGTGCCTTGACAGTGTTCTCCTTTTCTTTGAAGAGCTGATGCTGGCGCTTTGGTTTCGTCTTCTCTGGCAAAATGTTGAGTGTTGGCTTCTGCTGTTCGTTATTACTCTCCACAACTCGAACGGCATGATCGGTCAGGATGGTCGAGAGACGATTGATGGCAGGCATGTATTCCACTCGAGATGGGACTGTAGCCTGAACCACCGGAGCCGATCCCTCTTGAGGCGTGGTAGGAGAAGATGGCTTCTTACTTCTCGACATGTAGAGCGTCTTGCTATCTTTGGGAATGTGCGTGCGACGCCGTGAAGCACGTGCACGATTTGCGCTCTCGAGGGGAGTGTAGCGTCTCGATTTGGTCTTTTGACGAGTCACTCCGGATGAACGGAGATTAAGAGGACGCGTAGATGTGGAGGAGTGTTTCAGAGAAGAACGCTTATCGCCCTCAGAGACGCTTATAATTGATTTCGCCTCAGAAGGAAGAGCTCGACTCCCCGAGAGTCTTGATGGAGCGTTCAATTGTCCAGACGTGTCCATGTTTTGTCCAGGGCCAGTCAAAATCTCTGGTAAGTCGGGCGTGTCGTAAGGAGTCTGTGGAGGCAAGCCACTGGCGCTCGAGCCTCTCACTGAGAAGCTCGGAAGACTGAACCATCGTGAGAACTTGTAGAGGTGCATTTATACCATGTACGTACGAAGGGATGCTACGGAGGCGGTGCAGCTTGTCGCTTTTCTTAAAATGAGGTGTCGAGTGAGCGTCTGGAGCTGATAACTCTTGAAATGCGGGTACCGGTGTCGCTTGGTTTGCCTGTACATCTGTGTGATTGTCGAGACTTTCGTGGTATTCAGATGCGTATCCAGAGTACTGTGACTCGCTATCAACCTCCGACGGTATATCTCCAATGTCGTTATTGCTGAGGTCCATCGACCTATCGTGTTCGGCAGGAGTAGGTGGAAGTGGAATAGACGGCGGAGGAGTTGGAAGATCTACTAAGGTTAAGCGAGTCGCTCTTACGCCAATAGGACGCATACCTTTCGGAAGTGAGTTTAAACGAATCGTCCGAGCAGACACCTTGGGCCGTTTCTCAGCCATCAGCACCATTGGCAAAGAGGTGACCGAATCTTCATTGCGCAAAAAAGGGGGCGTCGATTCTGTCGTCATCGTTTGGCCCATCCAAGGTACGAGGGCAATCTCGTCGACATCCTCGTCTGATATGGTCAATCCTTGCATTGAACGAGGGTTGGTAGACGGCTCGTTCAAAGGAGGTGCTAGATCAACTACCTCGTCACGAGGAGGTAGGACGGATAGTTTGGGATACGGGTTGAGAAGGCTGATTGCGCGTTCCGTCCTTGAGAGGCCATCCACAGCATGCCGTTTCTCAATCCAAATGTCGCCGCTACGCCTCCCTTCGACCACCGTATACGATCCTGATTTGCCTCGGACACGAAGGTGCGTGGGATTTGTGTGAATAGGGAGAGTCGCAGACGAACTGGATGTCGGTCTTGTCCTGGTCACCTCTTTCGGAGGGAAGGGATACTCCAATGCAAGGGGAAGTGGAGCCTTGAAGACGAACGAAATCAAGAACAGAATGGAAGGTGTACAAATTGAGATGATCAACAGGATACCCGCCGCTGTGAGCTGTTGGTCAAGTCCTGCTCGAGCGAGAATCAAATATGGAATAGCAAAGATCTGTGGCGAGTTAGAATGTCCATGCTTCGAATGCTCATACGTACGTATGGAATCCAGATTATGCCTAAGCTCAACGCTATTCCTGTGACACTCACAGAAAAACTGCTTGGAGACGGTGCCGAATCGGAGGTAAGAGTACTAGTGGATGTAGAGTCGACGAGAGCTGTCACCGGGAAGACAGCAGTGGTGGACGTAGTAGGTAGGATTACTGCTTTCCTCCTCTGCTTGGGCGAACTTCGAGTCGTCGGAAAGGAGAAAGAGCTCATCGTCTCTCGGCTCCCACTGTACGACGTCAACCAAGAGTTTGTAGAGCCAGTGGGTGACGTGTTACGAGGAACATCGAGTGGAATGCTACGTTGATATGCTGATGGTAAAGGAGGAACCGGAGGGATGATCGGAATAACGTCTCGTCCGTTGGAGTCAGTGGTACTGCGGAGGGTACTGGGAAGTGAGTAGTAAGGGGTGTGGCGACCTCTCGTATTGTTCGTCTGGCTCGTTGTAAATGACCAAGCTGAGAGCGATCGTCGCAGCGAACCCTCGACTGATGTCACCCACGACGAGCGATCCTTGAGAAATTGAATGTCACCAGTATCAAAGGACTGTCTTCGTTTCCTTCGAGTCGCTTCGAGCCACGAGAAAGAGTCACTCTCCCTCTCAGCACGGCGAATGATGCGAAAAGTGGATCGAAGGATGGAAATCAACATCAAGGTCTGCAAAGTGGCGACGATGGAGATGTAAGATGCGATTCCACCAAATAGAGAGGTCAACTCGAATGCAGCAAGGCTAGCTGCAGTACCAGTGCCCGCAGCTGAGAGAGCGACAGATGGTGCCCACAAGAAGGCTTGAGTCCTTCCATAAGAGATCGGGCGGCGAAGTCGAATGTGCAAGAGGGAGATGAAGAGGATGACCACAAGACAAGATTGGCGAGCCGTAAGTGCGATCCAAAGAAGCGCGGCCGAGAAGGGGGAGATGGTCACCTCGGAGATTGTCATACGGTGCTGGTACTGATAGATAGCTTGGACGAGAAATGATAGGACGGAAAGAACATCAAAGATGCCGAGGCAGATTTGGGCATGGTCGTTGGGGGAAAAAGTGGCCTTGCAAGGAAGCTATGCGAGCCATTAGCGACAATATATTTGAAAGAAAGGTGGAGCTTACGCGTCGTTTGGGAACCAAGCAAAACCAGGAATCACTTGGGCAAGGATTCGAAACAAGATGAAAGTGGTTACGATGAAGGACAACAGGCCGCCTATACTGGCAACGGGCAGAGATATTGAGCCCATGATGCTGTTCTAGTGTAGAAAGCGTCGAGAGGCGCGTCCGGGACACCAAAAGGACGCGTCGCGCAACTTTCAGCAGCGCGCAGAGGTCGTTACCCAGTGGACGCTGTAGTGGAAGAAAGAGAGATTAGAAAGACGTCAACAGCGGAGATTGAAAGTGGAGGCCAAACGCGCAAGCTCTCCATCGATAGATCCACTCGAGCCGTCACGCCAACTGATAGAAGCTCCAATATGTCCGGGAGAATAAAAGTCCTGTTTCTTGATTTGATTCAATCAATCGAGACCCCTGAGGCTTCTTGGGAGGCGATTACGAGCATTACAACTCGTGTGACCAGTTTATAACTGAATAAATGGGGTCTTATGAAATGTCTGTTACTGAAAGGCAGCCTTAGGGCTCTGAAGTTTGGTCTCGACTTTGACGTATTCAGAGGTATCCATGCTACTGGTGTTCACCCATAGATTTCCGACATTTCCAGATCGAATGTTTCTTTTCTGCAACTTGACTCGATTTTGTCGGGATACCCTGCGGTCTTGGTGGCGGCCAACCAACGTTGACACGCTCCCTTGATGGCGTCTCAGACCGTCATCGACTTGACCAACGATGACAAGTCGAAACAGCCTGTTATCGACCTTACACGAGACTCTAGCGTGACTCCTGCACCGTCTCGTTTCCAATCTCCAAGCTTAGCAAATGGTCGCAAGTCAAAGGACGGAGCATCGCGTCAAAAGGGCAAAGAGCGGAGGAGAAAGAATAATAACAAGCAATCAGAGGCACCAGAGTTGGCTCCGGAGGCTAATGAGCCCGCGAAGACAAAGTCTTTGGCGGAGCGATTACAAGGCAGCGAGTCCAACAATAAAAGGACAGCGAATACGAGCTCAAAGCCACTCTCGAAACGAAAAAGACGGGAAAGTATCGATTCAACAGCTACAGCTCACGCTACCCACGATGAATCCAGGCCTCGTCCACCAAAACGCCAGAAATCCGACAACACCAAGCAAAAGGCTATTCACAATGCTACATCCTCTGCACCTCTACGCAAGGCCAATGGAAAGACTGATAGGAAGGCAGTCGACGCGTCGGACAATCTCCAGGCTCCAGGCTCTTCTTCCAAGAAGGAACAGGAGGGTGATTCAAGAGAGGAAAAGGGCGAGAAGAAAGCGTCTAAATCCAAAAAGTCGAAGAGTAGACGGTCCTCGCAATCTCCGATGCCACCCTCTGTCGAGCCAAAGCTGGAGAGCAAAAGGAAAACAGCCCCGCGCGCTCGAAGCGCTAGTGTACCCATCTCACCAACTGGTTCGAGCCTCTTCTTCGTCGATGTCCAGCCGAGCGTGGAGAACAAGCATATCGAAGAACCCGTCAAGTCTGTTTACCGCCTCGAATCTGGCGATTTGCTGCTACCTGAGCATGTGCTCCTGGAGACAGTCGAAGAGGCCATCATGACTCCGGGAAACGAAGTATTTCCTCCACCAACACCTGGCCTGAGTCAGAGCGACGAGGACGAGATTGCCATCGTCGACGACAGGGTACGCTGTCACTCACAAGCTTACCGTGTTCTCACTTTATAAAAGGGCATCCGTCGATACTGGGAGCCTCAAATAGAGGCTGCTGAAGTCGAGGAGTGCAGAGCCTGTGGGCAGTTTCACGCTTCGAAACTATGTATTGGAACCTCTGTTGTCAGTCAATCTCCTCTGACTCTCACCGCTAGCGCTCATTCTCTTCAGTGCTTTACGTGCGGCTCTACTGCACACACTGCGCGACAGTGTCCGTTCAAGACAGTCTGCTTTCGCTGCAGGCGAACAGGCCATATACGCGCTGTATGTCGTACATTTCAGCTCAGCAAGTCTCTTATACTGCTATAGGACTGTCCAGTTCCGACTGCGGAATTGCAGCGAACTTGGGATTGTGATCTTTGTGGATCTCAACAGCATGGAACTCAGGTACAGAAAGCCTTTACTCGTCCTGCATACGCCTTAAACTGTGTAGACGTGCTCGCGAAATTGGAGGATATACAAGTACCGAGACAGCGAAACCCGAGACAGGGACATAGCGACTCGGCTTGCACTGAAGGATCTCGTCATGGCCGGAGATGAATCCGTAGACGAAGAGAAATTTGTCGGATTAGAACCGTGGTGCTACTCTTGCGGGATGAAAGGTCATCTCGGGGATGTGAGTGAATGCCCATTTCTCGTAACATCATTGACCGTCATCTAGGATTGTAACAAAGTAAACACTGACGACCGACCATCCGATCCATCCGCATTTGGGCAGTGGAACGTGCTTTACGGACCGTTTGCACCTCGCTACCGGCGGGTCGCGGAAGAAGTTGCAAGCACCAAAGGATCTCTCAGACCCGTCGTCTTTGGAGACCAAATTCTCGACGAAATGACACTATCCTTTGATCCCTCGCAACAACGCTTCGAGTCCAAGGTTTTTGGCAACCTGCCTCTTCGACCAGGCGAATCAGGCAGACAGCGTGAGCGGGAAAGAATGGCTCGCTCGAGGGTGGATGATCGGGATGAAGAGCAAGATTGGTTTTCGAATCGAGTTGAACGCCCGTCCGGATACGAGCGAGATCGCAACTCCTTCAGAGACAGGGAGAGAGCGCGGGACCGGCGACGACGAGACGATCGTAATCGAGAAAGAGATCGAAATGAAGACCGGTACCGCGATCGATATCCTCCTCGACGGGATGACGACAATACCAGCCGTCGTGGCCCCGAGGATAGAAAAGGAGGACGGTCGAGTCATAGACCAAGATCCCCTTTGATACCTCCACCACCTTTACCTCCTCCAGCACAGCAAGCGCAGCCGCGACATGTCTATCCGACCTCTCATGACATGGCCGCAGGCTATGAGACGCAGCCGGCGAATGGACTGAGCATTCGGGGAGCTGCTGATCGCCACCGCGCTTCATCTCATTCGCAGACTAACAGCCAGCGGCCGCGAGACGACCCCCACGAGCAAAGGCAGCACCACGGCCGAGAGCGAGACCGACGGCGGAAGGATGACTCTCGAGGGAATAGTCGTAGATGAACAGTCTTTTTTCTTATTCCGCTTTGATTTTTTTTTACTGGTCGGACATGTCCGGTTGGAACCCTTATTGTTGCGAATGCTCTGCCGTGGAAACATAGCATTCCCTTACCTGGCCGTATGAGCGCTAATCAGCCACTGTTTCCATCCCGTTTATTAGCCATCAAGGGGGGCTTATATTCATACATAGGGTCAACCGCCAAAGGGCGCCTGACCTCTTTCTCCCTTCTCTCTCAACCTACGGTCCATCATGCCGCAAAGGACGATGCCCGGAGCGTCCTGGGGACAAACCGAAGCCCCTCCATCGTACGAAAATGCGCTTACACCGCTGGAGTTTGAGCAAAAAACGGCGAGCGTCGTGCAGCAGTCGCTTCAAGAAGTCCGACACCACGACTCTGGGCCCGCTGACAATGGCAAAAAGCGAGCGACCGAATTCAATGAATTTGAAGATTGGGATGATGCAAAATTCGAGGCTGCGGCGGCAGCCTATCGCGCTCGACAAGCCAGGCAGCAGAAGAACACGAGTTCTTCTGGCGGCACGTCCTCCTCGACGGGTATGTCCTGGATGTCCTCTTTTTATGTATTTGCTAATGCTCTTTCTGCCCTTTAGATCGTACACAATCGCCCAGGGGTGAGCCATCCAGCACCTCGCAGCAACCTTCGGGGAGCGGGTACGAGCCGAGTTCGTCCCAAAGTAATCCTGGACAACTCCCTTCACATTCCAAGGCTGATTTGGTCAGCCCGAGGGGCTTGCCACTGCGGCCGATAGACATTTACAGTGAGCCTGGGCCCGCCCCGTTGCCAGCATCGGAGTACCCAGCAGATGTAAAGGATCCACGTTTCTGGATGGAAAAGCAGCCCGAAGAGCACCATGGACGCCCGAGTTTGGAGGGGCCACCGCCGTTCACGTCCATGGCTTCCCCAACTTCTACAGAAGAGGAGTCCGCGCCACAGGCAGAGGCGATTCGCGGATCTCGAGACAACTCTATGGGATCTACGACCTATGGCAACGTTCCCCCACCACCACCGATCTCTCGAGCGCAAATGACCGCGACTCCGCCAGCACCGACATTCCACTCACCACAGCGTTACTCGGAGATACCTCTTTCTACAACTACTTCGCATCATTATCAACCACCTCAACGCCACTCGGATATTCCTTCGCCGTTGCACTCGAACCCGCCTCGGCCGCAGACAATTTACCGAGAACATCCGCTCGGACCCGAAAGGAGTACACTTTATGGAGAGCCTTACTCTCGCTCTAGAGAGCTGTATGCGTCCGCCAACTCGAACATGGGTGGACCCACTATTTCCATCGATTTGCGAAAGCTCCCACTTCATAATCAATCTTCTTCACTAGACTCACCAGGGGATAGCGTAACTCATACCTCGTTCTATTCGTATGTTTTTCGATTGCACAAGGGAGCATTTTCTGACCTCGAGTAGATCCTCTGTGTCTGCCTATCTAACCAAGCGTCCGTTGCCACAACCAAGACGAACGGCGACGACGCAATCCCAATATGATGGTTACGTTCAGCCCAATTCAGCTTCAACACCGAGCACGGCGTATTCTTCACCGGCCTATGGACAACCCACATATAGCAACTACAATCCTTCGAATGGGTCTATGCCTCCCTTTTCAAATCAATACGGCGCGCCTGCCGTATACCCAAATCATCAGCAAGCGCAACCGTATATGAATACCTATCAATCGCCTCTACCGCAGCCGGCTCAGCAGTTCCAGACTCCCGTGTTCCATCAACAGACACCAGGGAATCAAAACTACTGGCCATCACAGCCTGGACATTGGTCTTCGGCTAATTATGGACGTCCCTAACTTAATTTTGATCTCGCACCAAGGACTTTCTGTTCTTTGATCTTGGTGCCCTCTGTGGCCCTTGTTAGACATGTATACTAGAGCCGTGTATAGTACTTATGCATGCATTTCATCGAACTAAACATGTTTAGGTGCAGTTAGTTGTGCCTTGAACACAACCGCTTTCCTCATGCTTGCCTGGTGCTCGTTGCCTCCTTGCAAACTATATTCATAGAAGCAATATGGAACTATACAGGCTATGCGGGCGAGGACTTTGGGCTGACAATGACGTAGAGAGCATTCTCGTCTGCCGGTACCGTGGCCTCGTTGAAGCGTAGATATGGGATTTTGGCTTTGTCTTCCTTTCTGACCGGATAGATGTCCTCCACCGTCCAAGGCTCCTTTTCCCAGACCTTTTCAAGGTGCTCCCGAATGCTCCGGCAATCCTGTGGGCAGCAAACTGGACTGCCCGCTAGAGGTACGTCTGAACAATTTATAAGCTACTAGTACTATAACGCATTGATATTCACTTACCAACAGCAAACGGTTTCTCGTCCTCGCCATTCTTCACTGTCACGACTGTGTACCAACGACGTCCCCCTGAGATAGCAATATTGATGAAGTATATCTGAGAGATGTCTACGGATATCTCTCCGTCCCCATGCAACCGCCACAGCCGTTTAGAACGATCATTGATGGATGCGGGAAACTCGCCCCATACCGCGAATGAGAAATTTCCTGGTATTTTATTCGTCTTGTGATACTGAATTAGTGTGTAATTGACCTCGTATCCATTAGTAACATGCTTAGCTGTAGAGTGTTAGTTGTTATTCTGTCATTTTGCATACTTACGAAGAGGAATAGGGTCTTTACTATGATCGTCCATATTGTAAAGCTGTATATCTTGGCGTGAAACCTTAGAATTTTGTCCTGACCCCAGGCTTGCAGATAATTCCAGCATGTTAACTTCCTGCGCATCCTCTTTCTTGGCATTTGAGAGGTCCATTTGATCATGGCCTTCGTCGGCCTTGGAGAAAGTGTCGATATTACATCGCTCTCTGGCATTGACTGCACTTACACATAGTAATGGAGCATACTTATCGAAAACGGCTTGTTCTTCTTTGTACCTTGGTCCAGCGCTAGCCATGGGGTCCCGGTCACGGTGCCGCTCCTCTATTTTTAATAAGCCCTCGTAGATAAGTTCAAGCGCTTTCTTGATGTTTAATCCACGCTTTAATCCACCGTTTGGCGACTTCGGTTCCGGAGGGTTTGAGACACCGTTTGTCAGATCGCCTGCTTGCCTATGGGTCGTAGTTGCCAGGAGCCTGATCTTGCCGCATAACTGGTATATGCCCATTTCCTTCAGCACCGGGGGCATCGTGGTGGTGGTCAGGCGTGTGTGCCAGCCTCCCGATCGATAAGCTCTTTGTCCACCATCTCGCTCGAAGGTTGCTTGTTGACTACTCACTTCAAGGCAACCAGTTCATTATTACATATGTCTCTGTTCAATCTGAAATTTACTAGCTAAAATGGCTGAAAATAGAATCGCTTCGTCGAAGATCCGTGTCGCTGCGGGTGCTTCTTCAGTTTCAAAAGAAGCGAGTGGTTCACTGATTCATGTTCGACAATAACGATATTATAGTTGCGGGTCACCGCTCCTTCGCCAATCCCGCCACCTCTACGGATTATTACAGCGCATACGAGCAACCTGATAGACAATTTGGGTGAAAATCCTTTCTTCAGACTGCAACTATACCACATTCTACTATGCATTCGGCATATCACGTACAATCTCGCTGAGACCATCAACACGACGGATTTTGAAGACATGACATGTAGCGATGAACAACACAAGCAGATAATTAAGATCAGAATGTAAGTACTCTCTTGTATGGCTAGACACTTCTTTAATATATGAAGGACGCTCAGCGGTATTCAGAGTGTTATGCTTGACATCAAGCGGGCCCAGTCAAAGACTATTAGCTTCAAACAATTCCAAACTACCATTTACAATCTATTTGATGGCCTTCGGTCGCAAGAACTCGCTGGAGCTGAGGCGGTAAATCAATCGGCCGAGCTCTTCGAAGCGCTCAAGGTATCTGATTGGATAGAAATAGCCGCATTGCATGAGTATGCCTTCACCCCACCGCCCACTCATATCCGACACTGACGAATATAGAAGAAAGTATAGATTGTCAGATACTTCTCTTGGTCCAGGATTTCCGTCAATCACTTCCACATACACACCGCGTGTCGAGGCCGAACAACAACTCAACGAAGCTGCCTTCCGGAATGATCGCCCAACCGGAAAGAATGTCATCGTCGTCTCCGGTTCACCTGGGAGCGGAAAGACACAGTTGGTTCTGCATTTCGTTCAGCAGAACCGCAAAAAGTGGGTTGGTGACTTGGTGGTCTTCACGCTCTGACGGGTGTTAGGTTCGTCGCGGCCTACTTCATTGATAGTTCCTCCGATAAACTGGTTAGGGATGGGTTCAAGAAATATATCCAACCGCCTGGAATCACGGACCCTCAGGAAGGCCTTCGCTATCTCGAACGCTCTCAAGCACCCGGGAAAGGGCCATGCTTAATCATATTTGATAATCTCGCGTCCTCTGTCGATATTAACCCCTATCTTTCAACCTCGGACCATTTCCTCGTCCTCATCACGACACAAGCACAACTGTACCTCTCACCACGTGCTACGGTGTATCTCGGAGAGATGACGCCGTCCGAAGCCAAGGAGCTGCTGGAACTTCAGCTAGTTTCACGCCTGCATCTACAGATACCCTGAAGAGGATAGGAGATGCCCTTGGAAATCAACCTGCCGCGATCACTTGCGCGACAGCATACATGAATGCGTCAGGTACACCCCCAGATACCTACCTATCGCGTCTGCAACCGGAGCTTATAGCAGAGAGGACTCGTTCCGGAGATTTCCACACGCCAATGTATGCAGCTCTCACCGTCTCATACAACACCATCTCAGAAGGTGCTCAGCAACTTCTACTCCTTCTCTCTTGCTTCGTTCCCGTCAGATTCCCTCTTCTCCAACTTGTCAATCAGGCAGCTAGTACCGACTTCGACTACAAGATGTACCCAATGGTGCGGAGAAGCGAAGAAAAGACCAGAGGCACAGTATCTCTTCTTCAGCAAATCTTTTGCGCGAAAGGGAGCTTTGACGAAGAAGGGCTACGCCGGGAGTACCAAGGCTTGAAACAATACAACTTCATCTCCGACGCCAAAGCTGGAGACTTGGTTTTGACCTCTCTCCATCCAGAGGTCAAGTCCTGGGTTAGGAGCTGGATCAATAAACCAACCGAGGAGGCATATCAAGCAGCGGCCACCCAACTCCTCGGATGCTCGCCTAAGCACAAAGACCCAATGGACCAGTACCTGAATCCACAGATAATGGAGCTTGAATCCTCCTTTGACACCCTCCGCACCAACGACAAGGCCTCCTTTGCCAGAGTTCTCTACCGCACTGGGGATCACGGGAAGTCTCTCCAGCTCTTCAGGCAGGTGATTGAGGACCTGCAACGAGATCTCGGACAAAACCACGAGGACACTCTAGAAGCACTTGTCGAGCTTGCAAACGTTGAGCACGCCAACAAAAACTATGCTGATGCCAAGACGCATAGGGAGGCTATCAGAAAGTGGAGACGTGGACGCCTTGGGCCCGACCATCCGAAAACACTAGAGGCAGAGGGATTGCTGGCTGAGACCTGTACCAGCCTCGGGGAAAATGCAGAGGCCGTGAATCTGTACAGACGGATTTTGGAAGTGAGGAGAGGGATTCTGGGCGACGACGACACCCTTACCCTTATGACGAGGGCAAAGCTGGCAGACGTCTATCATGCCTCAGGTAATAAACACGAAGCTCTGGCCCTCAGAAGCGATGTCTATATTCGACGAGAGAATGCACTCGGTCCGAATGACGCAGACACTATTCTCGCTGCTAGCAATCTTGCCGTTTCCTGCTATAGCCTTGCTACGTCCAAGAGCAGGGGAAATGTAGCTGAAGAAAGCGAAATTGGAGAGCTGCTCTCCCAGGCAGAGAAGCTCCAGGTCCAGGTTCTACAGTATCGAAAGACAGCCCTCGGAGTCTTGGATCCCGAAACTCAACTTGCCATGGGGAATCTGATGTGGACATACTATGAACTCGACAAAAGGACAGAAGCGGAAGAAGTGGCTCAAATCTTATATGATGCTACCAAGAGTCTATATGGATCAAATCACACCTCTACTCGACGAGCCGAACTTGCTCTAGCTCTTTTCCGGAGAGATCTCTCATCTGCCAGAGCGATTAGACGGGGCCTCAATGAGAACCATCCAGATTATGAGCATGCGGTAAACGTTGTGGAAACAATAAAGGCGAACAGGTCATTCTTCCGCCGGTTTCTCGACTTTATGTAAGTTGCCCGTCGTTGATTCTCGCATTCTGATCTGCTTTCAGGCTGTAGCTGCTTGTAGGACTAGTTTGGGCTTAACTATGTACGTTTCGAAATACCAGTGTTCGTTTCCGCGATCTTCTCACAGAAGCGGCATGGCATCTTGCGAACAAGTGATTAGGTACGTCTTGTGAGCATATGGGGTTGCCTATTTAGATTATTCCAAGTTCGAGCGAAGACTTCTAAGCGATGCAATTCCTTGAGGGTGAACCGATCCCTCGGCATCGTGCCTCGAGGATTCGAACCTACAATTATTGGGCCTTAACGCCTTGTAGATGTATGGATGATATATCACATTTGATGGTGGGTAAAATTGTCTATCATCCATGGCGCTCTACATGCGTTCCTTTTGGATACGAGGGTCGTAGATCCTCAAACGGCTACGAGAAGGAGGGAGGGAGGAGGCGAGTGCAGTCGTTGGGCAGCCTTAGCCCTCTAACGTAGTCTCCGTTACCTCATCCCTATGCAAGTTAACGAACGCACTCGCCGTTCAAAGTTACGCCTTTACCACCCCGCCTGCCCGGCGCATGACCCAATCCATCATCAATGACACCCGACACACAATCGGTAAGACGAGAGCGAGTAGCACTAAACCTATCAGACCTCTCTCTCTACACCTCGTACTGAAGCCCCTCTCATCATCCTCAACAAAACCCACAAACCAACATCGCAAAGCCCATGTGAAAGAGAATAATGCAGATAATTAGCCTAGTTTCATACGTGCGCGATCCCGTTCGGCACAAATACATCGACAAGGCAGGACTAACTGTTCACATCGGCATCTATGGGTGTTCCATCCGACATCTTGACATCTCGTAGATTCGTTTCTTTGTTGGTTTGCATCCCTTTCTCCGATCTAGTTCGTGTGGTGTTTGTAGACCGTTGGAGGATGTCAAGGTGAATGCGATGAGAAGGTGAAGCAGCCGCCGTCAAAGAGGTTATTGTTAAAATCTTTTCTTGGCTTGATTTGTAAGTTATTCGTTGTCAATTTTTCCGCACTCTAATTTGCACACAGTCAATCCTTCAGATGACTAGTTACGTTCAATATGCTACCCGGCTTGTCTATGTGGCCTCATTACAGAGCAGGAACCCTGTTCTAGTGAACGAAGGATTAGGTGCTAAGGCTTTTGAGTATAGGGGTCGAGTGTTTGGGATAGAGTCTGAGGGTGAATTGGAACTTGAGCTCAACTCGCTGAATGACCGATTCCTACCCTTTCTGCCCGTTAAAACGCTTCAATTACAACATGTTGCTGCCGGAAATCTCTCCAGAAACTGTCGCGGTGTTGGAGATCGAGATCACTCTAGGCCTGGGCCTAGCCTCCTCAATAATTTCAATCAGAGAAGACAGGCTCTGAGCGCCGTACAAGTTATATGGAACCCATAAACCAGGATATGATACCGAAACCCTAAGAACAGCGTAGAAAGTCCTGCAAAAGCAACCATCATCCGTGATAATTGGCTCAGAAGACTGCGAGCGACCCATTATGCCTCTTATACTTTTTCTCACCTTTCTCAAGGACAGAGTTCTCAACAAGCTCTACATATCTGGCGATAGCTTTCGTTTTTGTACCAGATGGATTTGACCGCGCGCCAGTACCTAGCACACCACCACCACCAAGCAGAGATCAACAGAGCACTTATGGAGCTTTTCCATTTGATTGACATTTTTCTCCAATCCGACGAAAAGGCGCGCGACTCGCTCACCGTATTGTGTTTAGTGAGCAATTACCTACAGCAAAAGGGCGTAATAGGGTCCATGCAAGCAGCCAAGTGCGATGCGAATCAGTCTATCAACTCTAATGGAGACCCTTTGGCCGACTTGGCGGGGCTCATCGCGTCCCAGTCGCTTGTCGCTGGCTCTACCTTAGTGAACTCCTCCAAACGAGCTCCAGCGCAGTCAAGTATTCATCAAGCCCAATTTTTGTCCCCATCATCTATGGGTATCCCGACGCGCTATGAATCGCCAGTCGAACGGGCTGCGACCCAAAGACGCGTGAGAACCACAGAAGAATTGCCTTCCTTCATATCAGTACTACGAGAGGGTGTTCGGGCGTGGCTTACACGACCCACTACGCACGCCCTTCGCAAGTGGACGTATCACAATTCGTCACAAATTGCCCCTCCAGATTCTCGAAAGCGATACGAGAGAACTGGAGTGGGGGATCCTGTTCAGCGTTCCGGACAACCATCTTCAGTACAGACTCATCCCCGGGCAGACGAGATCTCGGAAGATGAGTTTGTCATGGTGGACTATCCTCAAATGACCGATAGACCACTTCCTCGTCCACCAAGTGATTACCATCGTACGTCCTAATTCCCCGGCGCCTTTACTCGCTAATTATACTAGACTGCTCGTCATCCGCCATGGATTCGCCCGGTCGTACAACCTCATACAACGATGTACATCGGTTCGCGTCAGGCCAAACTGATTTATCTAGGGATGATGCTCTCCCAGACAACTCCTCGTCACCTTTTCTGCAAGATATTCAGCAAGTAGATAAGCTTCAGCCACCAACTTTTGTCTACCGACCTCCGACTCCATTACATATACGGCGAGTTTCTGATCCATGGGCACCCAAACATAGGACGCGCTCAGTGGAATCTTCTCCCATAAGGGAGAGACCATCACTATATCCTTCACACATCTCAGAATATGACTCTGTACAGCACCCCCACAAAACCAGCAACCAATGCATATTTACCGAGAGTGTATGCCACTCCATCCCTGGGCCGTGGCACCCCTGTGTCCAGGAAGGAGGATAGCTACTCTTGCCCACGCCAGGGGGGATCCATTTCCGTATCTTCATCATTTAGACGGCCCGACGTCTCGCCCAAATTCCAGACGAAAGATCTCCCACCACGCTATGAAGCTATGGAATTTCCTCTGATGAAGACAGCTTCTCTCCCTGTGCGCTCACGAGCTTTATCACACCCTCAAATCTCCGTTCGGGCACAGAAAAGGTCGATCGGCGTCACTCACTTAATTCTTCCGACACCTCCATTGTCTCTCAAGAGTCAATGTCGACTCTTCGAGACGCAGAGGAACCTGAAGAAGAAGTCGAAGAAATCAAGGTCTTGCCGAGCGGAGAGGTTTTATATCTGAGCGGAGAAGATTTGGAAGAATGGAAACAAGGCGAGGAGATTGAAAGGAGAGAGCGGGAAGCCTGGAAGACATACTCGAACGAGCTCGAGCATGCATGCGAGGGCGTAGCATCGTCTATTCCCGGTGGAATCCTTGCGGACATTGCGCGCAGGCGCAAATCGTTGACCTCTTCGCATAGCGTAGGACTCTGGTCGAGTCGTCGCTCAGGTCGGTAGCATCCAGCCTAGCTTTTCAAAACAGAAACTGTGTTTGTTCATAATAGCCCACTACTTTCGAGTAACACCTTCATTCATGAATTCAGCCCTCGGAACATCAAACAGCTCGATATGATATGAACTTTGATTAACCTCAAGATGCTTTAGGAGATCTGGATCCTCATTTCGGAAATGAATCGTGTCCTCCTGAGCAACATAGCATGAGGGGTGGATTTCTAGCCGAAGCATGAATTGTACCAATTGTGTCGAGTTATTCTGCCTCAGAATTGTAATCTGGATCATTTTGGTTCTCCAGTGAGCCTAGTAAAGTTGATGAGGCCAGTAGATTGCCTTTGCATTTCACCCACCAGCAGCGTTCCGTACACGGAAACTCTAGTATAAACCATGATTACACTACTGTACACCGAATCCAGGGCCTTATCGACTCCTCGAGTGTATGAGTTTCGTAAGGGGTATCACGTCTACGACCTCCCAGCCATCTTCCTTGGCACCAGACTTTTCCAAATCCTTTTCCTTTTCCCTCTTAGAATGGAGACTTCCATCCTTTTTCTTCGCACTCGTACTCGCACCAGCATTCTCCTCGTCTGAACTCGCACCCGAGGGAGAACGTCGCAACGACGGGTCACGGAAAAACTCTCCATCACCCATAATAAACGCACAAGCAGCTTTGAGGCCCGTCGGATTTCCACTACCGCTCGGACCCTGACTTGTACTTGCAAGTCCACTCCGACCCGTTGTCGTCGTCGTCGAGCTCCTGCCTGTACCCGCACTAGTCGGTTCCTCCGTCCTATGTGTACGAGAAGGAGAATCATGTACGACCCATACTGATGAGGTTGATGTGAACCGCTCGCGTGGTGGACGAGGGTATCGAATATCCTGATCACTTCCTCCAATCGTCGACGCGTCTCCGTCGCCGTCTCCGCCTTGATCATACTCTTGTCCGTGTCCGACCTCGGCGCCGCCGACGACACGCGAGTTGGGCGGGTTACCCGGCATACGTGCAAAAGTGATGGTCGGGTCGAGGCCCTGTGAAGAGAGTTGCTCCGTCTCGTTTGCTCGACCATGGTAGTATGCTCTCCGGAGATTGAGTGTCAGGTAGGATGTGCATCTGTGTCATCTCAGCGTTAAAGTACGCGTGAGGGCGAGGGGAGCGGACGTACGTGGAGAGTAATGCCCAATAAATGTAGAGCAGGAAACCGCTGAATTCTGGGGGTAAGAGATGCCAGCTTAGCATGTTTGAGACGGAGACGACGCTGCTGAGCACAAAGTAGATCACGCCGTCACGGGCCAGGACGTGTAGCTAGATGAGTATGGTGAGAGGGATCAAGCGCAGAATGGAGAGTGCACGTACGATGGGTGGTGAAGTTGCATTGGTTGCAGCGATAAACTTGTAGGTTTTGATGATTGTGAGCACGGTCAAGAGGAGCTCGTAGAGAGTCGGTGGGAGAGGCGAGGCGACCATGACTTTTGGGTTGTGATCTGTAGCGCATATTCGCATATACTTGTTGTAAGTCATCGTTGCTGTTTGTCCCGTTAGAATGAAAAGCGTGAGACTAGTGGACAACGTACCGATGACAGATTTGTAGGAAAGATAGGTAAATAGACCGATGACGACCATGATACCCGCCCAGAGTGCCCAGAGTGAATAAACAAGGCGTGGGTGAGACCGCCAGAGAGCCGCGACGCGGATGGTCATTATGCCGGTCCATGATAGATGTGCGAGTGTGAGTCCAATTACGCCGGTACATTTTGTACAATATGCCTGGGAGAAGTCGCCATGAAGGCCGGACATGTCTGCAACCCTCTGCGTTCACACAGACTGTCGACATCGGAAAAAGAGAAAGAGACGGACCGTATACGATGTTGAGGAAGAATCCGAGGCAGACATATCGATTAATAATGTAGAGTAGGTTGGGAAAGGTTGGTCGGAGTGTTGACCAAAAGTATTCGACCTGAAGCAGAAAAGCAGAGGTCGATCAGCTTTTGGGCTTGTGACAAGGCTAAGCCATAAACAGCAGACGAACCTCTTCATCAAACGAGACCAAAATAGAATAGACATAGATGGCTCCAGCTGCAGCGGTGGCGAACCTGGTCATCTGAAGACCCTCCGCACCGGCGAGGAGCTGAGGCATGATTGCGGCGATATCGCTGGGTGTAGTTGCATTCTGAGCGGACATTAAATGCTGGTCAAGTGCATGAAGCGCGTCGCTTGTGTCCTCGAATGTTGGTTGTTGGATGGGAAGGGCCCAAAGGAGAGAGGGGCAAGGGAGCGCAGAAGTTTGTCCGGGGGGGGTGGGTAATCAAAGTAAGACGGGCCATATGGACACATTCACCCACACGGACTCTCTTCGCCGCAATACCCGTCGGCTTGCTGATGGAGCCCTCCAACCTGTTCCTGGATCAAAGCCACCGCTGGGAATGGCAAACTTGACTCCGATTCCGATTTTTGAGACTTTTTTTTCAAGTGGCCAAGACGGAGGATTGGCAAAACATTGATGGAATCTGGACAAATTCAGGGATATTGTGCATGAGAATATAGTCGGCTGGTGGTTGCCGTCTGCAGCTGCTCGCGGGAGAGGTCGTAGCGAGCATGCATCGGGTAGAAGTGATCTAAATCTTAAGTAGCGTTGTAATCCCCATGTAACCTTGCAACCCGGTAACTAGAAGACGATCCACGGCAGCCAGAGTGCCCACAGTCGTACCGTAGGAGCTCCTTTTCCGCAGCGGGCCGTAAGATTCATAAAGCACAATTTGTCATGAAATAGACCGCAAATCTGGACTTGCTCCACTTGACACAGAGCCTCGCCAGCGCATTCTTGGAAATCGACCTTGGAACCAGACCACATTCGAGAGCCCGTTTCCCAGCCGTCCCCCAGCCTTTGCCCTCTTCGTCGTCGTTATTTCCACAAATTCCCCAGTCGTTCGATTCGTCTCTTTAAGTGCTATATAAGCCCTATAGACCGTGCTCCCACTCGACATTTTGCTCGTTGGACCTCCCCACAACTTTTTACATCTTGGTGTACGTGCTCATTTCATGCTTCTCCACGTCTATAGCACCTACGCAACCTCATCTATACTCTTCTCGGTGCTCTATGTCCTTGCCCCCCTACTCTACGTCCAACTCGACGTGATTCTTCGGCTTTTCAACTCTGGCTCTTACCCGTCCCTCCACTTGCAGGACATAGCCCACCGTCGCAAAGCAATCGTCTATAGACCATGAGTGCCACTTCTTCGTCCGACTCGTCATCTCCGTCCACTCCGGAGAACAAAGTCTACGACCTCGGCGGCAGCAGTAGCAGCAACAGCAACACCGACCTCGCCACAGCCTCTTCAAGTAACAGCCCTTCTACTGTCGATATTACCTCCACGACGCTCAAGCCAGCGAGCGTCGCCCTCCCGCGTCGCAACAACGCCGGATCGAAATCTGCCAAACGCGCGCTATGGGCATTCACTAGTGCACCCCAAGTCTCCGAGGACCAATCCACTACGAGTACTGAACTAGTCGGCGGCCGCACAATCGATCCGACGACCCTCCTCGAACCCTCGGACCTCGCAAAGCCACTCAAATGTGCCCCCGTCGACATTGAAGAACTCCGTCAGGTGGCGGCACCCCGCAGGAAAAAGGCATGCAAGGGCTGCACATGTGGTCTTGCAGAACTCGAAAAGGAGGAAATGATGCGCGAGCGTGGCCTCGTCGTCGATGCTGTTACCGGAGACGTCGTTTCGTCGACCGAGCAAGGCGAGAGTGTGGTATTGAGTGCAGAAGAAAAGGAAAAACTCCGTCTAGAGGCTGCGGTTCGAGCAGCGAATAAGATTACTCCAGAAGTCGGGAAGAGTAGCTGCGGGAGCTGCTACTTGGGCGACGCGTTCCGCTGTGCGACGTGTCCGTATCTCGGTAAGTCTACCCTACCTTCGTATCTTCTTGCATAGGATTGACATTCGCTTCTAGGACTTCCGGCATTCAAGCCCGGAGAAAAGGTTGAACTCCCCTCAGCCATTGTCAAGGCATAGATTCTCGGCTTTCGGTCTCAACGTGTATCCATGTCCAGCTTTCGTGTCCGTCTCGCACTTAATGGGCTTTCGTTTTGTTTCCATAGCTTATCGTATTTATGCAAATCAGAATCACAACCTGTTCCTCTTTGTGTGACGTGCATGAGATTCCATCCCTATTCATTCTGTTCCGCAGTCGCTGCTGCCTCGGCTTCTTCCTTGGCTTGTCGCTCCTCTTCCTCTACCATATCAATGTCCAATGGAAATGTGAGGATCGCAGCAATTCCGGATAGCTGGTTCAGTTCTGTGGTCTCGTGTCAGTGCTGGTTTGAAGAATGATAAAGTCCGTACGTTGTCCAGTCTCGTGCATGCTGGAAAAGATGAGCACCTCTGCTCCCTTTGTCCGCACGGCATCCGCCATCTCGACATATCGTTTTCGAGTGGTCGGGTCCGATGACCTGTCAACGATATGAGAAGTTTCCGCCAACGAGGCCCAAAGGTTACTCACCGGAATAGGTCGTCGGAGATGAGAAGTGCGCCAATGGCACCCCGGTCTGCTGCTAACGCGACGTGATCCGGTCCATACCATGCTCTCATCTCGTCTTGTCCAAGCATCTTGAAGAATCTTTTCTTGTCAGTATATCCCTGTTCACTACGTAGTACCTACTTGTCCAGCATGATACCCTCTCGCGCAAACTTAGTCTCCTTGAGCTGACTCGAAATCTATCAACGAGCATTAGCGCAATCATCCGTCCCCGAGGATGAACCTGCCTCTGGACTCTTGAGGACTTCGACGAGACTGTGTACGTGCGGGCTCGAGACGTGCACACGAACAAACTTGTTACGCGCTTGTAACAACGCCTTGTTGCTCGTCTTTGTTGCCTGTGCGAAAAAGTATTCATATACGGCGTCCTTTGTGAACCCGGGCTGGCGATCACAATGACCTTGAGCGAGGCAAATGGAATAACGCGCAGGAATGCAGCATAGAGCGTCGAATAAAACTTGTCGAGTCCCTTTTCGTGCGATGCGCTGCCTGCTGCTTTGCGGGGTACAGGCACATCGATGCGTTGTCGAATCGTCGTCATGTGTTCGGACATGAGACATAGTGCAGCCGTACCTAAAGATCATTTAGCACTTGTAAAGAGTCGTGGAATGTCTCACCCTCTCCACAGACAATCGCTCCCACCTCTGCCCCTCGTCCCTCTGCGCACGCTTCGTCGACTCGATCCAACGCAATACGATCCCACTCTTGTTTAATAATCTTCACGTCTCTGTTGACCTCGATGTCGAGTGTATGAAATGCACCCATTTTGACGTGCGCATTCTCCTCTGTCACTCGACCCGTAATATGCATCCCCGCACCCGTCGTTGATCCAACTCCACCACTAGCACCTGAAGAGGAGGCAGTAGCATTGGTAGACGAAGCAGCGGCATTGGACGACGCGGTGGCCGAAGACGAGGAAGAACCAGCGGCGAATTGGGTTCGGGTAACGTGTAGTGTAAGCCGCGTCCTCACGCGTTGTGAGTCGGTGGATCCAGTGTTTGACACTGTTTGTACCCGTCTAAGGTGGGTAATTTGAGACTGCAATTACGGGAGCCTGGGTGGCGGACCCATACCTTAATGTCGTCGCTTGAACATCGTCACCCTGATAGATCATTGAGATAAAAGTATAGCAACAGTAGAAATAGATAGACCTCTTGGATCAAGTTGTACAAATGCCACATATCCTCGTCGTCCTCTGGTCGCAGCGTCACGTACCCCTGGATATTACATTGATATCAAGGGAAAAATGACTATTGACAAATAATCTACCGCCTTGTTTTTGTCGATATATTTTCCGATGAGTTTCATCTTGGGATCATCCGTGGTTCTGTCCAAGTTCCACTTTTGTACCCGACCAACACCTTGGATCTCTCATTGACAATCGTGGACAGCAAGAACCTAGATTTGTAGCTATTTTGCATTCTCCAGACGATAAAACCATGACAATCCGGTTGGATGAACGGCCTCTGAATGATCCACGAACAGCCAACCGAGATGATGTCAAGGGCGCTTCCAAGGGCGCTTCCAACTGTATACATGTTCTTTCGCGCACGTAATCCCGAAATCAGTGGAGGTCGTTCTGACAAACCAACGAAACTTGCTTGCAGCTCCCCAGCTACGATTAGCACGATGGAGGAGCACCTGACACTCATCTATTCCTTGCTCTGGGACCAGAAGAGCCCAAGCTGGAAGTCTCCGCCAGATCCTGGACTTCATCAGTAATGTAACCTATCCAAGTGAGACTAGTGGGCGCTATTGGAACTATTCTTCCATCCTATACTTCCCTTCGGACTTCCGTTCGCAAGTCCATTGAGCAATTTCCGCGAAAGCCTCGCAATATTTATTCTTAGTGAACAATTCTACATGATCTGGAGCCGTATATAAGGTCCTCTTCCGACCTTTCAAGTGCCTTACCCCCAGATATACTTAGCAATGGCCACGACCAACAAGCTCTATCACCCTTGGCAAGAATGGCCCGAAATTACCCGCAATTGGCTACGGAGCAATGGTAACGCTGATGGCATGGAGGCTTGGCCAGACTAACTGTGTCGCAGACCATCGAAGGGGGGTATGGAGGTAGCAATACCGAAGAAACGGCCCTTGAAATTCTTCGAACCGTGAGTTTGTATAATCTGGTATAATCGATTTTTTATCAAGGATAGGCTGCCGACGAATGCACGCTTATTGATACATCCGACATTTACGGAGACCTGGTAGTGCCAGTTAGTTCCTCATATAAATCTTATTCGCTTTATTCATGAGAACACAGGGACGCAATGAAATCCTGATCGGAAAGTTGCTTAAACATCCAGAATACCGATCCAAGGTCTTTATCTGTACCAAATTCGGCATTGTAATGGACATGAAAGACGGTTCTCTCTCAGCAAACGCCAGAGGAGACCCGGAATATGTTCGCCAATGCTGTGAGGAATCCTTGAAGCGGCTCCAGGTTGATCAGATCGATCTTTATTATCAACACAGAGTACGTTCAGCTCACGAATGGTCTTGCAAATCCTAAAACCTGCACAGGTCGACCGCTCAAGGCCCATTGAAGAGACCTGGGGCGAACTCAAGAAATTGCAAGAGGAAGGCAAAGTCAAATATCTCGGCATCTCCGAGGCTACGCCCGACGAGATTCGTCGCGCTCACGCCATTGCACCGATTACTGCTTTGCAAATCGAGGTAGGCATACGGTTCATGTATTTATTTGGAAGAATGGGTGATTTGAGCTCTCTAGTTCTCGCCATTCACGCCAGATATTCGGGAAAACGGCATTCTGGATACGTGTCGTGAGCTCGGTATTGCCATTGTGGCATATAGTCCTCTCGGACGAGGTGGGTGTCGTAATTGCTATGTCTTATGGTCATGCTGAAGGTTTCTAGGAATGATTTCGGGTGAATATACATCCCCTGATCAGTTTGAAGCTAGTGATTATCGTCGGCATATGCCTCGTTTTCAGGGCGATGCTTTCACCGAGGTGAGTCTGCCAACGCCGGTTCATATGCTTGAACTCACTTGCAATTCTATAGAACTTGAAGTTGGTTGAGGCCATTAAGTGAGCGACACTGTTCTAGTACATTCCTTGGCTGATGAGAGAAGATATATTGCAAGCAAGAAGGGTGTCTCATCAACCCAATTGACGCTTGCTTGGGTTCTCGCTCAGGGAGACGATTTCTTTGTAATTCCCGGCACGCGAAGTCTCTCAAAGTAAGTGACTGCTTCCAAGCAATATTTCAGAGCCCAACATTTCCTTCAGGCTCAAGGACAATGTTGCCGCCGGATCTATTACGCTCAGTGAGTCACCTTTGGCCCCTAATCTCGTCAACTGATGCGGTGACATAGCTGAGAAAGAGAAGGAGGAAATCGAGGCCGTCATTGCACGTATTAAGGTCATTGGTGACAGGTAAGATTCACCTTCTTAACTTGGAATGGGACTAAATTCTCGAAGATATAGACCTATAGGTAGCAAGTTGGCCGCTTGGTAGACCTCCACAGTCGACAAAATTCCCCTTGCCTCGTGATAAGGTCTGTGAGTATTAAGTCTGTAGCCACCTTCCGGTTGATTGTTCATACTGCGAATAATGTTCCATCCCATGTTGACGATCGTAGAGTATAAACGACCTTTAGCACTATTGCGGCAAGGTGACTCTAAGTGAGAGCGCTTCATAATTCAAAATGTCATGATCTATGGATCAAGTCAATATTTAAACTTGTTGTGCTACCGAGAAACAATGAATTGATCCATCGTACAGGACTTCGTCGCCAATTCAAAATCCGGAGAGATCATTACCACTCCCGCTATACCTTTGAAAGATAAGAAGCATGCGCAACTGGTAAATTGTCAACCGTACCTTGCGCCCAGGACTGTGATGCGTTCGATGACATTATCAATCTCTTGTTTCTCCTCATCCGCTAGACATATATGTCAACCCATACCTAGCCATGAGCATATTTCACCCACAAAGCCGAATGGAGGTAGCAGAAATATTATCCTTGAGTCTACGATGCTATGAGTTAACTGTCTCTCCTTACAGAGCACTCGTACCTGGAAAGGCTCTTTGTGCCAGGAATTGCGAAAAAGTCATCCCCTTGCGCGAGGACCCAGGCAAGAGTCAACTGGCTCGGTGTAACCCCTTTCTTGCTTGCGATAACTCTACGAGAGAGAGTGTTACAGGGTCTCTACGAAGATATTGCGCTTACTTTATCGCTTCCACAAGCTTCATGTTCTAGAGAACAATGAGATACCAACTGACGAATAGGAAATACTAACCTCCTTGAACGCTTCGCCTTGGAAGCGAGGGAAATAACGGCGATAGTCGTTGGGTTCAAATTGATCTGGCGAGGTGTATTGACCAGTAACCATCCCTGATAAATAGCGTTAATGGTATCCCAAACAGTAATGTGCACCCACCTCGTCCCAGAGGGCTATAAGCAACTATGGCGATGCCGAGTTCACGGCAGGTGTCGAGAATACCATTGTTACGGATGTCGGGCGTGAACGGAGAAAACTCAATTTGCAAAGCGTTTATCGGTGTGACGGCATGAGCACGCCGGATCTCTTCTACAGTAGCTTCTGAGATTCCGAGATATTTGACCTTGCCTTCTTCCTTTAGCTTCTTGAGCTCGCCCCAGGTTTCTTCGATTGGGATGGAACGATCCACCTGCAGAGCGTTGGTTGAAGGTAAAGCCGACATATGACGTACACGATGTTGATAGTACAGGTCAATGTAGTCAACTTGCAGGCGCTTGAGCGACGCTTCACAACATTCACGAACATATTGTGGTGAGCCTTTGGCAGTCATAGATAGTGCGCCTTCCTTAGGCTCAAGATTGATGCCAAACTTTGTGCAGATGAACACTTTGGCACGGAATTGTGGGTCCTTGAGCAGTTTGCCGATCAGTTCTTCGTTACGTCCCTATTCACATTGAGCAAGGAAGGATTGACGTTCATAGGAAACACACCTGTGGTAATCCATAGATGTTCGAGGTATCTATCAGCCTGCACTCGTCGGCAGCCTGGAGATGAATGAGAAATGAAAGACGGGTCGATATAGACGTACTACTCTGAGGATCTCAAACGCTTCCTCTTCCGTCCCACTACCTCCATACCCCCCTTCAATCGTCTACGGAGGCATAAGAGCCATAAGCAAACGCTGTTCTACTCACCATCGCCCCGTATCCCAAAGCAGGTAGGGTGGGACCGTTCTTGCCAAGTTGCCTGTGAGTTTGATTGATTTCACTCATACTTATGTATCTGTTTGTCGTCTAGCAGGTGGTAGGATGGGCGACGGCCTCATTTATATAGTCGCCTCTTTCTTGCGTCATTTGCTTTGATTACTCATGCTGAGAAGTAAACACTGAACGACAGTTCGGAAGTCCGTATTGCCACCATCGGTCGTCCGATCATCAATCAGGGACCACAAAACCGGCTCATGTCTTGGCCACAGCGACTAATACTTAGCTCGCCGACTGACATTTTGCATTTTGACCAATTGGATCTTTGTAGTCGTCAAGGACACGAAATGAATATTGATATGTCTCATAAATTTCGAAATTGCCTTGTCGGGATTGCTTTTGGTGGGTGGCAAGTCTTGAAAACGGTTTCTCACCTTCGACGCTGGATGGCTCTTCACGACACTCGTGAAGATCTTACTATTTACATTTGGGGCAATCACACTGCGTTTATATCTAGATCATTTTCGACTGAGATATTTCGCATACGCACGGACAGAGTATGTTGAGAGCTAAATTTACCAAGCATTTAGCTTGACACCAGCTGGTGAAAACGCCCTTCGGCAGGTTATTTTGGTTTGCTCGATGGTTTTGAAGAGACTGATTCACCTGTCACCAATGACCTTGATCCGGGCAATGACACTCTCAATTTCCTCCTTCTCTTCCTCGCCTGCATCGTGATGAACACACCGGCCTTGAAGACCAGTTATGACTTACTGATGGTGATAGATCCGGCGGCGATATTGTCCTTCAGTCTGCAACAGTCACGATAAGCGCTTTGGGAAACACAGTCCGCTTACTTGGAGAGACTTCGCGTTCCAGGAATAACAAAGAAATCTTCTCCCTGTGCAAGAACCCACGCGAGCGTCAACTGGGTCGGTGAAACGCCCTTTTTGCTCGCAATATTCCTTCAATTGTCAGTCACAAAGAGCTACCGAGAGGTTGAAACGCACTTGATAGCTTCTACAAGCTTCAGATTCTATACATTCTGTTCAGCTTGATGCTAGCAATCAAAATTTCCAATATACCTCGGTGAATGCCTCGCCTTGGAAGCGAGGCATGAAACGACGATAATCACTGGCTTCGAACTGATCTGGAGACGTATATTCGCCAGAGATCATTCCTAGAAGATACTATTCAACTCGGCCAGCGGTCAATAGCCCAACTTACCTCGCCCAAGTGGGCTATATGCCACAATGGCAATACCGAGCTCACGACACGTATCCAGAATACCGTTTTCCCGAATATCTGGCGTGAATGGCGAGAACTAGAGAGCTCAAATCACCCATTCTTCCAAATAAATACATGAACCGTATGCCTACCTCGATTTGCAAAGCAGTAATCGGTGCAATGGCGTGAGCGCGACGAATCTCATCGGGCGTAGCCTCGGAGATGCCGAGATATTTGACTTTGCCTTCCTCTTGCAATTTCTTGAGTTCGCCCCAGGTCTCTTCAATGGGCCTCGAGCGGTCGACCTGTGCAGGTTTTAGGATTTGCAAGATCATTCGTGAGCCGAACGTACCCTGTGTTGATAATAAAGGTCGATCTGATCAACCTGGAGCCGCTTCAAGGATTCCTCGCAGCATTGGCGAACGTATTCGGGGTCGCCTCTGGCATCTATGACCAAAGAGCCATCTTTTATCCCCATTACGAGTCCAAACTTGGTGCAGATGAAGACTTTTGAACGATATTCGCGGTCCTGGAGCAACTTTCCGATTAGGCTTTCATTACGTCCCTAGGCCCATGTCAACAAAATCCGAATACTTGTTATGAGAGAATCACTGGGGCCCGTGGGTCACCATAGACGTTTGACGTATCGATCAGCGTGCATTCCTCGGCTGCCTACACTCAATAAGATTGGCGACGCTCGGATAAACGAATTCACCGTTCTAAGGATCTCAAGTGCTGCTTCCTCGGTGTTTCCACCCCCATATCCTCCCTCGATAGTCTGTGCATACTCAGCTTGGTCGAATTTCCGGTAATGGAAGACACACCATTGCCCCATATCCAATTCAGGTAATTTTGGACCGTTTTGTCCAAGGGTATGGTAGAGCTTGTTGGTTGTGGCCATGGTTAATGGGTGGGGTGAGTTCGCCAGCCCTATTGCGAGCGGGGGATTTATAAAGCATTTTTATTAAACTGGAGCCTATTTTGAATAGTAACACAGCTCCTTTATGGAATCTCAAAGCCTCCAGCAAAACTTGCTCACTCTACCGGAAGTCCGGACTTCGCCCTCATCCAATTGGAAATTTATACATTACCCACGTAATCTTAGATTGGAGTGATTATCGTCCGTTAAATCATGTGAACGCAGGGAGTGACGAAGGTTCCGGGAGAAACGGCACGCCAGTCACTCTTCACTCCAATAATGACGACCGAGGGCCTAGAACAGATATGCTAATACCTTTTATGCTACTTTGATCCGAGCTTCGGTGCGCAGCCAAGTAAAACATCGATTCCTTTTGCATACCATGAACCAAACGACCAAAGACGTCTCTGAACTGATCATCCACCCAAGACAAGATCATGACATCAAATTATTAGGACTCGATATGGACCATTGTCCATGTTCAGTAATGTGGGCTTGGCACCAAAGTATTAAATCGGCTTTGCTCGCATAGGTTCGTCCTCATTTAGTCCTATCAAATACCTTGGGTTTGCAACCTAGTTCTCAATACGACGCAATCATATACACACCAAAGGTACCCGCAGCACTCATCTATATCAGTACAATGCTTTGGGTATTTTTTCAGAGTCAAGAGCTTCACCAATGGTGGTCATACATCGATCTGCACGGCCAACGAGGCTGTAGACTTGAAAGTCCTCAGTAGATATGCTGGCAGCCGTACTCTATCATTAGATCGGAGAGTTCAGATAGAGAGATCTCCAAAATATTGGTCTTCGACAGCTCTCCTAAGACAAAGCACGGAAGTCCGAGGAGATGATTGATTGCTGTTCCTCATTCGTATGAATTGAAGGGCTCAAGATATTAGTACTCAGTGAGTATTGACGAACTAAGAGGGATTCAGACATGCTTATAGTCGAATACGAGATAGCGTGAATATGGTAAGGGACGAGCACAGTGACAATGAAATGCTTGAATAAAAGAAGTAAATCAGGTGATATAAAAGAACACTAGGTGAATGAAAGAAAGCCGGTGGTGTTTTTATCTTGCCTAGCGCTCGAAACGGCAAGGGTATGAACAAGTGCCTCACAGACTCAGACGCATGCCATAACAGCAGTGTAATGCGAAAAGTTCACAGAGGAAACAGGATGGGGATGCCGAGCTCTGTCTTCGCTTGCGATTCCCTCAGTGCTTGGCCACGAGTTCCACTGCCCCGATCCAGCATAAGGCAGCCCTCCAACGTTTGGACAAATTGATGGCGTTGTTCCCGCAGCAAAATGACTTTCAGCCATGTCCCCCTGAAACGTGGCTAGGCTCGCCAAAAGTTGGTCGACTGCAAGAGCGAATGCGTGTTAAAAAACGTTCGTCGTATTCCAGCCTCTAGACTTCAGAACAGTTCTATTCATAAACTAGGCATGACGAACATTGTCTATTCCCCGCCGGATGGCACGGTGATTGGGTCCCCATTTAGCGTGAAGCCTTGATGATTTCAATGACACCGTGTGCTCGGTCTGAGAGAGAATCCCCCCAGAAAATCTCAACCATAGCCGAAATGAAATCCCTGGAAATCCCGATGAGTGCTGTTGTAACCGACCCGAAGAAATAACGCACCATCCCTTGACCATGGACCTGATCGGATACTGTAGCGGTGGGGGAATGCTCGTTTGAATCAAAGATGGCCAACGGTCGATTGTCACTGCTTTGGGGCAGGTAAGAGAACGCAAGCCTTCTGGTCCAGCTATTCAAGAGATAAGGCTCATATGACACCTATCAACGGAGTACGCACAGAAACGGCCAAAGCCGGACGCTTTGACTCCGCCGAAACCAAGATCCTGACTGCAGCATTGTTAACGCGTGTGGTCGTTATGAAGGATGATGACATACTTCAACTGGAAAAGTCCGTAAGTGAATGAGATCACGGCAACGCGAATGCACGTACATAGAAGACTCCGAAGTCGTTGACGGAAACCATGCCGCAATCTGCATGTCATGTTACTTCGGCTCACGGAGCAAATCTGGTGACCTACCCAGCCTTCTGGCGACGTCGACGCATTCATGCTGCTTTGGACCGAAAACCGATGCACCTAATCCGTAACGGGTCCCATTGGCAATCGAGATGGCTTCGTCGACCGACTCGTAGGGGATCACGGTAATCACCGGCGCAAAGACTGTATGACGAGTTATCAGTCACACGTGTGTGAGGATAAAGCAACAGCTTATTAGCTGACGAATCGGAAAATGAGAGGATGGAATTATTGTGTGGAAGAAGAATTGAGGCCTACGCACGTTCTTGCTGGGCTATTTCCATGGCAGGGTCGACATTGGCAACAACTGTGCCCTCGAAGTACATGCCCTCTTCAACGTATGGGTGCCTCCATGCTTGACCGCCAACGACAAGATCCGCGCCCTCCTCTTGAGCCTCGTGTATGATTCGTTCGAGTTCACTAAACCTAACATATGCACCATATGTCAGGGAGATAGAGTATGCGTGCGCATTGCTCACCGGTTACGTGAAATCATGGCACCACAGTCGACAGGGGCGATGTAACCTCCATCAGATGAGGCTTCGGCCAAAGCAGGACCGAACCGCAATTTTTTCGTCCTCTCAGCCAGCAGGGTCACGAGTTCTTTGTGCTGAGATGAATGAACAATGAATCGCTCGATGCCGATGCAGTTTTGTCCGGCGTTTTGGAAAGCACCCCTCAGCCATGTGTCTACCCACTTCTTGAGATCGGTCTCCGGCAGAATGACGCATGGGTCCTTGCCACCAAGCTCAAGAGTAACCGGAGTGAGGTGAACCGTGGCAGCCTGAAGCACCTTGCGTCCAATAGGCTCTGAACCTATAAATGTGATATGTCTATGAGGTCAGCCAATTGAAAACATAGGTCAATGACACATACTTGATGTATGGCGACATCGTCAATGCATCTGCTTCGGACGGATAACAGCAAACGAGCTGAACGAGATCGGCAGGCAAGTCGCAAGCGAGGAGGCATTCCCTGATTGCAGAGATGAACCACGTTGCTGGTTCGAATGTGAGTATGTGATGGCAAAGACGGTCACAGGGCATACAAGACCATACAACTTGCTCCGAACATTTGACCACGACTGCGTTACCAGCAAAGAGACCAGCAATAATGGGAGAGATGAGGTTATGGAATGCTGGTCGAGATCAGCCCTGTGAGTCTTTATGCATTCACATGAACGCACGATAGTTCCACGAAACGATTGCAGCGACAACGCCGAGCGGTTCATAGTAGACTTTGGAGCTCTTGTAGAACATCATGGGACTCGACTTGCGTGACTCTGGTCGTAGGGCAGCCTCGCCATGGTCAATTAGGTATTCCAATTTTGCGCATGTAGTAAGAATCTCCCCCAAAGCCGCATCAATCACTTGGAATCTCGATGAGTATGGGGAATTTGTATACATCAAGATATACTTACTCGTCTTTCCGGTGTCACGGCATGCGACTCGGGCACAGAGCTCACGATTTTTGACGACCCAACGAAGCAAACTACGCATTACACGCTTGCGCTCACCAAAGGAGCTCTGGCCCCACCGACTCTGCACCCACGTCCGGCGCGCAAGCCCAATTTTTTCCGCAATATCGTATTCCGAGTCCGCTGGAATTGTATCCAAATGATAGCCGGTAGACGGATCGTAACAGGTTATATATTGTGCCTTCATCGTCGGTTTTGCCGTTGGGAAGCCTTGCATGAGCAATGGTGTCGGTGCCGTCGGGAGAAGGGTTGAATTGACGAGATGAGATTCGAGGCTAGGATTTTCTATCGTGAGCGAGGTCCATTTAGAAGAAGCCGCCTGCGCGAACACGGAGTCAACAACTTTCGATCCAACCATAGCTGCGCTAGTTTACGCACCGCAGGAGCCTTGATGGAGAAAGGGACTGCTCTGTATCGTACACTCTCGTATCGTTTGAACAGGAAATAGATGCCCGCCGCCGCGAACAAGGTGAGCGCATAGACGGGGCTGATTATGCTGAACAAGCCTCTCTCCTCGACTTCGTCATATGACCAGTCGGTCATCGTGAGTTTTTCGTGAAAGAGTTCAAAAAGAATATCCAAACAAATGTGCAAGCAGCGACCTGCAAACGCGTGGGCGGCGCGCGTTGGTCGAACCACTTTACACCTCCAACACAAACCCAGAACGGATAGAAACACGTTTATTCTTTCAACAACTATGAAGCAAACATGGTAGTAAAGAAGTCTATGCAGATGGAAGTCGGCTCATGCATGCCAATATGGGTTTGTGAAATTTGAATTTTGCGACGATTGTACAGTGGCCCATACGCGACAGACACGAGCGTCGGAAGACGATGCAAAATACGTAAATAGATTAGGCGTGGCATACGAGGGTGACGGGCTCGAATGCCGTTAGATGATTAAGAGGATACCATGCCGGGGTCGTCTTCGTCAGGGAAAATGGTGGCAAATATGTCTTTGGGTTCGGTAGAGAGGGGGTGAAGGTATTCGTCGTCGACAGTGGAAAAGGATGTAACAGATGCGTTCGAAGAAATTCGACCGGGGGCATTGGAAGAGCCAGACGAGGAAGCGGCCCGTCGACCTTGCTTACGCCTCTCGTCCTCGTAAATCTTTTCGAGCGTCTCATAGAGATTCTTGAGGCCAAAGAGGAACCCGAGGTCGGGGAGTTCAGGATGATGCGGCGGGAACCGTGCGTAGAGGAGCCCCGTCTCCGGATCGACTTCTGCCTTGTATCCCTTGCCACTTTTGAGCACCTCTCGTTCGGCGTCTGCAGGATCCTCAGAGCTGGGCGACTTGTAGTCGGGAGGATAGACGAGGTAGTCGTTGCCGGTTGTGGTATGAGCAAAGTCGACGATGCGGATGATGACCTCGCCACGCTTCTTCTTTTCGTCTTTCCCAGTAGAATGCTCCATGTTGGGGTCAAACATGACATCATCGGAATGCGTACGCCGGATGACCTTGCGTGACCCCTCGCGCTCCTCCGACTTGGCACGGTTACGTCCTGTGCGCATCTCTCCGGTTCGGGGCATGCAGCTGGACTCCGCCAAGGCGCGCTCGTAGTCTTTCTGTATGTTCTTCCCGCCATCGTAGATGAACAATAGACTGCAACCGTAGAAACGGAATCCCTCGAGTCGGTGAATAATCTGTGCAAGCGACGAAAGTTTCTGGAGGATGACAGGAATATGATAAGCGAGGCATCGCTCTCCGTTGTTGAAGAAGGTGGCGAGTACAGCAGGGAAGTCTTGAGGTTGGATCTCGCGGCCAGTATACTTGTTTTGGCTCACGTACTTCTTTTCGACAGTATTCCACACCTGCAAGATGATTAATAAGTTGTCCGTGTTATCGATCTGGACATTACCTGCATGCCACAAATTCTGACGCCGAGAGACTTGCTCGTTGTGCCTGCACACTTCTTGCGTTGACTCTTCTTCTTGGCAGCAGTTGCGTCAACACCATATTGCCGTGTGCCCATCTTGAGATCAAGTACGCAGCTGCGCTTGAGCCGACCTGTCAAGTCCTCCATGAGGATAAAATGTTCCTGTCGAGTGATTGCTGGATCCGGAGGTGGAGGCTCGAGGTGACGCACAGAGAGAGGAACGGTCGCAACTCCAGTATCCTTTGAGACTGCTGGTGTCATGGTCGCGGACACCATTGATGACTGAGGCTTCGGTGTTCCATATGCGAAATGGCGAGAAGCGGTTGGAGAGCCAACCGACCTAGATCGACTTCGCCGATGTATAGGGGATGCTTGTTCTTTGTCTCCCCGAGAAAGTCTGAATCCATCGACAGACACGCCACGAGCATTGTGAGTCTTCTCTTCATCAAAGTCGAACACCTCCATACTACCACGCCTTCCTCGTGTCCACGACGGAGAAGGTTCTCGCTCCTGAGCAGGCTCGACCTTGTCGTCAACAGGACCCGCAAGCGAGACCAGTGCTCTCATCCTGGATGGGCTAGAGAAATTGTCCTCGCTACGCACACGCCGAAGGGCATGAACCTCCTCACCCTCACCCGTAATCTCCTCTAAACGCAGTCGCGAGATGGCTTCTGGGACGAGTCCCGATGTTGAAGACACTCCAAAGTCAGATTCACGCCTGCCTCTGGTCGAAGTGGAGACAGAACTTCGATGGATGGGGACTTTTTCGGGATGCGTGGCTTGGGTAACGGTTTCACTACGTCGACGGTAACTGCGGACTTTCTTGAGCCCCCTCTTGAGAGCATTTTCCTCGCATTCTCCCTCGGCATGATAATCCTGTTCGTCCTCGGTGCTCGCGACACTACGCAAATGGCTCGCACCACGGCGATGCAATTTGCGATAGATAGCGGAGAAGACGTGGTCACGGAATCTTGTGTTTGCAGAAGTGGTACCAGTCCCGCCGAAGGACGGACAAGGTGAAATTGTACCAGAAGTGGCCCCGTGCTGAGAAAGAGGGTAATAACCATATGGATTAGGCGAGGGTTGCCCAGATGAAGTCATAAACCGGGTCGAGGTGGGGGTGTTGCCGATGGAAACGGACGAAAGCGCGCGGCCGCGATGAAATTCATCCTCAGAGCGACGTGAATCATTCAATCGACTCATTACAAGCGAGTCGAGGCGTAAACCAGGCTTGACTAATGGTGAATGCGCCTCGGAAGGTGGCGTGTTTCCCTGAGAAGACAAGTCGGGAGTAGCTCGAAGTATGTCAGAATATGGCCAGAACATTAAAAAAGTGCTACGTACCAATATTTCCCGGCTTAGTCGCGATCAGTTCCGGGCTCGACGCCGTTCCACTTTCTGGACCTGGAGCCTGCAAGCGCCTAATTGGGCTGCGGCCCTTGATAGGTGTGAGAACAATTGGTGTATGACCTTGAGATGTAGTGTATCCAGACATGCCGGGACGACCACGAGGCGGTACTGCACCACCAGGAAGAGACCGGTAATACTCTCGTCTGCCTCGAAGCATCCAGCCTGGGAGGATGTGGGGATTACTATCAAGTTGAACGACTGGTTGCTCCTGCTCTCCTTCCTCTGTATCCTCGCCACTTGCGTGATGGGCCTCGTCGTCACGACGAGAACGCTTCGGCGAGCGCGCAGGTGATGAGACACGCTCGGCACGTTGCTTGGCTATTCCAGAGATCGGCAGACCAGGTGCCGTGCTTGCCTTTCTTAGTGGTGGCCGCGATGGAGAAGCATCTGGCTGGACCAGAGTGTCGTGGTCACCTGTCTGTCGAGGCTGATCTATATTGTCTGCAGTCGGGTGCGGAAGAGCAGCCTTCTCAACGCCATGCAAACCACCGTTGGCATGCCCTTCTTGCAAGGCAGGTGGAGCTGACGAGGTGCTTACAAGGTCATCATGAGGCGCCGCTGGAAGGCTTGCTTGCTGCTGAGAGGCGCCTTGCTTGCGTACTTTGCGATAGTTGACCAGCATCACGCCAAGATAGCGAGGGATGAAACCCAAGAGCGGAGGCGCCTCACTCTCGACGGCTTCGTAGAATAGATTCTCACGGGAGACCAGAGGCTAAACGAGATTAGAGCCCAACCACATTTGTTTGTGACGCATACCTTGCAGACGGCACGTTTTGTAAACTTGTAGATGGCGCTATGTCCACCTACTTGATTACGAAACGGCTTAAGAGGGACATTTGGGAGAGGAGGCTCGAGCTCGTCTAGAGTTCCATACGCGGCCTCGTCATTCTCGTCTGGAATGTCGAGATCATCTTCACGGACATCACCATGATCGCTATGTCGAGACAGAGACGCCCCGCGAGCGCCGAGTGTGTCCTTGGAATCTCTTCGACGCCTGGAACGATGTAGCACGGTGGAGTTGTGGAGATGCTCATGCGAGGGAGAAGTTGTGGTTGCGACAGATGATACCATGGACGCCGTGTCCCATGCAGACTCGGAATCGGAGGACCACGGTGACTCTAGGCCAGGGGAGGGGATAGAGGTATCCACACGTGGATAAGGCGGTGGTGGTGTCGTCTCTTGTAGAGGCGAAACTGCGCGAGGAGCCTGGGGGTCTGTCGTAGTGGCCGAAGAGACGTCCCTATTTGTATCAACCTCGATGAGGGATCCAACTTCTTCCTCGGCCAGGGAAAAGGTGACAGAGGGCTTTCTGTTGTGTCCGGGAGTCGACGCACGTTGCTGGCTCAAGTTGGACTGAAAGGTTTTGAGCGACGTCGTCGAGTCCCTTTTCGGCATAGGAGGGCGCTGGAGAATTGCAGGGTCCTTGCTGAGCGATGCAGAAAGAGCCCATTGCTCCTGCTCCTTTGCCTCGTCATCGGTGCCGAAACTGCCATTTCGCGAGCGTGTACGACCACGTTCAAACGTGCCCTGCCTCCAGTCGGCCAAATCTTTCGAGTAGTCCTTGGCGGATGAGAGCGACTGTTCGCGACGTGTCGCGTCCTTGTCAACGGAACGTCTCTCTCGATCGTTGTACGTAGTTGAAATGTTGCTCGTAGCGCGTCTTGCGCCAGTACCTATGCTCTTGCCCCGTCGTACAGCCGCCGCCTCGCGGTCGGGCCATGCCGCGCGTTTAACAAACTGCGTCTCACGAACTTCCTCCTCCTCTTCGTTGGGGGGCGTAAGTGGCAGCTGCTCTTTGCCATCGCCGGTCTCTCGACCGGCTGTCACCGTCGGCTGACGGGATGAGGACCGGCGTTGTTGAGAGTCGACATTGTCCGACTCGGTTTCCTTGAAGAGCTGGAGATTAGAGGCGACTTTTCTGCCAATATACGATGTTGACGGCACGGGTGGAGGTGAAGTGGAGAGAGTGGAAGACGATGAGCTCGATGATGAAAACGAGCCCTCTCTCGTCGGCGCTGGCGAAAGTCGTTGCGAACTCGCGGTATTGGGACTGATGAGTGAAGACGCGACTGCTGTCTGTCGGGCGGTCGAAATGGCCGTCGGAGCTGAGGGCGGCTGCAAGCCACTGGCCCAAGGCGTCTCCTGAGGGGACATACAGAGCTCGATCGCACGCCCAGACGCGTCTGTAGCGTAGCTGGAAGTCGTTATCGCCGCAGGGAACAGACTCGAAGCCGGCGCGGGCCCATGAAGAGCAGATGCTTGCAAAGGGAGATGGCCTCTGGCTGCTGACGGCGACGGGGACGAAACTGAGTCAGCATATGCCATCCACTGCCGCTGACGGGAGTTGTGACCGGTTTGCTGGAATTATTGCGAATATTCTCGAGACGAGGCCACACTGCGGTAGAGTCCAAAGTTTGTAGACTCTTGGTTCCGACACGCGTTGGACGTTTCGCGCGACACCAGGCTTATAAGTCGGTGAATAATCGAGTATGAAACCAAAACTACGAATAACACAACTTCCGGCGACGAAGGCATTTAGCCCACACACGTTCATGGCCTTTGGCGCACGTTGGGCGGCAATTTCCAGCCCCTAACACCCGATTTATTATCTTTTTGGCATTATTTTTCTCAAGGTTTAGTCCTATGCGACCGAGTCCGATCACCTGTTGCGGCCATTTGATTCTCCGCGGCCCATTTGGCCCTGCAATCAGCGCTCCTACGGTCTTTAGATGTACCAAAGACCCCTATACTCGCATCTCCGTCTCTTGATGCCGTTGGGACGTCCGACTGTGCTGACGGCCGGCCTATGACGCGGCTTTTCCGGATGATGACCAACCAAATGGCATAAATACGCAGCCGGCGCCGTTTTGTTGACCTTCTCTATCCTTTTTCAAGCTGGCTGCGGCAGCTCTTCGCCACCAACTGCGCTCGCGAATCGCCATCATGAGTTCCAGTACCTCGCTTCCAGCCTCTGGAGAGATTCCAGACTCGTTCATGGCTTCTCTCAAGGCCTGGTACGCACATTCGTCCTCTCTATTCGAATACTAACGTCAGCCAGGCTCTCGTCTGGCCAGAAACAAGCTCAGATCGCAGAAGAACGACTTTGCGGCGCATGAGCACCTTCAGGGGCGCCAATGAATCAGACACGACTGCGCCAATGTCGGCCAATGCTCGTGTCTCTCAGGTGCAACTCTCCGACAAATCTCGGTCGATCAACATGCTCTCCATTCAGCCTACAACACCAGCTACAACACCGGCCGCATCTACAACCGTTATTCTGCATGGCTATGGCGCTGGCTTGGGGTTCTTTTCGCTCAATCTCGACACTTTATCGACGTGGGTCTCCAAACGGGGACAACCCGTCTACCTCCTGGACTGGCTAGGCATGGGTCGTTCGTCTCGTCCAACGTTCAGAGTCACGGCAAAGCATGCCGATACTCATCAACGGGTATCACAAGCCGAATCCTTTTTCCTGGATGCGCTTGAGGAATGGCGCAATAAGATGAATATTGACAAAATGAACCTCGTCGGGCATTCATTGGGTGCTTATCTGGTGACTGCATACGCGCTCAAGTATCCGCAACATGTAGAACGTCTTGTTCTTCTCAGCCCTGCAGGCGTCAATGCTGGTCCGATAGCACTCTTCCAGACGACGAGCTTCAGAGAAGCAGATCGAACCCAGAACCCGAGGACGCGAAAAGCCAAGTTAGAGATGCAACCTCATCGGACGTTGCTGCTTTACGGAAAGAGCAGATCGATCGAGGTGGCAAAATACCAGAAAAGCAGAAAGAAAAGGAGAGCTTTGGACGACGCCTGGTAAGCAATCAAGATATTTCCTAACTCGTGGCAATAGTATGAGATCTGACTTGACTTGCTAGTTTGTTCATGCCTGGGAAGCGGGGTATTCCCCTTTTGGCGTGCTCAGAGCTGTAGGACCGTGGGCGCCGTCGCTCGTTGGTCGGGTGAGTGATGATATAGTTAACCTCCACAATTCCCTCTATTCTCCATACACATCCCCGCTTCTATCTGGAAGGATCATGGCGTCACACCGTGCCTAAGTCGGGAGTTTATCCCGGTGGCATTTCACTCGTTTTTCTATTACACGTTATATCTTGAGACTGACCTATCTGCCCCATATCTCTCTAATTTTAACCGACTTTTTGAAACCGCACACACCGCTACCGCCACTTGCCGCAATCACGTCCGCTTACGATTATCATCGGCTCGCTCCCCCCCATACAGTATAGCTCCAGGCGCTTCGCAGACCTTGAACCACAGTATACGCGGGACCTGCACGAATACCTTGTGCAAATCTCTCTCGCACGTGGCTCTGGAGAGTATGCACTTTCCCACATATTAGCGCCAATGGCGCACGCTCGTCTACCCCTCGAATATCGTGTATCCAAGCTACCCAAGACCCTGCCAGTCACCTTTGTCTACGGGAGCCATGATTGGATGGATCCCCAAGGTGGCGAGCGCAGCGTCAAGCGACTCAGAGCGAGTGGGAATAATGGAAGCAGAATGGTAATTGTTCCTGGAGCAGGTCATCATGGTGAGCATGCTTGAAATAACTACAAGGCAGACTGCTGACGAGATGCAACCAGTCTATCTAGATAACCCAGACTTTATCAACAAGCTTCTAGTCAAAGAGATGGATGCCGCAACCAGGAACTCTAGAGTCACCTTGACCTCGGCATAAGCGACTGTCGAAAACGACCCGGTGAATCCAGCGGCTCGCGATTCACGAACATAGATGATGCCAGTATTTATTTCACTTAATTATTCTTGCGTTTCATAACCCTTAATACAAGTCGTTGTGGTCTTAAAAGTCGGCCCTCATTCACCTCGGAAAGCCAGCCGGTCTGAATGTACCAGGTTTACGCTGTTCGTAGGCCATGCCAGAAGATGCCGCTGCGGAGGTGTGAGACCTAGAAGCAGTAACAATGGGATAGAAGTACCTCGCTGAATCGTTTGGCCAAACGAGAAATCGCGTTGAGCAGGCCGATTGGCTTGACCTTGCTGAAGACGAGAGCTTCCAACTCCTACAGCTACATCGGCCTGGTTTCTACCTGCCATCTTCCTATCAATTTCTCCACTATTCTCGCTTCCACGTGGGCTATCAGGGGGTCGACCGTCACTTCCCGCTCGACGAGGCCGCAAACCTCCTCCGGTAGCATTACCAATTCCATTAGCTCCCCGTGGAGGTTGCAAGCTAGTGGAGAGACCAGCAGTTGCATTCTCCATCTGGAAACGATGACTACCTTGTGCAGCTACCTGTGCTCGTCCAGACTTGCTAAGCGTAGCATGTCCGGGGGCCTGCCACCCTGAAGTGGTATTATTGGCGTACGCACGAAGAGGAGTGCGTTGAAGCTATATGTTCTCCTAGGTCAGGATCATCCCACTTAGAAATAGATAGCCGTACCCCTCCGACCTCCATATTGTTCACTACATCGTTGACAGAGAGGGATGCAAAACCTGCAAGACCAGGAGCGACTTGGCGAGGACGGGACGGCTCGTCTTGACGTGTATTCATTCCTTCGTTGGCTGTTTCGGTTGCCGCTGCTGAGAGGGCTTCAGGAGCGAGAAGGGCTTTGCGCTTGAGTTGATCGTATTGGCTCTGTAAATATGAGAAAAGTGTGCGAAAATTCGTTTGGATGACCTTGAGGCGTGCGTATTCCTTATCCCTCTCGCGTAGTTGCTCATGCTGTTCTCGGTTTTTGCGACGTTCGAGCTCGAGATCTCTCTCTAGACCTGTGAGAATTAAGTCGACGAATACATGGGAAGAATATACTTGCCTCGAATCTTGTCGTTGAGTACGGCGAGCTCGCTATTAGCTGGGCTTGAATGAGCAAATAGCCCAAGATGGAACCGTTCCTGACCTTCTCTAATGACACTGTCTAGCTGCTTTTGAACTTGTGCACTCTTGTCGTTGACACTCTTGAGAACAGCTTGCTGAAAGGCACTGGATAGTGTTTGAGCATTGTCCAGTGCTGTCACACTCAGCTTTCATGCCTCTCTTGTCTAGACTGATACTCCCAGAAGCTCATCGCCCTTTATACGGTGTTCAAGACAATCGTGATCTGAGAGGTGTGCTATGTACCTCTCACAGATTTGAAGGATAATTCCAGGTGAAAGACCGCTAAGAACAGACTAGAGCTGTGGTGAGCCAGAAGGCCATACGACCATAAATCGCCAAACCGTCTTGTAGTCATTTGTCGGCTGCAGAGAACAAACCTGTAATAAACCCACATATTCAGTGTAACGGGATGTCTAATGTGGCAAAACTTGCCACAATATCGTCTGGCTCTGTCAGTGAAGCTGAACAGGCAGGGCAAACATGAGCGTTCCGGAAGAGTTCATTAGCGCAGGAGACTAATATCGTCATTTTATGTTGGCGAGAGTTGCGATTGACGCGTAGTTGACGCGACATACCGCAGAAACAATGGCTACACGTCGTGACCACTGCCGTCTCTCGTAAAACGCTTCGACACGCGAGTTGATTGCATTTCAAATGCTCCATGGAGTTCAAATATCACGGTCCTACGGCTCTCGTTCAGCTGTCCAAAGTCGTATCGAGGTCCAACTGGCACGGCATGTTTGCTCGCGCTCATTTTCATTGTATTAGGAGCTCTACTGATCTTGTTCTACAGCATCGGCCCAGATATTTCGTAGTAGTTTCCCTACCGCAGAGTCTGCGGGCACGCGAGAGAAATACACAATACTCAGGCTCTCCTTGTATACTCGCAGGTATGGTGCGTACTGCCAAGAGTCAGTATGAGGTAGAAAGGAGCATAATTTGCTTACGTTGCGGGTAAAATGCCGGAACCAGCCCCAGGACTCGAATGTCTCCCATTCCTTCTTTGACCAGGATGCTCGATTGTTCCACGACTCTTCTGTAAGGACACTGTCGGTATCACTGAGAACAGTGACAAAGCCCTCCATAGTACGAGAAAGCACCGCTTTTTGATCGGCTACCAAGATGGAATGTGCGCGGATTTGCTTCCGCAACTCTTCACTGTCATCTGTCACTTCTAGCACACAGATTAGGCCTGTAGATGAATCAACCAAACTTGGACTTGCCGTCGACCTTGGCCGGCATGTCATCGACATCCATTCCATTGCCCGCAATGGTAGCCATCCTTGCGGCTCGGGTTTCTTCATCTAGTTTCCGCTGCTGTACAACTCGCCGCTGAGCGATGGCCACACGTCCATTGGATTTATCTAATGCGATGCGCATGAGCTCCCACTGGAACGTCCCCAATCCGTCTCCTTTATCACCCAAGCCTCCACCTTCGAACGCCCATGAGACCACGTCGGAAGGATCCACAATCTGGTATTGCATCAACTTGTCGAAAATGATCATAATCATTTGTCGATTCCTTCGCCAGAAACTACTGACAATCTCCAAGATTTCAAACTTGGCATCTGGTGTACTGGAGAGACCTTGAAGAACTTTGATGTATTTCTCGATGGCATTGAGGAAGTGTGAGAATGAGCGCGAGCCAACGACCAATAAACATTGAACGGCGATAGACCGTGTACGGCTCGCTGCTCTAGAGTCTGAAAGTCCTGAGCTAATAAGCTCCGTGCGCATGGTATCGATGTAGACGGATATTTCCGACATGACCGGACGGTTCTGAAGTTTGCTCAAGAGACCATCAGCTATCGCATGGTGCGAGTTATCTTGAGATGGGTTAGCATGAGCTCGCAGCGAGTCAAGGCGGCGAACCTGATGACTCGTATTCAAATTCATATCCCGGAGCCTCCGATGGCATGACCCCCGCCGTGGAACTCTGCATAGGCTCTGGTAACGTAGACATGATTCTGTCATAATATGACAGGCGAATCTCAAGCTCTAGCGCTCTTCTCATGAACGCCCGTTTTGGATGAGATTCATCTAATGCGAGGTCGGGTACCCTAGAACACTGGATCAGGGCCAATACAAACATCTCAGCATGCTCACCATTCCTTCCATACCCACTGGTACCCAAAGTTGCTCATGTGCACAGCAAACCAATCAGAAAAACGTCTCGCGATCTCAACATCCAAGCCTTCACCAAGGAAGGCATAGAGTTTTCGAACGGACTTTCCGACTGCAGGGCCGGTGGTTGAGGGTGAAAGTTTGCATATCTCTGTGATGAGCGCATGATAGTACACCGGCTTGTGTCTCGGTTGCGGCAAAACGAGCATGTTGCTCAGTATGGTCTGAATAGGATGTCAATGCATGACAAGACAACATCAAACTTAACGCACTTCCATGACAGAGAGCTCCAATTGTACTCCAATTGCCGCTTCTTCTGTTGGAGCCGTTCCTGGCCGAGGTCGATATGTGCCGCGAGTGAACCATCTAGCTACATCCAAGAGAATTCGGGCCCCCTCTTTTCTGTTTATTTCGTAGATGTCAACAATATCTTCGTATGTTGACCGCAGCAAATAGCCACCAGCGCGTGAGAAGTCAATACTAGGCTGTAAAATGTTAGGCAGTTTAGATGTGGTTAAAGCCCGTACCTCTACGTCAAATAGTTTGATCCATACGATAGGTAGTTCCCTGTGATGTACCACTTGTGCATTTGTCGAAGTCTCGTCCTCGACATGTGTGACTTCGGGAGGTACAAGTATCCCAGGAAGTTCAAAGGAAGGTTCCATGCCATGCAACTCTGGCAGATCATCTTGTGGACGAAGCAAGGTCGCCGGATACATAAATCCTTCGCCCTGGAGCTCACGGAGCGCCGAAACAAGACAGGCGACTTGCTGGCAAATCCATTATGAAATGACAAAAAAATTGGGAAAAAAGAGCTTACTATGTTTCCGCGCGGCGTGTTTGCATCATGAAGAAGTGCAACAGGGCTAGACATCGTCGCTGCATGTTTTGTACTGTCAGCAAATGCAGAGAGGCCTCTAGAACATTTGAGACTGCGCTGGAGTCATAGTCTTGAAGTATTTTCCCAGCCTACAAATGCTTCGGTTAATAGCCAGAGCGAAAATGCGTCACAGTCAGTGCTGACCCTCATGAGAGCCTCTCCTGCACAAAGTGCAGCCATGGCGGCTCGTTCATAGGAGACACCTGGTTCGTCTAGAACAGCTTTGAAAGCTAGAACATGCGAGAGCATGGAGGCTGGTGTTATAAGGCCGATTGTTGTAAGGTGCGCGAAGAAGTGCATCTGGTGGTGTCATTATATCTTCCCAAAGGCCAAGATTTGACTCACATATAGCCGTATATCTCTCCAGTGGAGCTTATCTAACTGGGTTTGGAAACCCTTGACAATATCCTCGCAGAGTTTGTTGGGCCATGGCGTGTCAACTGTCGCACCTTCAGGCCCTTTGACGAGACATAGTAGCGCAGCCCAGTATGGCATCTTGAAAGGTTGCTGAGTGATACTACCATGCGAATGAGAAATGTTCAAGTCATGCTCCAAGACAACATACCCAATTTGAAAGCCCTCAACGATTGCCATATAGTTTTCTGTGATTTCACTCTGGATATATTTCCACTTCTTTTCCAGAGAAGGTCCCACGACGAAGTTCTACCAAATTCAGTTGGCGCTGTTCGAAAGACTACATGTAGAACGAACCTCTTCTTCACCAAGATCGAATAATCTCCTGCGGACCAGTACGTTCTTGGGGATAGGTTCTTGAACATGTTGGTTCCCGTCTTTGCACTGTATGAGTCTACAAAGTCTTTCTTACGCTACACAAGCCTTACGGTTTCTATTTCGACCGCGTCCCTTGTAGTTTGAGTGTCCGTTATAGTTGTGGTGCGCCATTCTTGCCTTCCGAAATCTGCTCAGCAGTCGGCGAGCTCAAGCTTGTTCGACCAACGTTACCACTTGACCCTGACTATCGCCGTTGCACGCTGACAAACTCGCCAAGCATCTGTATTGACGACGAATAAATAAGAAATTCCCCCATAGTTGAACATCTACGGAGCGGAATCTGGTTGAGGTGGAAAGACACGCAAGTGGACATCTGAAGACAATCGTACCGACATATAGCCCTTATTTGCACTTATTCAGAGACTGAATGAGCGTAACCTCGCCTACAGCGCTATTTCTGACTCGTCCTCTCCGTGCTCGTGTTCGATTGAATGGGCTCATACCAAGTCCTATTTGTACATGAGAAAAATTCTAATAGCGACGCATTCTCGTATGATACATTAGCCCAATATTTACACCTCGATACCTTCAAGATTTGTGCCCAAACGCGGCAACTTTAGGTAGACGTCCGTCCCTATGCATTGTCAGCCTTGAATAGGAAGCAGAGTGTGCGTTCATACCCCATCCATCCATCGACATCAACTCGAGAGTCCCACCAAAGTAAGTAGCATAGATGTTGCTCAGAGGCAAGCCCATTCCCATGCGCTGTGGCTCCTCTTCTTGTTCGGCAACCTCTTCTTGCTCCTCTTGTGCTCTCGTGTTGGAGTTGCGAGCAGAAATCTTCTCACTCACTTTGCCCATCATACCTCCTTTGCGACGGCTAACGTGCTGAAGTGCGACTAATCTTGCGTCATCTAGTCGCGTTATATTGCGATGGTGTGAAAAGGAGTAGAGGTCGGAGGGCGTTTGGCGTTCGTTGAGCATCAACCCCCACCTGTAGAATGTTCAACTTGCGTGCGGGTGATAATATAAAACCACACCTTGGTCAGATATTCGAAGATACACGTCGTCCTTATCTGAAGAAATAGTAGCGCGAATGACTCCTGGGACTTTGTCTGGCAAGAAGCACATCTGGTATCCAGTCGCGCGTACGGCCTATAAACTTGAATACATGCGAGACAGCTTTTTTGTTGTCTCACGTTGAGTAGGAGCTCCAGGATGATGTATTCGAGGTGTTCCCGGATGTACGAAAACGTCGCATCGACCTCGCCATCGACAACAATCTCTGGAAGTTTGGGTAAGCTGCGTAATACTGAATCCTGACGAAGGCGATCCGCAATGCCACCTGGCGCGTCTGAGGAGATGAGCTTGATAAACTTGTCCAACGATCGCTTGACGTTTAGGCCCGTGAAAATAATCCCAACATTCTCCACACTCGTTTGGAATTTCTCCCTTTGCGCAAAGCCTTCGCTGAGCGCGAGGTGATGTTCCGCAAGTACTCGGCGAGAGATACGCGAGACAAGCATCCGACGCATAAACGAGTCCAACTCGTCTGGAGTAAGATGCGGTGAAGAAATCGAAAGACCGAGAGACAGAATGGGAATTGCAGCAGAACTACAACACCGGATCAGAACGAGACCTTCTGGTGGAGCTTTGGCATACTGTTCTTGGAGAATTTCGTGTAAAAATTCGCAAAACCTATCATTTCCCGCACGGTCGTTTATCTGAGGATAGTTCCGAAGCCTGAAGACGATTAGCGTCCCGGACTGGATGGACATGGTGCATACTTTTCGAATGCGGACCAATATAGCTGTAGGATGACTTTAGCAGGTAAAATAACATAGAGGGGGCCATACACTGTATATTTGCGCGACATGCTCTTCTGTAACCACCGCGTATGGCAAAAGCTGCATATCTCGGATCCGATGGGCGATACTAAAGACATAATGAGATAAATATGAAGAAATTTATGGTACGTACCGGACTGGAAGTTCTGTCCTAACATAGTTTGCACTCTAGGAGGTGTTGAGCACCAGACGGCATGAGGCGCCAGGCAGACCTTTATCAGACGATCCTCTGTCATCGAACGTCCAAAAAACACCTTTTATCTTGCTAAGAATATGACCAGCTCCATCTTTGGGGCGTACCAATTGCCGGAGCGAGAGTCGATGCGTCTTCCGATTCGCATACAGCTCTAATTGCTTATTTGAATAAAAGTGTGGAGGTCCTGAAGAGTATCCCCTTAAAAATGGTGACAATATTCGATTCGTAGGAGTGGTAGAGACATGTCGCCGAATGAACATGGCATTGGAGGAGGTCAACCACGGGAGCCACACAGAAGAAATAAATAATCCTTGATAAGTTGGCTGGAGTATACATTATAGGTATTGGTACATTCTACTCTCTTGTGAGAGAGATCTTTGATCTATATTCTCTTCTAATGTCCCGCGCATCCACGCAAAGAGCCCCTTTTTAGCGGGGCTGAATCGTCGGTTGTGCATAACCATCATCTGGATGAAGATATACTGTTTGTCCAGGTGGGGGTGCCTGAATGACAATCCGCTCGGGCACACCATCGGGACCAAAAGATACTGGTGGATATACAGATCCTGGGGCATAAGTAGAAGGAGCATAGGTCGTCCCTGGCATTGGATATGTAGGTTGATAGTGCCGTCGGTCTTCGCCCACCCAAGTGCCAAACCTGGCCATCGGTTAGTATGGGATCTCGCTCGGTGAAATAATGCGGAGTTACCATGGCAAGTCCGAAATAGATTCGTTCCATACTCGGCTTCCAGCCCCATGCGACCTCGCGCGAATGGTGAGGATGACGACAATGATGAACATCAGAACGACTGTCGAAAGTTAGAAGTGCATGACAAAGGGTTTACAACTCACAAATGCTAAACTCCGCCCAGGAAAATGCCATAATAACTTTCATCTGTTTGCAGTGGGTATCAGCTGGCACTTTTGGAATGTCAGTGGTCGGGCAGAGAGAGAGAAAAAAAATAACGAACTAGTTTTGTTCCTACCAGTATTGATAGGGTCATGAGGCAAGGAAAAGCACTGGACGCCTCCGATACGATCGCTGGAGCTACGTTAGTCTGGAACGGCTGCGCTATCCCTGACGAACACGGTGAAGCCTCCCATCGCAACCCACATCACGGAGAGCACAAATAGTCCAATCGCCTCGAAAGCAGGCGTTGACCGTAAAGAACTAGGTAGAACGTATCAGATATCTGACTTCAACATTGCCCCTTTCGACATACGTCGCAAATGTAAAGATGATGGTCATAGCGCTTACGACCAGAGCGAATATTATGAAATCACCTATAAGACCGATAAATGCGAAATGTCGGACGTGGGTATGAGGCTTACTGTCCCATGGCAAAAGTAGCGATGCGAAGTTCGAAGCAAGTCCCAAGACGACGCATCCACAAGCCCACATAAAGACTAGAATAAAACGCATAAGATTATATGCTCGAACAATACGCTGAGAATGGGAGCGAGGCCGGTGCGAAGCGGGTAAGATGAAACCGTTTGGAATGAATATGGGAGCGGCGCGGTAGTCAACGTACAAAGAACGAGAGATCGTATTTTTGAGAATATGCTCGAATTTCGGTCGTAAAACATAGCCATTGCTGCCAAAGGCGCCTGCCTCGTGGACGCAGAGTTCAAGTTAAGTCGAATTCAAATTCAAAGCCGCCCGTCATCGATGAACACACTCCATAATCCAACAGAAAACCGTGCACAATATGAAATACATGAAATATTTGTCAGTGTAGAAAGTCGAGATCCATCGGCTGTGACCGAAAGCAAAGGCGACTCGCCTCTGGGTCGTCCATAAGTCGCCGCAGCCGCCCAGCGAGCGCCTTGATCTTCTCTTGTACCACCGTAGTCGGAGATATCGATTCGCTGGAGCTCCAGCACTCGGCGAGCGCGTTGCGGACCGCCTCGACGGTCAAAAGCTCGAGTTGCGAGCTCGCATGGAGCGCAGCGAGGACATCCATAATTCGGTCAAAACCCATCGCCCATTGGGACACTCCAGTCTCTGGATCTGTCTTGTGTGAGCCGTCCAGCAGCAAATATGCAGGCGCGAGTTGGAGGTATGCCCTCAGGATTTCTTGGTTGTCACTATATGGACCACTGAGTGACGATAGACTTTTGAGAATCGTAAGGTTATAGTTCATTCTATCCCTATTTTAAATTCATCAGTTTGCAAAATCGTCCTCCAGTAGCTCCGCTCCAACGTACATTCGAGCGAATGGTGGCTAACGGCGGCGTTCGGCACCAACAATCAAATAATTTAAAATCTTATTGAAGATCTAGGCCTCCACAAGGCGCCCGAATTCCCCCGGTGGGGCTCACCTATTGCGAAATGATCGAGCTTATCCGGACGAGAGGAGAGCAAGAAATTTCAAGAAGTATCAACATGAGAGGCCTACATAATCAACTGGGTGATCCCTGGTGGCGTCGATCTGTCAAAGCTTTTACTTGCCGTGAGCTCTCATGATTGCATCTGAGATGTACGAGGCACTAATCTGGCGACCACCAAACCAGCGGCCGTCCAAATTGGCAACCGCACGCTTGGCCATATCGATCGAATCGCATTGGATATAAATCTCGCCCTGTAACCGGATGAGTCGATAGGATAGCAATCTGATCTCTGAACCTACCTTGGAGTCCTTTTCAACCACAATTTTTTCGACACGGCCCTGGAATTTAGATTCACATTCAGCAACAACATCTTCTTGCAGGTTCTTGTCCCAATCTGGATCAGTTTCCCTATCACACCGTTAGTTTGAAACCAAGGATTACTGCCTAGGTCCTTACTCAGCAGGATCAAACGCATTCTTGAGTAGGATACATCTCGTTTCCTGTGACTTGATATTGATTTTCGGCCTGAAAAGCTATTACTATAAGCCAAGAACGAGAAGAATCGAGCTCCTACCCGGACACTGGAAGGGGAATCTGTGGCTCATTCGTTCTAGCAAGCTTTTGCATCAGCGCCTGTCGGGACACGGCGTTCAGGTTACCGCCTATAGGACATGAGAACGATTCAAGTATGATCAATGTGACAAACCTCCTTCATCAAGGGATTCAGCAGTGTTTCCCATCGCACGCAAGCTCATGCCGACACCTCCAGGAGCCGCAACACCCTTTTCGTGTACAGTGTTGACTCGGAGCTAGCGGATCGTAAGAAAGTGGCGTAAAAGAGAAACAAATACCGACCTGGCGACCGGCCAGCTCAAATCCGTCCATTTGCTCGAGCGCCATCTTGGCGTCCTCAGGACGACGATACCTTTAGAGATGAGAATATGGATCCATCGGATGATTTCTACTCACTGAATGAAACAATAACCTTTGCTGCGCCCCGTGGCTGGATCCCTATGAAGATCAACGAATTCAAGTTCGCCAAACGGCTCGAAAACCTGCTTGATCTCTTCTTCGGTGAGCTGGAAATGGAGAGAACCAACATAAAGCCTGAGGAACTGTTAGTCATACATTCGAAGGATACGGGTACAACGTACTGCATAGGTCCGTGCGAGGTTGCTGTGACTCCAGGCGGAAGATTCAGGAGACTTAAATAGTCAGCACAAAGTACACATCAAAATGGGAACAACTTACTCTCCGGAATGAATACGATTACGCTCGGCTTCGGTGAGCTGAACTTTGATTGGAAGACCCATGACGACAGTTCCTGTGAGAGCAATAGCCTTCGAGACGAGATCCAAACTACGCAGCTCAACGTAGCCAATGCTATCAAAGGAGTGAGACATGCGCAACTCTGGATGCTTATACTTACCCCTTCGAACGTCTGGATAAGCGATCTGTGACTATACGTGCGTCACGAACGGCGCCATCACCCAGCTTTTCCTCGAAAAAGTAGCCTAGGTCGCGTGCAGTTAGGCGAGCTGCGAGTTGGGTGACAAAGACAGAACGCTGCTCTGAGTCTCCCGCTTCTTCTTCGTTGAAGTCTTCCGTAGGTGGTACGTATTTGGGAGAAGCACGGCTATTTACCATTAGCGTCACTGCAAGCTACAAACAGCCTTGGAACATACCTTGGACGACGATCATAGTCACGACGCCCGGAATCTTGATGCCTGTCACGTCTCCTCCTGTCAGAGTCCCTCGACTGATCCCGCCGCTCACTCCTGTTGGGCGAATCGGCTTGGTCTTCTTTCCTACGTTTTCCCTCTGGGGCTCCCTCGTCTCCATCCTCCCGTCTTCTCTTTTCGCGGCGGTCGTCATCGTCCCTGCGCGAGTCGCGGTCACGGCTGTAGTTTCTCGAAGAACGATAGCTACGGTCTCTGTCGTCCCTATCCCGGTCTCTTCTCTCGCGATATCTGTCGTCGTCTCGATGTCTGCGGTCCCTCGAGCGATCTCTGTCCCGGTCTGACCTGCGACGGTCTCTGTCTTTGTCACCACGATCGCGGTGCTCAGAGTAATGCCTGTCTCTGTCTCTATCTCTGTCGCGTCGGTCGCTTCCCCGAGAACGTGAGCGGTGAGATCGCCTGCCGCTCTGGGAGCCGTTTGCAGAACTAAGGTCAAAGCGCTGTTAGCAAAAACGCCACAGGATGGGTCCATGATACGCACGACTTGACCTCTGACTGCTTGTCTACTTCCATACCTTCGGTCGACATGAATTTGGTGGCAATCAGACTTTGCGCTCGACGAAGTCGGGTCTGAGTTTTAGTACCACTTTGCATCTAGTCTCAACACTTTGGAACCGCAAGGAACAGCTATGTTTAGACTCGTTGCGATAGAATTCAGCGTTCATATTCTCCTAGGTAGTAAAGGCACAAGGTGTAACGTTCGAGCGTCTCACCGGGAACCCAGAGGTTCATTAGAACAGAATCCGAGATGCTTGGTCGTCTAATACAAAGCTCTTCTGACCCAAGTATCGACTTTGAGACGACCGCCAAAGGCGTGAAAGTATAATTATGAAAGAACGGTGGACGAGGTGACCTCGTTACGACACCGATTAATGTTCAAGAGAGAGACCTTGGGACGATTGGTAGCTTTGGCGCAATGGCGTTGGCCTGTGAAGTGTTTCGCTTCTTCTTGACCTCTGCTTGTCGCATAGCGAATATCTGGCGATTGAGAACATATTTCTGGTGTGTCGGTGGGCTGTTTGGGGATGAAAACAGGGCAGCCGGTGGTGTCCTGGACGATGAAGAGGGAGATGTAGAGCTGCTTCCGCTGGCGTTGGTACCACTATTTGACCCTCCCATTGCCCACCCAAGCCATGACGTTGATGATCCCGACTCTTTCTCTTTCTCCTTCTCCGCTTTGGCTGCTTCCTCCTTCTCCTTTTTCTTCCTCTGCTTGTCTTCCCACTCTTCCTTAATCTTCTTCAGTTCATCCTCTGACAATGTCACCTTTTGAGATGGTGCAGGATCAGGTGAGACAGCCGTAGCGAATCCAGTGTCGCTGAGGTGTGAATCGCATGTATAGAGGAAATCTTGCGGGTTCCAGAGCACTGTCCGAGTTTCTCGATAACATCTGTGAATCTATAAGATTGCGCATAATGATAATCACGTACTCACATGAAGCAAGGCTTGGGAGTTCCAACAGGCTGTCATAGTCCAAGGCGCCTCTGGTTGAGTTCGAAGTCTAAGTAGACAAACTACCCACTCACTCGTTTATAATACATATTTTGTAGAGGTGTTGCTTGAGGCTGAGTCGCCATTTTGGGTCTCGCTCGTGGTGGTCAAGGCGCAAACTCTTTGACCCTGCAAACATCCACGATGAGCACCCAAGGACAGGTATTGCGACCTCTGGAAGTTGGAAAACAAGGTCTAAATTCATTCTTTTCAGACGATCACTTGCAAAGCCGCGGTCTGCTGGGAAAAGGGATCTCAGCTCTCCGTCGAAGAGATCCAGGTCGAACCTCCTAAAGCCGGCGAAGTCAGAATTCAGATTCTTTACACTGGAATTTGCCATACGGATGATTATACGAGGAGCGGAAAGGACCCAGAGGTATTGGCGTCATCGCAACCCATCCAGTGGCTTTGGTCTCTGATGCCGAATACAGGGAATATTCCCAGTCATTCTCGGTCACGAGGGTGGTGGAATCGTGAGTCTGTACCCTGTTTACCTGGAAAACGCTGACAAGCCCTCATAGGTCGAATCGATAGGCGAAGGCGTTACGAGCGTACAAGTTGGAGACCACGTTATCCCTCTGTACACAGCTGGTATGTCTTATTGGTTTATATGGACCTACTGTGATCCGTAACAGAATGCCGCGAATGCAAGTTTTGCGTGTCTGGAAAGACAAACTTGTGCAGCAAAGGCAAATCGCATGTTTCTGAGCCTTATTAAGCTGATTGAATCCTTGTAGTTCGAGAAACTCAGGGTCGCGGTGTGATGCCTGATGGTACCTCTCGCTTCAAGTGCAAGGGTCAAACCATTGCCCACTTCGTGAGTGCCTCCTTGTACGATACCATTGTATCCTTACACTTTACTAGATGGGTACCTCTACTTTTTCTCAATACACCGTAGTGGCAGAGGTATCCGTTGTCCGTATCGCTCCAAAAGCTCCTCTCGACAAAATTTGCTTGCTTGGATGTGGGATTCCAACCGCATACGGAGCAGTACACAAACTCTCTGGAATCAGTTTGTATTCCCCCAAGCGATCTATCCTGCCTGACCACCTCCAGAGGGATCCACGGCCGCAGTCTTTGGTGTCGGAGCCATCGGTTTGGGTGTCATCAACACGCTCGTACAAGATGGAGCATCACGAATCATCGCAGTCGACGTCAATCAAGGAAAACAAGCATGGGCAACAAAGTTTGGTGCAACAGACTTTGTCAATCCAACGCAGCTGGATGGAAAGCGGATCCAAGACCACATCATTTCCATGACCGACGGTGGCGTCGATTTTTCGTTTGACTGTACTGGGAATGTCCAAGTGATGAGGGCCGCACTCGAGGCGTGCCACAAAGGCTGGGGAGTGTGCACCATCATTGGTGTCGCTGCTGCTGGAGAGGAAATCTCCACGCGTCCGTTCCAGTTGGTCACCGGACGTACTTGGCGTGGAACGGCATTTGGCGGGATCAAAGGACGCACAGAGCTTCCAAGTATGGTTGAGGATTACCTGGCCGGAAAGCTCAAAGTGGACGACTATATCACTCACCACCGGGCTCTTGCCGATATTAACAAAGGTTTTGATGACATGCATAGTGGTGAATGCATTCGTTGCGTGGTCGACATGGCTTAAAACGTAACAAGCGTGTAACGCAATACTCAAAATGAAATAGTATGATGAACAGACCGCACGTACAATAAGTATGAGCTATGCAGATTAAACACCCTTTTCAGCCATGATGCGAGGGGCATGTGTCCCGGTAATCGCTCTCCATACGCCGCCTAGAGCCAGATAAACTTCGCGTCGTCTGATGCTGGTTCGCCTCCAGATCGACTTGAAGACGATCAAGAAGACGAAGAGGAAACTGAGGTCTAAGAATAGCCGCCGGATGACCACAAGTAATGGTGAACGCTCGTCACTCTGAGCCAAGAAATGGGCAAAGGCTTTGAGATTGGTCTCAAGACGGGAGAGCGGTTGGAGGACAAGTGACCAGGCTCCCATGTTCGATGGATCCCATATAGGCCATGTCGGCCCAGAATTAGCACCTCGTTTGGGAGATGAGCGGCGTAGACTATCGTAGGAAGAAGGTAGGGAGACACGAGAAATTCCGGGGGGACCTCTCTCGTTGAGACCAAGATTCGTTTCCAAACTCTCCAGGCGCTCGTGTAGAGCAGCAAGAGAGGCTTGCATACTCTCTACTGCGCGCTCTAGCGTTGGGCGCTGTTGTAACGAGCCTTGCTGCTGATGTACAAAGGCACGCTGGAACGAGGGTGTTCCCCGATACGGACCTTGAGAGGCTGTTGGTAGACGAGGGGAGGGAGTCGGTTGTGATCCACCAGTGAGCTGAGGTGCAAGCGTCGTAGGGTAAGCTGTAGGCGGAGCGGCAGGTTCAGATGGGGCGTAGGCCGAAGCTGTAGGATGTTCGGGAAGGACTTGCATTCCTGGCGTACCAATAGGGGATAAGACATGAGGCGGAATAGGTGCGTTGATTGTGGAGCCAGCAAGTGGTGTCCGATATCGGTTTTGTGAGGAAATAGCAGAGCCTGGTCGTCGTATTTCGTTGACGGGCGGAGAGTGTTGGCGTTGATCGTAGACTTCATCGGTCTCATTCTCCATTTGATAAGGTTCGTTAGATTCTTCGTTATCGGCTTTGACTTCGTCTTCATCGGTTTCCGAGTTGCTGGTTTCGCTATCGGTTTGAGCGTTGCTCAGCGTACCTGTCAGTCTGTTAAAGAATAATCGATGTATGTCAATCCTCTACTCACCACTCAATACTATCGAAGAAGGGTCGCCATAGGATTCTAGCTCCTGGACTAGATTTCTGGCTATCGTTCTGTCCGAGTATTTGCGCAGGACCTATCGTTACCACTTGAGTGCTATCCAGTTTTTCATATCGTCTCTACGTTACCTTCATCAAAGTCTCTACGTATTGCCATTTCGCTTCTCTGGCACCCAGATCCTTTTGCTTCGCCCAAGAGTCCCACTTTGCCCGTCCTAACATGTCAAACATGCCTAGACACAGCGTAAGCTCGTGATATTCGCCCCTAAATCGGCGAGCAGTCGAACGAGTGAAACAAACATACTTGGACGAGGCCCTTGTACATTCCCTACGGTGGCTATCTCCCATGTCAGGATCTCACATAGCACAAAATGAGTCAAATCGCATACCCTGTTTGTAGAGGCTTGATACAGTCGTCAGCATTGGCGCCTGCATGCTCCGCCGCGCGACTCACCTGTACATTGCCAGCTTTTCCTCGTATCCGGTTTGTATCGGACCATTCTTTGGGAGACTATGAGTCCATGAGTAGCTACCCAGCCAGCGTTTTGGAGGTCGTTTACCTCTGGACGATCTCAACCGCCTTGTCAAACTGTCTACAAGTGATTTTTGAGCAATCTCATTGCGTTTGGGCGTGTTCTGACATACACGTCGATAAAGTCCTGAGCCATGAGGGGGGAATGGACGAGGCCAAGTTGTGAATTCGAGTTAGGCGGCTATAGCCGGCACTCAGAAGACCGTAACTGCTGCGTTTGATCATGATAGATTAAATGATAGAGTACATTATCATGCTGCAGAAGTATGCTAAGAGATCCGGGGCTGGCCGTTGACAACTTTCCAAGTGTATTTTAGACCGCCTCTAATCAGCTCGTCTCGCTCGCTAACTGGTTTTCCTAGTTGAGAGTCGTTAGCGTGAGTTTCTGAAACTACTATCAGCCCTCTTACCTTTCCAGACGAGTCGTCCCCAGGCTTTTCCATGTGTGCCATCAAGCTTTAGCTTTGTGCGTGTTACTTCCCAGTAGGAGCCATGAATTCCCTTTGCATCCCATCGACATTGAGCGAGTCGTGCACCGATTCCATCCCTCGGAAGTCTAGATAACGCTCTGTAAAGCGTCGTTGGATGTGGGTTGATTGTAGTTGTTGCATCCACAGTAATTGGCGGTATTAGCTTGACTAAAGACTTTGGAAGTGCTGCAGCCATGGCTTATTCGGTGGAATTGGTCAGGTCGAAATGCTGGCGGCCCGGGATGCGGCACTTGCTTCCTGCCACGACAATCCCCCACAAACGAGTCAGCATGTCAAAGGTTTCTAGGAGTCTTTTTTACTGCTACACTCATCACTAATACGACCACAATAGCCTTGGACTCGTCTGATCAGGTGCACAGCCAGAGGACATGGAAACAGAGTCTTCTTGGGCGAGCCTATAGACCCCAAAGTGGACGGTGAGTCATTCAAGTTCTCTTTGAAGTCCTTGAGTCTCATATCATGTTCACACAGTGGGTCTTGCTCTTCACAATGGAAAGGATGTTCAAGTATATGAAATCTCTGGGAGCAGCGCTCTGGATCCGCATGCTCGTGTCACCTCCAATATCCTAACAGTTGCAAAACTGTTGACGCCTTTGTCCCGTGACGAAGTGTAAGTTCTTGCCACTTGTACCGAGATTTCCACCGAGATTTCCAAGCCCGGTGGTCCGAGCACTCGGTCTCAATTACTCGGACCATGCAGACGAAGCGGCACATTTAGCTGGTCGCGAAAAGGTGGACTTGCCAAAGTGAGCAATTCGGCCCCCTTCATGCTAGAACTGACCCCGTACAAGATTCCCTATGCTATTCTACAAGGTTTGTGGGCCATTCTATTGTTTCTCTGGCTCACACAAGAGTCTTTAGCCCTCAACGTCTCTCATCCCTTCTGGAGACCCAATCGTGCTTCCGTCTGTCGTCCGTCCATACGCCGAACATCTTCCCGACTACGAGGTCGAGTTGGTAATTGTCATCGGTAGAGATACTAAGAACGTCACGGAGGAAGACGCATTGGACTATGTGTTGGGCTATACAGGGGCTAATGATGTATGTGTGCGGATACCTGCTGGCAAGCTCTCTGACCAATTCCCAGGTATCCTTTAGGAAGTGGCAAAATGCCATTCCTCAATGGGGATTCTCAAAGAGTTTCGATGATACAAACCCCTTAGGACCCGTCTTGGTGAGCTTCGTCTGGGCCGTCACCTTTCAGAAGCTGAACCTACTTCAAGGTCTCCAAGCACGCACTACCGGACCCGCAGACTATCTCTTTGAAAGCCGTGTTCAATGGTCAGCTTGTTCAGAACGGGAACTCGAGGCAAGTGGCAAGGACGAGAATCCAATAGTGTCGCTCATGCATGTACAGCAAGCAAATATTCAACGTTCGTAAAACGATATCCTTCCTCTCGCAATCGACGACTCTACCAGCCGGGACAATTATCATGACTGGCACGCCCGGTGAGCCTTAGCCACTTTGCGCAACCACTCTACTTATAAACATTGTAGCTGGCGTCGGCTTTGTACGTCGGGAGAAGCTGTGGCTCAAGCCAGGAGATGAAATACGCTGCGAGGTTGGTGGTGGGATTGGGACGCTGATTAACAGCGTGATTGAAGAAAAGCCAAAGTCCAAGTTGTAGATTAGACAGACACGAGTGCAAAGAGACGATACCCGCTAAATGCCGATCCAGGCCACCACTTCGACTCTTGAGCTCAGCGTCGTTGCCTGAATGTGACCGAGATGCCCAAGCAAAATCGTAAAAAATTAATGAACTAGTGCTTTGTCATCCAGATTGTATTTTCTGGTATCCGTAAGTCGTATCGGATCCTCGGGCTGAATGCATTATCTCTGGAGTCGACCACGACAAACGGCGGACGTGATCGAGCATCACACGCCTTTATTCGACTTCCTATCTGTCCTTTGAACATATATCCATGTCCTGGGACGGTCAAGACCGCTATGGCAGAGGTAGCCCACCAAGGGACGAGCGTAGGCGAGACTCAAGATACGGAGAACCCACGTATGGGAGCTACGAAGACTCTGTGCGTGATTGGGAAGAGCAGGAACGTCTCCGTCAATGGGACGAGTACGAACGCGCTCGCATGGACTGGGAACGACGAGTAAACGAGTATAAAGGCGGAGATGGCCACCGTAATGGATACTGTACGTTCCTCCTGCCCTTTTGTCCACGTTGATGTTCTGGCTAATGATTTTGCGTGTAGACAGCGGTGGAAAGCGACCTCGTTCCCCTTCTCCGTACGAACGAGACGCGCGACCGCGTCGAGATAGCTATGGTGAGCAAATAACGGTGTAGGCGCCTTCTTACGTCGCATTGTAGATCAATATGGACGTGGAGGACGATCGCGCTATGAAGATGGGAGACGCTCACCAAGACGTCGTTACTCTCCCGATAACCGATACAGAAGAGATTCTAATCTTCCGAATCCGATGGATCAAGACAAACTCGTACCCTACCGCTCATTTCTCGAGTGGTATCGTGATGCCGCACCAGACCGCTTCTTCGAAGACGAGGCTGTAACAAGAGATAATCCGTCAGATCGTAAAGTGGGTCTCAAAGCGCGCTACGACGAGTTTAGAGCAGACTTTCAAGCAAAGCAGGTATGGTAATGTGTGCTAAATTGCATAAAACTTGGCTCATATACTCGCCTCTAGGTTCACACATTATTTGAAAAGCATCACAAGGCAGCCTGGTTTTTGGAAAAGTACGACCCAAGCGAAAAATATGCCGACCTTCGCTTCCGCGTCCGCAAACAGGGATGGAACGGCGCATTGGACCAGTTCATATCAGAACTCGAAGATGGCAAATTCGATTACATCTTCAACGTGGGGAGTTCGAACCCAAATGAGCTCAAACCTGATGTAAAACCAAGCGAGGCTACGTCCTCGGCTGAGAAGCCCGTGAAAACGGAAGACGATGAGGATGACGGAGACGACGACGCGGAAGGGAAAGAAGGCGACGGCGACGATGTGATTATTCCTCACAAGGGTCACCAGGTTATGATCAAGAGCATCCCTCCGGAGATTGGTCGCCTTGAGCTCGAGCCTCTCGTCGATAAACTGAGTGGTGTTGCATCATTGGCCCTTGGCGAGCCAGTCGCAAGAAGAAACTATTATCGCTCAGCATGGATCGAATTTGATACTGAGCAAGCAGCTCGAGACGCAATGGAATTTCTCTCCGGTCAGGAGGTGCGTTGCCCAAGAGTTTCGTCGCCCAATTGTATTGACTTTCTCCCAGGTTGACAACTTCAAACTTCGCGTCACTATGATTCGCTCTCCCCTCATCGCCAAGATTAAGCGCACTTCCGTACTCGTCAGCAGCGAGCGGCGACTCGAAGAGGACTTGCATACTATTAAGCGCTTGGTGGCACTCCTTGAGAAAGAGAGCCACATGCTCGCCAACTACAAGCCACTATCACAAAGGTCGACAGATGATACTGGAGGCGACGTGAAAATGGAGAGCCCTGTCAAAGAGAGCACCGGCGATGATGAACAGACGATCCATAGAGGAGCAAAAGCGGTCGAAGCTCGGCTTGAGAGGCTGCTCCCACCTCCAGACAGTGAAGAAGCCAAATCCCAGCGAGTATGTATACCTCTAAATCCTCCAGTCAGTGTATTCATTTGCCTTGCATCTGCGTCCGTCTACAGCTTTCCATGACTGTCGACCTGTATCTTGCATACCTCCGCTCTGCATTCTTCTGTTGCTATTACTGCGCCGTCATCGCAGACCGAGCAGATGAACTCCAGCGGAAGTGTGTATCGCACATCAGGACTCCGTTCAATGAGCGTGAGATGACCGAGATTATGCGCAACCAAAAGCGATCTGGTGTGTACCTTTTCATTCCGAGCTATGATTGTGACACTTATGATTGGTAGATCGGGAGGACCACTGGTTCCTCTTGCATGACGAAAAAATCGAGGCGCTTGTCGATCGGGATTCAGTTGACCCTACACGCTTCGGAGGCAAAAACGTTGAAAAGTAGGTCGCATAGATATTCTTTGAAGGTGAACTCTCATCTTTGTCAGGGAACTCGAAACCAAACTCAAGGATCAGATCCGCCAAGAAGATGAAAATCGGTTCCGATGCGTGACTTGCGGCAAAATGTTTAAGAGCACAGGCTATGTTTGCAAACATATCTTGAACAAACATCCAGAACTCATTGGCGAGGAGTTTATGAACCATGTAAGTTGTCTTCCTGTTTCTGGGCTGGTATTTACAGGTCTCCAGCTTCGTATTTACAATAATTTCGCACTTGATCCACATCGTATCCAAATGCCACCCAGAGCTCCGACAGGGGCACCTGGACGAAATGGACGGGATGGTGGACGAGAAGATGGACGTCATAAACGAAGAGCAACAATTGATACCTCGGAGAATGCACGACGAAAAAGTCCTCCACCTGACGCAAAGATTGACCCCCGTGCCGGCCAACGGATAACGTACCAAGATCTGGACGAGGTTGCTGGTGGAGAAGATGTAGCACTGATGTACTGATATCTGTCTCGAATCTATCCCAATTTGTGCAAAACTTGACTAGCTACTCCCGTCAACCCTTGTTGAACTCTGCCATGTCGGCCCTTTTACCTGAAAAACCGGCCGCAGCCTTGCCGCAGTCGGCAAGAGCGATTGCTCTTCTTCTTGCATCGACACCCTCCGTCGTAGACGCTCCACCCCGCGTGCTGCAGATGTTGATGGAGTTTGCGCACCGTTACACGGTCCAAGTCCTCATGGACGCGCAGGTGTTTGCAGAACACGCTGGTAGACCTGGTAGAATCATCATGGACGATGTCACGTTGGCTATTCAGGGCAAAGTGGGCTTTGAATTCGGCGGGCGCGTGCCCAAGGAGGTGTGTTGAACCACTACCGCGAGTGCATCGCGCCTGACTCTTTCATTTCATCAGTATTTGCTCGCAATGGCAGCTTCAGTCAATGAAGAGCCGCTTCCACCTGTCCAAGAGGCCTTTGGCATTCGCCTTCCACCGCCCGAACATTGTCTCGTGCAGCCCGACTTTGATCTGATACCCAATGCGCCACCGGAAGAAGATCCACTATACGAAGAGATTGAAGAAGAAGTCACTGACGACGAAGAGGATATTGCGGAAAACGACGAAGAGGACGAGGACGATGTCGAGATGCAGGAGGCGGCCACAAATGGCGTGCGTGCAGAGAATGGGATGGATATCGATGCGGACAAGGAAGGTTCAGACTTGTTTGACGGCGACGAGGATGAAGGTGCAGCCAAGGACGTCAGGAGGCCCGTCAACGACGACGATGATTACGATTGAGATGACGCAGGCAGCTTGCAAGTTATCCAAAACGTCCATATTGAGAAAAGCTACATGAATACACGGCTACGTTTAAGATACGCCTCGACCAAAATGAGAACCATGGGAATCAAGCCGCAATAACGCCAGCGCTCTTCTAGATTATTGCAGGACGAGGTATCGGGTCCCGGAGGAGATGGAAAATCAGTGAAAAGGAAGAAAGCTAAGATCAATGAAATGGCACAAAAGATATCCAGGGTAACCCACCACGTCGGAACGCATCGCCGGGCTCACAATGCAGGCGGTGGCGGACCGGCGGCTGGGTAATGTGAAGCGCGTGATCCCGGAGGTGTAGCATTGTAAGAACCCTGCTGATAATTGGTAGATTGGCCATACGAGTGATGGCCGTTGGTCGCAGGAACTCCGCCGCGCACAGCGTCAAGCTCGGATTTCAGCGACTCAATCTCGCGAGCCATATCATGCTGCTGACCGCGTAATTGATTGATATAGTCGATGGCTAGAATCCCTCGTCAATTCGGGGCCCTGACAGAATCACATTCGTGCACACAAACCTTTGCTCAGAATCTCCCACTTGCTCGATTTCATCCCACGATCTGCTGGCAGATTGTCTCGAAGTTCGTCAAACAAGTCCTTCATCTCCTTTCTTCGCTTGCGCTCCGCCAGCTTATGCGAAATACGAAGCTCCGGAGATCGCGAATAGGGTGTAGCCGCCTCCTTGGGTGCGACGAGCATGCCGGGAGTTGAATTGGCGGATACGGGGGTTTGTTGCTGTTGCTGCGGTTGCTGTGCCATCGCCATGTTCGGGTCACCATAATGGTCGTTGGGGTTGACGAGGGTGGCCGTGATTTGCGGCACATGTGGAGGAGTAACATTTTGATTCGGTAAGCCCCTCGAAGGTGGACGGGAGCGCGACCGAAAGTTGCGCACAGCACCCGCGGCAGCGAGCGCTGCATCGGGGACAGACATGCGTCTATCATACGGGGACGGTCCATGAGTAGAGGCAGTTGGCGTACGTGGGTCTGGAAGTGTAGGGAAGGGTCGGGCATTGGGAGGCAAGGTGTCTGGGAGCTGAGGTTGAGGGGTTCGCTGGTTCCACTGTTGCTTAGAGTCTCCGGAGAAGGAACTAGCATATCCTCCCATACTCGAGGCGGATGCGTTTGAATAAAGCGACGTAGTCGAGTCCCGCCTGTCCCACCAATTGGGACCAGGAGGCACAAACCGAGCAGAGTCGACTGAATCTCTGCGCTCATTCAGACTCATCTGAGCGATTACTCTCGTGTCGAAAGCAGACGCTCGACGCTTGGGCGGCTCAGGCTCCATGGGTGACCGATATGTTTCTGGGGGATATTCTTGTTCGACAGGCGTATGACCGTTGAAAACCATGGAACTGTGTGATACCTTGCGCGATTTGTTGAGACTCGGGTGGAACGGAGACCGTGCATTGTGAGCGCTGGGGTCTGCCTGAACATGATGCGAATCCGACGATTGGAGGGCTGCGATGGAGTGGCGACGCATGTTATAGTCGAAACCATCTGGGAAATGATCTCTTGAAGCGGATTCGTGGTCTAGAGGAAGTCTTGGAGGCCCATAGAGGCCTGGTGCGGGTCTGGATTGTTCCTGCTGCTCCATGTCCATTTCTGGGACGAGGTCGCGCTCCGCAGATTGATCGTAGGCTGTTGACAGTTTGTTAGCATGCTTTGAGCCACATGGAGGACTTGACTTGGGCTCCCCGGCGGCAAAGTCTGTTGGCGATGACCAACAAGACTCGCTTTTAGGGGGCAAATGGACAGGCAAAGAGGAAAATAACCCACTAGAGGATGTTCTGGGATATGGTGGTGGATTTCCAAAAGAAAAGGGAGATCCTGGACGGCCTGATGGCACCGGTCGTCGCGAGGCCTGATCGACAGACAAGGCCGGTAGCTGGGGCTTGTATCCAGGAAAACTGCCGTTTGGATCGTGCGCGAGCGACGTCGCGTCCGTCGCAAACGACGCGGTCGAGGGCTTTGAGAAATCCAGGCTGGTCAACGAGGGCAGGGACCAAGATGTAGTACTCGACACGGGCGAGCTATGCTCGTTGCTCGACATGGCAAAAGACTAACTGGCGTACAGGCGGGCTTGGATTTGTCTCTGTCCTTTTAGTACTCACCCGAGTGGCGACGACCAAGGCGAGCGAGGTGGGTATCTACGAACCCCCCCGCGCGAACCAGCCAAACGTATGCTATTTACGTTGGCAGCACAAGCCTTTCCGCAAGGAGCGTCCCTCTCCCCTCGGTACTCATCCATCCCCATCCTCCGTGCTCTCCCCGGGCCATTTCCATCATATACGGCACATAGTCCAGAACGCACCCCTCTGACGGCAGCAGACACCCCTGGAGCGTAATCTTCTCATCGAGTGCTTGAACAATCCTCGCTTGATACTCCCTCCTGCGTGTTGCAAGCTGCATGCTGTCTTCCAGTCCCGGGACAGACTCTCCCTCTCCTGATACCATCTCGACAGCACGGGGGACCACTCCCCGTTTAGCCAACTGCACGGACCCACGTTGCTTCAGCTGAACTTCTGCGTGGGACGCCACCCACAATGCCATGTCCTCGTCGCGTGGGCAGAGCACAGAATTGGCGACCTCCTCCGGCGCCGCTACCTTGCTCAGCAGCATGTGGCCTTGAATGTCGTCTCCAGAGGGTCCGTATCTGTCAATCGACTGCGCCTGTTCACAAACAGCTTATCAGCGCCGACAACATGGGCAAAGAAGCACCCGACCTCTAAAGTAACCTTTGCTCGCCTATCAATCAATGCATCACTCAGTGATACGGCATCCAAAGCGACTCCCAGCGCTCTCAGTTCATCCATCTCCTCATTCGACGATTGTGGGCGATATCGCGTGTCCTCGGGCGTTACGGCAGACAATAGCGCAACGTCGTTATCTTCGATCCGTTCGCCGGTGTTGTTCACAGCGAGGTGGAATTGAAGTGCATTTATTGCCTTCTTCAGATCGTGCTGGAACAGCGGCTGCTCTGAGGGAAGAGGATGCATCGGCTGGTCTGGAATGTCCACTTTGATCGGATAGTATATCGAGCCCTCCATGCATGCCTGGGTGCATTCTCGTTTGACGAGCCGGCCCTCGGCAATCGCGATTGCTTGAAGGTAGGAGGTACCCAGGGATGCGTCACATGGATTAAAATACAGAACCATCTGCAGAGGGAGATCATCAACCGGAATAAGTCTGACGTCTATTCTGCTTTTCAGTACCCCTGCGCCGTTGCTTGAGGCATTCATTCACGCACCGTTACAGGTCAAGATGACCGGTCTCCGCGACTTGCGAATGAAATTGATCAGGGTCGGCCAAAAATTGGTATCGGATTGATATAAGATGTCTGCCTCCTCCACCAAGATGAGGGACTGACGGACTTCGACTTGGGTGGGTAGCACATCCGAAATAGGTGACATCGCCGCGACACCATTCTTCTTCTTGGAGGGAGACGTCAGGAAACCAAGCGACTGAGCTTGATGTTGGCCAGCGTTCTCGTTATCCATGACCACCGTACCTCCCACTCTGTGGTTTTCTCCGGCACCTCCGAGCTCATTCATAAACGCGGAACCGGAGCGTTTTCCAATCCCTGGGTAAAACTCGAATACCTTCCATTGGAGCTCTTCAGAGCAAGCATAAACTGCAGCCGTCTTGCCTGAGCCACAGGGGCCACAAAGTACAATCGTATTTGCAAGTCTCTCCTCGAATTTAACGAATTTTGGAGAAGTAGCTGGGATTATAGCTGGATGTCCTGGTTCAGGTGTTGACACGGGAGATGACTCTGCGATGCGGCGAGCTGACGGTCGTGACCGCGTTCCAAGAGACGAAAAGATAAACGCTGGGGGAAGGGGAGAGTTACTCCTAGAACTGAGTGGAGTGCTGGTAGTGGTCGCTGTTCGGGGAAGATCATCTCCAATACTTCGAAGATCATCATCTAGATCATCGTAGGATTGAAGGTCGAGATTGCCACCGTCATCCTCGTCATCCTCCACTATGAAATCCTCAATTTCGTCCGAATCTTCAGAGTTTCTTCTCCGCCTTTTCCGCTTCGCGACATCCCTCAAGATTGCGGGCCTCGACCGCTTGACTCCTCTCGGAGCGTCAATGGGATTCGTAGACTCTAGCTGGACTTCCAACATCTGAAGCCACGACTTTAAGTATATAGCCTGTTCTTGATTCTGTAAGACGTGCTCCGCTCTTTTAGGGGCAAACTTGTCATTCCACAACTGGTGGTTCGGGCCGATGACATGCTCCTCGTTTAATATTCGAGCAACAGCGGGTATCCGGCGATGTTCTGCTGGGATTTCTTCTATTGCAGTTTCTTTGTTTATGTAGTACTCCGACCGAAGAAGGGTCCGGTGTTGAAGGGTGAGATCGACGAATTGCGACAAATCAGAGGACGTTTTTGTGATCCCTTGAGGAGATTTATGCTTTTGGGTCTCAAATACGTGCGGAAGGCGATCTCTTGTGGAAGAGTATCCAACATGAGCAAATTCATGGTTTGGCCATGGAAAGTAATCTCCATTTGCGACTACAGGGACCACCTTGGAAGACTTAGAAGCATGTTTCGATGTCGACGTGATCGGTGGGACGCGTGCAGCGAAGAAAGGATGGACCGGTTTCGTAGGTTTTGCTGAAGTGAGCAGTGAGGAGGCATTGGAATCCTCTTTTTTATTCTTTGATATTGTATCGATAGAAGGCAGTAGTTCAACTGCGGTTGGCTTCACTGGTGAGTCTTCAATGACGATAACCTCGCGTGCAGGATGAGACTCTACGCGTGTTAGCGCGTAAATATGTCAATAAAGACATCAAATACCCTGAGAATCTACTTTATCTTCTGAAACGTCAAGAGGACGCGTAGATGACAAAGAGCCTGAGAGATCTGGTTGTGTTGGAGCAGTCACCAGGATCTGCGGAGTATTCTGAACTCCAGATGCATGCTCTCCCGTTGGTTTCGTGAAGAAACCGCTGATCTTTGGTTGCGTGGTCTGGAGGCTGATCTCAGCCATGTCAAACGACGACCGAGTTGGGATTCCAAGTCACGTTTTTCACCTCCTTTTGCTGATTTGCGCCTTTTCGTCGCGCCGTTTGCATGGTTGATGGTCAAGGCAGAGTTCAAGCCTGTGCCTGTGTTCGTCGCCACACTGTGATGTTGCCAAACCCGGCTCGACGAATATACTTAGAGAAACTGTTCAGGAGCTGTCTGATTATATATGTCGTAGTACGTATATGAAAAGATAAACGCGGCACAGTGCGAACAGAGTAAGAGGAAAGGTCCCTATGTAGAACACCCATCGTAGTTAGATCGCAAGGTAAATCTAAATTTATGGCTTGGTTCCCCAGTATTCTGCCATGACGGCTGTATGCATCAGCTCAATGGTGTGATTGACAGCCGCCATATCTGACGGTCTCAGTGAATAATCTACAAATATATGTCACTCTCACCAATGTTATCCCCCAGATTCAGCGCTGTGAACATCTTGAGCGTGGTCGGTGTCTCAACCTTGCCAACGATTTCGACAAACTTGTCTCTAATGTTCCCATCCTACAACATTTAGTCACAGATCAAGAAAAATAAGTAATGAAACGCGCTCACATCCGATATAGAGACTTCGATGTCGCCACCATCGGCGAGTTCCACGACAGCCCTGTTCCCGTTAATCTTTGCGCGTCAAATTGTAATAATTACGTGTCAAAGAGGATTAGAATCTCATTTAGCCAGCTGTTTGATTACCCAGACGCTTGAAGATTGCGTACCGACTTGATTTTGCACGGGCAGCGCACCGTCTCTCCAAGGTAACTCCTCATTCTTGCAGCATTTACTCGCGGTGCCTTGTGATCCATTTTATAGGGTCGATTTGCACGACTAGCGGCAAATGTGGTGTAGTCGTGAGGTCCAAACTTTGCCACCGCCCTTTTTGCAGGCTCTCCAATGTCCGACACAGACAGACAAAAGCGATCGTGGAGCCTGCCATTTCTTGAAGAGGCGTTTCTCAGGCAAAGAAACGCCACTAGTTCTCTCCCTGGAAGATGGGCTTTGATCGTCCTCAACCAGCCTTTCCATAGAGAACTCTTTGATCTCGTGTGGAGTGCTTGTGAGCTCCAGGCTAGATTGAAACCTCAGATTTGGTGACTCTACTCCAGGTCAATGGCGCGTTTTCGCGGATGGAGGATCCAATCGTGTGTTTGATCTTGTGGGCAGCGACTGGCGCATGTATGTGGCATATGACTTCATACTGCATGGTTAAAGTTCTACAGATACAAACCGAACCTCATAACTGGCGATCTCGACTCTATCCGGCCCGAAGTTCAAGAACAATACGCGTCACTTGTAGGAACATCTTCTTCGTTGCAACAACATTGAAACAGTGTATCAGGGAGTCACTGTTATCCCTGATGCCGATCAATACGCGACCGACCTCATGAAATGCGTGAACGCGATACGAACACTGGAACAAGAAGAGCCAGGGGATGAGGTAGCGTCTACATATCTTGATTCCCACAACCTAATTTGTCAGTATTCTATCATTATACTCGGAGGGTTGTCAGGACGTCTCGACCAGACCATCCATACTATGTCATACCTACACAAGCTTCGTAAACAGAGACGACATGTGTTCGTAATTACAGACGATAACGTCGCATGGGTCCTCGATGAGGTAAGTAATACAGTAGATACACTTTTGGTCCAACTAAACGATGAAAGGGCGAGCATGATATTCATCTGGATAGAACGCATCTTGGTCCTACTTGCGGACTGCTTCCAGTTGGAGTGGTGTCCTCCAATCTTTCCATGAAAGGCCTCGAGTGGAATTGGAGTGTGTTGAATCTCCTTGTTCTTTATATTTCCTAACAGTTGTCTTCAGCTGAACATCATTCGAGCTTTGATGGAGACGTCTCAACATCCAATTGGCTCGCCAGTGACGATATTTGGATCAAGACGACGGCACCCATATGGTGGAGTGTAGAGTTGAGACTTGGGACGAAATGAACAACTGGAAGACATATAATTTGACCATGACATACACGACTACTTGTAGCTGTATATGTATTCTCCAGTTGGTGGTCACACACAAATACAGCTTGCCACCGGAGACATTGTGAACGTCTGAGGCTGCTTCCAAACTCGAAAGGGAACGACTGTAATCGTATTGGGACTCGGTGTAGAACTACATCAAGCTGGGAAAAACCTTCAACTCTGCGTTGAGCCGTAGTTTCGTGCAGGAAGCGCAACTGATTGCGACTCGAGATCTATTTATTATCCCTCAGTGACTCTATACTCTCGATATACATCTTGATCGAAGCCCTTGGACCTCCCAAATGATGGAAGACTCGATGGACCTCGACGAGCAGGTGCTCAACGAAGTTGCAAGTTTGCGAGCATCCAACTGGCAGGCATCTACTTCTTCCAGTGGCTTTGAGAATCATCGAATATCGTCGGCAGTATGTCTGGAATAACGTCCCAAGCTTTGCAGCTAACATAATCACCTGTAGGGCATCGAACAATTCTTTGTGTTGGATTCCAACGTCTTGATTAGCTATCTCCCTCTGGTCAAAGACCTCTTAGCGGCTATCCTTCGACGAAATTCAAACATGGCACTTTGCCTCCCGATTGTCGTCGTCGAGGAGCTCAACTTTCTCAAAGAGAGAAACTCGAATCCGAATACGCGTGCACTTGCTCAACAAGCCAATGTGTGGTTACTCGCCCAGATGCGCAATCGCACGGGTGCCATTCTAGGTCAGCAACGACACGAGAAGATACTTGTCTCTGAACGCCCTGACGTAAGCCGTAGTTGGTGGTTGCATGAGAGTGGCTAAACTCCAAACTTAGCAAGTAAATGACGACAGGATAGTGGACTATTGCGAGTACCTATTGGCTACACATCGCACGACAAACGCTACTGTCATACTTGTAAGCAATGACCAGAACTGTTGCTTAAAGGCGGAGCTCCAAGGTAAGGAAATTTAACGGGGATGACACGCGGGAGAGCTCACGTAAACAGGAATTAAGACCATTTCTCCGAATCCAATGACAACTGCAGATGATTTCATTGCTCAAGGGGTCACATATGGCGCAAAACCACCGAGAGGGGGTGGCGGCCAGCACCAAATCTCACACGGCTCTATGGATCTCGATGAAGAGGAGATTATCGGCGCTAGTGATTCCCACCCACTTTCGGTGCTCCACCGGGCGTTTTTGGATTATCTCACTGCTCTTCTGCCCCAACTCGCGTACGACGCTGCGCTCAAGGAGCAAGAACGTCGCGACAAGCTTGGGAAAGCACCAGTTTCGGCCCCGAAGTCGTCCTTGTTCTCGTCACGATATGCACCCAAGAGCGCCGAGCCCGCGGCGTTTACAGGTCCAGGTGCGTTTGTGATGCCGACGATGGACAACGTGCGTTTGTGGACGGCCATCGATTGCATCACGTTTTGCCTAGAGCTGCCCTCTGCTGTGGTTGGAGAGACTGTCCGCAGCAATAGCAAGCCAGATATAGCCAAGCTGAGGCTATTCCTTCTTCCCGCGGGATTGCCTGGGTCGCGCAAGGGCAAAGACTGGAGCGTGGGGGACTGGATGGTGGCACTCGATGAGCTCGAGAGGGTTGCATCATTCTGTCAGTGGGCAGCTGTCCAGGAGTGTGTGGAAGTATGTCGGCAGCAACTACGGGGGGCGATACCGGATGCGTGAAGAGGAGCATGACGTCTGTCTCTGTGAAATATTCTGTATATTTCTGTGTAGATATACCTCGATCCCCGCTACTCCGGTCGCGGCGTCGGGGATAAATGGCCCGTGTCAGTCTTGTTTGGTTGGCCCCCTTGAACCCGACCAAGATCCCGCAGTGGCAGCCTTGACATGGCCAGAAGAGGGCTCGTAGTGGTGCTGAGCATCCTAGCTCTCTTTCTCTTGGGCACGCTCGTCGTGCTCTCATCCGTCTCGTACTATCTGCACATTGACCGGCACGCCTACCTCGAGGACGACGAAATATTCCAGCTAGAACGATTTTACGACGATAACAAGACTACACAGGCCGACGAAAAGATTCCCAGGATCATCCACCAGACGTGGAAAACCGATGTCCTCCCAGACCGTTGGAGGATCGTTGCCCAGGGATGCAAGGACCTGATGCCCGACTAGTGAGTCTCTTTTGCCTATTTTTCACATTATTACCACAGTCGTTAATCGTCCGTCTGCGTCTCCTTGCAGCGAATACATGCTTTGGACCGACGCCTCTTCCCGCGAGTTTATCGAGACGCACTACCCTTGGTTCCTCGAAACATACGACGGGTATAAATATACAATCCAGAGGGCCGATGTCATCCGCTATTTTGTGCTACACCACTATGGAGGTGTATATATGGACCTCGATATTGGCTGCATGCGGCGCATGGACCCTCTGCTCCAGTACAACGTTATCCTCCCAAAGACTATCCCCGTCGGAGTCTCCAATGATCTCATGTTCGCCGTCAAGCGACACCCTTTTATGGAGCAGACCATCCGGCACTTGATCAACTTTGACCATTCGTGGATTCTCAACTATCCAACCGTCATGTTTTCAACCGGTCCCATGTTCCTCTCGGCCCAGTACGGCATCTACACGACTGCGCACCCTCCCACGCCTGATAACCCGGGGGGCGATGTGCGCATTTTGCCAAAGTCCCTCTACGGCAAAAATGCACGTGTAGACGAGGCTCCAAACGCCTTTTTTTCTCACCATTATGGCAGCAGCTGGCACGCAGACGATGCGGCATTTATCACTTTTTTGGGCCGGTCGGGCATGACCTTGATGTGGATAGGCTTCTTCGTTCTATTGATCGGGACCCTCCGTCTGATCATACAAAAGCGCGCAAAGGGCAAAGGTCGCAGTCTACGACGGCGTCTCGCCTCTGCACGTTATTATTTGCTGCTCCCACGCCGTGTCCGGGCGCAAGAGGGCAATGTAACACTCGACATTCTCGGCCCTGCGGCTGGCTCGACGAGCACAACGACCAACACTTCTCCCATTTCTTCTCCGACCTCGAGCCGCCCCTCGTCTCCGTCGTCGACAATGCCCCTTTTGCCCTATACATTTGATGCCGACGGCACACCTAGCACCTCTGCCGCTGCTGAGAACCAACCATCCTCGCTAGGCGCCTCGGCAGCTGGTGCATTCCGACGAGCAGGGGCTTGGGCACGTTCCCAAGTCGGAGGTACTAGCACCTCCAAACCTGCGCGTGGTCATCATCGGGGAGTCTCACGCTCGAGCTGGGGAAGCGCGAGTGATCTCCTCTTCTTCCTACCCGCCATCCTCCCAACCCAACGGACGACCTCTTCCAACGAGCGATCCACGACTGCTAATCCCACCACCCCAACCGCCGCCGGACACCGTTACCCGCCCTCTAAACGCGCCATGATAGACTCGGAAGAAGAGGACCTTGAAGCTGCCAATCGACGACCAAAATCTGGTGTCCTCTCTCCTCCTCCACCCTATGTCGACAACCACGGCTCACGACTCTCCGTTGCCAGCCCCGCAACAGAGGATGAATGGCCGGATTGGGGCTCGTCGTCACGACCCTCGACTTCATCTTCTTTGTCTTCTCTTCCATCGTCCAGCTCGCGCCTCCAGTAACCCGTTTTATCAGCGCTTGATTCCACTTTTAGGTTTACAGGTCGTCGTCGCACCAACCATTAATTGCAAAGCACGTCTCTAACTGGCTACCTCCCTCCTGACTCGTCTCTGTGCAAGATGATGTCTATTCGGACCCGCATTCACATATTGGCCGTCCAAAAAAGGGCATGGACGTTTCTCTAGTGGACGCTTTTAATAGTTCTAGAGACTTGTGTCAGTTCGTTAGCCGTAGGGAAGCGTCTGGATATTCTTATAGACACAATACTATCAATGACATTGCTGATTGCTTTCGAATCATACCCATTCTCTAAGATGCTAGTGATACAAGGATTCAACCATTGCGCCAACAGATGATAATGTCCATGATCGCCTGCCATTGCCAATGCAATCCAAACGCCTTTTCTACCGTCTCCTTCATCACCATCATCAGGGCACTTCGCATCGACTCGGGGGCCAACCGTTTCTCGAGCCCTGCCTGGACGGTCTCGATGTAAAGAGATTTGAGACTGCGTAGTGTGGTTGCCGATGGTGTATTGGTGTGAGTCAAGTAGAATCCGAGCTGTCTGCCGAGAGTTCTCCTTGCAGAAGGATCGGTCTCTTGGATCCCTCGACCATTGGCATAATGTCGCAGCTGGGTCATGAAGGAGGAATTATGGCGTAGTGCATCGACTTTGCTTTGACCGACGAGGAGAATTGATTTGATCAACTGCGTACGCAGTAAAGTAGGGCCGCGAATGTTCGCGGAACCATACCACTCGCTCAACGCAGTCAGGTCCGCAAGGTTTCCGCTCATTGCACTCGATGAACCCTTGAAATCCTGTACTCGCATTGAGTGGGCAGTGAGGTGTACACCAAGAAGATCCATTGTGTCCGCAGCGAAGCAGTCCATCATGGCCGCCTGGCAAAACGTTATCCATGTTCGTTCGAGACTGATAAATGCATCTTCTCTTTGTTTTCGGGTGCTGTGGGCTGTTTGGTCAGTGCATAACCGTTCGGCGAATGTGGTCGCTCGGTCATCCTCTGTGAACGCGGACATGAACTCGCCAAAGTCGCGCGACGTGTGGCTCTGGGACTTGAGAAGCTCGGGGACCTCGAGACAGGCGGTGTCCCCTGCTGCGCCTCCTGTAGACCGCGCAAAGCTGCTGAGGGTACAGTGCGGATCTTCAAAGTAGCCCAGATATCCTCTCCTTCTCTTCACCCAGAGAGTCTGATTCCGGATGAATGCATCCTTCATCTGAGGCAGGGCTTGAAAGTCGATAAAGATTGGCCAGTACCTCGGACTGTCCACACGAACGGAGCGGATAGACGTGAAATCTGGGGTCAAGGTCGGGGCAAGAAGCGGTAGAGAGGCGATTCGAAAATCTGCTTCGGCCACCCTGAGCTTTACGGGGAGAAAAATGACTTTACGACTGTCGATGTCGCGAGTGATGAGGCAGCGTGGCTCTACAGCCAAGACCCAGAGATGGCGAAGTGCTTGGAGATGGAAGCGGTTGTCGTATCCGAAAAGTGGAAAGCGGGGATAGAATGCTATCAAGAGCCCACATATTGCCGCATCGGATGTGCCCAAGGTATATCGACCACCTCCGAGGAATAGCAATCCCATTGCCATATGATTGGCCATGTGCATTCCAAATTTGTTGGGCGTCGTGTATTTTCCATGGGCAAATCGTAACCGCTGCAAGCAGTCAAGATAGCCCGAACCCGCCATAATGATCGCCATTGCACAAGAGAGTACATTGATTGCGTCCCTTGTTGCTTGCCTGCGGATCGAATGTTCATACGTGCGCGCTGATCCAAGTTAGTAGCATGAAATATTGAATTCAAATACATACCATTAGCGTATACTCCACGGATGAGGATGTCATAGAAGAATACTACGACCTTCCACGCATCCGCTGACGCTGTACCAGCATACTTTAGGGACATGGCCATGCATGCACCCGCTATGACATTATAACTGGCAATGTCGAGTGCGTTGACGGTTGGGGCGTCGTTGGGTCCATCGCCTCCGAACGATTTCATGGGCGCATACTGGGAGTTGACCCAGTCTACGGTGGGTTGAATTTCGTCCCAGAGTATGAGGGACTTTGCCAACGTTCGGAGAAGAAGAAGATTTGGCGGAACAGTGTTCAAAGCTACTCGGGTCGTCGGAACAGAGACAATGTCTGCTACATCACTGCGACCTGACTTGAGGTAGAGCATGGCAAGAGCCAGACAAGCTCCTGGTGCGGTAATGTTGACATCAAAGCTCCTCGTGCCTTCTGGCTCTATCGAGGCTTTTCTGTCACCATGAATCATGACCCGGAAACGATTCAGCCACGCATTGTCTGCGAGCCCATGAGTCCTAGATCCCTTGCCGACCATGATCATTCCAAACGCAAAGGCAGCGGCCAATGTGTACGCTTCGCGGTTGTCAACACCATGTGTGGGTACCATAAGATCGGTCCTTGAAATCTCGCGCAGGGCGATATCCGCAAGTCGTCTGTCTCCAGTCCCAAGGAAGACCAGACCAAGGGCGACTAGACCCGCACTCTGTGTGAGGAGTGATACGTTGATGTCAACTGTGCGTACTGGAAGCAGAGCGGGGGTGTGTACGGCGATCAGGCTCGTGATGTACTGACTTGAGGAGCCGACATTGGAAGCTGCCAAGCCTAACAAGATCGCCATGGATGTGTGGTCATGTTTGGGAGAAAGGTATGAAAACGTGTTCCAAGTGTCGACGTGCTTGAGGTGTCCATTAAGACCGAGCCCAAAGAGGAACCCCGCGTGCTCCGCGGTCAGCTCCGATGGTTTGGCAAACTGAACCCAGGAGCTTTCGATAGAGGACAGGTGTGGGGATAATCGAAGCCCTGCGGCAACTCCGTTGTGAAATTCAGCCCAGCTCTTGGTTTCCGACGTAAGCTTTGCTTGCTCGAGCAGCATTACGATGTTGGATGGCATGATTCTGACCGCAAGCTCTATCTTGGGTATAGCATATGCGTCTGGCGTCGCAACATTGACACAACCATACGTGAATAGTGCACGTCCTGGCGGCAACGATAGCGTGCGTTCGGAGATACGAAGAACGAGCGCTGAATGCTCCTTCTCGTGCTCGCTGCCGTGGAATCAGATATATAAACCCGAAATAACTGATAGCCTACTTTTCCGGCAGAGTATATTGAATCTTGGCGACGGGTATTCGAGAGCTTTGCAATATGAGCTCGACCTCTTCTATTCTTCGATCGTCTATCCACCGTATCTGGGTGAAAAGATCTTTGGGCAACAGTCCAGAGTTCCCCGGCATAAGAATTTGACCCGAGCCTCCATGGGTGGCTACCTGTTCTACGCTGCCAATGACATCGTGCTAGCACGTAAACTCAGCTCCATCAGGTTCCAGGAGGCGCCACACACCTTACTTCTGTCGCTTGACCCAAGATAGTCGTCGACAACTGGATTGCATTGCACAAGCTCAAGAAGGTCAGGACGGTCAATGAGCTCATAAGTCTCCAAAGGGTAGCTGAGCTTTGGACTGATCTGAAGAAGTCGAAGGCTTTCGCGAATTGGAATCTGGAGGCAGATTGGTAGAGAGTCGAGGGACTCTCTCGTCCACTTCCTTTCAATCATAAGGCTTGTAAGTGCTTCAACGCTTTGTATGTTACGCCCTGGAGTCCCGCCTCGAATTAATACGAACATCCTGCCAATATCTTCGAGGTTTGTGCATGGGGAAGAAACTGGGTAGCCATGGTCTGCGTCTACCTGGATTCCGAATATGGAAGAAATGTCGCCAAGGATACCCACATTTTGCCATATAAGCAGTGTTCGATGATATCCGGTGGGCGCACGGGAAGCTGTTGCCCGTTGAAATGTCCTATTAGTGACATTCAGTGATGAAAAAGGCCATCTGAGTACTTGCCATCACTCATTGACCACGCTTCAATTGCATCTGATGACTGTCTCGACCAGTATTCTGCCCATTCGGGTGCTAGAGCAATCGATATCCTGAGGATTGCAGGTACAAGAAACTGGAGTAGTGATGCACGTTTTGTGTCGATCTTGAGAGATTGTCCAAGGATGTGCAATGCGAGGAGAATGGGGGCCGCACTCGGATGCAAAGGAGGTGGGGATGGTTTGGAAATTTGAGCCTGAGGAATGCCAAATCCGACCAATGCCGCGTCGTACCTAAGCCGCCGATGAGACGCTGTCCCTGTCAATACGTCGAGCGACTTGGAATCCTTGGAGAGCATCCCCTCCGAAAACCCATCGTCACCAAGGATTTGGAAAAGCGTGATAAATAAACAGTCCATTTCTTTCTCTACTGTGGTCGGTCGACCTTGACCCAGCCACATATTTAGATAGCGATATCGAAGTGCCCTGAATTGTGAATGTGACATGGCGAATCGAAGGCAAGAAAGGACTTCGTGCACAAGTCGATTTCGGGGTGTGAGGTCCAGTGACAAGTGAACTATGTTGCCACCCAACAGTCGGATTTCCACTTCGGTGCCATGTGCGGAGATTACCTCGTGCAGCGCAATTGCATATTCTTGTGCGGGTACATCGCTGTCCGCCGGGTGGATACTGCAAATCTCAAACCCATGGCCATTGTGCTTCATAGCCAAGGTGTAGAGTTGGGGCCCGGAACGCAAGACGAGAGAGTGATCCAACTGGACTATCAGAAGGTCGACTGGCTCATCTCGAAGCGCTTGAACACTAGCAATTGAGCGAGCGGGGACGGGGTGAACGTCGAAGGATGCGGTGAGTGAGGAGCGCGGTAGTGATATGTCGCTCTCCCATGCGATATGAACTACACGAAAGCTGGATATGTGGGGAATCATTAAAGCGTAACTGCAGCAAGATTCATGGTCTCCCCCTTGATTGAACGGAACAGCGACAATATCGCTCCAGTGTTCAGCCCTGGAAACCACGTTACCAGATATCGAGGTGGATTATCGAACTTACGTTTCTGCATCCACTGGGATTGAAGTTAGGCGCTGGAGCCAGTACTCTGGACCGACGATATCCTCTTCCTCCTCCAAGGGTTGTTCGTGAAGCGATGTCATCCTTATACTCAAAGGCTGGTCCAGATCTAAACCATTGTCACTTCCATCAACAGCCGCATGATGCCACCTGGAACCTATTGCTCCCGATTGCATTAACCACTCTGTGGTAAGCCTTGGACTTCGGCCTTCCGACTGGTATGCAGCAACTAGAGCGTCGAGATCCGCGGTTGAATTAACGGGTTGTTCGAGTCCCGAGTTGATACTACCATTCAGCGTTGGCTCTTCTGATGGTGATCGTCCATATGCATAGCAATGGACCATTTGGAGACGTGTATCCACCGTTATGATAATTTGAGGCGCGTCAAACTTGTACTCGTGTACAAATATGACGTGTTCGCCAGCCTTGATGGTCGAAAATGTGGATAGGTCCTTGTTGGGGCGTGGGTGATCCTCTTGAAAAATGATGGCCGAATGCGGCGAGGTTCGACAGATGCGATGGGCGATACCAATAGGAGATACCTCTCCAGTTGGACTCGAGAGAGAGTGCAAGCCAATTTCGGGATTGAGGTAGGGGATGGCCCATGGAATAGGTTCGATTCGTGGTTCTTCTTCGAGAGCAAAACCTGTCGGGAATAGGGGCCATACTTGTCGAACAATAAATGGTATGTTCACATAGTATTCGTTCCCGTCCTCGCTGTAGAGTCGCGCATGTGTCCGGAAGACGATGCACACTGAGCGAACGATTCTCAGTCCTGAATCTAATTTTGTGTTATCTTCCTGAGTAGCCCTGGCTATCGTTCTACTTTCCGCATCTCGCACTGCTGATCCATATGGACCAAAAACAGAAGGGGACGGCTTGCTGAAAGCATCTTCCAGCGATTGAGATGCTTCGTCCATTCGGTTTTTAGTGACATGTATCGGAGGTTTGATATCAAAGTATGCCCAACAGACGCTCCGGATCTCTTCTTCGTCCCGAGGAAAGCACCACTGGCGCTGTAGACGACCACCAACTGTCCATATCACGGCAGAGGAGCTCCAAGAGAGTTCTTCCTCGGTCTTGGTATCAGGTATACGACGTTTGATCCTGCCAAGAATCCGAGACGGTGGCTGGCGGTGCTGCAAGGCATTGCGTACAGACTTTAAGAGATCTGTTTCAAAAAAGGAAGACAAGTCGGAGCCAGATGTGTTTATAAAGTATTGTTTGGCGGCATCTACTGGCATCTTCAACCGAGCATGGATTGGTTAGGAGCAAAGTACGAGACGAAGTATAGCCACCGAAATGTTACAAGAAAGAACATTTGAGAATACAAAAAAAGTTTATTCTCCCGTGAAGTTTGGTTTACGTTTGGCCTTGAAAGCTGCGAGTGCTTCCAGACGGTCTTTGGTAGAGAGTAATGGCTGATAGCACGCTCTCTCGAAGTCTAAGCCAGCCTCTAATGACAGATCCACAGCTCGAGAGACGGCTAGTTTCGCTGCACGCAATGCCAAAGGAGCTAGAGTAAATAAGCATATGAAGGAGCCGCCCAGTAATAGACCTACCTCCTGTTTTCATCTCTTCTGCCAATTCAAAAGCCTTGGACAGACCAGATTCCGCGACGTGATCGACTACGCCTACTTCTGCTCAGTGCACTATAAGACGGGTGAAGTTTACATACCAAAGGCGTGGGCCTCCTTTGGAGATAGTGCTCTGCCAGTGAATATAAGCTCTTTTGCTTTGGATATCCCTAGTAATCGGACGAGTCGCTGGGTCCCTCCAGCACCTGTTTTTCACCGTTGGTAATATCACGAGACATGGTATCCTCACTCACCCGGAATGATCCCCAACTTGGTTTCTGGTAGTCCAATCTTTGTGGCTTGTGCGCCTGACAGCAGTCAGACCATTATTAAGAACATTGTCAAGGTAGCATACCCGCTACCCGAAGGTCACATGCCAATGCGAGCTCAAGACCGCCACCAAGAGCAGGCCCATCAATAGCTATTGAAGTCAGTTTAGACGTCAAGTCTCCGGGAGAAACTTACCAGCTATTGTTGGGATGTCCACCTGCTCCAAATTACGTATGGCCGCACGTAAATTTACGAGAAACTGGTTGACCTCTGCAGTTGACATGGTACGGCGCTGGAGATTTTGAGTATTGTGTCGTATACTATGACGAACGAACGAACCTCGGCCAAATCGGCTCCTGCACAAAAAGCACCGGGCTTCGTCCCAGATATAATGAGGACGCGAGAGCTTGAGGTACTCAGAAACTGTTCTCGGTGGTTGCTCATGGTCCACACCTCCGGTCAAGTTGCTTCAAGCAACCATGAAACTCCTGGCAGGGATTGTGAATTGATATATGTACCTATGTGAGCAAACACACCTTGAGAAGCTGTCTGGATATCGCATTCTTTGCCTCTGGGCGGTTCAGATATAGAACGGCGACATTGTCCTTCTGTTCGAGGTATGCCTGTTGTGCAGGTGCTGCGTAATATCTTTGCCAATTCCTAGTGATTGTACTACTCGACGCAAATGGCCGTCTTGCACTCGCCCTCAGGCCGTTCATGTGGTCAAGGTCCAAGCTAGCATCTTGATCCGGACCATGTCGAAGCGGCCAAACAAACTCGCATTTCTGACTCAAGTCGCGCCTTCAGGATATGTCCCTGGTCTAGGACGAGGGTATGTACGCGTCTGGATGGCGTCTAGTCGTTTGCTGACATATGACTTGTTCTGTCCAGCGCGTCGGGCTTCACCACTCGGTCTGATATCGGACCTGCTCGTGAAGGTCCATCAGCAGAAGTCATAGCGTACGTGTTCATGTCTACCACGAGACCCCAACCGACGTGGCTAACCTGCATAGCGAAGCCCAAGCTAGGAGAGGCGAAGAAGTTGAAGTAGATCCAGAGCAATTTCAAGACCCTGACAATGAAACGGGTCTTTTCGCCGGAATGGCGTACGACGACGCCGATGAAGAGGCGGACAGAATCTATGAAGCTGTGGACGCAAAAATGGATGAGAGGAGAAAGGCCCGAAGGTACCTACATATCGAAAGTGATGCATCAACGCTGATATAAACACTTCAGAGAAGCCAGAGAGGCAGAGATACTCGCCACAACCCGTGCAGAGCGGCCGAAAATCCAAGCTCAATTTGCTGATCTCAAGAGAGGACTCTCTGCTGTCTCAGACGCAGAGTGGGAGAACCTTCCCGAAGTTGGAAATCTTACAGGAAAGCGGAGAAAGTTGAATCCACGGGAAGGGAGAGCCTACGTTGTTCCGGATAGTGTCGTACTTGGAGATCGTAGCAAAGCTGGGTATGAAAATGCATTGGATCCGATGCAGCAAGCGGTAAGTATGTTACCTTCAGGCGTCTTCTCTGCTTACGGTTTTGCAGACAGGAGGATTCGAGACGCCCGCAAATGCAGGGGGAATGGTCGATATTGTGGGCATCAGCCAGGCAAGAGACAAGGTTCTTTCCCTCAAGCTCGACCAGGTCTGTCTTCTCAGCTCTTTTGTGTGCATTATTGACAATCTCCCAGGCCTCACGCAGCTCGGTATCAAATGGTACTTCGACTAGCATCGATCCAAAGGGCTATCTTACCTCTCTCGACAGCGTCGTTCACAAGACGGATGCTGAAATCGGAGATATCAAACAAGCCAGAGCTTTGTTAGACTCTTTAGTCAAAAACAATCGCAAGCATGCTCCTGGTTGGATTGCGGCGGCATGCGTCGAGGAACATGCTGGAAGAATGGTAGCTGCTCGCAAGCTAATCAGGCAAGGATGTGAAGAATGCCCGAAAAGCGAGGATGTATGGCTAGAGGCAGCTAGACTACACGTACGTTGATCACCAGCCAGTGCATCTACAGGCTAACAGGTCAACAGAATACTGAGGACGCAAAAGTCATCCTGGCGAATGCCGTTCAGCATCTCGACCAAAGCGTGAAGATCTGGCTAGCAGCAGCCGAGCTAGAGGGTGATCCCAAAGCGAAGAGAAAGGTTTTACGAACAGGTGCGTCAAACACTTGCATTTTTTTTCAGACACTTATTATATACAGCCGTGGAGCATATCCCGAAATCAGTGAGATTGTGGAAGGAAGTCGTCAACATGGAAAATTCGCCCGAGGAGGCTCGTATCATTCTCGCTCGCGCCGTGGAGGTTATTCCTCAATCTGTCGAGCTCTGGTTAGCGTTGGCTCGCCTCGAGACTCCAGAGAAAGCGCAAAAAGTCCTCAACTCTGCGAGGAAAGCCATCCCGACCTCTCACGAAATCTGGATTGCCGCAGCTCGCTTGATGGAGCAAGAGGCAGCACGACCAGAAAAGGACGAAGCAGCTCGTCAAAAGGATTACAAGACGGTCGACAATATTATCGCATCCAGCGTGTCCAACCTACGTCGCAACCATGTGCTGCTCACAAGAGATCAATGGATGAAGGAAGCGGAGCAATGCGAACGCGATGGCTCGCCGAGAACCTGCGAGGCGATTATCAAGGCCACTATCTCAATGGAAATCGAAGAAGAAGATCGCTATGATGTGTGGAAGGCCGACGCAGAGAGTGCCCTTGCGCGCAATCAGGTTGGGACCGCTCGTGCCATCCTGGCATATGCTCTCAAGGTCTTCCCAGACAGAAGGGCGCTCTGGAGAGAAGCTGCTGACCTCGAGAAGGAGCACGGTACAAGGTAGAGTTATTCCCTCTTTGAGTGAATGTGTCCGTCTGATCTATTCTAGACAAGCACTGGAGGAACTGCTCTCCCAAGCAGTTCAACACTGTCCTCAAGCAGAGACCCTCTGGCTCATGCTCGCAAAGGAGAAGTGGATGGGCGGAGATGTTCCAGGAGCTCGAGTCGTCTTACATCAAGCATTCGACGCAAATCTGGAGAGTGAACAAATTTGGCTTGCGGCTGTCAAGTTGGAGGTTGAGAACAACGAACTTCAGGCGGCGAAGGAGATTCTCAATCGCGCAACCAGCGTAGCTGGTACTGAACGTGTACGTTTCCTTCTTTTAGGCTCAATCTATTTCTCATTATCCTACAGATTTGGATGAAGGCAGCCGTATTCGAACGACAGCAAGGCAATCTTGAGGCAGCATTGGACACCGTGAACACAGCACTCGCAAAGTATCCAAAATTTGCCAAGTTTTACATGATCAAGGGTCAAATATTACAATCTCAAAAGGACATACCTGCAGCCCGCGCTACGTATGCCACAGGTGTCAAGGAGTGTCCAAAGGATGTTCGCCTATGGATCCTATCCAGTCGGCTAGAGGAAGCAGACGACAAGCGTATCATGGCAAGAGCACTGCTCAACAAAGCCCGGCTTGCAAATCCCAATAATGATCTTTTGTGGGCGGAGAGCGTCCATCTTGAAGAACGAGCCGGGCAACCAAATCAAGCTAAGTCGAACCTTGCACGAGGTGAGTGAAGGCATTTTCATTCGAGGGATGATCGTCTTAAGCTTTTTTAGCTCTACAAGAATGTCCCACTTCCGGTTTGCTTTGGTCAATGGCAGTTATGGCTGAACCTAGGCCCTCACGACGCAATAAGTCAATGGACGCTCTACGGAAGCTAGGCGATGATCCACTCATTCTATGCACCATTGCGCGCATGTTCTGGTCCGAGCGCTCCATCGAAAAGGCACGATCTTGGTTCGCGAGAGCGGCAAAGGCAGACAGAGATATCGGTGACATATGGGCTTGGTGGCTAAAGTTTGAACTCGAGCATGGTACTCAGGTACGGGCAATCACTTGACTAAAAGCCGCAGCTGATGGTTTTTCCAGGAACATCAACAACAGGTCATTGATCAATGCGTTGCTGCTGAGCCGCGTCATGGGACAGTATGGCCAAGCATTGCCAAAGATGTCGCAAATGCTCGGAAGACCACACGAGACATCCTCTTCTTGGTTGCGAAGCAGCTTCACTAGCTTAATAGGTGAAAATGATGTGTATATTCTACGATGCAGCAATCTAGTGTAACGTCTTAACAGGCAACACTTAAATGTCGCATAAGCTCTGTCTCCATCGACCCCCCGTCGTCTACTGCTCCTTGGCTTCGCGAGCCTTCTTGTTGAGTGCACGGCGACGGATATCGACATGAAGGCCTGAAACTGTATGAGATTTTATCACATTCTGCTTTTTGAACATACGGTGTGTATAAGAAATGACGAGAGATGTTCGCATGTATCCAATAAAGAAATCTCCGATAGAGTGGGACCAGAACGGTGTCGAGGTAAACGGACGTTGAATAGCACCACATGATTGGCCAATATGGGAGAGAACAGACTTGACAAAGGTGTTAGCAGTGGGTGTAGTGATCGATGGGCGACGAATTTTGGACATTTTCGAGACCTGGAATACCCGTGAGCTCGCGGTCTGGCCTAGACTTGAAGCACATACAACAAAGAAGGTGTTGACAAGCTGTACGGCAATTCCTTTGCTCTTATATTCTTCTGCGAGAGCTTTGCTCCAGGCCGCAAGGAAAGCCTTTGAACCGCTATAGGTAGCGAGCATAGGTGAGGGCACCTCGCCTGCAAAGGATCCAATGTTCAGGATTAGGCCATTTTTCCTTGAAGCAAAGATGAGCGGGAATAATACTGGCTACGCTACACCTACTTGGCAAGCATGATTGGGAGGACAGTCTGGGTGATGGCGAGCGTGCCCTTGACGTTGATATTGACAATGCTCTTGATTTCTTGGCGTTCAGTTTCGGCAAAGTAGACGGGCATCTCGTGAGAGCGGCCAACGTTGTTCACTGGCATCGTATTTAACGACTAAGCGCGCGCTACACCAAGAACACTTACCCAAGACGCCAACAGTAACGTCTTGGAGAATTTGGTTGAGCTGCTTGCATTCCTTGCTAATGTCGTCCTTCTCAAAGTCGATAGCAAGAACCTTGGTTGGTACCGTGAATTTGGCAGCTGTGATCGTGAGTCGAGGATAAACATGACATAATATGCGTACAAATCTCGTCTCCGAGCGCGTCAAGCTTCTCCTTGGTGCGTGAGATAAGGACGACCCCGAAACCGGCTTTGGCGAGTTGGAGGGCAAATTCGCGCCCAATACCGTCCGTAGCACCAGTAACGACTATTCGTTCGTTTCAGTCATAGAGTTTCTACAAAGTATTCCACGACTGACCCGCATAAGCGCCACGTTTTGCCCCAAACTTGGTGAGCTGGCGCATTTGTTAAGAAAAGCACGACTCGACGGAATAGGGCATACTTTGGTACCGCTAAGCACAAATGTCTGTGCTAAGACGACGAGAAAGGATGTTAGACGCCAAGTCACGGCCAAAAAGCCAACACCGGCGAATGCTAAGATGGGAAGTTTATGCTCAAAGACTGAGGCGTGTTTCAGACAGTTTTATAATAATAAAATTTTCGAGGACTATACCTTGGTCAAACATTTGTCGAGCTAGGTCCGGTCGAAGAAATTTACATTTCTACCTCAACCTGCCCCCGACCTCGTTAGTATGCGTCGCGTCAAACTCAAATATTCGCCATTACATTCTTCTCTTGTCAATCTTCCTCTGAGTGTCTATGGACCTCTTGTATCCACTGGCGTGGTGAGCCCATATCGGCTTTCACGTTCACCCGGCAGTCGTACTGACTACCGGTAGAGACCGCAAGCTGTATCCGTGCATCTTTCCAACCTAGTAAAAGGCTCGGGCCATAAATCTGCATACCTCGGATGGACTGGGCTAGCGTCTGCCTCTTCTACTGCCCGCTGGGGCTCGAAAGGCGGAGATGAGAGCCTGGATACGGTGGAAGTCGACCCACAACTCTGTGCATCTCTTGGATTCAATGAAGGAGATGTGGTCAGTCGGATTATTCGTTTATGATCCCCTTACTTAACACCTGTAGCTTGAACTGGGGTTGGTGCACAATCTTCCAGTCGCAAAGTCTGTAAGCACTGAACCATTGACACCTGATGACTGGGAGATCTTGGTGCGTTCTTTGTCTTCGAAAGGACATCTCTCATCCTTCAAAGGAACTACATGCACAATATGTCGAGGACAACCTGCTGTCACAAGTCAGGGTTGCAGCAAATGATCAGCATATACTGGTATGGATCATGGGAAAGAATCTCATACGATTCAGAGTATGTGAGTATCCACCCATTGTCGATGCTCGTCTGACATTTCCTAGCATCTATGGATCCGGATAAAGGGCCCTGCCTTCTATCTACCGACACAGAGCTCATAATAGCGCCCAAACAGAGGAAGCCACCCCACCATCTAAAGAAAGCATTGAAAGTGACCGCGCGGCTCGCGCATCTGGAATTATCGTGCGGGTTGTACCGATGGAGAACTATCCCATCGATGCGTCGACCTACTCTCCGTTGTGTGCCCTTGCACCCCCTTCCACTCTTGAGACATTGAGCCTCAAAGACGGTCAGCAAGTTTATATTCAACGCCAGTCGCCCCCAGTCTTGGATTTAACAAGAGAGATCAAGCATTATCAAGGCTCCTCGAACAGTACGAGTAAAGTATCTGCTCGGATCAAGCTAAAGGACAGGATTACCGCCACACCGATGAACCAAGCCGAAGAAGAGTCGAAGCCACAGCTGTCAACGTACAGCATATTTGCGACGGATTTGTTGCCACGTAATCAGATTGTTCTGCTGGGAAGTCCTAACATTCGAAGCTGGGATCTGGCGAGGTGAGAATGGCATAGAGAGGCAACTGGGGCTAACTTAGAGCGGCATGTAGGGTTTCTATTAAGCCGCCCCAGACGAGTACCGGCATCGAGCTGCCGTCACAGGAACTTAATATTCCATTCCTATTGTGCGTGTTCAGGCTCGGACTTGCGTCAAGCTCATGGCATTTAAAGACCTTTGGCGATGAAGAATCTCAACTTCGTTGGAGTCGACTCCATTGTATCTGAATGCACCCGATTCTTTCAGCATTCCTTGCTTGCCCAGAAAACACTGCTCGGAGGATCCAACGGTAGGCAGCCTTGTGAAACTCCAAAGGTGTACCTGACTTGAAGCCAGCTTCTCAGCTGCTTCTCTGTGGTGGCAAGGGCTCCGGCAAGACTGGAATTGCCACGACGGTAGCCGCCAGACTTGAGAAAGACCCACAACTCTGTATTTGTGAGCTCTATTACTTGCAATTCGGTCAGTCTCTAACGGAACCAGGTCCTTTGTACATCGACATGAGCCGATACTCGGAGGAGGCACTTGCTGGGATTCGTGCGTTATTCAGCCTCTTAGTTCGGTTAGCAATATGGTGCAAGCCCACGATATTAATCCTGGATAATGTCCACTACTTTGTCGGCGTGGAGACAGAGGTATGTGTCTGGTTGCCTTCTCAAATCCCAAACTGATGGTATGTCGCAGCACACCGAGTCGTCCAAGTCGACACGAATAGCCGAGCTCTTTGTCAAGTTTCTTTACAGTTTACGGGCTCACTCTGCTTCTGTTCTTGCCATTGCAGAGGGTACATCGTCCTTGAACAAAATTGTCTCGACAGGCCATACATTCTCTAAAGTGATAAATATCAAAACCCCCGACAAGAGTGCACGTGCCACGGTGCGTACATTAGTCGACTTTCGGACAATATCGGCTAATCCGGGAGAAGATTCTGAAGCAATTTGTTGAAATCGCTGATGCGCCCCCGACGAGAGGACTCAACTACGTCTCCCTTGCGACAAAGACAGAAGGATACTCCGCTCAAGATCTCAAGGATTTCACGGACAGGGCCTTGCACAAGGCGACAATCCGCACGGCAGATGCCAATGTCCCCGAGGTGTCACTTGAAATGTGTGACTTTGACGCTGCGCAAGAAGGATTCACCCCGCTTTCGTTGCGAGATGTTAAACTCCAAAAGTCGGAAGTGGAATGGGCAGACATTGGGGGTGAGTTTTACTGCTCGTGCAGAGGAAATGAAACCGAAAATATACGACAGGACTTCAGGAGACTCGACGAATTCTCTGTGAAACGCTTGAGTGGCCAACAAAGTACGCTGCCATCTTTGCAAAATGTCCGCTACGGCTTCGCTCTGGGTTTGTCCTCGTCGTCATGGGGCCTGTTCTTTCCTGACGAGTTATAGGCTTCTCCTTTATGGATACCCAGGTTGTGGCAAGACTCTCCTGGCGTCAGCCGTGTCAAAGGAGTGTGGGTTAAACTTTATCAGCGTCAAAGGACCGGAGCTATTAAACAAATATATCGGTGCAAGTGAGAAGTCGGTTAGCTACATTTTCCTTCCACTTGAAAGGGTACTTGATTGATGATGAATAGGTCAGAGAGCTCTTCGAGCGCGCAAGCGCGGCCAAGCCATGTGTGCTGTTCTTTGACGAGTTTGATTCAATAGCTCCTCGTCGGTAAGTGCTCAATTGATCCCGATCGGTTGAAGGTATTGATATCCTTGGGACGTACACAGAGGCCACGACAGTACCGGGGTCACAGACCGCGTCGTGAACCAGATGCTCACGCAGATGGATGGTGCGGAAGGTCTGGACGGTGTATACGTTCTTGCGGCCACAAGGTAGCCATTCATTGTCGCCGTCTGCATAGTATCACAACTTTCTTAGCCGGCCAGATCTCATCGACCCAGCGCTGCTTCGACCAGGGCGACTAGACAAATCACTGCTCTGTCATATGCCGACTCAATTAGAACGCAAAGAAGTAAGTAATCAACTGCTATCATTGAGCACTTTCCAACTCTGTATAGATATTGCAAGCCATTGCTCGAAAAATGCACGTCGATTCTAGTGTCGACTTTGAGCATATTGCTGCATCAACTGAGGGATACTCTGGTGCAGACCTACAAGCACTGGTATACAATGCCCATTTGGAAAGCGTACACGACGCATTTTCTGGGACCACGCCGGTTGACGCAGTCGAGACAAAGACTCCTGAATTTGTCATTCTCAATGGAGCAAAAGGTGTGTCTAAAGCGGAGAATTCGGCTATAGCCGCTCGTATAGCGACTGTGATCCGTTCGAGCAATCCAAGCAAGGTAGTAGTTGTGAGAACGGGGAGCAAGCCGGTATGTATCTGATCACATTTGGGATCGGAAAGTTCTGAAAAGGTGTAGCCGACTATTACTGTACGGCATATACGGAAAGCTCTCTCAACAACGCGCCCTTCGGTGCCAGAAGTGGAGAGGCGGAGACTCGAAAGGATGTAAGCTCAGTTTCGTTTTATTGAAGCATCGGTTACTAATCGTAATAGATATCATGAGTTCTCGAGCGATCGCAGCGAACCACTTCCGCAACCGCCAGAGGCTGACTCGCGAAGCGTCGGCAACCGTGTATCTCTAATGTGATATATTCACTGCAACTCGGGTTACAATGCTCTATGACGGCGCCACAGTAGCGGTGGAGGCTTTGAGTGCTTCTTGGTACTTGACTAAACGAATCCTGCACCGAGTTAGATGAAACCACGGAAAATTGATGTCTTACAAGTTTCTTAGGAGCATGAGAATTGTAACCTTCCCTACTGCTGGTAGGTAAACGGATGCCTAACAAAGGTCAGCAACACATTCGAAACCAAATTTTCAGTGAAACACCTTTTCTCGAACACTCTCTTCAAAATTCTTCTCACCGGCCACGTTGACGGCGATGCAACCATCCTTGAGAGCGTCGGTAGAGACTTTGTATTTGACATTGGGTACGGCCGATACGACGACGTCTGAAAGCGCCAGACATTCTTCGAGGGTGAACTTGCAACTTTGAACGACGTGACTCGGGTGTAGCATGCGCTGGTGTCGCTGTACAGCTCCCTCGGTCTGTTGGTCCTGGACGGCAATGGTTGGGCGTTTGGTGTATTCCTGTATCGAGTCGATATCGACTGAGAATACCCTGGCACCATCGTTGGCCAGGAGGGCAGCGAGAGGTCGTCCCACGACTTCGGATCGATTAATTACCGTCACCGTCTTTCCAAACGCACGGTCGCCATATTTGAGAAGCGAGTTGTACACCCCAGCATATTCAAGACACTTGATGATAGCTAGGGGTGTGCATGGAAGGATGCTTTTGAGTGTTCCCGCCGGAGGGGTGTCATTAGCCTGAATCGGCGTCGGTGGCAAGACGGTGTTTGTCGAATTGAGGAGGGTCGGATCAACGAAACGAATACTAGGTGAATAAGAGTCAAAGATTTTCGCCTAAAAAGGGCCCAGACAAGACGTACTTATGGTACATATTGTAATGCCACTTGTAGTGTAATCCCTCGACATCCTTGAAAGGGGAGACAAGCTAGTGGCCATCAGAGTTTGGAATTGTTCAAAGTGTCAAACATACTTGCTGAAGATAATGATCCTGTTATCGTCTTAGTCTCGAGTCTTTTGGGGGACGCTCAAAACTGACCTGACGACCACCAAATATGGGATAAAAAACAAGAATCCCATCACACCCATCGTCTTCATTTGCTTCGACAATAGCCTCTTCGACGCCTTCTCCCTCGCCACCAGCCTCTTCCTTGCTCATCGATCCGCCTTCTTTCCAGCGGCCTGCGCCGACTTCTTTCAAAACGAAGCGAACGCCAATGTTCTCGCACTGCGATTGTGCAAACTTGGCGTACATCCGCGATGGTGCGGCAGAAGTGGACAAGATGGCCACCAGTGTCGGTGGCCTTCCGAGACTCTTCAAGCTCTCTCGGACTTCATTCTCAAACGGCGCGCCGACTTTGGCAGCTGTGAGCAGTACACCCGCATTGGCAGCCATTTTCTTCAATAAATCAGAGGACAAGGCCGAGTCAAAGATAATCACGATTCCACAAGCGAGCGGCCGACAAAACTTTTCACTCAGAGCGGATCGATTTGGTCAAAGGGATGTCATTATACAGAGTCAATAATTGGACGTATTTCATGACAGGAATCCTCGAATCGCGCCTCCGACATTGGGAACATCAAGCATGAAAGTGTCGTGTCCCCATACTCCTCCAAGCTCGTAGTACACCACCTGTGAATTCCCGGCCATTTTCAATGCGGAAGCGCATTCTCTCTGCTGTTCTACTGGGAAGAGGATATCACTCTGCACACCGAGAATGAGCACCGGTGTATTGACCAGTGGCATCAGTCCCGCCGCGAGATCGGAAAGATGTGGAGGGGGAGGCGTTAGATGAAGATGAGAATTCCCTGATTTTGGATCCGGTGCATCACCAGACGTGAGATGGAGTGACGAAAGGGCCGAGTGCGTCAGGTCGAACAGGTCCATCGCCTTGGATACATAAATGAGTGAGTTGGCGTCGTACTTGAGACAGAATTGCTCTCCTTGATGATCTAGGTATGTCTCTATTAAAAAATCTGGACAGAGCGCCGGTACGCGAGGTCCATTGGCTGGTTGCTGCGAGGGTGCGTCGCGGAACCGTCGTCCAAACCGTTGATCCCACTCTGGTCCAGAGCGGTAGGTAATTGTCGCAATTTCTATCGCCATGTCAGTCTAGTATGATGCTAAATAGGGGATACTCACGCCTCGCGAGCTTCATGCCTGTATGGGGAGGTAGGCCATCGTAGTAGAAGCCATTGTTCCAGTTGGGGTCGGCCATCAGGACTGTATTGGGTTGATTAGCACTAATAATGAACTCAAGTAATTGACCCACCACTCCTCTGGGCAAAACGCATTGCAATCGCACCCGGACTACTCCTGGCTGTCCCGCTAATAGAAACAACCTTTCCCACTCTCTCTGGATGCAACCAACCGGCCGCCAGGCTTTGCATCGCACCCATAGAGGATCCAACACTCGCATACAGTTTTTTGATGCCCAACTCATCCAACAATGCAAACTGCGCCCGCACCATGTCAAAAATTGACAAAACGGGGAAATTCGTCCCATATTTCCCACCATTTGCATCCGTCGGGTCCTGCGACGAGGGTCCCGTCGAGCCGTAGCATCCACCGAGAACGTTTGTGCAAATGATGAAATGCTGATCCGTGTCGAGCGCCTTTCCTGGTCCAATAAACTTTTCCCACCAACCTGGCGCTGGATTCGCGGCTGTCGAGGCTGCATGCGACGATGCGCTCAAGCCGGTATGCAACAAGATTGCATTCGACTTTGATTCATTCAACGTGCCCCACGTCTCGTACGCAATGTCATATTCTGCCAGTGGTTGATTCGGATAGTAGACCAGAGGAAGTGGCTTGCGTGACGTGAATGTTTTATAGGATGATGGGTTCGGACGCGCATAAGGTGGTTCGGGACCGGTGGAGGACGGATCTTTGTTGTTAGAGGTTTCTGGTGCATGTGTAGTCACCAAATGGTGTTTTGTGGTCGACTGGAGACGCTCTTCACGCGCGGCATGCGCTTCGACGCACGGAAACGTTGGAGGCTCGCGTTTTTGCCTCGTTGCTGCATTTGAATACGCGCGTTTTGCTGGTAAAAGCACCTGGGCTGCATCCTTTTGGTTTGCGTGGGCCCGGGCGACGGTTGCAAATGCAGCCAACGACGCGCGATGGTGAGGACGGAGAAAGTGGGGTGTACTAGAGCCTTTTCGCTGCGAGATTTGGCGTAGAAAGGATATGGAGGACATGGTTGGGTTCAAGGCTTGATCAGCGGCCCAGCTCGCCTAGATTTCATTCGAGCACGCCATCCCTCATTCAGTGAGGTAAGCGGACCGGGTATATATAATGAGATTAGCCGAAGAGACTACATTGTTCTCAATAAAGAGAAGATCTCAGTAAGTAATCTACAATGTTAATACAACACTTGTCCACACCAGCACGACGCTTATGGCACTCGTTCCTTTCCTTTGGTACTCGTATTCCCAATCCCCCCCGGCGTCTCTATATCTGCCACTTCACGCTCTGACAAACGTGAACCAGTCGTCACACTCGGACCAGCCGTCCCTCCAAACGTGTCGAGCTCTGTCCCTTGAGGATGCTGTATATCCAGTGTCGCCTTTGTCTCCCACATGCTAATATTATGATCCCGTGATGCAACTTTGAGGAGGTTGAGGTAAAACCGGCAGATGAAGACGACGTCCATGCACCACTGGAGGGCCAAGCCCAGGTAGAGACTGCCGCCCTTGACGATGAGGAGAATGACGCAGATACGGGCTACGATGATCATGAAGAGGTAGAATATACCATCTCGGAAGATGACATAGAGTAGCGGTGCGGATTTCCGGTGCTTGAGAAAGGCGACGTGGCTGAGGGCTTTGCGGATCGTTAGCGGCCATGTAGAGTTCGTATATTAGCTGTAAAGGTAAGAAGATGGAGATATGATCAGTGTTGTACTCACGGGCGCGATGAAGATAAGACCAAATATGGGTGATGTCTGCTTGACCGCTGCACATTCTCCACGGTTTGAGATGCCGACGTGTTCTAGTAGTGTTAGCACTGGAACGATAGTCTGCGGCGTGTACATACTGATATTGTCACTGATGCTCCATAATGCAAAGACGCCCGACACAATGTAGCAGAATCCATATGCGGCATATATCGAGGCAACAATCTTTCTATCTTTTGCATAGATAGCAACCAATCGACGGGTTAAAATCCCTGTGATTAATGAGTGACGGTCAAGGGCCATGGATGGCTACTGACATTTGGACAGAATCTCGGATATAAGCTGGCACAATGTCCCTGCGACAATATATCCTTGACACCTAGAATTTCTGAGACGATGCACGGCTAGATTTATGGAGTAGTACCACTAGAGGGTCAGAAATAGACGGATCGTTAAATAGAATGCATACTTTTAGCGTAAGAGATGGACGCAGAGGTCCCAGTTCTGCAGTATGTGAGCGTGGCTACTCGACAGAGTGCCGACTTACGGTACATGGTGACAATGTTCAAGCCGATGGTGATCATTTTGTTGATGAGATAGACTGGCTTGATAGAGCTCTTCCATGGCTTTGACCATATTAGATCTACCTGGTATGGTTCAGTATTTGGTGTAGCTGGAATATTCGCAACTGGTACCTCGTCTGCCAAAATGAGAAACGAGTCGTAGACGATTGTAGTGATGCTTGCGAGAGTGACATAGCGCTGGTTGAACAGGTTTGCAAGGCCCCTGGTATCTCTATCTGTCCATTCCTCGTCCATGGAAAAGAGGGAATAAGCATCACCCACCGCTGCCGAATGCTTTTATAGGCTGAAATGTTGCAAGTCCCACGCCGATTAGGGTTAATTCGGAGGTTGGATGTCCCATGAGAACGGCGAGGAGAATTCCCGTGGTAAATAGCTATCAGCGCCCAAAAAGAGCCGACGAATAATATAAGACTGTTTCAGTTTTGCTGGTTGTTGCCACAGCTCGGTTCGTGTGCAATGTGAATGTGCTCGGCGAAGGACGCATAAAGCTTGGACAGCGACCACGACAGCCCCGATATTCTCAAAATTCCTACAATAATCGCCATTCGTTTTCCAATACTGCCGCTGGGGCTTCCAGTGCCATGCCTCGCTCGCTGGCGTCGTCGTATCCGTCGCTCACGTCTGAATCTGGGTCAATAACGAGCTCTGAATTTGTCCCAACGGCGTCTGAGCACGTGAGCCCGTCCCCGGTGTCGTGGAGAGGCAAGCAACGGCCAGACGAAACGGTTAGCCGCGCGCGCTCGGGCTCACAAAGTTGGATACTAAGAGGACTTGCAGGATCGTGGACATCGATTTCAGTCTGCAAAGCGGGTATGTTGTCTACTACAAGATTGGTGACGTTTGGTTGACCAAACTTGGCTCCTGTCCCTTCAGCTCCTGAGCTTTGGGAGTGGCCACTACCCGCTGTCGATCCCTGGACCTGCAAACGCAGACGAACTCAAGCAATTCTCTGCTCGGCATAACAAAACACAGACAGCAGAGAGCCACGGCCAGTCGACGCGGCGCAAACCACGCAGATCACGCGACGAAGTGAGTGACTTGAAAGTTTACAGTTGGAATCTGACCACGAGCGAGCAAGGCCGCTGCCTCGTTGCACAGGTCCTCTCGCGCCAGCGCCGCATCGACAACGGGTCTCGCCTCTAAACATTCTTCTCTCGGTCCTCTGCCAATCTTTACTCAGCGCACCCACCATTACACCCTCTCCCGCCAGTCTTCCATCTCCAGCACCTTGGCCCACGCCGCCGACAATACAGGCCAAACTAGCCTCCAACCAGAACAAGACTATTCAGATCAGCTTCATACAGCGTCACTTTCGACGACGCCACCCTCTAGATCGTCATCGACAAGACGCAAACCAACCCTGGCTTCGCTATTCCAGAGCGCAAGTCGCAAGGCGTTGCGACGAGACGAGTTTAGAAAGGACAGCTACTCGAAGCAAGATGATGGTTATACGCCCGCCCAGAGCGTTCCAACCACGCCACGGCTGCGTCGCTTTCTCGGTCTAAAGTTTCCGCATATTGGCGAGACGCTACGCTCCGCTAAATCTACACCAGCACCTCCCCCGCTTCCTACAGCCCCTGTTGCCTCTGTCCCCGTCGTTCCTGTCCCCCCTACGCCAGCCTCGATAAAGCCAAAAGAGCCATCTGCACCTCCTACGCCCATTCTCAAGCGTAAACGATCCTCCCTTCCCAACCCACCCCCCAAACCAATGCACGAACATGCACCAGACGACTATCAAGATCGTTCGCTTGCCTACGAGACGCCCAGCAGGGCTGCTGCCGAGCTCGCGGACATTTCGAATCATACCATTCGTCGATCAAAGTCGGACTCGCGTCATCCAAAACGTAGCCACTCGCCCGGTCAGACGACGAGCATTCGCGTTCCAGGTCCACCACCGCCCCATCATCCTCATCCGCATCCATACTTTTCGTGCGGTACACCGATTGATAGAGCCCTCATGTCGCTTCCGTCTTTCGACTTTGAACCCCCAGTCACTCGACCATCGACACCGGGCCAAAGTCAAGAGTTTTTACCACTTGAAAAGGGTAAACGATACAGGTCAAAGATGACGGAAGGAGATATGGTATTGAATCCGGAAATCAAGAGTGTGATTGCCGCTGGCACCGAGGCAAGGCGAGAACGACGAGCGCCCAGTCGTGAACGACTGCGAGTTATTGGTGGTATGCACAGACAGATACTTCCAGAACTCACACACGAAGACGATCAACTCTCGCCAGACCCATATCCCGACCAGCGCGCGTCGGCGCACCCTAGTGCAATGGCCACCCCAACGATGAGGACAAGAAGTCCGTTTTCGCATGGGCTATTGCCATTTGAATCCCCCGCCTCTACCCCATACGGTAGTCTGATTGAATTGCCTCTCACACCGCCGCCTTCACGGCCTCGACGAAGCCTTCAAGCCGTTTCCGCACCGAAACCGACTGCAGCTGCGCCTGCATCCCCCGTCGTCACACGGGCGCATCATCGTCATTTTTCCTCTTCGGCGACGGCAGTGGCTCCCCCGGCGCCACCTCTGCCGCCAAAGAATGAGAGACGACAGGAGAAGCGGCCTAGTTATGACGAAAAGGCGCAGAGTAGGCGGGACGAGTATGGATACGATCAGGAGATGGGATTCTTAAAGGGTTCGACCTCGCCTAGGTTGTATGCCGGGGACTCGCCCGTCAAGGATAGACGATATGCCAGTCTCGATTCGTATGACCGTAGATACGATCAGCACAAGCGTAAAGGCTCGAATACAAGCAACTCGACGTCGCTCAATCACAACCATCGACTCGACAGCTCGGCGGGTCACGACTCGCGTGGGTCTCCGACATCGTATCGCTACCCGCCTCCCAATTCGCAGCACGCACATTCAAAGAGTCTATCTGGAGCCACGACCGTTCATAATCCATATCTCACCCCGCAGTCTATGCCTGGTTTGGGCATCACGCTTTACCCAGAGGCGTCGGTTCCGTCTCATCGGGACCGGTACTATGATCTGAGTGAAGCGATGAAGCTCTCCATTGGAGATTCGCGGTACCGCTCGTTTGAACGAGGTGAGTGATACCTCAGTCTTCATTCATCGGGCCGGGGTGACATTTTCTGATAGCAATGCGCAAGTACAATGAGCAAGCAATTCCTCTTCGTGGTAAAGGCGGCTTGTTTGAGCGCGTCGAGCGGTTATTGGACGATGCGGTTCGCGATGGTCTTCCACTTCAGACGGCGCGTCGGTATAACCAGACGTTTCAAGATCTCCTCGTCGAGAGTGATCGACCACGTCGCGACCTTGCCGTGTAACTAACACCTCCACCCTTTTCGACACGCACACCTCAACGTTTTATTATCTCTCCTTGTTCTCCGCAAACGCAACTAACGCCCGGTTTCTTCCGCAAATGCAATGCCAACGCCAACGCTACGTCTTCGCTTCACGCACCTCTTTCGTTTTGCGCCACTGCGTTTTATCACGCTATCTATCCCCCCTACTTTGAACGGGCTATTTGGACTATTTTCCGTCTTCTCTAGGCCGAGCTATAATGATATATCCAGGATGGACAATGCCTCTTTGTTTCGGGAGCCACGTCCTTGTACTTTGGAATCTAAAACGTTTTGTACTACCTCTTACGCCGTTTGGAAAGTTTAGCCTGAGTTTACCTAGGAGAAGAGAGTGCTTTCGAGGACGAATGTAAATGAATGTTTAATATTGAAACAGGACAGTACATAATGTATTAAACGCCACGACTCACTAGCTAGCACTGTTTCGTACGCTTGTCCAAGAAAGACCACATTGAAAATGGGTGAAATCAAGCTTGGTCGCGCGAAACGAACTCGCCGTTGGCATGGTGAGAAGAAGACGTGGGGTTTGGAGTCCATGCCGGTTTTCTGGAGGCACCCAGAAGAGAAGTTTACCGAATTATTTGACCCAACCATCATTCGAAAGCGAGAAATGCGTGAACCCAGGTACATGTAGTCCTAAAGGAGTACCCTCTATATCTTCGGGAATGCTTGAATGTGCAGCCTCACTGAGATCCTGCTGACCATTATTCGCGCTTGTGCCTAATTAAAGTTGTAAATCTGCGTCACAGAATAACCAACAAGCCTGAAACAGACTTACCGGCATCAATATCCCACAGTCGAATCGTCTTGTCGGAGGAGCCAGAGACGATTCGTGAACCGTCTGGAAAAAATCCGACGGCCAAGACGTCGGATTTATGACCTTGAAGTGGCTCTCCCAGTGGACGACCAGTGTCAACATCCCACAGTTGAATCGTCATGTCGGAGGAGCCAGAGATGATTATTGAGCCGTCTGGGGAGAATCCGACGGCCCGGACCGAGAGCTTGTGTCCTCGAAGCGGCTCTCCCAGTGGCTGACCAGTGTCCGCATCCCACAATCGAATCGTCTTGTCGCCAGAGCCAGAGACGATTCGTGAGCCGTCTGGGGAGAATCCGATGACCCAGACCGAGGATTCGTGACCTCGAAGTGGCTCTCCCAGTAGCCGACCCGTGTCCGCGTTCCACAGTCGAACTGTCCAGTCGGAGGAGCCAGAAACGATTCTCGAACCGTCTGGAGAGAATCCGACGGCCAAGACATCAGATTCGTGACCTTGAAGTGGCTCTCCAGTGGCCGACCAGTATCCGCGTCCCACAGTCGAACTGTCTTGTCGGAGGAGCCAGAGACGATTCTTGAGCCGTCTGGGGAGAATCCGACTGCCCAGACCGCGTCTTCGTGACCTCGAAGCGGCTCTCCCATTGTCTGACCAGTGTCCGCGTCCCACAGTCGAACCGTCTTATCACCAGAACCAGAGACGATCCGTGAGCCGTCTGGAGAGAATCCGACGGCCAAGACGTCGGATTCGTGGCCTTGAAGTGGCTCTCTCAGTGGCCTACCATTGTCCGCGTTCCACAGTTGAACTGTCTTATCGTAAGAGCCAGAAACGATTCTCGAACCGTCTGGAGAGAATCCGACGGCCAAGACGTCGGATTCGTGACCTTGAAGTGGCTCTCCTAATGGCCGACCAGTGTCCGCGTCCCACAGTCGAACTGTCTTGTCGGAGGAGCCAGAGACAATTCTTGAGCCGTCTGAAGAGAATCCGACGGCCCGTACCGAGTCTTCGTGACCTCGAAGTGGCTCTCCCAGTGGCTGACCAGTGTCTGCATCCCACAGTCGAATCGTCTCGTCGCCAGAGCCGGAGACGATTCGTGAGCCGTCTGGTGAGAATCCGACTGCCCAGACCGAGTATTTGTGACCTCGAAGTGGCTCTCCCAATGGCTGACCAGTGTCCGCGTCCCACAGTCGAACTGTCTTGTCGAAGGAGCCAGAGATGATCCTTGAGCCATCTGGAGAGAGCCCGACGGCCAAGACGTCGGATTCGTGACCTTGAAGTGGCTCTCCCAGTGACTGACCAGTGTCCACATCCCACAGTCGAATTATCTTGCCGGAGGAGCCAGAGACGATTCTTGAGCCGTCTGGGGAGACTCCGAAGGCAAAGACCGAGGATTTGTGACCTCGAAGTGGCTCTCCCAGTAGTTGACCAGTGTCCGCATCCCACAATCGAACTGTCATGTCGGAGGAGCCAGAGATGATTCGTGAGCCATCTGCAGAGAATCCGACGGCCAAGACCGAGAATTTGTGACCTCGAAGCGGCTCTCCTAGTGGCTGACCAGTGTCCGCATCCCATAACCGAATTGTCATGTCGGAAGAGCCAGAGACGATTCGTGAGCCATCTGGCGAGAATCCGACGGCCTGGACCGTGTCTTTGTGACCTTGAAGTGGCTCCCCCAATGGCTGACCAGTGTCCGCGTCCCACAGTCGAACCGTCTTGTCGTCAGAGCCAGATGCGATTCGCGAGCCATCTGGTGAGAATCTGACAGCATTTATCTGTCTCTGATGACCTCGAAGCGTTCTGGGAAGACTGGGATACATTTCCTCAAGTCCTTGAGTCACAGTCAGCGTATTCGCGTACAGTGGGAGACTCTCGCTACGCAGCATTGACTTTGTAGGAGTAAACGGAAGGGCCGAGATGTAGATGTGCGGGGTACTGTCCTGGATTGCCACCGAAAATGCCATTAGAAACCGTCGGATCTCTGTTAATCTGGTCTGAAACCCCTCCTCAGCCTTTCCATTATGTCAAAAATTAGAACATATCTGTAGAGACCACGCACTTTTATGTGACGTGTGACGGCTCGAAGACCGGCTATTGCTCGCGGTACTCCTCCAGTAAGGCTCAGAATCTCCACCCAATATAGCACATGGGGACTTTTGGTAACGTATACGATTTCGCTTTTGAGAGCACGTCGCCATCTGTCATCAGTTTCCGCCAGGTGAAATGACCAATGGGAGCTGGCATAACGAAGCCTTCTAGGGATGAACTTTGAAACTCTGGCGTCGAGATCAGGGATCTGTCTGTTGAGGAGGAAAGAAGATTCGATTTGACATATGTTGAACTTGAGACCTCCAGTTGGCGACTTGAAGCGTTTGAGACACCATGATGCAGCTTGACCGTGCGCATCAGCGACGTTGAGATACAGTCTATTACGTCTATCGGGGGTTGGTGCAATAGAGCAGCGTCGAAGGTACTCGACCAGGGTAGGGTGACGAAATTGGATCAGATGTGTACCTGGATCCACACTGAGTACGCTTCCCAGATTCTGGACTAACGCCTTAGCACTTCCCCGTACTCTAGCATGCTTCAGTAGGTCGTCCAAATCGTCGACGGTGAGTGGTTCAAACGCAGCAACCAGCAGAGCGAGCATTGCGCACATCACTGCGTAGTACTGTGGGTCGGTCCTTTCGAAGACGAGACCATATACGTCATCTATGACTCCGGGTTGGTCCGTGGATATAAGGAGATCATATATGTCCTCGGGCGAACTCAAACTGGTTTCGCTAGTGAGCATTCGGCATGCGGTGCTCGCCCAGATGAACAGGCTGTTGGCTTTTTTGACCAGTCGTTGCCTCTTATCCTTGGGTAGAACTAGGTGCAGAGACTGATCTACATAGACCTCAATGTCATTGGTGTTATCTGGGTGATTGATATCGTGCAGGCGGTCTTCCAACTTTTCTTTAATAGAGACCCCTTTGAGAACAGCTTCGATGACGGGGTCTGGTCGACTCGTCATGAAGATCTTGAGGTTTTTGCTCCCTCGAACGCCCATAGCAATGGTTTCGACAAGTTCTCTTCGCTGTGATCCAGATCTGCATTCGTCGATTGCATCGATGACAATGATTACTCGCTTGTCTGAATGACTGAGTGGACCGATGATGAGTGTGCGAAACTGCTCGCCAAGCGGACTTCGCATGACCACCGGATTTCGCTTCACGGCCTCGGCGATGTGTGGAGCTAGCTCGGGTATATGGTGGGCGATTTCCTTAGCTATGGTTGAGCAGACCTTTTCTATGTTTGATGCTTCGGTGCTGGCCATCGAGAAGAAGAACTGGGCCCCCAAAGTTCCCTCGGCTCGCCACGACGCCGCTGCGGACATTGCCACTGAGGATTTACCGGATCCAGCTATGTCGCATAGCCAGAATATTTGTTTCTCCGACACATCATCCTCAGCCCATCGCCAGATTTTGTCAAGAACAGTCCGACGTGTTCCTTGCAAACAGGGGGTGTGCACTGAGGACGCGACGAATGCTACCATTGGTAGCTGCAGTATGGCAGCAGTCTCGACTTGTAATAGTTAGCAAACTTTCAATGGACAAAGTTAAGCTTACCGTCTGTCAGGATAACCTTGGAATTACGTTCAATGGCTTGAACATTGCGTTCGGTGGCTTGAACACGCAATGCAGTGAAAAGACCCAACGCATTCTGCATCTAAGATCAACTTGTGAATAAGACTAGTGGGACTCGTACCATAAACTGCCTATGTCTGTCCTCGATATCTCGATTGAATTTACGGATTTCTCCTGCATCCAGTTTAATCTTGCTCATCGCAACTAGAACATTGAGACCGCTGCGCTGTCGCTTGTGCCTATGATTTACGACCTTGTGATGAAAATCTTCAAGAAGCCTATGTATATCAGCTCGCTGCTGCAGCAGAAGTGATATTCTACATACTCGACGTAACGAATGAGTGGCCGGCTAAGCGCTTCGTCGACGGCTCTATCCGCTGGAGGATACCGTTCAAACGAGTTGACTTGATCTTCAATAGACGATATGTACTCGTCTAGACGCCGTGTTAGGTCGACAAAGTCTTCCTGGTTGTCGTCGATACCCTGTGGTCTTCCTTAGACGAGGTACGCCAGTCTCGCCGACTTTACTTGCATGACATCGAGGACTGATTTGGTTGCTCGACAGGCTGCTTTGAGAGGAGCAAGTATATCGGATGCCTCGGCCACATTTGCCACGGTGTCGAGAGTGATGCCGGCCGGGGTATATACTTGGGCCCTCTTGCGTGATGATCTTCCTGTCGACGACGATGACCCTTGAGGACTCGTTGCCGTATCCATGACTCTAGGACGACGCTGTGGACGTGGACGGGTCGAAGAAGTCTGCCACTCTCCTCACCACCCAGCGTGACAGATATCACGAGGCAAAGACTGGTATTCGATCTTACGGGTTGCAAACGATAGGAATTGTTAATACCTGCACTAGACCCACGCTTTTAGGACCCTTTCCATCACACTATCTATCTGCTACTGGATGTCACTTGGGTTACTTCTCTAGGCCTGGGTACAATGGTTTCGGGAGGCATGTCCTTCTACTTTTGAATCTTAAACGTGTACTGGCTTGAATAAGTCTTGTAGAACAATTTACCAAAACTGTACAATTGAGTGATTACGGATAAAGCGTATCGAACGTATCGTCTCCCTTCTCTCATGCTCAGGCGCCATTCGAGCCGGTCGCGACTGTTGGTTTGGCCGCGCTGTAATCAATCAGAAATAGGAGAAAGTTGACCCTGAGATACTCACCTAGTCTCTGCATCGATAGCCATGCTACTCGACTCGGCTTTGCGTCGCTTCTCGTCTCCACCTGGGAGGAGCTCCATCGAAGGCTTGCGCTTCTTGCCTAGTTGCGCCGATTGTTCGTCCACAGGCGTGAGTTGCTGGGCCGATTGTTGTTGTTGTTGTTGTTGCGGCTGACCACTGGGTGTTGTACCTGCCGCAATGGGAACGGGCTGATTCGAGGAGAAAGGAGGCTCTGCATCTGGTGGAGATGTCGTATAGGTGACCTGAGGTAGGATAGGGCGCGTTGGAAGCTGAGACTGTGGGTACATGCCGATCATTGGCACAACTGGAAGTGGTGGATTCTCCTCTGCTGGGAACCATTGGATAAGATCGAGGACAATGATGCGCTTGTTCGGTTGGCCCATTTGGACTTTAACGAGGTCGCGATTTTGCTTTAGCGTCTTCTCGACGTCTACGTAGACACCATAGTTGGCGTTCTCACCCGCCTCGATGTCATCTGTCTTACAGTTAGCCCTATCGAAACGGACTTGCCGTCACACTAACCTGGCGTGCGAACGCGTACTTCAATGGAGCGATACGTCTTGCCTCGCTTGGTAGCGCACATTGGACAATACCAATCCTCGGGCTGCGTCGGACCCCAGAATTCGACGCACCAAGAATGGAACAACTTGAGGCAATGCGTGCATTTGATCGTCGGTGCGACCTCTGGGCCAAATGTGTTGGGTGGAGTACCATGGCAGAAACATTGCGTGCCATCTGGTGCCTCCTTTTCGTTCTCCTGCTTGAACACCATCTTTCCGCGCCTTCTCCTCTTGGTCCTCTTTTGGCTTGCGAGGATCCTATGCAAGCCAGCGAGGTCCAAGCCATACGAGACGTTGGGCCTGGGGGAAATAGCGACTTGGATCTTGAAGAGCTTGCGCATATAGTGACGGACCTGTGGAATGATCTCGGGTCGTTGGTTTCCACTTTGCGCAGCAAAGGCGAGGAAGTGGGTGATGACATTCTGCAAGCGAGCAATGCGAGTGGCAATAAACTCGATTTGCTTCCACAGACGCGAATAGTTGCGCGTCAGATCTGGGACGGGCCTGACGCATGCCAATACGTCAAAGGAATGATAGTATCTGCCTCGATGGAGAGACCCGTTCCAGTGGTGATGATCGCAAAACGGGCAAGAGCCTCCCGCACACTGTGGATGGAACCTGGCTTGACAATGGTCACACTGAACAGCGTCGGAGACCGTTCCAGGAGGTGGAGGGCGAACAGGCAACGTGCAGATACATGTACAGAACTCTTCGTTTGGCGCCGCATCCTCCTCCGTTTTGGTGCATTCGGCAACATCCTTGTACAGATGTTCTACGTGATCGCGTCGAGGCTTGGGGAATGGTAGACGGTTGTACCATTTGTCGTGGGCATCGAGCTGGCTCTTGAGCATCTCGTATTGAGGGAGATGGAATTTGCTAGTAAGGTGTTCATCCGCGTACGCTCGCCATTTCCTCACCGCATCAAAGACAGATTCGGACTCGGATTGAGGGTGCTTCTTGTTGAGTACAGCTTCACAGCGTGTTTCGAGGTCGATAGCAAACTCCAAAACGCGGTGTAACTCGGAGACTGCTGGAATGCTAAAGTCTTTTTCGGCTCGAGCAATCAAGCGCTGTGCATCGGCGATCTTGGTGCGTTTATTGCCTTCTGGCCACATGAGCGCCTTTGCCGACTTCTCCAGCTCCTTGGCCTTGGATCGATAGGACATGATTTTGGACAGGACCGAGGCGTCCATCGGATGAGAAGCAGGGAGGTCCGTGAATTCGTCCATATCCTTCAAGTTTTTGATCTTGGACTCGAAGATGGCGTTGGCCTTCTTCTCCCACTCCTCGCCAAAGACGAGCTTTTCCCGCAAGACTTGCAGCATCGGATGCTCGTCAGTCAATCCACAAAGTCTTGCATGCTCCAAATGCAGCCTGACTTCAGACAATGTCAAAAAGTCTTCTTGGAGGGCATCGATTTGTGCGAGGACTTCGAGTTTTCGGACAAGCAAGTTGATCTCGTCCGTCTCATCGAGCGAAAGGTTGACCGACCACCCAATGCGAAGGAGTTCCTGGCACTCTGCCTGAATCTCACTTCGAAGCGCGACATCTGTCCAGTCCATATTCTCCCGAACCTTTTCAAGGACGGCGCCCGCACGTTGCTTAAAGTCTTTCGCCTGGGCAATCACAGCTTCGAGGACCGAAATCTCCGGCGCGTCAAAGCCCAGCAAGCCGACTTCGGCCAACAATGCCTCTGCGTCTTCAAGCGTCTTCTCTCGACCATCGCCATCCTCTGGGATAGGAGGAGACGCATCCTTCTTCGTCCGCTTCTTCCTTCGAGACTCTTTCTTTTGTCGTAGCATATTGGCTGCCGCTGCAAGCCAAATATCGCCTCTTTCGATGCAAAGTTTGAGGTTCGTGAGCTCGGGAAGGGGATAATTGATCTTGTCTCCTTCAGCTGCGAGGAACTTGAGAGAACGGAAGAGGGGGCGAGGTGATTCGGTCAACAGTTCTGCGAGTTTCAGTCGCCAGTTAGAGGGCTGCGCTGCGCGATCAATGACCTCGTTGACCATGTCTTCGAGAGTTTTGTCGCTGTACCGCAGCTGAAGAACTCGTTTGGAGACATCGCATTCGCAAAGGAAAGAGGCGTGGGAGTGGCAAACGACAGACGAGGTGCATTCGCAACCCATTCGCGAGAGATGACAGAACGCCTTGCATACGACACACTGGTGTTGCTCCTCTTCTTGAGCGTCCACTGCGTCTACAACTTCGAAGATCCCAGGGTAGTTTTCACGAACCCTGTTTCGAAGCTTAGTTTCTCGCCAAAGCATATCCGTGAGGAATGGCTTGAGCCTGTAGCACAGTCAGCATTTATGCCTAGGACGAAGATAGGCACGTACCAGATGGCCGTCTTGATAGACGTCGAATGCTGAGCAATTGTGCATAGTAGCTCGTCGTGGGAGAAGACCGGGGCCTTGTGATACTGTTGATATTTCAAAACGCTCTCGAGGTTGAGTGGGAGCCACTCTGGAAGAGCAAAGTTGATCGCTTCGTTGAAATTGAACTAGACGTGGTGAGCCTATGCCACGAGCAAACAGACGGTCTACATACCCCGTGGTTGAATCCTGCATGGTATGCTTTTGGGAATGTGATGACGAATTCACCTGGACGTTGATTACAGGCGACAACCTTGACACCCGCCTCCTTGAGGCGATCCGGTCGCATGAGGGTGACGAGCTGGTACAGCAAATCTGGCTGAGCTTCAAAGAGTTCGGGGGCTTCACTTCGTATCGCATCTTCGAATTTCTCTGCGTCGCTGCCTGGCACACCATACCAGGTTTTGGTGGCACCCCAATGCACTTGTAGGAAGCGTGAGTACTAAGGGACATTAGCGCACCGATCCTTACTATAGTTTACGCTATAAGTATAATGATCCTGTTCAGAAGTTAGTAAATATCTCCCCAAATCTCGAAAGTACACAAACCTCATTATGCCAGCAAAAAGTAGAGAAGACCATGCCAACGTATGTCCATGGCACAGTCATGCCAGAGATATCGCTTTTGATAAAACGAAGAAGTGAGTCGGAGATGATCGGAAGATTGTTGAGGTTCCAGGGTTCGCGTGAATAGGGATCGAGTGGATGAGTTTCAATCGTAGGCATGGCACTAGTAATTGTTAGAAAAAATGAAGAGGTTTTATACAAGAGACAGACCTTCCGTGGGTTGTCGAGTGTACGTCTGCACCGTACTCGACTTCGACGGTATCCTCGCAAGATTGGACGAGGCGCCAAAACTCTTTCTCGACGTCGTACTCCGAGACTTTGACATTTCCTATTTGGATCGTGTTTTCGTCGTACTCGGCATTCATCGAGTCTTCGGACGGGGGATGGCTTTCGAACCAAAGTTTTCGGAATGCCATATCTCTGGCTTGGAATGTCGGCAAGGTATGCTCTTCTCCTTCATCGAATCCAAACTCGTTGTTGGAGCCGTCCAAGCAAGAGTGGCAAAACCATTGCCCTTTGGGCACAGTCGGAAGTCGAGGGTCGAGACAGAAAATATGAAATCCTATGACGAATAAGAGAGTGCACGGTATTATTGGAAGAACCTTACCGCCGTCGCAGCCATCACAGAGGAGCATCTCTGACGGTTTCTCACTCGCCTTACAAATCTCGCAGTACTGCCACCGTCAGCCATAGAAAGACGGGGCAAGGGGATACTCACATCGCCATGTGCTTCAGTCGGAGCTGGAGTGGCTATGGAAATGTTAGATTAATGAAGAGGGCGCTGGGTGATTGTACGTGCCTGTGCCCATACGGCTGCGCGGTTTCTCGGTCGAGCGCGCGTCTGCCATCTGCACATCCTCATTCATCGCATTTTGCTCTTCCCTCGTTCGTGCCTTTCTATTGACGTCGCCATTGATGCCGCTGCCCATTTTTGCTTGGCGCTCCATGGTATGGTCGACGATCGTCATGGGCGCACCTCGCGAACCCATACTCGTGATGCGAGACAGAGTCGGCGAGTCGGGAGGCGCAGTAGGAGGTGTGCGGTTATTGGCCCCATTGGGTGTCAGCGCCGGAGAATTCTTGACGTGAACCAAAAAGTTTTCATAGGGCACGATGAGGGTCTCGTACGTTTGTTTCAGAGCCGCTGGGACGTTGGGGATGGCAGAGTATCCGAGCGTCTTGCCAATGTCCGACCACCTGTTCTCGGCGGTGACCTGGCATGTCCCGTTAGGTGATATACAAGTAGCTACACATTTAGACATACCGTAGTGAAACCACCGAGTTTCTGGACTTCCTTGCGCAGCAGCCAGAGATCGAGTGTGGCGTGATTGATAGTCGGCACGATGATGCGCATCTGGCCGTGTTGCTTGTGATAGCGATAGAGCTGCTCGAGGAAGCTAATCTTTGCCCTCGATGACGCTTCGACCTGATTCAGTCGTTGCACCCGAGTCTTGAAGCGAAAGGTCTGAATTGCGATAGATTAGCGCCACGGGAAACCGCAAACGGGAAAAAGGGGGCTGACCTCTGTGTTGGTGACAAATGGCATCTTCCAATTTTCTGGAGGCACAATCTTGCACAAGCCATACTTTTGAGCGGTCGGCGCAATCTTTCTAATATAGGCCATGGGATCGGTAAACTCTTCCGGAGTCGGATAATATTCTGGACAATCTTCGAGTCCAAACAGACGCTGTTTTGTCAATTCTGCGTCCATAGCATCTGCCGGCGTGGCGGCGGCCTGGCTGGTGGAATGTGGTGGCCGCGGAGCTTGAGTGCGCACCGAATTCAAATCGAGGACGCTCGCGACTTTGATGGGTTCAAGCCCGAGGTCTGGCACATCGTCGCGCTCTCTGGCGCTCTCATCTGCAGTATGTGTATTCCTCTGAGCAGTCGTCGTCGTCGTTGAAACCATTCGTGTCGACGCCATGCGCGCGGGAGCAGGCCCGCTTGGGTACACGCCCGTGTTCCCGCTACCACCGCTGGCTGCGTGAGTGTTGATGGCATCGTTGGTCGATCCAGAGTTTGTAGTGGATGGCAAAATCGGCCTGGTGCCCACGACGGGGATAGATAAAGCCGTGGTAAAGGTCGCAGGCCCACTGGGACCGCCTGCGGGAGTCGCTGGAGATGTCTGCGGTGCTCTGAGAGTCTTTAAAGACCCCTGTGGATCGCTGAGAGCAGCGGCCGCGGACATCTGAAGATGGAAGCAGGAGTTCAAGCTGCGATTGCTTTGTCCCCACCCACCGTGCCCGGCTCTGCTTACATTCAAGTTTGTAAATAAATCTCAGAAATTCAGATCATTGTTTCAGAGACTATACCTTTTATTTTACATCTTTTTTGCTCGAGAAATATTTCTAGGCTTGGTGGACACCGGTGGGTCTGGCGCTCATTTTCGCAAACTGAATTGTGACTAGTCTTCTGGGTCCATCGAGCTCAGCCACGCACGGGTCACACACAACGGCGGTCACAAAGGTTTAGAGTTGACAAAACTTCCTATTTACACTTTCCATCTACGCCAACAATACCAGATTTCACAACCGTCACATCAGGAGGGCCAGTCGTGAGTGGAAACTCAAGTCGTCGAAGAAAAACACACATAAACAGCGAAGGAAATAGGAATAAAGTGGGGGAATGTCGAGTCGTCGTGCGCGCTGCTATGAGACTGTAGAAGAGTATGGGGGTAAACCCCATCAAGTGGAACTGGAAATAATCGAATCACAACAGATCATCATCAGAGCTAAAGTCGCCGTCAACCTCATCTTGTAGGCGTCCACGGCCCGTGCGCCTTGTAGGTCGGCGTATGGGCCTACCACTCAGCGAGGACATGCTACTCCTCGAGCTCAGTGGTGTCGAGAAGCGAAGTGCATATTCCTAAGGTGCTGGTCAGCAAGCACACCTACATGGGATAGTATACATACGTCGACTGGCTGTTGGTTTTCTTTGGTTGCGTCGTCTTCATCTTCTGCCTCCATTCTAGAGGGGTGTGCCTCTTCAGTCTCGTCATCGTCGACCGGAATGTCGAATCCAGGATAGTGATCTTCCTCTGGATCATCCTCTTTGCTTCGCTTTGGGCGAGGGTGAGCGGCACCGGGCAGATAAACCTGCGTCGGTTTGGGTGCGGCAGCCAATGCAGCGAGGAGTTGCGCCTCTTCCTGGGACGGCTCGGCCGCTACACGAGGCTTTGGCTGTGTATACGAGGGCCCGACCTCGAGCGATGGGGCTAGTCCAAGGGCGATCGATTTGACAGGAGATGACCTGCGTGCTGGGGATTTTGGAAGAGAAGACATGGCCACAGGAGAGCCCATGGGCACATCGCTCTGGGTTATGCGGGATGGCTGAGGCGTGTCAAAGGAGAGCACCCGGGCAGTCGTGTTAGCGGATGGAAGTGCCCGTTGAAGATCTGCAACGGCCTTTTTGAACGGACTTCTGGGCGACAACACGCCTTCGACGGCGAGGAGGCGCCGCTTGGATGGGCTGACCATGGAACTTGGAGAATATGGACGCTTCTTGCCCAGCAAAGACGTTCCAGACACGTAATCTGGGTGGATAAACAGCGAGAGCGGGAGGTCGCGCAGCGGTTGGCGGAGTGTGGGTCGTTCGATCTGCGGCATCGTAGAAGATGATTGAAACTGTGATTAGCTGTTTGTAGCTGTCTTGTCTGATTTTGTGGGCAATTTATAACGTGGATCCAAGAAAACCCCAACGTGTCGCTGGGCGCAAAGTTGAACAAACGCGAGTACAAACAGCGAGTCGGCTGCCATTTCTCAAATCTGAAAGCATCTTTTTACGTGTTATAGACGCGTATTTGACCGTGTCGAAGGGGTTGCAATGGTATCCATCCCTGTTAGAGAATATGACCATGGCAATCATAAGTCGCAACATAATTCGTGTTCTAGACGACTTGGAATAATTTAATAATCCCCATATGTCCAATGCTGAGCTCCCGTATTGCCCGCACAGCTCCGCCGCATCGCAACTCCAACTTGGACCGCACTCTCTCCAGCGTCGCAAGTCAAGTGGCTGGCCCTCTTTGCACAACTATTTTTGCAAAAATCGTATCAATTATTCTACTATTCGGGAAATAACATCCGCCCTGTCAAATGAACAATGTACGACGCCTCTGGGCTGGAGGAGCCTCTACGACAACCACAGCGCTAGAACAACCCTACCAGGACTATGATTCCTCCTCCAGCACTGGTTGGACACCGCAAGTAGGGTCTGCCTCTGCCTCAAACACCCTTGCCGGTAGCTCGCATCCCACTCGCACGCCGTCTCCACCTATTTTACCCCGTCTCAAGACAAACCAGAGTCCAAATATCAACCCCCGAAGACAGAATTCGGCCCCAATATCCCCAGACGATGCAGACCCATCCGCCAAGCGAGCGAATTCCGTGAGCTCGCAATCGTCCCGCACCGGAGCAGCCAAAAAGCATCGTCCAGGCCATTCAAAGGCCCTCTCTAGCTTTTCGAAACGCATGGCCAATGGATCTGCATCACCGTCCTTGTCCAATCAAGGCCCGGCCCTCAATCCAAAGGACGAGCTCATCATCGAGCTCCTCGCCAGCGAGGCCGTTGTCGACAGCCGAGACTATGAAATCCTAGGGACCGACCAGATTGACGAGCTCAAAAAGGTATGTGCAGCGCTATTCATTCTGTTTCGGAGCGAGCGGGAGCACAAGTGCTGACGGACCTGTCATTCGCTTTAGGAACTCAAAGCCCTGACTGCTCGCCTCAATGCGGCTCAGAAGAAACTGACACTGGAGACAAAATTACGCGATGCTGCACTTTCGCTTGACAAAGTCCAGGCTGCCCACAAGCATACCGGCTCAAAAGGCACCAACGGGACTACTGCGACACCCCTTGAAACGGCCAATACAAAGGTTCAGGCCGCCCAGATGGAAGTTTCAAAGTACCAGGACCGCTATAACCAAGCACATACTCGTCTGTTAGAGCACCGTTCTGCCGTCTTGAGTTATTCGCTCGGACGATTGGAAGCCATGGTGAAACCTCAAGATGGCAGTCAAGAAGGCACATCAGGGCGTAACACCCCTGCCCATCAGGGCATGGCAATCAATGGTGGAGAACTCAGCCCGACGTCCGGCAATATGTCAATCGCACAGCGTGCCAAATTCGAGGGCGCGCACCTATTCGCCGGTCACGCTGATGCCAAATTACCACCCATGCCCAAACATGTCCGTGCACAAGCTCAGGTTGCCGCGCTAGAAGAGCAACTAGCCGCTGCCAAGGACGAGGCAGATGCGTTGCGGAAGGAGGCAGAGATACTACGGGACGAAAACTTTCGGGCTCTCAGCGGATGGAATGACAAGCTGCAAGAGGCAGACGACACAATATCAGGTCTTCGTGCCGAGCTGCAACGCGCAAATTCATCGACGAAAAAGCTACGCCAGTTGGAAGAGGATAAACGACAGTGGGAAGAGGAACGGTCAAAGCTACGGCGTGACTTGCAGGAGAGAGAAGAGGCTGCCGAGTTTCAAATAGAACTCGATCGGAGGGATGGCGAGATTAAGCAGCTTCGAGATATGCTCGCTGAAGAGCGTCGACAGCACGAAGAGGAGCGACAACGGTGGGAAGATGAAAAGATGGAAGACATGGCTCGACTTCAACAAGAGATGGAAGACGCCCGAGCGCACGACGAGGAGAATGCGCGAGGTGCCGATGCCGAGCTTGATATGGCGTCGGAGCGTCTTCAGGCGCTGATCAAGTCGCACAGTGTCAATCTCACCGCATCTCAACGACGCGACATGTCTTTAATGACCCTTTGCGATGCGCTTTCTGCGCATCTTGACGCTGTCAAGGATGAAGCCCGTCTGCAAGAGTTGGAAAAGGATGAATGGAACCTTACCAAGCGACGGATGGAGTCTGACCTCAAAGCTAGCATCGAGAAGCGAGAAAAACTCTCTCAGGAACTCGATGAAGCCCTCCGAGAAAAGGACGAACTCCGGAAGGAGCTCAGGTCTCTGGATGATCGCCCAAGGGTATGCTCATTTTCTCTTTCACAGAGGTCTGTATTGATGTATTTAACAGGACCGGTCCGAGCGCTCCGTGCCATCAAAAAGCAACTCTTTGCAGAGCGATCCGGGCAGCTCCAATGGTAGCCGTACGTCGGATGATGTGGACCGCATTATGTCGACGCTACGGAATCTCTGGTGCCTGCTTCCATCTCGAGAAGCTCGTGCCGCCAAATCGTCGGGACGCTCTGCATCTCCGACGTCTCCTCTTCGGCCAATGGCTTCAAGACTTGGCGAGCCGCCTTCGCCTTCGCTCTCTGATCTCGACGTCCGCGCTCTCAAGGCGCTATACGACCCACGAAACAATGCCCCTTCGCCATTGTTCAACACGCCGTCCAACCCGGCAGACTTTAATATTGATGCCTTTGCCCAACGGGTACAGGCTTTGGTCGCGGATGATCGTGCGATCATTGAGCGTCTCCTGCGCTTTGCGCAAGCGCATGATCTGCTGAAGAATAATGCTGCTCGTGCTCAGAAGCTGGCACAGGAAAGTTCGATGGGGCTCGAGACGTACCAGAAGCAAGTCAAGTCGCTAGAGGAGCGCAACGCGACGCTGGTTACAAAGCAGGCTGAGCTGTGAGTGTCGTCAGTGGGTTTTCTTCTTGAGCCAATAACTAATGTGTGCGATAGTATGGACGAACTCGACAGTCTTCACCGCCAGAAGCGTCACCTAGAAGCAAGCTTGGCCGATCAAGCGAGTGCTTTGGAGAGCATGGAACAGACGAATGGTCTGTTGACCACCAAGGCTGCGGCGCTAGAGGTTGCAGCCAGTGGTCCCGAGTCGACGCGTCTCAAACTCGAGGCGCAGCTCAATGTTGTTCGCAAGCAGCTGCAAGAGGCGACAGAGGAGCTCGAGGCTATGCGTAAATCGGAGCATAGCCAGAATCTGGCGCTCTTGGAGGAACTTAACGTCGTGCAAAGCGAAACACCAAGCTCCGGGACCAATTAAGAGCACGAAAGTAACAATGTTATGATGTGCGTCCATATCACTCTTCTTGTGGAGCCTTTGCTGACTGTATTATAGGCATCTTCGTTCGGCCGGATATTATCTTTAGCCCACGTCTTCGTCGCATCCTTCTCAGCATCACGTCACGTATCAGATCACGTTCGTTTTTTGGGGATACTCTGCCTGTACATTTATGTCTTTATTATCGGCCGCAAGGTCTGGGCTGGAATAATATTGCAAGCTACAACACTGGCAGCCTAGAACGCGTTTCTAATTGGGTATCCCGAGTTGCGAATTCGACTTCTTGGTCGCCGATTTCTGCCCTGTGCTTGTTCTCCGCCGGCATCGTAATGAGCGTCACCAGCACGAGTTTATCGTCGTCGGTCATTTGTAGTGTCAAAGGCTGCCACTGTTAGACTCGAAATATATAGAAATGATGAATAGCGAGACGTACAGTCCAGGCATGTCCTTGTGGCGAGTAAAGTCCGTCTAATTTCGAGTCTGAGAGCCTGGGCTCGGCATGTGTGTATGTTCCACGATTGAGCCAACAGTTATAGACGTCGGGTCTTCTTGATAGCAGTTGATCTTCTTCCAACGCCGCTACTCTTGCCCGTCGCGCTCGGATGCCACGATTCGCGTGGACGATGCAGACGACAATGATGAGCGCACCAAAGACTGGAGCTAGTATAAAGAAGAGGACGCCTGGTGTGAAACGAATGACAAACATGGCGCCGCTATGTCGTGGTTGGCGTCGGCATGTCTAAGGCTGTGGTTGCTTACCACTCACCCCGGAAAGTATTTGGAAAGAAAAAACAATCTGTACTTCATTACTTAGCGACAATACGCGTCTGAGATCACGTGTAATTCTTCAGCCGAGCGGCTCTGAATCGACCTCCCTTAATGATGCTCGACACGCTTGGATACCCGTCGAATGACTCAGGTTTCCTATGCACATAAAACGAAATAATGTATTAGGTAGGTAATGTCAAGTAGAGTATGGTCGGTTAGCCAAACGTTGGGAACCAAGATCTTCCTAAGTGGCGCAGTTGAAATCCATGCTAGCACGCTGGGAAAAAAAAGCTGCGATCAATGTTGGTGGACAATAGCTGGTCAAACTCTTACCTTGTTCATGCACGGAGTCGTGGTTGGAGTGGTTGAAGAAGCAGTCGTGGCGACATTGGTGATACTGGCGGTGTAGACAGAGAGCTAAATGTGTCGTGAGATGACGGTTCAATTGCTGTAGTATAAAGCACGCACCGCCCAAGCGTAGTTGTTTGATGCACGCGGATTATCAAAGCCGCATATCTGCCCAGTATTCCCAGGGCACGGCTAGGGGGACAGTTTGTACTTGGTCAGGAAACATCAGAGAGGTCACTGACCGTCGTGCATGTGTAATCCGAGGCAAGATCAAGGGCGTTCGGGATGCAGACTAGCAAAGATCAGAATTGCTACTAAGTCAATCAACCTGCTCTCACAGCAGTCCTGTCGTGAAAATGTGAGAGAATGAAGGGTCGAGATATCTGTGCTTACCGCTCCTGAGAGCATTGCCGTACGATATGAAAAACCTTGGCACATATTTGTGCACCCCTCGACAGTATTCCGAAAGTCAGTCACCACAAATCTCTGGGTCATCCATCCCGGCAAGTTCATGATACTGCAACACATCAGAAACAAAAATTAAAGGAAAGCATGCTACTTGCTCTAATTTGTGGCAGGATTTGTACTCCCAAGACCAGGAAGCGGTAGCCGAGGTCGAAGTCGATGTGCTCGAGGTCGAAGTCGATGTACTCGAGGTCGGTGTCGATGTACTCGAGGTCGAGGTCGACGTGCTGGTTTCAATCTGGCTGCTTGTGCTAGTACCAGTCGTCGGTGGCTGATACTGATAAACATTCAAACGGTTTGCGCCCCCACACAGATAATCAGCGGCTCCAGCACACGGCATGTTGCAGTTATCGGTAGCCTTGAAGCTTTCCGCTGGGAGACCGACAGAGCAATAGCACTCGGAGCCAAATTCCACAGCGGCCACATCGTATTCAGCCGCAGAACAAGCGTCGATGCACTTCTCCACGGTCATTTGCCCGACGACGTCCATTGGGGTCATGAGACGGGCCTGAACAGAGTCGACATAGCATCCTTGGCTAACAAAGTTGCTGTACGACTCGAGGACGGTAGGTTGGGTTGTGAGAGCGTTGCCCTGATACTTGTAAATGGTGATCCTATCCGGTCCACCACAGATTGTAGACATATCTCCGGAGCATGGCTGAAAACTCAGCAATGGCTTTATATATCCAGGCTGAAACACTCACCATTGTGCATCCATCCGTAGCCTGCACGCCAGACGAGCCAATCGAGTGGGAGCAATAGCACTCATCGGCGAACTCAAGACCTGCGTAGCCATAGTTCAAGGAGAAACACTTTGCAGTGCATTTGGGTACGGTCATTGGACCATTGACGTACACACGAAGACCTAGTGCACGATTGGTGACGGCATCACTGTGTCTTGTCAGTGTCAAGAGGACGAATAGCATTGGTACACACGTGTAGCAGCCGGTAGCACTGTCAAGAACCCAGTCTCCGGTCGATGGAAGAGGAGATGCACCAGCATACTTGAAGACGTTCAAGCGATCGGCACCTCCGCATGTCTCGCTAGGGTTTCCGGTACACTTCATATCACAACCCGTGGTCACGGGACCTCCAGAAGAGCCAACAGAATCCGCGCAAAAACACTCGTGCGCGAACTCGACGCCAGCGAGAGGATATCCCAGGCTGAAGCACTTTGCCGTGCATTTCGCAATAGTCATATCGCCATCGACGTATACTTGGGTAGGAAGAGCACGGTTGGCGACAGAGTCGGTGTAGCAGCCCTGCGAGGTCCAGCCGGGATACGTTGGCTCTGGCGGGGCGAGGTCGCCAGAGTTCTCGTAAACAGAGAGCCGGACACCACCACCGCAAATCTCTTGAGGTGAACCTGAGCATTTCATGTCGCATCCACTATCGGCTGGGGCTCCATTGTTGCGGAATTCACTGTCACAATCTACAGAATTGCACGTTCAGCTCGACCAAGTTGGGCCCACTATCAGAAACGTACAGCATTCTCTGCTCCATTCAGTGCCAGCATACCTGAAGCCATTAGAGTAGCAGAAGTCCTGGCACATGGCTGTGGTCATGGAGTCGGAGGCAAGTTGGGCTCCAGTGAGCGTGCGGGCGAGGGTATTGTCCGTATAGCAAGCCAAAGCGTTCCAGTTTGAACCTCCGGTCTGTCTACTGACATGATCAGTGTGTTTCGAGTCGAAAGGAAGGGCATTAGTGAATGTAGAATAAACGAGCGGGGCGAGGAGAGCCAACGTCGCGGGGACCATGGCTGAAGATTAAAAGAGAGGTCAAGGCGTAGATTCGGTCCAATGGGGGGGAAACTTTACCTCTGGAATGCGGTTTTATACGTAGACGACGCGTCGGTGGACGGATGTGCAGGGCAGGCGTGACACTGACAGGGCCTGGACTCCTGGAGCGACGGAATTAGAGAGTTTCCGGTGACATTTTATGCAGTTTCAGGACGTGTTTATTCCAAAGCGGGGCATTTGAATCGTGTTCGCAACTCGACACACGGGCCATTGACTCGGGGTACTCATTGATCTTGACATTGCTCGGTGAAGGCAAGTTTGATTGAAAGCGGCTATAGAGCGAGAGGGTACATGTAAGGACGACGCAGCGGACAAGAAGTTAGGCGGCGTACAGCAACCTTCTACCAAGTATTCCCGGTCTTTTGGTTACTGTGGACATCCAGACAACGTATCAGAGGTGTTTACCATAGAACGATGGTAATGGGTGATATACTGTTAGCAATATAGATCCATTACTACTTAGGCTTTGCTCGTATTATCGGTCTCGTGGTGCAATGGTAGCATATCACACTTCTAAACCATGCGCGTTTTGTTGATGTGAGGGTTGTGGGTTCGAGTCCCGCCGGGACCTTTCTTTTGCGACTTTAGCTATTCAAACTCCAGATCTTCCTGGCATATTTCGTTTTGACCTTGCAAGATATCAAAGGGTAAGTGCACGATGCATTAGAGGCAACGATGATACAGCTGACAAGTCTAATCTGGCGGGAAAGAGTCCATTCTCTATGGGGATCTGACCAGAGGCGATTAGGATGTAAAGAATAAATAGTTAGTTGAGCCGTGGTCGCTTGACAGAGCCATCGTTTTCCACCTCGAGCTCGCTCAGTGCGCTCCTGGCACTCGAAGCCAGATTTGCACTCGGCTTGAACGCATCAGCAGCTAATCTCTTACTCCCGATTCCACTAATTGGCCTCTGTTCTTGCACCCTTTGGGCGCTCGCTGGTCGCTGAGGTCGGGTCACCCCAGGAGGGATCACGAAGCCACCACCCGACGAGGGTCGTTTCGGAGGTTGGGAAGGGAATATTGACTGAGAGAGTGGGCCAATCTCCAAAAGACCGGCGAGAATGTTATTCTTTGTCTCCAAACCCTTGCTCGCTGCGGACGAACTCTCCATAGGTTGCTTGCTTGAAGACGCAGTATTTGGTCTTACTGCCAATGTCGATGGCTTCACATCTGCTACCGGATTCGACGATGCTGGTGCCGGTGCTGGGGCTGCCTTGACAGCCGCAGAAGATGGCACAGCTCGAGGAGCAGGGTCAAAGGTAGACACAGATGAGGTTGAGTGTATGCGGGAGCGGTCAGCAAAGTTGATCCCGCTACACTCATCCATCGACAGTTCGGTGAACATAGAGTCGTCGTCTGACCCCATGGCGTATAGCGATTCGTCTGTCGGGGCACGTTTGATATTAGAAGCGGCGGGTATCTGCGCAGCGGCTTTGGATGTCGAGGCGACGGGCTGGGGACTTGGATTTTGAGGGTGCCGAACTGGGATTTGCGGTTTGGGACAAGGCACTGGTGGAGGAGCTAATGGGGGATGCTGGTTGCTCAGACCAGCGGCAGTAGATGTCTCTACAAACTCCTTGCGACGGTGAAGATCTTGCTGCCCCAGCTTGGGAGGAGCAGGAGCTTTCATCTTGAGGATCTGGTTCGTGTAATCCTTGTCGTAGATACAGTTTCCAAGGACGTTGCCAAAGTTTCGCAGTGCTCGCTTTACGCCATCTGTGACTGCCTCCTTCTTGCACTGTAGCATCGTCAGCGTGAGCAGATGTGATGAGAAGAGACTTACCTTGTCCAGACCCTCTCCCTTGTTCTTGACGTTGATTACTTGGCCATAACCAACGTCTTCGTGGGACACACCGTCTCGCAGACATACTTTGACAATGGCAGACACTCCGACGTTGTATCGCTGGGTTTCTTGATTATAGTCAATCTAAATCAAATTAGCGGGTCAGTGACAGGGAAAGGGGAGTCTCACATAGTCGACGGTGAGATTGGTGATGCTTGAGCTCCAGCCGTTGAAACCAAACACCTCGTTGGCAATGTTGATCGCTTTCCACCCTTCCACATACGTAAGCTTCGGACCTCCACCCGGTCCAGGTCGCTGGGAGATAAATTCCGGTCCAAGTTTCTGATTGAGCTTCGCCTGAAGTGTGGCAAGTTGAGCGGCTGTTCGGAGCGCCTGGGCCTCTTCACGTTGCTGTTGGAATGCCATCATTTGCTGAAAATTCATTGGAGCAGCAGTATCGGATCGGACAACCGCCATGTTACGCATGGCCTGTCCGAACGACGCGTCGCTGAGCGAGCTATTGCCTACAGCAGTCTCTGAAAACTGAGAAAAGGGTGCAATCTACAAATTTACGCGTGTTTAGCAAAGAAAAACGCGTCGAACAAGCGGATGTACCGAGGGCCGGTTGTGTCCGTGCGCGTAGGCGTTGTATTCCATCGCGCCGCTTTGTACAATTTGTTGAGGAAATGATTTCTCGTAGTCTTCCACCAAATGTGCCGATAGCGAGGGCATTCAGGTATCGCGGAGGAGCTTGTGTTGTTTGTGTACGCGTTCACCACTCTTGGTAACCGACGACCAAGCCCGAGCAATGGAAGCGGCTCTTCGAAGCAGAAATATGGAGGAATTTCGAAGGGTCTTACATGCCGCAAAGAATATAATCGTCGTTGCTGGAGCAGGTCTCTCCGCTGCCTCTGGTCAACCCTTGTTGTCAGGCGCTGGCTATCGCTCATGCTAGATGCAGGTATTCCAACCTTTCGAGGAGCAGGAGGAATGTGGAGATCCTTGGAGGCGGTGTCTTTGGCAACCCCAGAAGCATTCGACCAGAATCCCAGTCTCGTTTGGCAGTTTTATCATTACCGTAGGGAGGCGTGAGTACTCTGATGTAATACGAACCGCCATTAACTTTGTCCAGAGCCCTTCGTGCCCAACCAAACGCGGCACACCTCGCACTTGCAAAGATGATGGTTCCAAGCATTCTAGCGCGGGTCGCTCCAGCGGCTCAATCGTTTCATCTGATCACTCAAAACGTAGACGGACTCTCTACTCGAGCAATTCAAGCTGTTGCAGAAGAACGACGAAGCGCCTTATCTTCGCCAAGCCCTCAAGACCTCCCTAACCCCTCATGTCTCATCGAGATGCACGGACGTCTGTTTGACGTACGATGTACACAATGTAACCACACTGTACTCGACTTCTCGAGTCCACTATGTTCTGCATTGCACGAAGCAGACAAAGAGCATACCAGTGTGATCCAGGCAGGACAAAAGGAACACGAAGTCAAAATCCCAGTATCGGAGTTACCCAAATGTTCCGAATGTGGCAGCTTGGCTCGCCCCGGCGTAGTTTGGTTCGGCGAGGAGATTCCGCTCTTGGAGGACATTGACAAGATTGTGGCCGAGGCCGACTTGTGTCTAGTAGTTGGTACCTCGTCCAGGGTAAGCATCCCCGTGCTTGGTTCTATTCTGATCCTTGCGAGTAGGTTTCCCCAGCCGCCAACTTTGCAATGGAAGTTCGTGCAAACAATAATCGGACAGGCCGCGTTGCCGAGTTCAATATCGAGAGTTCATCGAGGGGCCCTGTGGACTTTAGATTTATTGGGGAATGTGAAACTGAACTCCCAGAAGCCCTCGGCCTCAAGGATGTAGAATGATCAAGTAAATTGTCCGAAAATCATGTGCTATATGTAACCGAAGAATAAGAATACCACCGTTTTCCTGTATCCTATTTTGTTGGCTCCACATCCTCCGGGATGCTCATGGTCTCGTCGATTCGAAAGTGGCCAAGATGTGGGGCTGGCTTGCGTGGAGTTAGATCGACCTTTTCCTGAGGCGGTTTCTCAATCTCTGGATCCTCTGGCGGAGAGTTGAGTAGAGTAGGTTCCTCTGCGACTTCGGGACCATAACGGTCCTTTAGGACACGCTTCTCCTCATCCAAAGCCGCACGAAGTCGTGCTTCGACTTCTTCTGTCTTCTTTGACCGCTCGCCTCCTTTCCAGATTAGGACGGCTGCAGCGATACCGCAAAGAAAACTCAGAGGAATCAGGGAACCGGTTGTCCACGGCGGTCTACAAGGGATAAGTGACTGCAGAAAAACCAGTAGGTGGTCACTGACCGTTGGAAGCGATCCAAGCCCCACATACACCCGCACAGAATGATCTATCGGTAATCAGCTAGAGCAAACAAAGATTCACGGTACCGACCTGGAACACTGAGTTTCCGTCCACGAACAGACAGATGGCAAGTGCATAGCTAGAAAGAGTCAGATACAGTTTCTGTTGCGGATGCATCTACTAACTTGATAGAGAATGCTCGGTGGGTGTCTGTTCCGTGAGGGCGGTACCATGTCTGAGATTTCATGAACCTGACTTGGTCTCAGGGGATGTGAGTTACGGTAGTAGGAAAAATGAAGAGCTTACAATGTCGCAATCTCTCCAGCTGCTTGTCCGTAAGCATTTGCACATGCTCGGAGTCGATCAACGGGTCCGGAATGTCGTTTCGATCACCGACGGGAGGAAACTTTGCTTCTGATCGCAGCCGTCTGTCAAGACGATAGAAATAGTAAATCCAAAGGATATTATACGTGTCCATAATCCTCCAAGGAAGAAATCCGACACCCTGGACAGTAAAGAGGGCGTTCACGACTTGACTAGATATCTCCACCCAAAAGCCCTGGAGATATGGATTGTGGAGGTTGATGAGCTTCCCGAGGAACAAGACAATAGCCGCGCCCCAGAATACGACAGCAAACCCGTAGAGAGCTGCATGGTTGTTTAGACGGGACTCGGGTAGATGTAGTATGCTAACCTGTGACGATGCCTATAGGGGTTTTGAGGTACGCCCAGAGACCCTCTAAGGTCCGACGTAGTTTATCTCGCTTCCGAAGGACGTCTTCAACGTGTAAATCAAGTTCGTCTTGACTCCCAGCCTTCTCTGGATCGACGAGACGAGCGGGGATCGAAATGGTTGGCTTTCGAGAATAGAAGGATAAAGGGGGCCTGACTGGTATTAGTTTGGAGTGAACTAGATCCGATATGCGCACACTAGAATGCTGTTGGCAGCATTGCTTAAATGAGACACGGTAGAAATGTGCTGGTCTGGAAAATATCAGGAGGTCATTGTAACCTTGATGTAATGCGCACCTATCACATCGAGATGCTCTACAATGTCGTTGTGATGTAGTACACTCTCTGGCAAGGACTCATCCACGCCATGCTGCTCCCTCTGCGCCAAAGCCCGTCCGAGATGGCTCCTGGCCTCGTCCGGAATGATTACATCAACCTGAGGGATGGAACTGGCGGCTGAGAATCGATCGCTAGACATACTCGGTCGCTGTATCTCCTGCGGGCTGAGAAATGTCTGTTGCTCTGCGACTTCATCTATCGTCTGACGCCTTTTCGGTTGCATGACATGCTCGGCGAACCAGCTAGTTCTCTTCCTTGTCTGTGTGTCTATGGATGTTCCTGCTCTGTTGCCGTCCGACATGGAGGTGACGGTCCGTGTGGGGGCTTCGAACGTGGGACGGACGGTAGGAATATCAATGGTCCTACTCCTCGAGCGTTTTGTAGGAGCTGGTCGTAAAAACGACTTTGATAATGGAGATTTAGGTGTCCCAGACGAGGGTGAGGCGAGTTGCTCAGCCCGTTCGTAGAGCACTTCCTGATTTCTGGGCGAGTCAAAGGCCTCTGGACCTGGAGTATCCTCTGGAAGATCATCTGTTGGTACTACGACGACCTTGTTACGCTCCAATGGTACGAACGCGACCGGAGGCCGTTTGCGAACCCGCACCGCTGCGGACATTTGGGGGTGGAGGGGTCCAAGCTGGCACCACACTTGACCTTTCTTGTTTCATTACCGAAAATAGAAGAGATCTTCAGGAGAGACTTGGTTCATGATGTCACGGCGCTTGCAAACTTGGAACCGACCACTGCGACAGAATAATGGATCAACAAACACACACGTACTCTATACAGACAGATACTGCTTTTGCAGACAATACCGTCCCAGCCCTCCGCCAGGGTATGCATTTCTTGTTCAGTTTCGTCATTCCCTGCTGAGTGGTCACAGGACACCCCGAACAAGTATTTCAGAAACGAGGAGAAGTCAAACAATCTGATAAGTCTCCCTCTGGTCACCAAGAGTCGGGCATCTGCATCAAAGCAGCTCCCGAGGGATGCGAGCCCATGCAATGTAAGCATGCCCGGTGCGAGGCGTTTTACACTTCTCAATGACTCGCTAGAGAACCTTGTATACTATATCTTTGCAAATCGATGTCTGTCAAATGACTGTATGATGTCAGCAGCCCCACTTGCCCAGTCAACTCTTATAAGGCTTCATTTCCATTGTATCAGGAAGAACAAGATACGAAATGTTGAACTCCGCCTACAAACACACCTCTGCGGAGAACCACAGTGAAGACAGACCCATCTCGGAACAGGACCCGAATGTCCATCGAAAGTTTACAAATGCTCATCTGTACAGGCATTTTGGAGGAAGTAGAGACTCCTTTGGACGACAAGAGGTTTATCTCGAGTCGAACAAACGACCAAGTGTCTTGAGCAGATGGCTAGGTGAGTGTCACTCAACGCCGCGTCGAAATCTCATTGTCATTATTCTAGGGGGCATTATGCAAACCTTGGGTCGTTGGTCTGGCAATGAAACCAAAGAAACCAAAGGTTACATACGTAGAGTGCGTCGTCAACCTTTGCGTCTTACTGGACCTCCTTTAATTTCTTTTAGCATGGCAGCTGATCACGGACACAATGTTTATCTGTACTATAGTGTTGTAGCGTATATATTTCATTAGCTGTACCCTGTGGATTTCGTTCTTGGTCTCCTCCATCATGGCGTTTCGTTCGCCGCCATCTTCGAACCCTGTTTCCCCAATTCTAAATCCTACTGGATTAAATATATCGACGAGAATACCACCGCTGAGCTTGACCTCGGAAGGCGCGGGTGCAGCGCCGTCATTTACACTCGTAATACCCACAGTCCGAGCGAAATCGACACGACGGATAATAGAAGCCGTTTCTCCAAAGACAGGAAGGCCGTATCCCAATCGTCTCAGAGCCCACAAGCCCTCTCATAGCGTCTCCATCGACATACTTCCGTCTCAGCCCGTAGAGGACAATTGGGTCTCGCCATTGGGCAAGTTTGATATCGAGCAGGATGCCACAGAACTAGAGGGCTACCAAATGTATGCCGTAGAAAAATGGTGCGTCTCTCCGTGTGACTTATGGGCTTGTTGTTCATACATGGCAGGGTTGTGGATCGTGCTAGATTCATGAAAGTCGTCATAGTCTACACCGGCAATCCGAAGGATGTGGTTCGTATATCCTATACATACTCTTGACAACTGCCGTAACCAGTTTAGATCACAGTCACGGTGATAACACCCTCGTCGACTCTGACAGTGGAACAATCTCAGGCAGAATATGATAATGCGGTCAAAATGTTACGCAGAGATGGAGCGCGACCGCGACAGACCGTACTTGGGACGATCATGTGCACCTCACTGGCAAACTTTCGCTCAGACCTCAATATCGTCAATATCCCCGGCGGTCACTATCTTCAATCCAGAGATAAGTTATATGTAAACATTAATCTCCTCCGTCTCGGATGCAGCGGGCGTACAGCACTCACGCTTGATCCTCCCAAGTAAGTAAAGCACCCTTGAGAACCTGATCTGATGTAAATCCAGTGAATCTATTCAAGAGCGACTTAAGCAGCTTTACTCGATACCCGCCATTGCCGTCCAAAGACTCGGATTCGAGACCGTTGTGCTCTCCTTTGTCAAGCTCATTCAATCTGCCCTCTGTATCTATGACTTCTATGACTCAAACGAAGAACGAAATGGGCTACTGGGAGACCATACCGTAGACAGCATTCAACGATGGACACTGGAGATTGGTGAAAAGCTGCGCGAACTAAATCTTCAGGTAAGTTTCCACGAACTGCTCGGACTTTCTAACTATATTTTAGCCCTCGGAACGGATCCTAGACCCACCCATTGTGGCCAGTATCCTAAGCGTAGTTGTCTCGATGCGAAGTAAGCTCCTAGGGCTTCTCCCAGCCGGCGCGGTACGTCCATTTGACACTATACACCTGATCATTCTAACTCTTTTTAGAACGTACCAAAGGATCCTTTTCAATATCCTGACAAATTCACCGAAGCGCTTGCCCAAGCAAGTCCGGCGCATATGACACGTCTCGGACCGAGTGGCGTGCCGCGTGCATATCTGAGTGCTGCCCTCATTGACCATATCAATCGACAACATAAGCGTAAGACGGTCGAAGCCAAGTCTTATCGCATTGGTATTGGCCCATTGGCTGCGCCCAATGCGCTTGCAAGCCTTATTCCGTCGTCCGAATCTATGATGGCCGGAAGTAGCAAGTCTGCACCGGATGCCGTTGCGCCTGAGACGTCAGATTTGATTGCATTTGTCAAGTCGCCCTCGGTTATTTCCAAGGATCCAATCGAAAGCTTGCAGTTGATCTGGACAGGGAAGCTTGGGCCAGGACTTACGCATGCTAAGCAGGCGCAAGAGGTGGAGGAAAAGCGACTGGCGGAGGAAAGGGACGCAGAGAATAAGAGTGACGCGAAGAGTGGCGAAGATGAAGAAAGCATGCTCGGAAAGGGTTTCTCTGTACTCAGACAGACTGGTCAGGAGATTACAGCTAGGTGAGTCTTCAATCATAGTGAGAGGAGGCCTCTAATTTTCTCCAGGCTTAACAGCTTGCCTGTCGGAGGCAGAAGAAAACAGAGTATGGACGTTACGTCTTCTCCTCACTTCTTGTATCCTCCCTCTCTTTCCTCCGCCCGACCGTCACCCGAGATTGGTGGCCCGCGACGCTTGTTTGGATCTGACCTCCATACGTCGTGAGTCTGTGCTCTTGCCTAATAAGCTCACTAACCTGCTGTAGACCGTTCATTCCCGACGAAGCCCGCACGTTGAGCGCGGATGAGGGTATGCCTCGCCATCGCAAGGCCATATTTCCTCATCTTGGAATACACTCTGCATTAACGACATCAAATTTCAGCATGGGAAATTACCACCACCACCATTATCATCATCATCCTCCCTCTCGGCACAAGGCAAAGAGCCTGGACTTTGAGCCGACTAAACGCACAAACCCCGTGCCAGAACCTGGTAGTAAACCTCAGCAACGAATCATTCCACCAACTTTGACCGCACTCGAAGTTCACTCAGAAGATGAGTACGTTCCCAAGGCAAAACGGAGGAGCACAGAGCAAACCAAACGATTCAAAATCCCACACATACACAAGTCTATTCAAAGGTAATCACCTGTTTTGAGCAACCTTCATGTCTAACACATACATTCAGGCGTCGAAGTTTTGACGATACCGAATATACGACCGGCACTCCATTACTCTCTTCGGACCAGATGAGAATCGATGTACAATTTGCGGCCTCTCTCATAGAACTTCAACGTCGCAAACGACGGCTTCAACTGGCTCACAGCGCCTTGCAAGTGAGTGAGGAAACAACTCTGTTGACTAGTCTCATCAATATTAAAGGAACTTATGCGACCATTGGCATTAACAAGAGAAGTCATCAAAGCGCAGATGAATCGACAGTCTGATGACCGAAATCGGTTGGACGCCACAGTCGATGAGATTCTCCCCGCCGTCGAAGACTTGAATGCGATTAGGGCGCTGCCTCTTCGTGCGCGACTCCTCTCGTCCAATGCAATCCCACGGGATGCTCCATTCAAGGTCAACGCCGTTATTGCTGCAGAGACGCTCAAATCGTCGAAGTACAAGGCATCCGCGGAGATACCAAGAATACCAGAGCTCCAGAAAGAGGTTAAGAAACACCGGGAACAGTTTTGGCAACAACGACGCCTCGCGTATCTCCCACCAGAGACAAAGATGGACGAGGAAGATCTGACACTCGCACTCGGGAGTAAATGCCCGTTTTTGTGGAGCCTCCAAACAATCTACAAGCTAATGCTGCTTGCAATCTTGTGGGCTGGTATGCTCCGACGTGGGGAAATTCATTCAAGCACAGACGATGGATGGCGAAGATCAACTGTTTTCAACACACGGCTCGATCTCAAAGGGCGTACGCAGCCAGATATCGACAAAATGGCCAAAGAGGAGGAGGAAGACAAGGTGCTAGAGTGGCGGGCTAAGGCACAGGAACATGTCATCAGTGGGCACTCATTCGCACAGCTGTGAAGGATCTTTGTACATTATTTGGTCTCCACCAACGCGTGTAGTTTATAGATCTCTTCTCGCACCATGTAGAACAGAGGCGAGGCGTCTCCTTCGACGCGCACCTCTCCCTTCCGTGTCTTTCGCACAGCAACAGTATCTTCCTCGTCGTCGTCGATAGGTTTGCTCCGACATACCAGAAAACCCTCACCGGCAAACTCGGCGGCAATTCCTAATCGGTTGAGTCGGATTTTGAGTGCGGTGAGTTTGAGGTCGCCAATCATGATGGCGCGAGGGATCACCGCGGCTGTGGACGAATCTTTCGCAGCGGCAACACCATTCTCTTTTTTGGCCATTTCGACATCCGTCGTGCGCTGCATGCCTAAACGTGGCGGTTCGAGAACGTAGATACCGGTACTGGTCGGATTGCTGAGTCTTCCGCGAACAAACGCAATCTCGTTGTCCTCATACTAGACCTTTTGTCAGTCGCCGAATGACACGACGCTGCATAACAGACCGTTGCCATTTTCAATGAGTTCATCAACGCGTCCGAAAGAGCGATGGTATAATTTTCCATATTCTCTCCAATCCGTATTGTCTCTCCGACCCTTGGCGTGTAGATCTCTGCCGACATCGACTTAATAGCCTTGCAGGCCTCGGCCAAGGATTCTGTAGCTTCGGAAGTGGCTTGAACGATGATCTGCCCGTGTCAACCAGAGTATAGAACAACAATATGACTACTGACCAGACGCCGTGGGTTGACCTGAGGGAGGATGTTCTTCAAAGCTCTTCCGTCGTGCACGCCCTCAAGATCGACGAACATGACTTTGCATCGCATGTCGATGCTTATCTGCTCGGCGATAAACTTTGATGGAGCCTCTTCTGGTTGTTGCTACAGGACCTTAATTGGTGCCAGTCCCAAGTGTGATCCAGCTCACCTCTTTCTCCTTTGCTGCCGCCTTTAGCCTGTTAGCCTTCGACTGCTCGCTTTCGGCATTCTGGTCCATAATCTTTCCCTTTCGTAGCCACGAGCTGACATCGATGACCTCTCCGAAATCGTCCACACGTTTTCGCTTCTCGATGAAGGGAAATACGCGAAAGCGCGGCACACTTGCATCGTTGCTTTTGAAGAAATTGGATGTCTTGTTTTGATGCCCTTTGACGTAGATATCGTAGGATTGATATCTGAGGCCTACTTCTTCTTGATCCAGGATTGTCCAATCGACTCCTTCCATCTCCTCGGTAACTTCTGCAGTCACGTCCTCTCCAGAATCTGAATCGTCTGAATCGTCGGACTCTGATCCCGATGACTCGACTTCTTCTTCACGCATCTGTTGTTGTCGAGCCGCAGCAGCTTTCTTCGCATTCGCTTGTTCCTTTGCCAACTTCTCCTTTTCTCGATATTCCTCGAGTTCTACGCCTTGGAGGGGAACTTTGATGCGGAGCTATCCAAAGTCAGAGACGGAACACTGAGTGGGAGGTTACCTACTTCCATATCAATTGGTCTATCCAGGGATACAGGTACCCCGATGTGACCATCTTGCCACCGCTGTGAGTCCTCTTGTCCTGCTTCCCAGCGGTCCAATAGGAAGCGATTCAGTGTTCCCATTCCAGTGCGCTGGGTGAGTACGACCATGTTTCCTTCGTTGACGGCAAAGTCGGCAAAGAGCGATCTAGATGGACCATGGGAGAGTGAAGCAGGGACAGAGAGAATGAGCTTGGGCTCTCTTGATGAGAAAATGTTGATCATCTCATCTGGATTTGAGAAGAATTCGACAAACCTGTGGCAGCGTTAGCTCAGAGAAAAGAAGTTGGGCAAGATCTCACTTGAAGCGCAACGCAAGTGCACCCAATGCCTCGTCGTCTTCATCTCGCCGCCTTCGTTGATTCTTTGCCGAATCACCGAGATCCTCTTTCGAGATGGTACCCCCAAGCCATTCCATCATGTTACGGACCATAGAGAGCAGTTGTCGTGATGTCTTGCTGATCAAACAAATTGGCGCGCGCATCTTTGAGTATGCCCAATGCTGATCCGTCAAGACCAGCAATTCCAACAGGCGGGTGGAAGAGTCGACTGGGAGAAGGAGAGAGTGACCGGACTCAATTGTTTCAGTAATAAGATCTGGAACAAATCAGCCTTAACTGTAATCAAGGTTTTTACTCACCAAGCAACGCTCTGTCGCGATCCTTTCGTTTGCTGCCGATTGTTAATGCTCTCTCCGCATCCGTAATGAGTACCTCTGGTCGAGCAAGAGGCTCAAATACATTCCCTCCTGTCGATAGGGTGAGGACTGAGCCGTCAAGATGTCGCTCCTTGAGATGATTCAAATTGACAGCGTATACAATTGTACCAGCCAATGAGGAGCGAATCTTCCAAATCGTCCCTCCAATCGTATGTCCAGCGGAAAAGGGTGTGATTGTGATACCCTGACACTTCCCTAAAGAAGATGAGCCCGACAACATCAAAGTTGAGAGGTCTGACCTGCTAGCTGCGTCGGTTGAGAGTATCTCAAGGTGATAATAGACTGAAAGGCATCATTGATTTCTTGTGGTTTTGCGACTCGGATTTTGGTTCGCTTCTTCTCTTCAGCTGGTGTTATTTCCATGCCGTCCGTTTCTGGGGTTGGTTGAGGGTCGGAATCGATCTGTTCTTCCCCACGTAGAGTGATAGATTCCTCCAAGGTTGCAAGTCTCGCAGTTGCTTGAACCGGAAGGGTTGCATACGCCGTTGCAGTAAGTCCCCAGCGAGCGTTGGCATATGCATATAGACCAGCATGCGCTAAGTCACCATGGGACAACAGAACTAGGTCAATATCTGGCGATATTCTGCGTGCAGATGGTTAAATGACAATCGGCAACATGTGAAGGTCACTCAACCGTTGAAGCTGGGCGCAGTAGCTCTCGAATATCTGCTTCTGCTCTTCACCGACTTTGAGGTCGTCATCAAGATGCCAATCTGGCGACCCACAATCAAGAAGAATTTTGGCGCCATCAATGTCGAGCAGATAGGCCAACGGTATCGTGGATGCCGAATGTGCTCCTCCAGCGAGAGGAGTGAACGAGACCATGATTTATAGTGTTTGATTTCTCGCCGGTTGAACAATCCAAGGAGGTCAACTCCAAGGTTGACTACCACTGCACTTCCCTTTACTGCCAGTTCAAATACAATCGCTCGGATATATCGAGTACTCGGAAGCTAAATTTGGCTGATTTCACATTGGATAGGCGCTTTTCTGATCAAAAGGTCCGATCTTCGCTATAAAAGCGAGGCTCGAGTCTACATCTTTTTTGCGCTCAAAGCCGATGTCTTGCAAGCACTTTGATTCAGTCTTTGCTTATGCTAGCCATCTAACTAGACTGGAGGCTAGCTATTTTCCGGTCCTTACCTCGCTCTTCAGAGGTTATGGACTATAGGGCGGATGACTACTGGCAACTGTGCTCCCTTATTCTTCTCATGCTTGACGACAGGTCGCGTCACAATCCTATGACGGGTTAGTTATCGCTTTTACGGAGAGATAGATGATCACATTTCCATGCCGGCAATATCTTCTGGTTTGACGGCGAGCTGGAACTCAAAGTTGCGCAATAGGTGTAACAAGAGGGCTTTCATCCTTACCAACCCTGTCAGTAGGGAACACAAGCGGTGTACGTCAAGAGCTCACTCGAGGATGGCAAACTTGAATCCGATACAAGAGCGTTGTCCCCCGAGGAACGTGAGCAGATTGGCCCATACACCAGGAATGCCTGCCGTCTTCCCAGGTAGCTCATTCAGCCAGCGGTCAGGACTTGTGGACATCAACATCCTGGTCACTCTATCAAGATATACGCACTTGTATTCGTCCGCATCTTCTCCCCAGATATCCTTTGCGCGGTTCATGAGCATGATAGGGATAATGAAAGCATCGCCTTTCTTGACTCTGCACTTCTATGAGCTGCCTAATCATATAACATATTTGAGAAGAGGATACGCACTCAATACACTCGCGCAGTTTGCCGTACTTGTCCACAAATGGTTTCTCCAATGGGATCACGTCGTCGCCTTCTGCCACACGCGCGGATAGCTCGACGGGTGGATGGAACCGAAGGGTCTCACGGACTACTGCTTCAAGATATGGAAGCGCATTGAGTGCGTCGGCTGTAACTTCAGTCGAGTCGCCAACTGGGAACGCCTGGAGGAGTTCCTCACGCAAGCGCGTCTGGATCGTTGGATTGTTACAAAGCGCGTACAAGCACCACGCAGTCGAGTTGGCCGTCGTTTCGTGACCTGTGACGGTGAGTGCGACTCGAGGGAGAAAGGAGACAGAGACACACCTGCAATGAGGAAAGTCGGGATCTGGTTCATCATCTGTTCAATGGAGAGACGTTGCTCTGGTGGGACTGTGGTCGACATGTTCGACTTGATCATGAGGGAGAGCAAATCCTTGTCGTGCACTATGCCAGTAAGTATTAGTACATTCAGAGCAACAGAAAAGTAGTGCATACCGGTATGCTTCAAGTCTGTCCCGCCACCACTCGCCTTCTCTTCATTGACCCTCTTCAATCCATCCTCAATCAACCCTTTACCAATTCTGCGAATGGTAACTCTGGCTTTGCGCGCCTCGCGAGCCTGAGCGTCCCACTCCCATAACCTAAACAGAGGGATAAAGCCTTTGAGGAAGAGAAAGACGGGAAACTTTTCAGGAGACAGGAACCGATGAAGTGCGCCCGCCAGCTCTGTACCAGGCTCGCCGGGCTTCTGGTGAAGCGTATCGAAGTCGTAGTTAAAGCCAGCAACGGAGATAATGTCGATGGTTGCCTTTGATAAGTAAGTAATCATGTCGACGCGAAGCGAGGGCACGGCGTCCGGGGATGTCGTCGGTGCTTTCTCTAGATGTTTACGTAGCATTTCGGAAAGCTGGAGGCTTTTAGAACAATTAAGCGGAGGTCTTAACAAGTGGCTCACCGCAGCAGATTTGTCTAAGAACGTGGGCAATATATTGCGCAAATGACTGGCGCTGAATGCAGGGGTCTGCAGGTATTCAGTCATGGAAGTAACTAGTCATGTTGCATACCATAATACGTCGCTGGTGGCGATGCTCAAGGCCTGATTCGAACTTGTAAACACACCCACACCAGACCGTGGGAGCCTACCTTCAGCAGAGACCAGGCCTCGAACAGGTTGAGACGAATTCATATAACAGCAGAGAATTACTCACCGTGCCCTAGGAGGTATGACAGCTGGAATCGTGCAAACTCGGGTTTGTAGTAGCTCATATGATTTGCCAGGAGGTGCGCAATACCCTTGTTATCGGCAATGACGCAGCGCCAGTCCTGTAGTGAAGAATGAGTCTTGCGGGACTCACCCAGAATCGCTAGTTACCCCGAAAAGTGCGTGAAGCACAAAGACGTTGCCATACTCGGCTCGCCATTCGCGAAGGCGGACATAGGCGTCTCCCCTGGCAAGATCAATCATGTTACCGAACAATATCGAGTCTGACTTGGGGCCTTTTAGCTTGCGTAGTGGCGATAAGTACGGCTTGATGAGGTACACTGCTGCGCGGTAGCTCAAGTAGAGCAGTGCGGCAGCTGGAACTGCGAGAACGATGCGAAGTATACTCGAGGAAGCTTTAGTGTCCATCTTGGATAACCTTTCGAATACGTTGTCCATCTTGGCCTGGCCTAGGGTGGCAAGAGCTAGGAGGCAGGATAGGTTGACACGTACGCATTTCCGGTGGATTATATATGCCATCCGAGCCTCGCGGGTCTCCAAGACCCTACGCAAGACATCTCGGCCACACTTAGGCTTCGACTGCTACGCTGGCGGCCTTGACCCCGCATTCTTCAGGTCGGGAGCTCGGTCTATTCGTCTCCCGAGAATCACGAACAAAGCTGATTGGATTCATTGAATCAAATGGTATTTGGAACTGAACTGCGGCCATATGCCGTGCCTTTGTTAGAGTCTGTCAGCGATCGGTGAAATTGGTGAACTCAAAGAGATAAGTCTTGGGCTGGGTGCCCACGTAGGGTCAATTGTGAATATCTGCGGTAACAATTTTAGCTCATCAAACGCCATTCGACGCGTTGCGACCAAAACAATGCGACGGGCTGGTCGCCGACCTCGACAGACAACGCGTGGCGAAGGACTAGGGGCGCTCTGAAACCCCCCAAAAAGGACATAAAGCATGATAAACAAGTCTAGTCGGCGTTCTACGCGCTCGACAATCGCGACATCCGTGCCCAATACGTTCCAACACTCTCCTTGGGGCTCCTGTCGAACAAGCTCACATACTCCTGCAAATGAAGCGTGTTTCACCTCTAAGCGTGTAAGAATCAAACCATATTACAGCCGCAACGCTACAAAATATCGGGCCACACATCGTCCGAACCGCGGACGTGTATCCAAAGGAGCTGTTCACAACGAATCACGCGAACTAGAGAGATTTATGGTCGACCTTCGACTCCCATTTCTCTCGCCGTCTACATGCGACATGTCTCTGATGGAGTAAGCAGTCCATCGCGATCTGAAGGCTTCCTCTGATGAACGTTAGGCGACTCCAGCTCCTGAAGTGGCGAGTTCACCACAGTCCGCGATGTCGTGGCAGCTATGCGTGGCATAAGGCCGTTCGTTCAACTGAGCAGCTTGCGAAAGCCTATGATAGGCCGAACGGTGTAAACCTCTCGGCCATTCCCAGCATGATGTGTGAAGAGTCGATTCGATGCGAGTTCTATGAACTGCGAACCACGTGCCTCAACAGTTGCTTATTTTCATCGCTATCATGGAAGGTTGGCATATGATAACGCTGCAAGCACATTGGCTGAAATAGTACCAGGAACTCGAAGACGTACGGTTGGGCGTAAACATCGGAAGCATCGAGGAGGGAAAGCATAAATCGCATTACGAGAGCCACCATATCAGCTCGAGTTACACTCTCGGCAGCAAAGACCCTGCTAACGCATCGAATTGGAACCCTAGGCTCATTACTCGTACTCGATATGCCAGGACTGCCCGAGCTCGTGCTTGTGGCGAATTTCTCCAAATTGGCAGGCCGTCCCACTTCAGGTCCATCTGGAAGATGCCTATTCGAGGATGTGTTGATCGGCAACACATAACAGATTTCGATGCCAATCAATCGAGTCGCAACCCCGATCTATGGCCACAGCGTGCAGGAAGCCGACTGTTAGCCCATCGCGAATATCCACTGGTCGAGGAGCTCGACTGGCGAAAGGATGTTGGGATGCTGATAGGAACAATGGTATGCACTGATGAGTTTCCATTGAAGTAGTAAGCTCATCCTCTTTGAAACCTAATTCCATGTTGACAGTCATCGTAGTGGTGCACGTAACGAATGGCCTAGTCTCCTTCAGGTGGGGAACTTCCTCCCACCCGATTATTCCTGCCGAGCAGTTGGATCAGCTATGGGCTGGAGTGACGACCTTACACCAGTACTATTCGCGGCTCATGATGAGGGCGAAAACCCGCAAAATGCTCTGGAAACCCTTGCCGCTACTTTTCATCAAACCATGATCTTATTTATTCTTTATTTTCTCGACACTCGGTCCACCTGGGACGAAGAAATGCCAGGATGGATGGTGCTCTATGGGATTACGTATTCATCAAAGATGCAAGGATTTACGATTCACGCATATCATCCGATATTCGAGTCGCCAGAAGATCCCAACGCGCCCCATAGTAGCGGTTCTTGGGGAGCTGTCTCACTCGAAATCGTAAAGGGTTTCAGGGGCGTTTGGGGGCAAGATCCTTGGTGCCGAGAGCCGCTGCTCGCGACCCTTACACACATTAAAGGTCATTGCATGGACGTACTTAGCCGCCTTCGCGCCTGGCCAGGATATTCGAAAGTTTGGACCCAGTTTCATATGTAAACGTAACTAGTCATAAATTTGGCTGTAGCTAACTGTCTATCTGTGACATTAGATTACTCGAATACGAAGTTGCTCGCATTGTCCTCCAGCTCTCCAAGTTGGTCATAGACACTCGCAATGATATCATCCATCACTCCCTTTCCACATTGTGCAGACTCCTTGATCCAATGCTTGAGATGCGTCGCGAGTTGACGCCCATGAGAGCGGATGACCAAAAACGCGGAATATGCCATCATTCGAACTTGAATCGGGGTGTGATCAAGGAAAACCCGGGTAAATGTGTCCGTAACAAGTTGAGAAACCCACTCCCATTTCCATGAAAACTTCCCGTCCTGCAATTCGATTGGAACAGCGCGCGGGAAGTGAGCGTACCAGGTGAAACCTTCCCGCGTATGCACGATTCCATGGATCACCATCCATGCAGGCATTTTATATCCTGGCTGGTGGACGTAGGTAAACATACGTGTGATTATTAGCAACGTAGTGACGCAGCTCATAGCAAGCTGCGCTCGAGCTATCCGTGATGGCCTAGTCTTCGTCTCTTGAACGAATACACATGGTCGTAATTGACGAGGCCAGTTCCCGAGCTCTTCCTGGCGAATACGAACAACATAATCGGGCGCGGGATCACTCCCGAACAGTCGAGAGAATGTGGGTGTGCCCAATGGAACACTCCTACAAAACGTCAGAGCATTAGAGATGTGCAAACGGATTCCGTACATCTCCTCTTCCAGATCAAGATCATCGAAAAACCCCATTGTATATGGGGTAATCTTCGAGACAACTACCGCCTCGCTCTGGATTACAGGGGTTTCCATTTTCCTCCATTGAATAAGCTTGGAAATCGGAGCAGATGCCTTTGTCTCGTCGAGTAGAGAAAATGGGTCTTGAAAGGTAGGATTTCCCCATAACATATTACTTGCCGCCTCGATGGTCCCTGGATCGACACCAGCTAAACCAGCGGATCGACCGCTACCATAACCATACAAATAGGCAAATAGATATCTTTCTGAATCTTTGTTCCACTCTTGCTCCTTTTTGGTGAGAGATTCGCGGAGTGCCAAAGCCTTCTTATGCTTGGTAGACTCGGTGTCACTTTCTGTGAACATATAGAGATCTCCATGATTCTCGATGTATTCTTTGACAAAATCAGATGATTCCGTGGCCTCAATAGGCTCATGGCGAGGCTCAGGCATCGAGCGCCTGGCTTTCATGACAGCCCTTTGCGCCTTCCAACCAAGTTTTGGTGGCGTTAGATGGGGCAGCACATCATTTGTCGGTTCCAGTTCCTCAGGGTAATCCGCAGCCGTAGAAAGAGGAGTCGAGGGGGGCTTTGCTGGTTCCGGTTCGGGTTGACTTGATTCAGGCTCTAGATCGAAATATTTCGAGTAATCGTCTGAGTAGACAACCCTTGGTACATTGCAATTGATGAGCTGCAGACTATCAGCTCACTCTAGACAATATGCAGGCCATACCTTCATCCAAGACTGGGGAACAGGCAGTCGAAAGCGTGTTGAATTAGATTGACGAAAGGTTCGCCGATCATGAATAGGGAGACCTCAATATTTCGTTGAGGCTCCGCTGGTGGTAAGTCCAGTGAGAAGGAAGGATACAAAGGACTGGGAACCGGTGTGTCATTGCGTCGTTTCGGCAATGGTCTAAATAGCTCCTTGAGATTATCGTCATATTCACTAGCCTTGATCGCTATAAATTCATAGCGTTCATTTCCCCCCTGTCGTTGAAGCGAGGCATCCCCTATGAAAGCCTAATTACGAAGGAATGCGAGAATTGATTCGGTAACAGTCCTGAGGGTAATGAGCAATTTTCGCTCGGGGAAAGGTTCGACTCACGACGGAGTATAGTACGAGGTCTTGTAGGTAATACCATTCGATCCGCACTTCAATATGAGACCCTTGTCTGTTAAGAGTTCCTCTCTTCTCGCATCATCTTCTGGAGTGGGTTCAATCAATGCCTTGATATATCCACGAAGACCCGTTGTAGGATACAACGTTTCGTGATTGGTTGTCTCATCAGGCTCCTCGTCTCCCACCAAGATGGAGTCGGGGTCGGATCCTACATCTGTCTTCGTCTCTGGCAATTCGATCTTGAATTTGGCGAAGACTTGTTGCACAAAGCTTTTGTGCAGAATCTTGCGATCAATGTATATGCCATGGTTCTTCATCCGTTCGTCTATCTGATGTGGGAGGATCCCAAGCTGGTTGCGAAGCTCGATGAGTTTGGGGGTGTTGAAGTTTATGAGACTTTTCTTCTTCTTGACTTGCTTCTTTGGTGTCTCGTGCCAGTCACTCGAGGGGTCGTCGTCTGCGCTGAGCTCGCTGGCAGATCTCTTCTCATCCCCATCGCTCGAATCATCCTTGTCCTTTACAGCCATTTATGTCGTGAGCACTCGTGGGCTAGATTTAGTTGGAGACGTACATTCTGAAAATCAGCCTGACGCGGGGTTCGCCGTCCAGAGAGCAGTTCATCATCACTGTCGTTGTAGTCCTCCGATTTTGAAGAGAATTCATCTATGCCATTCTATAAGGGGAGTCAGTCGAGTCGCCTTGTCCTCTCAGCTGGCATCTGACCTCGAAAGTTGCCGCCGTAGTCGTGGGGTAGCTCTGAGGTGCATAGAGGACCAGATCATTATCTTCTTCGGTTTCATTTTCATGGTCCTAGACACGGATAAGAGTTCCTGCGTCAAAAGCCGGTGGCAACCTACTGGCCAGCTAGCCCGATTGGCATCCACTGTTTCGTTGCCTTCTCCATCGTATTCAGTTTCTTCACCTACAAACTAGACATATTATGTGATTAGCCTGGTAGCAATCCTGGGCTCAGTGGCGGCTCACCTCGGTTGGTGCATCCGTGTTCACTGTAGGTACCTCAGATACCGCACGAGAGACGGAACCAAAGTCTTCTTCGTCTGTGTGTGTATCGTTCTGATGCTCGTTAGCGAGGCTCTATGCTCAAGGATGGATGGGTTCGGCTGGTGGTAGACTAGGGGGCGGCGAAGCCGGAAGGGCGACCCCAAGGAGCCTATGTGCAACGAAATGGCACTATACGTACCTCTAATACTGCTTCAGGTGGATTTGGGCTCTCTAGAGGCGGCGTCGTCTTCCTGTCTTGCCGCTTGATCGTGCTCGTGTGTCCAATCCCTCCAAAATCTGATGTTTTACGCTTGATAGACTTTCTAGTGCCGATTGAGGACATTATTGTGGATCTAGACCACTGCCAACAGTGGGCAAAGGTCGAGGAGTGGGACAAGGACAATGAGATGGCTGGTGCCTTTGTTTTGCGTCTAATCGGGCAGGTCGGCTGGCAGATTCATGTCCATTTCTCGCTTAATAAACCATTGACTATTTGCACTGCATATCCTGTCAAAATTAATGCGGCAATAGCCAGTGTGGCAAGGGGAAAATCAGTACCGGAAGGCAGGAGGTCTATATAGCTGTTATAAATGAAGGGGGAAAGAGGCTCACGGATTTATGAACAAGGGCTAAATGATGGCTACCGTTCTAAAGCCATCCGGGGGTGACCCGTGACGTGAGCTGCGCAGCGAGATAAGATCTGGGGATCACAAGGAATAATATAATCTATTCAATGATTTCGAAGCCTGACTCAGTTGTCAGTTACAGTGTCAACTTTCACGAAGACGTACCTCTTGTCAATCAAAGGGCTATTAGGCCATAGGTCGACCACTCAACCCTGGGTATTTGCAGGTGAAACAAGTCGTCTGTGACACTGATTGTCGCTGACTAGAAGCCGTAAAGAGTCCTGCCAGTCGTCAGGACGTTGGCGAGCCTTCTGCTCCCCCAGTTAGGTTCACAAGTGGATTAACGACCTCCTCATGGCTGATTGAGGAGTATCGTAGTTAACTCCACATCGGATACGGAACAAGATTGGCCCTGGGCCAAGGGAGGTTTTAGAGAGTTATGACGATCGAACCGAGAAGCGACATTGCGCCTGTAAGTGTCCAGAGAGTTTGAATTTGATATATATACGCTCGCTTTTTCGTTCTGGCTTTCGAGGATCCGCCCGAATAACTGGATGTATGGATGACGGAGCCCACAATCCTGCAAATGCTGCGTCCGCAATGGCTATAGTGATTTTCGATGATTTAATGACTGCTGTCCTTGGTGCCAGCGAGGTCTCGCACGATTTGCCTTTTTGAAAGCAGTGAGCGAAACTTGGCCAGCGACCACCACCTCTAGTTTTACAAGCCTCACCGTCTGATTAGAATTCACCATGGGTATCGGATTCTCGAAAATCTTTGATCGTCTATGGAGGAACCAGGAGATGCGTATGTCGCTTTGAACGCCTGTTGGCGCCTTACACGTAGACGGCGGTTGCTGACGGTGGCCTTTACCTAGGTATCTTGATGGTCGGTCTCGATGCCGCAGGAAAGACTACCATCCTCTACAAGCTCAAGTTGGGCGAGATCGTCACCACCATTCCCACTATTGGTGAGCCAGCGCCTTGTCCTTGCGCCTGCGCGGTCTAACCACAACATCAAAGGCTTCAATGTTGAAACCGTGGAATACAAGAACATTTCCTTCACCGGTAAGCCTCGGGACCGCGCCGCTCTTTACAACTTTTTTTTGCTGACCTTGCCCCTCAGTCTGGGACGTCGGAGGTATGGTGGACAGTGTCTGCATACAGTGAGCGACCTTCTGACTCGATAATCAGGACAAGACAAGATCCGACCGCTCTGGAGGCACTGTGAGTCGTCGTTTTACCAGCAAGACCATATTTCTTAGCGCCCGCTCCCAGATTTCCAAAATACGCAGGGAATCATCTTCGTCGTCGACTCGAACGATCGTGAGCGAGTGTCCGAAGCCCGTGAGGAGCTCCAACGCATGTTGAACGAGGATGAATTGCGCTCCGCCATCCTCCTCGTCTTTGCCAACAAGCAAGATCTCCCCAACGCCATGAATGCCGCTGAGCTTACCGACAAACTCGGCCTCCACGGACTCAGGAACCGAACATGGTACATTCAGGTTAGTCATTGCAACTTTGCACCGCGCAATGGGCTGATCTCCTCTATTAGGCTACCTGTGCCCCGTCCGGTGACGGTCTCTACGAGGGACTGGAGTGGCTCAGCACGAACATCAATAAAAAGGTTCCCCAATAGTAATTATGACAGAGTACCTTGATCGGGAATATACTAGCAGATAGAACGCACGTCCTTGTTTCCACGTCGACTCGATCATCGGCCACGACTCTCCTCCGTCTCTCAATTTCTTTCTGCCTGTTGTCCACATACGATCATTTATTGCAATCGATACGTCCTTTCTCCTAGCTTACGAGCATGACGTCTACAATCTGGAAACGGCAAGTGCCTCTGTTCTTCTGCGCTCGCCTCGCTCTCTCTCAGCCCTCTCTCTCGAGTTGGAACTCCCTCGAGCAAGCTTCTCCAGCACTGGTGCGAGTTCTGTGGGTCTGATTGACGCGTATGAAGCTTGGCGCTGTGACGCGTTCAAGTATTCCTGAACGGTATTGTTCAATGGAATGGAGACCAACTACGGGCCGTCAGTCAGGCTCTTGGTGATCATCTCGTACTCACTAGCTTCAAATGGTCAAAGATGGAGCTCAGATGCGACTGACCGCTGTCTCGGAGTGACTGCTCGACAAAATCAATGTCTACAAGCATATTCGACAGCGCGGCGTCGTTGAGTTGGGATACGGTGGTACCAGTCAAGCATTCCTAGAACCGAGTCAAGATTGGCAATTGCACACGGCATTGCTGCATACCGTCAAGCTGTCAGCTATGTACTGAATCGCGGTTGTGTACGCATTGTTCTTGTAAATGTCTTGCAGAGATAGCGCATCAATGTTCGTTGTGAGCCACATGATCATCTGGATCATGTACAAACTAGGCCCTCCACTGCTGCCCGACGGCGTCCATTCAAAGTCCGACATTTCAAAGTTGCTTTCTAGTTTGACCAAAAGTACTTCATCGATGCGTTTGAGTGCGAGTTGCAATGTTTCGGCAAACACGGGTCGACAGCCGAGCCTGATGGAACCTCCCCGTTGGATTGAGCTGCAAACATCGTTAGCATGCCGATACAATGAATGCACAGTACTAACCGCAGGCTCGCAAGACCTTGCTCAATTTCGCCGCATGCATTCTCAAAGTACTCCAATGTGATCACACTTTGTGCGATTTGGCTGAATCCTTGACTCTCTTTGACTTTCGAGGAGATCTTTTGGCAGATGTTCTTCGTCATGAGACGATCCAGCGACTTGGACAATGTCAGCCATCAGCGATGATAGGATGGATAACCCACCGTTCCCAAAAGCTCGTCTATGTCCCGATGATGTTGTGAGACGCCTTCGACAAACTGATAGAACTTTTGGACAAAGCTCCGTATCTAGGCTAGATGAGCAAGACGCAGCGGATAGGGATACACCCACATTCATGCAGCATTGGTAGAATGTTTGGGAAAATGGCAGGACACAAGGAGGATCCAAACTTTGTGAGAGTTAGACCCAGGCTCTGTATGTTTATTGACTCGCCTATAAAGAGAAGCAGCGACACTTGACGGCAGCCAACATCCTGAGACGATAGCATCCAACTCTTCGCCAGTTTCTGCGGTGAGTGGAGTATTATCGTCTTCTTGGACAATCTAATGGTGGGTTAGAGACGATCAAGAACGCGTGGTTCTCGCCTTTTCGAAGACCGTTTCGTATTGTTTTTCCAACAGAGATGCATAGCTCCCGAAAAGGAGCAGAATGAGATCATGAAGGCGTTGGCAGTCATAACCATAGCCCTAGGAGCACTTAATAGCAGCAGAAAGATGAAAGATAAACGTACCTCCATTGTCATCGTGAATGCGAGCAGACTCTCTTTGACTCCAAGGAAAACTTCCGGATCTGACTCCGTCTCCAGTTCGGATGCAACCGAAGAATTCAATCGCTCTAAAACGCCTTCCCAGAGCTCGTCCACCTCACGCTGACTTCTGAAGCCGCGAGTATTCTGAAGGACATGCGTTTCGGCGATGAAGAAGCCGGTAATCTCTTCTGTAAGATCTGCAAGGGACTGGAGCGACATTTGCGAGGATAGAATAAGCGTTGATTGTGTCTTTCTGTCGGCTTGATAGCTCTTTTGAAGCTCCTCTAGCATTTCTAGAGCCGTGTAGATGAGGATACTTTGATACAGCGGCTTGAAGTCTACCTGGAGCTTGTCATTGTCGAATACATCGTCTACACGCAGGATTGGTCATGGTGATGAAAGCTCGATGAGAAGAAACGTACATTCCACTTTCTCGTAGGTGATGAGCTCTACTGCACCACCGAGTCGGCAAAGCTTGAGTTGAGGCTCTTTCTCCTTCCGTTGTGCCCAACGTTTACTCCGTAGATCCATCGCCTCTAGTGCGAGGCTCCCAACTTGTCGAGATACATTCCTGAGATCAAAGAGCCATGTCTTGAGCGACGCGGTGACCGCATCCTTGATTTGGGTACGATAGGATGGGAGGGAGGCCAGTAAATGATTAAAGAATGGTGTCTGAGAAAGAGAGGATGTAGGGAGATTCTGAATATCATCTAGTGACTGGGAAACTGGTCAAGATCTCTTCGAGGTCGGTTCCAGGAGAACGCACCCGTAAAGCGCTATAGTATTTGCCTTGCTTGATCAATTCTCCTATTCGATTCACGAGATCGAGAAGTCTTAAACACGCCTGGAGTGTTTCTATTGCTTCGTCCAGGTTCATGGCTGCTTTCTTTGCCTTGAGGAGACCCTTCTTTTTCTCAGCGAGAGCTCTGCCTGCTTGATTGACACTATCGTCCAATGAGATGATCCTATCGCGCAGATTGTTCGTGGACGAGCGGACGTTCAGCATCGTGGATACCGAGGACACGAAATCCTGGTAGTTGTCGCTGCATATTTGCTGAATTTCCGCTTCTTTGCTCTCTGCAAGCTGCTTCAATGTCCGCAGGTATGCGTCTTGCTGTCTAGTGGCATGAATGTTCTTGATTATTGGCGCGAGTTGCTCCAAATTTTCAGAGGTAGACTGAGCATCCAAAAGGTGAATTTGCTGTAGTTGCTGATCAATGTCCGATTCGAGGAACTTGCCCTTCTTTGATCGGCCAGCCATGTTGGTGGTGGAGACGAAGCTTGTTCTCCGCCACCGTCCATGTCTGAACCCGAGTCTATGCGAAATATGTTGGAGAGACCGATCTCCCAACTAGAAGCTCTTGCGCATGGACTATTTACCAGTCTGGCTAGCGGAAACACGCCCGAGCCTCCGATTGCAGAACTCGCGGCTTGTGATGCGAACCTTGCTGAAGCACTGCAACTCGCCCGGATACACCTCCTCAAACAGAAACAAATCGAACAATTGATGGATGAAATCCATGAGCTTGACCGCCAGCTAGTCGATATCGTCGAAACTCTCGCAACAGGTCAACGCGACCTACAAGCAATCATAGAAGAAGGAGAGGAACGAATAGCATCCGCGGACAAGGCAGAAAAAAGTAAGAACGTTCCATGTCCCTTGGTCTACCTTACCAAGTTCGCAGTGGCAGTCGAGTATCCGCTACTCATTTCATACGGATCCAAGTTGGCCGACTTTACGGCTGCACCACCAAATGCTCCAGCAGATGACAAAGAGCCAGCGGCATTGCCATACGCATTCCACCCTCCATTCCCCGCGACCGAGATCATGCAACGAGGAAGACTGGGTCTCGAAGAGCCAATAGGCCCAGTTGGAGAAACGCGCGTTATTGGAGATACCAAAGGTCAAGGCATTGTAAACAGTCAAACTTCCTCTGACACATTGGCAGGTCTACCCTTCATTCAAGCGCCTGCCCAAGCGAGACCACACCCAACAGCTCAAGCAGTGCAACAGCCTCGAAGACGGGCAGCACCCAACATGGATCTCTTTGACCTTGACCTTAATCCTGACCTGTAACATTGATAGAATCCGCAAAAACAAGGGTTCATTACATCAATGCAACACATTTACGCAGACTTTCCAGAGTCCTCTTTCAAGCTGACGATGCGGTTCAAAATGAGCTTGTCCCCAGGATGCAAACCTGGAGTCTGCGTTTCCGACTCCTCAAAGCACGACAGCTTTGCGTCCTTGTCCAATGCGAAATAGGCGACTCGTAGACCTTGGAACCTAACCACTTCGTTTCCAACGAGCTGCTCCGCCGTCGCCTTTGGAGTATCATCATGCGATATTTCCTCGGGCACAGTGAGCTCTTTCGAGGTTTGGGCGTTCGCCTTGTTCGTCCTCTCTCGTCCCTCTTTCAGCGCCTGAGAGAATGCCTTCTTGGCCAGAGGTAGGAAACCTATCTCGACAATCGCCCCTTTGACGACCTCGAGTGTGTCTGGCGCAACATCCTTGAGGAAGTCTGGCTCTGCTGCTGGGTCGTCACTCTTGAATAGCCGATGGAAGACCCTGAGTTCGTCGATGCGAATGGGACTGCCTGATGCTGGATGTTCTGCCACCCATTGAATGAACGCCTTTGGCTTCTTCGGAGGCCCAGTGTTTTCTTCACGGCAGATCACCTCGACAACCTTGCCACTCTCGTCCGTCTTGTGTGAGACATAGGTAATAGGGTATGGTGCCTGGAAGAGACCGACAGACTTGCCGGGTGCGAGTCGGAAATAGTCTTTCGAGTCTTCCAATCGGAAGTCGTCCTCGTCGATATAGATTGTCCTCGTATACGGAATGGTGCTCGTTCCTAGCTCTGGTACTTTAGGGTGGAGTGGCTTTTCGATCATCTTGACAAAATCTTCGGCAAGATTTTCTATGGTCACCTTGAGCGGCTTGATGACCATGAGAAGTCGGGGAACATTAAGCTCAAGATGCTCGCGAACGGCTTGTTCGAAGCGTGAGACTTGAATGTTCGACGCGGATGTCGATACACCGAGACTACCGACAAACGATTTGATTGCACCAGGTGGTACACCTCGTCGGCGTAGAGCGATAAGCGTGTAGAGCCGAGGATCGTCCCAGTCCATTACATGCTTCTGGTCGACCAGCTTCTTGAGTTTGCGCTTTGACATCACTGTCCCTTGGATATTCAGTCGACCGTACTCTGACTGACGGGGACAGTAAATGTCGAGCGCATTGCAGAGCCATTCGTATGAGACCCTGGATTGGATAAACTCGGTTGTGCATAGGGAGTGACTTTGTATCATCAGTGAAGGAGCGAACGATTTAAAAGGACTTACGTGATGTTCTCGAAACTGTCGCAGAGACAGTGAGTAAAGTCATAAGTCGGGTAGATGACCCATTTGTCGCCTGTTCGATGATGAGGTGTATTAAGGACACGATACGCCACCAGGTCCCACATTTGAGGGTTTCCGTCTTCCAAATCTTGCTTCATGCGAAGAATGGCTTCACCTGGCTTGTACTCTCCACGCTTCATTTTCTCAAACTCTTCCAGTGACTCTTCGATCGGGCGATCTCTGTGCTTGCATGCATACCGAGGACCTCTTTCGGCGCCTCCACGAGCGGCATTGATTTCCTCGCCTGAGAGTCTCGTTAATTTGTCCTGTATCCAAGTAATGAGACTTACCAGTACAGTGGCACACATATGCCAACCCACGCTTTGTCAGCTCCACCGCGAGCTCATAGAGCTTCTGGAAGTGGTCGCTCGAGTAGGTAATCTTAAATGGTTCGTAGCCTAGCCAACGAACAACCTCTAGGATACTTTCAAAGTAGCGAGCTTCTTCTGCCTCTGGGTTGGTATCGTCGTATCGAAGATAGCAGTGTCCGCCATTGTGTGCGGCGTAGCCAAAGTTGACAAAGATGGCCTTGGAGTGCCCAATATGGAGGAAACCATTCGGTTCAGGCGGAAATCGAGTGAATACTTTCCCTTTGGTCCACTCGAGATGCTCTTTCCTCCGCTCCTCGTGTTTCTGAGGGTTCTCTCCTACGCGGTGCAGTTTTCCGAGGAATCCTTCTTCAAACACAGATCGATCGTTTACTTGTGCAGGCGTAGGATTGGCACCGGTACTTGTTGACGTCGAGCCTTTCGAAGTGGACGCGACTGGGGCTGCTTTTGCACCCTTCGCAGGGGCCGCTGGTTTAGGGCCAGCAAGTTCGGTAAGAACCGCTTCTAGTGTATTCTTGACATCGAGCGAGTTTGCCCACTGGAGCGTAGCATCCTGCTTCGTTGCACCGAGAAGCGCGTTGAGTTTATCCCAGGAAGGATTTGGACCGACCAAGTCCTTGATGGCCGTGTATAACTCTGCAGATGTTATACTGAAGCCTAGAAATAACGATAAGATATGGCTGAAGCATTCCTTGCGAGATACTGACCAACGCCACAGGCGCGATCAAATACCGCATCGTCGATGGGTGGGGGATTCTTCTCGACATATTTGATAGCAGCTATGTTTACAGAGTTATGAGTTGCATGTAATGGCTTACAAATACATACCCGAGAGTTGATTAGTCGTCTTGAGTCTTCCATCTGCTATAGCTCGCGCTATATAATTTCGCTCTTCCTCTGGAAGCTTTCCACCTTGATTTGCAAGAAGAGCGACCAGTCCAGACTGCTTATCGTCGAGCGGGTGCTCAGCGAGGTTACATGCAACTACAATCTCCTTGAGCGTCGCGGCAGTCTTTGGATTTCGAATGGCCTCCGCCGATTTTGTTTCTGATAGGCCGAACGATTTGAAAAGTTGAAGTAGCTCTGCGATAGCGGGGTCGTTTGGATCAAACTTTGGTGGCATGGCTATCGTTGGGTCCAAGTCATCCAAGACGAGGCTGCCAAACAAGTCTTAATAAGCAAGTGTACAAATAATTAAAAATGGTCTTCAATATCCACGTTTACTGGGCTTCCCAGTGTAGATCTTCCAACTTGGACCCTGCCATATCACATAGACAAAGACGGTTTATAAATTTGACCCATAAAACAATCAAAACCCTTGAAATGCAATATATTTATAAGCTTATGACACGTCGAGACGAGGTACAGCTGCGGTGAAAGAAAGCTGTGAGCGTGCGATGCTCGGCGGCTTACTTTACTTGAGCCATTTCCCTTGCACCACGGAGAATCTGATCTCATTCCCGTCTTCGGTTTAGCTGTGCCGTTTCACGGTTGCTAACGTACCTCTTTTTGGCCTCCACTCCCTCAGCCATTTGCGAGCTGGTCCCGAGCTGGGCTCGTCTGCTACTTCATCGTCTTTCTTTTATCATTATTTCTTAATCTTCTTCCCGCTTTTGCGCGTTTCGGTCCCAGCACTTGTACATTCGACATGTCACCTCAACTCGAGCATCTTCCGGACGACGAGTTCTTTCGAAATCCATCTCTGTGCGTATCTTTCACCGGTATAATGACTATGAGAGGCTAAAAGTGTCGTTTAGAAGGAACATATCTGCCTTCTTCCTCGGCGGGACATTCCTGTTGTCCGTGTATTGTATAATCAACTCCTCTGCCGTCCAGTTCATTGTAGGAACATTCAGAAATGTATTCCGCACCAACTCGTACATCGCTGCCAGTCAAGAGGCCATGGAGGAAAATGCCGCGGAAAAGGCACGAATGCGTCGATGGATTGAGGAGACGCTGCTAGGAAACTCGGAGAACTCGGATCCCAAAAACCTCATGTTAATTCTCTCCATAATTGTTGCTAGTGCTAGTCTTAGCATGTTTGGCTCTACACTTCTCTTTCGCGCCGGTCAAGACGGCTTTTGTAGTGAGTCCCCCAGTAACTCTTGATCATCTCAATCCTGACATTCATCAGCATTTGTTGTCGGTTGGTTTGGCCTCTCCGCAGAGATGATACGCATAATCGCGTTTATACGGATCGGTCTCGACCTGCGCGCCTTGGGTACGAAGAGATGGGAGATGTATCTCACATGGTTGTATATTCTTGGCTCCGTCGGTCAGTGGTAACCCGACGAATTGGCACTGGCGCTCACTCTCATCTAGCTTTGATGATCGCCAATAATGTACTCGCCCCTGGCATATTACGAATCTACTACAAGGATGGTGGACTTGCCTTGTGCTCCAGACAACAGTCAGTGTTATGCAGTGTTATGCAGAGTCCAATTCTTCATACTGACGAATCTTAAAGCCTTGTCATCACGGCGCTGCTGACGGCACTATTCAATATTCTTTTCGAGGTTTACGCCGCGTTTCGTTTCGCCATTTTCCTCGCGCCATCGTTTCTTCGCCTCCAGCATCGGCTTGAAGCGCTACAGGATCTGCGAATGGCCAAATGTGTTTCACTTCTCCTACTCGAGCTACTCACTATTGTTCCGTTCATCATACCCGTCAATATCGCAGCGGAGTGTATTCCATTCGCCCTGGCATCGGCGATTGTCGTAGCAGTCTTCAATCAAGAGCATGCTCAGGTCACAAAGGCCTTGACGCGTGTCGATTCGATCCCAAGCACCCGAATGCTCAACATTTTCAGGGAGAATCGGGAATCGATTGCACCTCCGACGTCGCCACTCTCAGAGTTTCATTTCCGGACAAGCAGCGAGCGACACCAATCGGTACGCCGACAACGAGCCATTGAGCACCCTCCATTCTCTTTGGAGGCGCTCACAGAGGAACGAGAAAGGGCATTGCGCAAACTCAGCCGGGCGAGTAAGAGTCGAATAGCGGAGAACCCCTATGCTATCCCCGGTAGCGCACCAGCAGTCATGGTAGAGCGAAGTGTACGTGTGTGGCCTGCAATTCCCGTTTCATTGCAACGCGCAAGCCGCGAAGCAGCGATACGGCAATCGACACGGCAGTCAACAGGTTCCTTCAAGCGCTATTCAGACTTTCCCAGTCCGCCACCGAACCCTCCCACCACATCAACGACACCCGTCTTCCAAATACCCGCTCCGGCCAATACCTCTAAGCCTCTCCCCGCCTCGCCAATGCGAAAGGATCATTCAGCCAGACGATACGATCCTTCGCGAGTGATAGGAACGAATCCGGTTGACCCACAAGTTGTCGACGCGCCGGCAACTACATCCAAGACCAGCGCAGCGTCCAATCCTTATTGGTACATGCTTCGCGGCGACCGCATCAGCCCCGTGCATGGAACCGTACGCACATCAAAGCATAGGAGTATGATGGGATCCAATTTACAACGGGCTTCGACTCGCTCAGATAGGCATCGAAGGTCAAGCGTGGATTCTGGTGGACGTCTGCCTTACAATCCCGTGGGAAGTGAAGACGAAGGAGAAGACGTCCCCCCGAGCCCGTTCACTGCCCCAGCACGAAGTCATCATCCAGTACAAACACCTGTCATGGGGACGAATAGTAACTCGGCGGCGGTCCAGACAGCGTCAGGTGTTCTGGCCACTGGGGTTGCGGAGCCGATGAGCTCGACGCGCATACGGTTTGGAGCACGACCGATGCGGAATATCAGTCAGGCAGAGTCGAGTTTTAGTCACACTCGTGAGTCTGCTGGCGGTAGCAATGCGGGGAATCGGAGGAACGACAAAGTCGAGTGACCAGCTGTACGAAGACAACGCATGAATTGATACAGGGATTACCAAGTGCTACGTGTAGCTAAGAGAAAGAACTTCGGGGTATATTGGGCAGATAAGCCGCTCGCCAGCGCATAAAGTGCCACTCGACGTGGCAGCCAAACATACTAAACTTGACCCCGACCTCTACCTTCGTCTGCTCCCCGTTTCGTCCGTCAGAATGCGTCTCTCGCTTTCTTTTACAGTCTTGCTTGCTTCCCTCACCCGCGTCCTCGCTGCCGCTGAGTCGGACGTGCTCGACTTGACGGCGACAAACTTCGAGTCGGTCGTCAATCCGGCAGATCTCATTCTCGTCGAGTTCTTTGCCCCATGGTACGTAGCTTGAACTAGTCAGAGTGTATTGTACTTAACTGCATTTTACCAGGTGCGGCCACTGCAAGAACCTCGCGCCTCAGTATGAAGAGGCTGCCACCACTCTCAAGGCGAAGAATATCCCGCTCGCAAAGGTTGACTGTGTTGACCAATCTGAGCTCTGCCAAACCCATGGCGTCTCTGGCTACCCGTGCGTTTCTCCGCTTTCGCTGACCAAGAGTCCGTATTGACGTGGCGGCTTTACAGGACCCTCAAGGTACAGCAACCCCTGGCTCGTAGATCAAAAGATTGTGCTCACTCGATTCCCTTCTTTTCCAGGTCTTCCGCAAGGGTACTCCCACCGACTACCAGGGCCCTCGTAAGGCTGATGGCATCGTCAGCTACATGGTCAAGTAAGCATCTATGCCCCTTCCGAATGCTTCGGAGATGCTGACAGAAACACACTTAGGCAATCTCTTCCTGCCGTTACCAACGTCAAGGCTGCAGATCACGCCGAGTTCATCAAGGCCGACAGGGTCGTTGCTGTCCTCTATGTCAACGAAGAGGAGGAGCCTCCGGCACCCAACTTCGTGAAGACGGCTGAGAAGCACCGCGATGACTACTTGTTCGGTATGGTCACGGACGCAGAAGTCGCCAAGGCTGCTGGTGTCACCCCTCCGGCTTTGGTCGTCTATAAGAAGTTCGACGATGGTCGCGTCGACTATCCTTCGGCAACCGTCTCCTCTGTCACAGACGCCAAGTTGGTCAGCTGGTTGAAGGAGAACTCCGTCCCACTCCTCGACGAGGTTTCGGGTGAAAACTACAGCCTCTACGCCGAGAGCGGTCTCCCATTGGCCTATGTCTTTGTGGACCCGTCCGCAGAGGGCAAGGATGCGTTTGTCGAGACGTTCAAGCCCCTCGCCAAGTCGTACAAGGGCAAGATCAACTTTGTCTGGATCGATGCCATCAAGTTTGGCGAGCACGCAAAGATGATGAACCTCCAAGAGGCCAAGTGGCCCTCGTTTGTCATCCAGGATATCGAGAAGCAGCTCAAGTGGCCATTCGACCAGAGCAAGGAGCTTACCATCGAAGAGGTCGCTCACTTTGTCAAGGCTTACTCCGAGGGCCGCATCGCGCCTTCGTTGAAGAGCCAGCCTATCCCGGAGACCCAAGACGAGCCCGTCTTCACCTTGGTGACCAAGGAATTCGACCAGGTCGTTTTCGACGAGTCGAAGGACGTCTTCGTCGAGTTCTACGCTCCCTGGTGTGGTCACTGCAAGCGTCTCAAGCCAACTTGGGATCAGCTCGGTGAGAAGTACGCCGCGGTCAAGGACAAGCTCGTGATCGCCAAGATGGACGCCACCGAAAACGACATTCCTCCTTCGGCACCCTTCCGTGTCGCTGGCTTCCCGACTCTCAAGTTCAAGCCAGCCGGTGGTCGCGAGTTTATCGACTATGAGGGTGACCGCTCGTTTGAATCGCTCGTCGAGTTTGTCGAGAAGAACGCTAAGAACTCGTTGAATGTTCCAGCTCAGGATACTGCTGCTGCTGCGAGCACACCCGTCGCCGCCGAGACTCCAGTCGCCACCCAGGACACGCAAGGGCAGACCCACGTCGAGCTCTAAGCGTCTCTCTGGTTTGTTTATTCTCTGGCTATTATCTCCGACACGACAAAAATCCGACGCTCCGAATACGATGTTGATTCTCTCTGGCGTCGACGGTTTGGTTTGCTCGTACTCGCCAAGTTCACGGAAGCTCGAGGTTTCTCGTGGCTGGTGGCTACATTCCCCTCATTGTATCTATGCTATGTGAGACTGTCTTAAAACAGGGGCTTGAAACACAACGAAGTGCCATTTGTGAGACTACTATGAACACATGGGTTGGAAATTAGTAGTGCGAGACAAGAGACTGTAGAGTCCGAAACGTGCTCTGGAATAGGTACAAGTAAGTATAAATAGGCGGAGACGCGCCTGTCGCCTTTTTTTGCGCATGCAATGGTCGTATAGGCGGTGGACTAGGATTTGGAAATTGCTGCGGTGTAAAATCTAATGCATGTGGTGAAACGGATGTATGAGTGTCGGGTCCAGTGAACCTCTCTAGGGCTGCCCTTTTGTGTCGGGTGGGATGTACACTGAGTACGAGGGAGGCGGAATTACCTGTCATTACGTGTCAGCCACATAGGCACACCCACAAAAGAATAAGGGATGAGGGTAAGACGGGGATATGATATATGGCCAGGGAATGAAACTCTTGCGAGTACAGGGAACGGGTAAATGAAAGCAGGGGGAAAAAATCAAATCGACTCAAAACGTACCGAATGGTCATCTCTCTCGTGACTGATTGACCGCCGTGACCGCCGTGAGGGCTGAGAGCCCGAACGGCCCAATCTTGATGCGGCCTCATTGCCATCCACATCCGCACCGTCTAGTGGGCCGTTGATGGTGCCCTGGCTGGCCATCGTGCCATGCCCGACGCTCCATGCGCGCATACTGCCTTCGATCGTCGAGCCGTCAAATGCTTCGATAATCTTTTCCTTTTCTGTCATCTCTTCGTCTTCTTCAGTTTTTCCTGGGTTGGAGTGGGCGTCTTGATCTTGTGCAGACGATTCGACGGTGCTCAAGACGCGCTCGCGGACGGGTTGGGTGTACGATGAGAATGCCAAATCGTCCATTCTTCCACTTGTTGTGCGTGACATTGATCTCAGCCCGGTCGAGCCTTCGTCTATAGCCAGGCTTCGAAGATTCTGCGAATGGCGCGAGATGCGTGTGCCGTCTGTAGGTGAAGCTGCGCTCGCTGAGGGCCGATAGTTGAGTGGGATCCCGAGATTGAAATGATTCATTCCACGGAAATAACCAGGATCCTGTTCCTCGACTGGCGCAGTGCCGGCTCCTCTCCCGAGTCCTTGCATGTTGAGGTTATTACGGTTCGCCTCTACATCTGGCGAGCCAGATCGTGAGAAAGAGATTCCCAGTGCTTGTGAGAATCGTCGAAGCATCGAGCCGGGCCGCGACGAGGATGCGGGAGTGCCAGTGGCGGAGAAGCCCCGCTGACGTGTGCGCGAGAGTGGCGACAATGGTCGGCGTTGTGGGTTCTGGTGAGAAGCACTCGATTCGGAATCTGAAAAGACTGTTGATGGTCGACGTTGGTGGCTCGCTGCCGTGACATATGCCGAAGGGGTGGTTGCCGTCGACGTCGAGTTTCGCCTATCAACACCCGCATGGTTCTCTCTTGTGGGCGTGTGAGGATCTGTCTGCCGAGCTCCACTCCTTGCAGCATTGGCAGGCGCAGTACCAAGGCGAGCTGCTGTAGGTGTCGAATCCCACTCTGCCGGAGGGCTGAACGTCGGATCGTATGTGGAAACAAGTCTCTCTCTCTCCGCAGATCGAGTATTCCCACCAGTTTCGTTTACCGGCGGATCTCTTGGTGTGCTGTTAGGTGGGAAAGCAATCGGAGCTTGTTGCGCCGTGCCCTGACGCTCGTCGTTCGGAGCGGGAACGGTTTCACTTCGATAAGGCATACCATTTGTGCCTGCTCTAACAGAGTCTTGACTCTCCCGTCCAAACGAGACGGCAAACGGGGTCGGTGACGTCGGTGTAAAATGGCCTCCACTTCCCGAGGGCGGTGGAGAAGGCGCATGGTACTCCTCTGCCGTCGAGTAATGCGTAGACGCGTACGTGAAGCCCGACATGCGCCGCTCGCGCATCCCCCTTGACCCTGAACCTGAAGCTGCCGGCGAAAGAGGTGTTGCATCGCGTCCGATGGATTGTCTCCCGATTCGGCGAAACATTTTCTCGCGAAACGATTGGCGACGTCGCTCCCGCGTGCGTGCTCTTCGTTTGCGGTACAGACAGAGCCCGACGCAGCAAAGCACCAAGAGAAAGACGACTGGGACGACGATGCCAATGATCACCGCACTGTATGGCTTGCGCGGACTCGTGAGCCCGTCATTAACGGGGTTTCCATTGATAGTCCCTCCCTGATTTGGTCCTCCGCCGTTAATAATAGTTGAGACGACTTGACCTGCAGAATTGGTGGTCACGGTAACCTCTGGAGCATACGATGTGACGGTGGTGGTAGTATACGGGAACGGATCCTGTGCATCGTCGTACTGGACACTGAGGCGTGGGTTCAGAAAGTGTGAGAACGATGAAGGTGGAAAGACTCACATGAACGCATCCAATGCCAAGATGGCGTTTGCACCCGGGTCGTCGTGAGTGATTACGAGCGTGTGGGTCGTATAGACGAGACCGGTTCTGTTCCAAAATGGTCTCGAGGGACTCCTTTCTGGTGCGAGGGCGTTGTAGACACCTTGGTCGACGCCGTCGAGGGAAATGCGCCGCTGGGCTTGGTCGGGGGCAAAGGGTCCTTGGGCCCATATAGCGGAACCTTTGAGCGAGTTTCATGGGTCAACCATCGAGGACGAGGAGTTGGAGAACGTACCAGTAAAGACAAACGTCGCGGTGGCGCCTCTAGAGTAAGTAAAGCTACGAGAATGGTTGTAAAAGTCGTTTTCCCATCCCTGTAGTGGTTGATGATTCCACTGTCGGCTTGGGGAGTATGTAATGATTGAATATGTCTGGTCATCAATCGTCGCATTGACGAGAGCAGCGGAGACGCTGTGAAGGGTGAGTAGAGCTACAAGGGGGATCCAGAGCAAAGAAGAGAGCATGGCTCAGGAGGAGAGAGAATGACGAGGAGAAATGGGCATAAGGAAGGGGATCGGGTCCAAGTTGTCAAAGACTGTTTGCAAATCGGGGCCTTTACACCATTGACAGGTCAAGCTGACAGGTTGACATGCGACCTACTGGCCGACGTAGCCAGCGACTCCGTCAACGCCAGTCGGCCAAATTATCATTATCAGATATTATCTAGCATAATTTGGGGGAATATTCGATTCCATATGGCCGCGGGGACCGAAAGGGGCAGGTTGAGGACGGCAAGGATTCTTTTGACATTGTGTAAGCACTTCGTTGCAAAACCGTTTATCACATACGTTATTATCTCGATCGGTCAATTTTATCACCCGGCGTCTGCCAGTCGCTTACTTGGGACGAATAGGAGCTCCTAATGGCGATAAATCAGTCATATAAACGTTACCCAGTGAGTTGAGAATTTAAAGCCAGGTGCCTGTCGACTGCAAACTCGACAGACTGAGGAAAAGACTCGAGTGCTTTCTTCTAATCTGGTTCTATCATGGTAGCTCGGATGTGTCTTATTTGACTACATCTGTCATATTGTCTTACTCATCCTAAATTGCAAGAGGTGGGTCATCGAAATGGAATGTAACTAGGTCAATTGGAGACCAGGATGAAAAGAAACAAATGTAATAAATTGAGAAAAGGTGGCCGTGTGTTATGGCGAGTACGATGGGGGCGGCATTGCCTGTCATTCCATGTCAGCCACCGCAACCAAACGAGAGGTGATACGAGTAAGATAGATATGAGGTAAAGGGACGGTGCATGAAACTCTCACTGGCAAGCGACCAGGCAAGAGCCGGAAAGTGAATCGAAACGCAAACGTACCAAGTCGTCATCTCTCTCCTGGCTTATTGACCGGCGTGACCGCCGGGACCGCTGAGAGCCCGATCGGCCCAGTCTTGATGCGGTCCCATTGCCATCTGGTGGATTGTTGCTAGTACCTTGGTCGGCCACCTTTCCTTGTCCGACGTTCCATGTACCCATGCTGCCTTTACTCGTTGAGCCGCCAACCCCGCCGACAATCGTTTCTTTTTCTATCTTCTTTTCATGTTCTCCCGGTCTTCTTGAGCTAATTTGGGGATCTTGAGCATTTCCTGATGATCCGACGGTGCTCAAGACGTGCTGGGGGGACAGGCTGGGTGTATGACGAAACCGCCGAATCTTCCATCTTTCCACTAGCTGTGCGTAGCGTTGAGCCATTATCTATAGCCAAGCCTTGAAGGGTCTGCGACTGGTACGAGAGGCGGGAATCTCCTGTAGGCGAAGGTACGCTTGCCGATTGCCGATAGTAGAGTGGAATTCCAAGATCAGATTGATTCTTCCCATGGAAATAGCCTGGATTCTGTCCCTCCGCAGGCATAGTGGCCGCTCCTCGGCCGAGTTCTCGCATGCTATCGTGGTTCCCCTCTAGGCCCACCGGCGAAGGAGATGATGCTGCACCGTCTCCAGCGGGTGGTCTTTCGATTCGGCGTGGTCCTTTCTTGTAAATGGATCCCCGATGTTGCGCACGCCCTTTTACTCGTCGTCTGCGGTACAGGCAGAACCCGATGCAGCAGAACGTCAAAACAAAGACCAATGAGATAACGACACCGATTATAATCGCAGTGTTTGGCTTGCGAGAGCTCGTCTGCCCATCATTGACAGAATTCCCGTTGATATTCCCCCCTTGGTTCGATCCTCCGCCATTAACGATGGTTGAGACGACTTGACCTGCAGAATTGGTGGCTACAGAAGCCTCAGGAGTGTAAGATGCGACGGTGGTTCTGGTATATAGGAATGGATCCTCGGCATTGTCATACTCGACTCTGGCGGGTGTGTTAGAACCTATCAGAACAATTAGAATCAGTAAACTTACATAAATGCATCCAGTGCCATAATGGCATTTGAGCCCGGGTCGTCATGAGTGATTACAACCGTGTGGGTGGTGGGGGGAAGACCAGTTTTGCTCCAAAAGGGTCTCGAGGGACTCCATTGTGGTGCGAGAGCATCGTATGCACCTTGATCAACACCATCAAGGGAAATGCGCCTGCGCGCTTGGTCGTCGGCGTAGGGCCCTTGTGCCCATATCGCGGAACCTTTGCGGGAGTTGGGTGAATCATCGAGGAAAGAGACAAAAAGAACATACCGGTGAAGACAAACGTCGCAGTAGCGCCTCTAGTATACGTGTAGCTACGAGTTCGATTGTAAAAGAAGTGCTCCCAACCCTGGAGCGGTTGATGACTCCACTGGTTGCTTGGAACATACGAAATACTTGAATATATGTGATCGTCAATCGTCGCATTGACAAGAGCAGCAGCAACGCTGCGAATAGTGAGTAGCAGAGCTGCAGGGGGGATCCAGAGCAAAGAAGAGAGCATGACTCGGGACGAGAGAGAATAACAAGCAAGAGGTGCGTGTCAAGGAAGGGATTAGGTCCAAGTTGTAAAGGCTATTTGCCATTGCCTCCTAACTGCTCCAGCTGAGGGTCTGGTTGACTGTTGACGAGCAGCCCGCAGCTCCGGGGACGCCGCTCGTCCACAAATCATCATCAGAAATTATATCTAATAAACTTGAGGGATCCTCGACCGCACTCGGTCACTCGGACTGATGGAGGCGGGTCCAGAACGTCTTTTTAGCTTCGACAGCCTTTGTGAATACTGCGTTACCTTATGGTATGAAATGATTATCCTATACATTGTTATCTTGATCGGTGGTTATTGGTTAAACATTTCTCAATACTTATTAGAGGTGGCTTTGTTGGACCCGACTCCGCCGGTGCTCAGTCAGAAAGTGTAGCCCGTATTCTTTTAGAATACGCAAGGGGAATGCTGCACCCAACTTTTGCAGCATATCCTGGTCCTTTGCGCAATGGAGGCCCAGCAGACGACAGCGACGAAGACACGCCGCTTCAAGGACGAGCATATGCAAGAACTCCGTTTCCTACCCAACGAATGCTTGGGAGTCCTCCAGAAGATACCGACAGCGATGTCGTCGTTCCCGGTGGACGCCCACGATGTCAGTAAACATTACTTGTTGCGCGCTTCATGTTTTGACTCTGGCGGTCTCGACTCGCCTTTCTCCTGCAGCGTATTCGAATCCGACCCCATCTCCGTTTGTAAACGGAAATCCGGGGTCTGCCTTTGGCTCACCAGAATACGAGCTGGGCCAGGTTGAGCGTGGGCCCTACAACCCTCCCCAGCCAGGCGTTATGCCTGCGAAGTCTGCGTTACGTCAATCAAGACGGGCGACCATGGATCAGCTACGAGGAGGACTACCAACGATTATAGGCTCTCCCTCGGTCCCCGGATTGCCGCCCGACGCACTATTTCCCAACGGTCAGCCTGTCCCTCCAGGCTATCCAGTCCAACAACAAAGAATGGGATCCGTCAGAGGAACTCCCTATGTTCTTCGTCCAGGAGGTATGCCAACTCCAATGATGCACCCACAACAACAGACTCCGAGGGTCATGTCTCCAATGGGTTCGGGCATGTTCCCTACTCCTGGACCACCTCAGATGATCCCAATACCAACTTCAGGTAGGCCCATGCATCAGATGTTTCCTGCCACGCCTCTCCCGCCAGGCATCGGTCCGTACGGCAAGCCCCCGTCTCAACCTCCGGTCTCACTCTCTGGCATGCGAACTCCCATGCCAGCTATGGGAGCAAGGCCGATCCCACATGTCCCCGGAGGTCACTCAGTGCCGGGGGCCATGTCGATGCCAGTCCTCCCTCAGCAATGGCCAGCATCAGCTCAACCGGATAGGAGGCGTCGACGAAGGCACCGAAGGCGACGTGGTAATGAGGACGACGATGGAAGTGACAGCAGTGCGAGTTCTCGACAGGAACACCACAATCCTCTTCCAGAGCCACCCCGGATACTACCGATGCCAGACGTCTCTCCGGATGGCTCAATCCGTGTGGATTCTCCTCCGGCTACCAATCCATTTGGCAAACCTGAACCTCCTCCGAAACCACCGCCGAACCCTCTGCCCGTTCCACCCAAATCGATCATCGCGGAAAAGAATGCTAGCGCCGAGCTTGAGGCAGCTAATGAAGCCGTCAAGCGTGCAAAGGAACAGACAGAGCTCGCAAAAGCAAAGGCGATTCAACGCTTAGAGGCAGAAGCATGGCGAGAGGCGGGCGTACCTATTGGAGGCGACGAGGAGAACCCCGTCGTACCTCTGATACCAGGTGTAACTGCGCCAGGCGTGCTTCCGACAGCTGCAGAGCCTCCTGTTACTCGAAAGAAGGCGCGACCTACTACAATCAAAAAAGGAGAAATGGTTATGTCAAACGTCAAAACACGAAAGAGAGGGGAGGAGAGCGAGGAAGAAGAGGAGGAGCAAGAAGAAGAAAAGCCTCATGGCACTATAGCATCTGGCATTGGCTCTCTCTTCAAACGGATCTCAACTAGACATCGACCCGAAGCTCCAAATGGTCCGCCACCTCCTGTTGCACCTAAGCCACCTCCCAAACGTGGCTCGAAGCAACCACCCCCTAGACCTCCGCCATTACCCACCCACAATAGCTTTGACATGCCTCCAAACGAGCCCATTATCCCTCGGGGTACAAAGAGAAGCACCATTGATGCTCCATTCCGCAGTCAGGTCATTACTGCTGGACCGACACCGACCGCACAAGGATTCCCGGCTAATGGGCAGCCAATGTCGTTTCAGGCGAAACCAGGAATGCAACACCAGCCCATATACGATCCATCCACTCAAGAGTGGTATGATCCAACAAGTGGCCAATGGTGGAACCCTAACACTCGCAAATATTATCACAAACGAGCAGCGACGGTCGCGCCGTACGTGAGCGGTGTCAAGGGTGAAAAGGAAAAAGGCGGCGGTGGGTTGATGAGCATGTTGAAGCGTTGGACGACCAATACGGCTCCGGACGATCAACCACGACCCATCACAGCCCAGTTGATTATGCCTGGTAGTCAGAGGGATGGCGCGCCGCAGCAACCAATTGTCGTGCTACCTGATCACCCACACTCTGGAAGACAACGTCGTCGAACCGTATCAGCTGGCGAGTCCGGCATGCCCATTAGCTGGTATGGGAGCCGACAACGTCGACAATCTGGACGCACATCTACGCAGACACATCAGCGGCCGCAAATCCCGCCGTGGGGCTATGGGCCTCATGCGACGCCGTTGGACGGACAAACAGGGTTACCAACCGACATGATGATGGGTGGACCTCCTGGCCACGTCGGACAAGGCAACATTTACTTTTCGCGGAAAAAGGATCCTTACGGCGCGTTCCGACTCGATGCAGATTATCCCGTCTCCTGGGGTGGGTTAGAGGCGCCTGCGTTGAATTGGTTCGAGAGTGGCAAGTTTGAAAACGTCACAACGGGCCTTGGGTCGCTCGGGATGGGCACCGGATGGACGCGGCCGTCGACACAGGCAGGCGACGTCACTGGAAGGGGCAGCTCCGGCAAACGCGGCGCAAAGCGCTTGTTGCGCGGGTTTCTGGGTGGGAAGAAGAGTGAAGAGGGATTGAAGAATTCCCGGATGGAGTATGCAAGGGCACGTACCGAGTATAGTGAAATGGTCCTCCGCGCTCGCGGTGCGCGCGAAGTCGACCGACTCGTCTCACAATTTACGCTCGAGGGCGCACAGAGAGAGGACTGGGCTCAGGTTTATCGGCCAAAGGTACGGTGACGGATTATCGATTGACTTTTGCTTATTTTGTTTTCTAGCTCGATGAGATCAACTTTCTCAAGTTCCAGCAAAATGAAGTGCTGCTTAACATGCTCCTTGGTACAGGCAATGCGACGATTATCTTCAATTCGGAGAATGCAGAGCTTGGGGACGGTGGACATGTCAATGGCGCGACCGGTCACGGCCGAAACGAACTCGGACATTCACTCATGCGCGTCCGCGAAATTCTTTTGGATCGTTATGCGGGAGACGAAGAGGAAGGGGCGTGATTCGATGTGGGCACCGTGCGTCTATTCCGGGGTCATATTTATGGCTTTATCTCTCTGAGCATTGCTTTCTATCATTTTTTATCTTGTTGTGGAGTAGATGTGTACACATGGTGTATCGTACATCAAGTGTGTTGTCCAAGTGCTTTGAGCACTCTGTCAAGGGCGATTTCCAATGCAATTTTAGACATTTGAGCGTCATTAGGCGCATCTGTAGCAGTTAACATTTGAAATCATTGCCGCTGAAATCTTACCTTCCAGGAGAGGTACATTCTGCAATGCTTTTACCAGTGGATCCAGTAAACTCCGCTTCGTATCACTAACGCTCGCGCGATCTTTGATACCCGTCTGTGATATTCAATTTTGAGCGCATTTGAGCACGGGGTACTCACCTTGTTTGCAGCGTCCCTCTGCAAGAGAGTATAGTAGAATCCTAAACACTCCACCAAGCGCGCCGGTTCTGTGGAAGAAAAGAATTCTTTGACATCCAATGGATGCTCAAAAAGATCTACTGGGTCTGAACGAAGTAGGTACCGACCGAGCGGCCCCAAGAATGCATTCGTCCCAAAGACATCCCTCCGTCCGACCGACAAGGAATCAAATACGGATTCTTTCACAAGTCCGACTGCCGCGACACGCATCTGTGGGAATGGATCATCTGGTGAGAGGAGTTCGGCAAAGAGTCCAAGTCTTGCTGTGGGGGGTATTCTTCTCACTAAAAGAGAGAGTGCGACGAATGCCGAATTACGCTGTATAGGGTCTGGGTTTGAGGAAGCGAGAGTAACCATGGAGTGCGCGAGTAAATTTGCGTCTAGTTCGCCTGAAGATGCCGAGTTGCTACGGCTGAGGACAAGGAACGTGCACTCGTCGGTTGCTGTGCCTTTTTGTAAGAGGAATTGCATCGCTGGCTCGAGTTTGGACAACTGGTCAAGTTGCGCTGGGTATTCGTCCAATGGCCAGTGGGCGAGTAGGACAACGCACGAAAGAGCCATCGTTCCTCCTTGGGCAGAGAGTCTCGTGAGTACGTTGGGCGTGACATCAATACCCTTTGCGCATGACTTTTGGGATCTAAGTATTCGAGAAAACTACTTGAGTTATGACTTACGATCAAGGTGGACGCGACCTTCTCTCCAGCCTTGGAATCCTCATCGAGAGTAGAGTGCAAGTATCTGCGCGGAAGATGAATTTCTATATACCCTTCCGATAGGCGTGAATGTAGATGACTATGATAAGATGCGACCGAGCTCAGGAGCAGTGTCGTCAACAAGTCCTACCTAGTGTCAGTGGACCATATCAAATGAGGGATGCATACCTTGCACTCTGAGACCTCTGACGTGAACTGCGCGCCAGTCGACTTGGCCCATGAAACGATGGAGCTGATCAAAGTCGAGGTCGAAACGAGCACCTTGCGTCCACGCAATTTATCAGCCGCAGGACCAATCGCCCGGAGAGCCGAAGAGATACCCTTGGCAAGGGGCTTGATGGTTTCTAATGGTCCCTTGCGGCGTAGTGTCACGCGGGGAAGGGCTGTACTAGTCAAAGCGAGCTCCAATCGTCTTAGTGATGAACATACTCGTAGTATACAAATCAAGCAGCAGACAAACGCGGTCTATCAACTCGAACCCTCGCTCCTTTTCCTCTTCATCGTCGTGCCATTTGGATATGTCGCCCAGCAAGATTTCTTGGATTTCGTGAAGCGCGATAATGCACTCTTTGCTACTCGCATTTGCTGCAATATGTTCAAGCAGTTTGATGGCAGATTGATTGTCTTGGACGTGCTGCCAGAGCAGAGGACACAGATCGAGTGCATTCTGGCTTGAGGACGTCAGGTACCATATAAACGTATATGATGCAATAGTACGGACCAATTCGATCCCATCATGCGATTGTATTACAGTGTAAATGTCTTGGACAGTCCATTCTGGCTCAGTATCGGTGAGCGCTGCAGTCAAGAGGTTGAGGATAGGATCTCCATCAAGCTAATGCAATCAATATCCTTCTATCCAAGCCTTCTGCATCTCACAGGATCACTTGACGTGATTATCGATTCAAGCCGGGAGCGGTCAAGTTCAAGAGCCATCTGAGAACCAAACTCTAATTCCGATCTAGGTCATTTAACACCGAGTACGAATCTCACACGAGATTGCTGGGGTACCCAAACTGCTCAAGCCCAACAAAGCCCTCTTTGATGCTCCGCGCGCTGATGAATCGCCAGAAGAGCGCGACGCTACCAGCCTTGTCGTTTGTCCCGCTCGCACGGCTTCCACCAAACGGTTGCTGGCCCACGACGGCACCGGTGCACTTTTCATTGTAATAGACGTTACCCGCCGCATTGCGGAGCGCACTCGTAGCCTTAATGAGTGCCAAACGATCCTGAGAGAAGCTGCGAGACGATGAGCGTGTTGTGCGCATGAACAGAGGAAATGCATACATGGAGCCAGTGAGTGCATAGTCCGTGGTCGTGTTGATGAGCTCGTATGTCTTTTCGACCTCTTCGTCCGGATAGACGTAGACCTATTACTTGTCAGATTCAAGCTATAAGCAGCCTAAGATATATACCGTGACGACTGGCCCAAAGATCTCTTCGCGCATCGTCACGCTCTTTGGGTCCTTGGTAAGGATGATTGTCGGCTGGATAAAGTATCCCTTGGAGCCGTCCGCCGTTCCTCCGCACAGAATCTCACCGCCCTCGTTCTTGGCCTTTTCGATGTAGCCCACAATCTTGTCGAAACCAGGCTTGCCGCTACAAACTATCAGCGTTCGATCGACAACAAGGTAAACGAAACAAACATGACTGGACCCATAAAGTTTTCCCACTGATCTGATGGCCCAACCTTGATGGTTCCGACTTCTTTCAAGAGTTTGGCTTTAAATTCTGGCCAGAGTGACGCCGGCACGTAAAGTCTCGAGAGCGCGGAGCACTTTTGACCTATAAATCATTAACAAAGCCCTATAGGTATACAAAATAGCCCACCTTGGTACTCAAAAGCGGCGCGAACAGACTGATGAACGGCATTGTCTACCTGCGCGGACGGGAGGACGAGATGAAAGTTTTTGCCACCCGTCTCTCCAACCACGCGCGGATAATTCCTATACCTCCCCTCTCCAACACCATCACCAACGCTCTTCCACAAGTGCCTAAACACCGCCGTCGACCCAGTGAAATGCAAACCAGCAAAGTCTCGGCTCTTGAGTGCTTCCTGCACGACGACTTCTGGGTCACCGGGGACGAATTGGATGACAGAAGGTGGGAGACCGGCTTCGAGAAGGACGCGGTGGACGAGGTAGTTGGAGTACGTCGCGGCTGGAGACGGTTTCCAGACACATACGTTACCGAGCATGGCTGGTGCACAGACGAGGTTGGCACCAATGGCTGTAAAGTTGAATGGCGAAATGGCGAGCACGAATCCTTCGAGTGGTCGGTACTCGACTCTGTTCCACGATCCAGCCGCATTCTTGGGTGGCTGTTGTGCGTAAATCTCTTCGACATACTTGACTCCGAATCGCAAAAAGTCGCACAACTACAAGGCCAATGTCAAACTTGGAAACGGTTCCGAGCGGAAATACCCCACCTCTGCAGCAGCGTCAATTTCGGCTTGCCATGCATTTTTGCCTTGTCCAAGCATCGTAGCAGCTAAGATCTCCTCTCTATACTTTCCCGAAATCAAATCTGCCGCTTTCAAAAAAATGGCTGCACGATCGTTCCAAGCCATCTCCTCCCACTCTTTCTGAGCCTTGACCGCATCGTCAATAGCCCTTTGAGTAGTAGTTTTATCCGCCTTGTGATACGTGCACAGATGGTCCGCGTGCGAGGCGGGTAAAGGTTGTTTCGCGAGATCGTTTGTGCGGACCTAGAAACGAAATGAGGATCAAAATAGATGCAGTGATTACAGGACATTACCTCTTTACCGTTGATGACGCATGGAACGTCAAACGGGAGCTCACTCTTCATCTTCTTGATCGCCGCATCAAGTCGAATTCTCTCCGCAGATCCAGGCGCATACGAACGCTATCCGATGCCAATGGGTACGAATTGCATCAAGAGCAAGACGATTCAAGCGCAGAAGGAAAAAAAGTGGATGAGTGGCAGAGCTCCAAAGACAGGCCGGATCATATGAAAACACACCATTGGTTCATTTTCGATCTGAGGAATGCGGAATGCGCCGAGTTGGGCAGAGGCGGAACTCATTGTACGTCTATCAATCGTCCGTTGTGTGATCGGAAAGCAACAGGTTGGCTTATTTCTCGAGAGAGAAGGAATCTGCGTACGATGGTTAAGAGTGAGATATCCAGATGTTGGTGCAGAAGCCAAGATACGTACCCCAAACAAGAGGTCACGCGCGGGGTTCAGCTGAGCGTACGCCCGCACAGAGCAAAGGGTCCGCGGGGAGAGTCGAGAGAGCGAAGAGGCGGTCCGGATCATGTTCAAAGTCACCACGTTTCACCAAGGATCAAGAGGCAGAATTGAAATGTATACAGAGCAAGATACATGGGTAGATACGAGACCGGAAATGATTAGACGAGCAGTGAGCAGTGATTACGCGACTCGTACGCGCTGTTTCGAGTCGAATAAGTAGCGCCTCCTAGAAATCTTCATCGAGAACAAACGCGCCCTTGTTGGCGACTGCAGTGCTGTTGTCGTCGTCCTTGGTGCGAGCAGCAGACTGATTGACACCAGCCTTTGCATAGTCCGAGACGCGCTTCTCGAAAAAGTTGGTCTTGCCCTGGAGCGAGATCATGTCCATAAAGTCGAATGGGTTGGTGACGTTGTAGACCTTGTCATTGCCGAGGGCGACGAGCAGACGGTCGGCGACAAACTCGATGTACTGACGCATGAGGGTGGCGTTCATGCCGATGAGCGAGACTGGGAGGGCATCCGTCAAAAACTCTTGTTCGATGGTGACGGCCTCGGTGATAATCCTCTTGACCGTCTCGGGGTGTGGTCGCTTGCGGAGGTGACCAAAGAGGAGGCAGGCAAAGTCGGTGTGCATGCCCTCGTCGCGCGAGATGAGCTCGTTGGAAAAGGTGAGGCCAGGCATGAGACCACGCTTCTTGAGCCAGAAGATGGCAGCAAACGAGCCAGAGAAGAAAATGCCCTCGACGGCGGCAAAGGCGATGAGACGCTCGCCAAAGGTCGAACGGCGGTCGGAGATCCAGCGAAGAGCCCAGTCGGCCTTGCGCTTGATGCACGGAATATTCTCAATGGCGTCAAAGAGATATTCACGCTGGGCAGCGTCCTTGATGTACGTGTCGATGAGGAGCGAGTATGTCTCGGAGTGAATGTTTTCCATCATAATCTGGAAGCCATAGAAGCAGCGGGCCTCTGCAGCCTGGACTTCTGCACTAAAGCGCTCGACGAGATTCTCGTTGACGATACCGTCCGAGGCGGCGAAAAAGGCGAGGACGTGGGAGATGAAGTGACGCTCATTGTCGTTGAGTTTGTTCTCCCAGTCGTGGAGATCCTTGGAAAGATCCATTTCCTCTGCGGTCCAGAACGAGGCCTCTGCCTTTTTGTACATTTGCCAGATCTGAAGGGGAGGCTGACTCAGCAGTGGCAAAGACAGAGCAAAGGGAGACATACCTCGTGATATTGGATGGGGAAGAGAACAAAGCGGCGCTGGCTCTCCTTGAGCAGGGGCTCATCTTTTTCGTCGAGATCCACGTCGCCGACAAAGCGCTTGCGGTAGTCCTCGAGGGGTTCCTCCTGGACAGGCTCTGCGAGCTTGCTGGCGAGATCTACGGGCTTTACGGGCGTCGTAAGCTCGAGAGCGGCGAGGTTGTGGGCGGTCTTGGAGGCAGGAGTGGCCATGAGGGAAAATGTGGGCAGAGGTAGAGTCTGAACGCGTTGTTTGCTGTTTGGCCACGGCGCCGCGTCTTCCTTTATGCCCAATCAAGAGGTCACGCGCTTTCAAACCCCGCCGCCAACACCCCTATTCATGGTCTGCCACCCATCTATTTATCAGGGATTTTTCGCAAATTTATTCTGGGCGGGACTCAAGGGCTAGATTCTATTGGTCTAGTCTTCATCCTGCAGTACCAGTGCACATACAAACCCAAATATTCATCTAAAATCATTTATACACTTTACACATATTTCGTACACTTTATCCAAATTTATCACATTTTATCAGCCACGACGAGTGACCACTCGCTACCACCCAATCTCAGCCATGGATGTGACCGGGCTGCTTGCTTCAACCTCGACTGGACGCTCGACAGTCGTAGAAAAAGATGTTCCTCTTGTCGTCGATGCAGGATTACTCGCCGTATTTGATTCAAATGACATTGACGAAGAGTCTTTCCGGCAAGTGGCTGGAAAACCTTTAAAGTGCTCTCTAATCTCTCGTACAACAGCTCTAATCCTGAGGAATATCTCCAATCAACCGCACGAGACGGTGTCCAGGCTCTCATAAACGCCCTCTTTACGCTCCCCATCCAAAAGACAGAGGATGGTCCACTCGCTCGTCTACCACCCATCGAGATGCTCCTTCCACGAGCAAAGCCACTTCCAAAGCCCAAACCATTGACGAAATGGGAGCAATTTGCCAGGGCCAAAGGTATACAGAAAAAAGTACGCGACAAACGCATCTGGGATGAGCAAAAGCAGGAATGGGTCGCTAGATGGGGTCGAAATGGCAAAAACAAAGAGATTGAAGAGCAATGGATCACTGAAGTCCCCGATAATGCCCGTACGTGCTTCTGTGATTCTATTTCATCAGCATACCAACTTTTACCAGCCGACGACTATGATCCTATCAAAGAAGCGCGTGATGTTCGCAAAGCCCGTGTTGCAAAGAACGAAAAGCAGCGGCAGGCAAACATTGCTCGTGCTCAGGGCGGCCCAAGCAAGGACGAACGCAAGGCAGAGCTCAGAAACACAGCGCTGCAGACAAAGATTAGCACTGCGAGTATGGGCAAGTACGTAGACACCACGAATCGTTTGACTTTCATTCACCATTTGGTAGGTTTGACAAGAAGCTCGAGGGAGATCCGAAATTACGCGGTATCAAACGAAAGGTAACCTCATTCCCTTTCTTGTCCTGTTACATTCTAATAATCTATAGTTTGAGCCCAACGAAGGAGACGTCCAAGCTGAAAAGTCCAACGCGCTGGCTCTGCTCGCAAAACTCGAACGCGCAGGTCCGACATCAAAGAAAACCAAGACGGATGGAGAGGGTGGAGATGACGTACTGAATGTCCGAAAAGCCGTCCGATATGCGACCAAGGGCAAGGGTGCCACCTCCCTCGCCGCAAAAGCATCCAAAGGTGGCGGCAAAAAGGGCCGGGCAGCAGGTAAAGGAAAAAGGAAATAGTTTGTACATTCTGTGCTATTTCTATAATGCTTGTTCTTCTTTATCGCTAGTTGAAAGGGTAGCCGGCCGCTTGTTTGGCCGGTCAGCCTTTTGAACCGCGACTACGACATCATGTCCATCGCCCAGCCCTTCCCCCTTGCAAATCCATACGGAAATGACGCGCCGGTGCGCAGAGTCGAACTTCCGCGACAAGATCTCGCCGTCCGGCTCATCTGTCCACAATGCAGAGACCCGCAACCCAACATTGAGGAAGAGTTTAGCTCGGGAGATCTCGTTTGCAGGGGGTGTGGGCTGGTTCTTGGTGACAGAATCGTCGATACCAGATCAGAATGTGAGTACTGGATATTTTGGCGGCTTTTTGTACGCCGTTGCTGACCAAGCGCTCGTTTGCGGATTGGGCTGGATGACTTGCAGGGAGAGTAAGTCATTATTGCTCCTCACTAACCCCTTCTCTATACTCTTTTGATCTTGAATACAATTGTTTACACTACATAGACGTTTGCCAATGAAGAAGGCGACGATCCATCCCGTGTCGGTGGTCCACAGAACCCCATTTACGAAGGTCTCGACTCGCTATCGACGTCCATTTCGTTTCGCGATGGCAACTCGGGCCACTCGCGCGAGCTCCAACGCGCTGCTGCCCGGCTCTCCAACGACAAGTCGCAGCGATCCCTGACAGTCGTGTTTGAGCAGATCCAGAGCATGTGCGATCAATACTCACTCCCTCGTTCCGTCTCCGACACTGCCAAAATGCTCTACCGCCGCACAGAAGAGGAAAAGCTTTTGCGTGGAAAGCAACCCGACGCTATCGTCGCCGCATGTCTCTTTATCGCATGCAGACAAGCTGCTGTGCCTCGCACGTTTAAGGAGATTGTCGAGTTGACAAATGTCCCTAAAAAGCAAATTGGCCAGTGCTACAAGGCGCTCGAGCGGGCATTCAACCTCGCGCCCGGTGCGACTGCGGCGAATCCGAGTGGTCATTCGAGTGGTGGTGCTGGAGATGGCAATGTTGGTACCTCTGGACCGAGTGGTGCGCAGAAAGGAGATGCTCCATTGCCTGGTGGCGCTGGTTCGACAAACTCGACGAGTCCAGAGGATCTGATGGCACGTTATTGCAACTATCTCGATCTTCCGCCTGCACTACAGGCCTACTGTGCCGACGTGTCTGGACGGGCGAGGAGTAGGGATATCGCCAGCGGTCGATCACCGGTATCGATTGCGAGCGGGATCATCTACTTTACGGCGATGTTGTTCGGCTACTCTGTGTCGCTCAAAGAGATTGGTGCGACGGCCGGTGTGAGCGAGGGTACCATCAAGCTCGTCTACAGACTTTTGTGGGCGGACCGCGAGGCGCTGGTCAACGAAAAATGGATCGAAGAGGGAAAAGTCAAGTTGGACAACTTGCCTAGTGCAGAGACCAAGGGTGCCGTTGTGGACAAGGAGGGCAAGTCACCAAAGGACAAGTGATCCCCTGCGCCCGCCCCGCCTCTACCCCCCCTCTACGATACCTCCCGCCCGAATGCTTGATTGTATTTCGGACGGAGCCATGTCGCGCTTTCGTCCCTTCCCGACATCACCCCAAACGGCATTTATATTCTATGGCTCGACCGCGATAACCTACGAACTGACAATGACATAACAAGATAGCGTGGACATTTGATGGCTGAGAATGAGGGCTTCTTTCTTTCTGTTCCAACCCTTTCCACTAACTTTTCTTCCTCTTCCTCTCTCCATATGTCCCGTCGCCTTGCCTACATTGACCTCGCAGCGTGCTACAGTGATGTAAAAGTGGTAAAAATGCGAGCAATAATAGTGTGTGTTGACTACAAAGAACGGAATGAGTGGAAACTAAGCTTGAACCCGACGTCGTTTTGCGGTGGCGGCATTGAATCAAAGGAAATATTCAATAATTGATATCGGATATTATTAATAACTGTTCCATTTCTTATGATCGAGGAAATGCGTTGGAACGCAGTCTGAACCTGGCGGTTTTCGGCGGGAAGCACTAGAGAGGGCGGATCGCAGCTTTCAAATGTGATACGAGTTTTCTACCCCGCAACAGATCGCATTGATGATATATTAGGGGTGTATTTAGCAGACCTGGATAGATTCCTGGATCGCCCGACCACCAACGGATAAACTGGTCACCTGCGCGAGAAGCAATCCACGAGAAGGCGATTCGGGATGGTTCTACGCACTTGGAGCCCATGTGGAGTGAATGTGACGACGATGGCGACGACGAAGCCGCCCCGGGTGCGCACGACTCGGCGACCGAGTTGATGGACGGGTCTCCCAGGACCCGCGCCTCTCTTTCACAAGAATGCGGGATGCGGGATGCGGGTGGGCACGTCGGCACGCTCTGTGGAGAAAAAGAAGCAGGGGCAGCTCGGAGCGAATGCCCAGGAGGCCGTCCGTGGCAAGGAGAGGCATAAAAAGGGGGTCAAGAGATCATTGTGCCCATCCAACGGGACGTCTTACCCAACCCACCACTCGTTCCTCTCTCTGGTTGCTGCCGTTGGCCGAGATGCGTTCGCTCCTTCGTCTTTTCCCCTACGCACTCGCAGCGATGGCGGCGAGTGTACCAAATACGCTTGTGGAGAAACGTGCGACGAATAAGAATGTGATCATTCAACTCTTCCAGTGGTCCTGGAACTCTGTCGCTGCAGAGTGCACGACGTTCATTGGTCCCGCGGGTGCGTTGACGTTGACTCTTATGACAAATTTTTTTTACTAAACTGATGCAGGATATGGATACGTGCAAGGTAAAATCTTCAGTCTTGTGATTGGTCTCCTCTAATGCCGAACACAGTCAGTCCTCCTGCCGAGCATATCACAGGTACGTGCATATGGCGCCTCATAGGCACGCATTAAAGTATACAGGTGCACAATGGTGGACGGACTATCAGGTAGGAAATTGTAGACTCTATGCCAAGAATGCTGATGTCAAGTGTAGCCCGTCTCGTACATCCTAACTTCCAAGCGCGGTTCGCGTAGCGAGTTCGCTAATATGGTCACCACATGTCATAACGCTGGTGTACTCGTCCTTGTGGATACCATTTTGAATCACATGGCGGGAATCAACTCCGGTACGGGTGTGGCCGGCTCTAGTGAGTGCTTCGCCGTGGTCAGCCCTGCAAGCAACCTGACCTTGTTACAGCTTTCAGTACGCGACACTTTGTCGTGAGAATATTGGGCTTACATTTGTACAGCTCATTATGTGTATCCCGGGATTTACCAGTACCAAGACTTTCACCATTGCACGCTTACCTCGACCGGAGATATTGTGGACTGGACGAGTAGAGCGCAGGTTCAGACATGTGAACTCGTCAATCTCTCCGAGTAAGCATAGGCACATACCCAGTCTTGTTCTGACATTGGTTTAGTCTTGCCACGGAGACGGAATATGTACGCGCCAAACTCGCCGCCTATATGAACGATCTCGTCTCTCTCGGAGTTGATGGCTTTCGAATCGACGCTGCACGACGTTCGTGAAACCACTCTGTTCATCGAACATCCTAACCTCTGATAAGATGTTGCAACCGAGGATATCGCCAACATTCTCTCCCGCGTCTCAGCAGCTGGTTATGTCAGTCAAGAAGTCAGTTTTGACGGGGATCAAAACGCTGTCAAACCTCTGGAATATGTTGCCAACGGCGCTGTTCAAGAGTACGTCGGTTCAGACCAATAGGTGTTTGCTCATTATACCCTTAGATTTCGTTACACGTACCTACTCAAGGAACGGCTTTTATATACTTGTTATTTGCTGTCTAACTCCTCCTCAGGATGCGTTTACGTCGTCCGGCATCTCTCAGCTGCAGACCCTTGGGAGCGCCAGTGGCAAGTGGCTACATCCTACTCCACGAGAAAAAATTGACAACCATTAGGCTGGGTTCCTAATACTGGCTATGGAGCTAATGTCTTCGTCGCTAATCACGATACCGAAAGAGTAGGTAAACTAGTTCCCAAACCGCATCGTCCTGATGTCCGACAGGCCGGTGGCTCGCTTCGATATGACTCTTCTTCCAACACCTATACACTCGCTATGGTCTTATCCCTCGCACATCCTTATGGAGTTCCGACGATCCTCAGCTCGTATTCATTTAGCAACAATGATAACGGGGCGCCAAACTCCAGTACGTATATGTGAATTACTGTCGCCCATACAGTAGCTAAATGCTTTCCAAAGACTACGGAACGTGCTCTGGTTCGACGGGATCAAACGGATGGTGAGTCAGTAGTCGGGATGTTCGAGAATATTCTGACTATTCGGACAGGCTCTGTCAACACAGATGGCCTGCAGTCTCTGGTCTCGTTGGGTTTCACAATACCGTCGGGACCGATGCGTTGAATAATTGGGTTAGCCCCGCGAGCCAACAGATTGCGTTCGGACGAGGTGAGTCATACCTTTTTATTCTCTCTATTGTGCTTAAATGAAAATGATCAGGTTCTAGCGGCTTCGTTGTAATCAACAACGCCGACTCAAGCTGGACGTCATCATTCACAACCTCACTTCCTGATGGCACGTATTGTGACGTATACACCGGTCCAAAGAGTGGATCAAATTGCTCTGGTGCAGCGTATACAGTCTCGGGGGGCGTGTTCAGCGCAACCGTTGCAGCACGTACCGCACTCGCATTGCACACTGGTGCGACTACCACAGCCGTGACTACGACAGTCACAAGCACGACCAAGACTACGAGCACCACGACGTCGACTGCTTCTGCGAGTTCGGTGACGGTTACATTCGCTGTATACGCGACGACAGTTTGGGGACAGGTCTGTTAAGGGATTTCCGTGTTATATGTGCTAATTTACCTTCCTTAGAATGTATATGTCACAGGCAGCATCTCTCAGCTCGGAAATTGGGGACCAACCTCTGGCGTATGTGGATAATTAACAGCGACGAACTCAAGCTAATTGATCATAGGTTGCTCTCTCTTCCGCATCGTATCCGACGTGGAAGGGGACAGCAGTCATCCCTGCTGGAACCACGTTTCAGTACAAGTACATCAAATGGGATGGCAGCACCGTCACATGGGAAAGCAATCCAAATCGATCGTATACCACCACGACGTCTTCAGTGACGCTCAACGATACCTGGCGATGAAAGCAAATGTCTGTACTCTAAATCTTGCCTTTCCAATACACGTCGCAGTTGTACAGCGAAGAAGGCAAAATTGCCGTTAAATTAATTCTTTGACGAGAAACTACATGCCAGTACGAAAACAGCAGTCCGAGTGGAGATGGTGTCGATTAAAGGAGTCGGACACAAGTATTAGACAGTCCCGACCAGGTGCGTGTATGGATTAAGATAGATCGTTCAACAGGATATGCACTGTCTACACGACACTCATTGGCGTGCCCGCATCAGCAATATGAACTGGTACGCGCTGACCGTATCCCTCTGCCATTTTGACTTCTGGTGGGGTCTTGCGCCGGCGGCTAAGAGTGAAGTGGTCAGTAAAAAGAAAGAGACAGGAACATGTATCACATACCCAAGTAGTGTTGCGCCTCCCAAATTGAGTTCAAAGCCCTTCTTGCGGTCTCCTCGATCGCGCGGTCCTGCGCGTCCACCTTGATATGCCGTCTTTGCGGCATCGCGATTCATATGTGTACCCGTATCGACGCCCCGAGTGCCTGCACCCTGAGCGCCAGTGAGATTACCATTCTGTCGCTGCTTGACCGAGTTGATGACAGCCTGGTCGCTGTCCTCCTCGTCTTCGTCGTCTTCATTGAGATCTCCAAGGAAGTTGGCACCTCGTCGGCGAGCGCCTTCCTCCTCCATTCGATGGACGGCATACGTAATGTCAAACGCCTCTTTGAGCGTCGCGAGGCCAGGGGAGCGGCCAACGGCGACACCATGAGCGGACTGAAGAAGAGGAGAGTCGAGTGGATGATTAACGGCGGGAGTTTTAGCAGGCTGAATAGAGCCTTGGGCCTCTTTGCACCATGGATGGTTGAGGAATTCGTCAATGGTGTATCGTTGGGCGGGGTCCACACACAGCAAGTGAGTGATCAAGTCCTTGGCTAGAGGGGTGTTAGCGAGAGGCAGACAGAATGGCAAGGAATGACGGACAGGATGCACTGATGTCATCCCACCAGGGGCTCAGGAAGGTGTAGTATCCCCGAGCAACCTTCTCCGTCAAGACGTTGATACTCTCGTCGTAAAAAGGCGGGAATCCACAGAGAAGCGTGTAAAGAACACATCCGAGTGCCCACATGTCGACGCTCTTGCTGTAGCGTTCGTCCTTGACAATTTCTGGTGCGGTGTAGCCGACCGTTCCGCAAGGCGTCATCGTATCCTCGTTCCAGACAATTTTGCTGAGCCCAAAGTCGGCAATCTTGACGCGCCCGATGCCTCCGCCGCCGAGGCCGTTGATGAACTCGCCCTCGTCCTCCTTTTCCTCGTCATAGGGACGATTGATAGGATTCTTGGATGGAATAATTGGTATCCTTTCGAACAACAGATTCTCTGGTTTGATGTCTCGGTGGACAACGCCACGCTCCTCATGCAAGTAGCGGATGCCATGGGCAACTTGGAGGATGACGTGACGAGCCAAGGGCTCGCTGAAGTACGTGAGCTTGACACTGGTCATATGTTAGTAAGAGATCCGAAAAGACGAGGAGATGCCAACATTTGATGGAAAAGCTCTCCTCCTTCCATGACTGATCAAGGGTCAGCTGTGGGGTCGTCGGGGCGGGCGGGCGAACGTACGCTCCAGCACCAAAAAGTAGTGCTCATCAGACTCAGAGAAGGAGATGAGCTTGACAATCGATGGATGGTCGATTCCTCGCATAATCTGGACCTCTGGTATGATGTCAGTGATCAGGGCCTGAGAGGAGAACGTAGTGATGACGGCGTACCTTTGAGAATATTCGCACGCTATACGTTGTCATTGTCAGCCACAAACATCGAGAGGCGGGACCAGAAAGGAGAATGTATTGGGGTCAGCAGCTCACCTCGGTCGCGCGCGGCTTCTTCTTCTTGAGCTCGGGGTTAAGGTGCTTGTTTCCCTCCTATTATGTCGAGGGCAAAGATACGCCGCGCGCGTTCGAGAGGAGAAGTCGAGAGGGAGAAGACGAAGTAAGCAGATGGTTTGCACAGGAGCGTGGAGAGTAGGCAAGTAATGTGATACCGACCTGTGTAGAATTAAGCTCGTATTTGCGAACGACCTTGACTGTGAAAAATTGCGTAAGACTTTTGATGCGGTCATTAACAGTGGCGAACACTTACTGGCGACTTTTTGGCCCGTCTGGGTATCCAAAGCCTTGTAAACGTTGGAGAAAGCGCCACTGAAAGAATCAGACACGCTCAGCGACGAAGAGGTTTGTGACGATCAGACTTACTCCCCCATCTTGTCGAGCAATCTGAAGCGTTCGAGGCCTTTGATATATGGCATCTTTGAGCTAGCAGCACGCTCTTCCTTGACGATAGCCTCTGCGGCCTGAGTATGATGGGCCTTGTCCTTCATCGCCTGCTGCTTCTCCTCGCGCTCGCGTTCTGCTCGTTCATGACGTTTAGCCTCTGCCGCCGCAAGAGCAGCTTCTTTGCGAGCTTGCTCGCTGTTTGCGTCATTCTGCGTCTGCTGCTGCTGTTGCTGGTTATGCGCGCGCGCATGCTTGCCGTGTCGAATAAAGTCTAAATCACCATCAACGACCTGGTATTGCTATCCTAGATGACGAGAACTCACTCTTAAATGCGTCCATGGCGGCTCAGAGGACTCGGATGGTCGTGGCAGGTTCCAAGATGCGCTCTCACCTTTGAGACGGACAGCAGCCGCTGGAGAAATGACGTCAAGTGGGCGGGTAAACAGGCCAAAACAATAGAATCTGATTAGCAAGCCGTTAGTGCGAATATTCAAGCGATATTCTCTCGAGGGACCTCTACGTTTAACCGGTTTATAGCTCGTTGGTCGTGTGTTACCAACTGGCTACATGGCGTAGAAGAGCCATCCCAAAACTATCAGCTGGGCCGGGCGACAGCACTTTTAACGAGACTTGTTCCATCATTACGTGGTGGGTTTGAGCTATGTACACGGGTTCTACTTGTCATCGTCCAGCGAAATATCGTGGCAGCCTTTCTGTCGGCGGGTAAACAGCCCATAACAATCCATTAGTCCTCCGTCTTTCGTTTCTTAGTCGCCTTTTTCGTGCTCTTTTCCGTTGGTGGAGCCGCTTCATCCTGGGCCTTCTTTGCCTTTGGGCCAGTCGCCTTGGCTCGCGGCGGCTTTGATGGTTCCGGCGTCTCGTTCTTGTCCTCTTTGTCCTTTTCAGCCGTCTTTTTCTTGCCCCGGCCTCCGGCAGCTTTGGGTTTGGACTTCTTTTCCTCCTCGTCCGACATGACAATGTCCTCATCGCTCTGGAGTTCGAGGTACTTCACGGGACCCGCCTCGCTCTTACGTCTCGCATGGCGTTCCCGGGGTTCCAGGGCACTCAAGTCCATGTCCTCCTCCGAGTCGTCGGCCATCGAAGTGGCACGCTTGCGCTTAGGCTTGCGCGTACCACAGCGAAGCTTTGCGCAATCTCCGAGCTTGTCGTCTTCGGGAGTTCCATCCTGGCGGTATCGCGCCTCTTCGCGATCAGAAGTGTGCGTGCCGATGAAGCAGAAACCGGCAGGTGGTCCTTGGTCACCGTCTCCATCCACAGTTTGTCCACAGCATCCCCAAAAGGTCTCGTGGATACCCTGGGCGGATCGCCGGACTACGGCACTGTCATCGTCGTGTTCTCTCACCTGTACGCGTCGCATTGTTAATACGAGCAGCCAAAGGAATGAAAATGACACTCACACAGCTCCTAGGCCCGTTCTCAATATCGAAATAGTCCGAATGGCATCGCAAGCAATGCTTCTTGGGAGGTACGACGAGGCCCGTGAAGAACGAGCTCAGGACCGGAAAGTCATTCTCGAGCGTGGGGAATGCATTTGGATTGGGTTTCTTCTTCCCTCGTGCTCCTGGCTTTTGGATATCAAGTCTCTGTACCATAAACTGATAAAGAGTCTTTGGGGGAACAGTGTGAATGAGCTCCTTGAGTCCACCGAGGTTGGATACGTCCGGTTGCGTAGCCTCTACCTTGTCCGCACCCTCTTTCTGGACCTCGCCGCCTTCGCCCGCGGGGGCGGCCTTTTTGGTGCTCTTGCGTGGTTTACGGGGCTTTGGAGCGGCCGTAGGCTGTGGTGTCGCCGTCTCGGTGACAACGCTCGGCGGCGGGGGGCTCGCTGAATCGCGGTCCCCATTCGTCTCGTCGTTAGCAGTCGACGACGCAGTAGGTTTACTCCTCCAAAACGACAACATTATGATCTACAGTCGATGAATCGTGATTGTGGATGTCGTTGGTCGTGTGCAAGTGTGATTACAGATTGTACTTGTTGAAAAATTCGTTGCCTGGTCGTTGACGCGTCGTAGATGCGCGTTTTGCAGTCAGAGGCGTGTATTTATGCGTTTTTTCGAAACCCTGGAGGTATTTGGCAGAGGCCGGCAGATGGTGGTAAGGGTCGAACAACGCGCGGCATGTTTGGCGCCTGACTCGCGCATTCTCCAAGCCGCAACGCCTCGTGTAGCATGTAAAATGCATTATTTTGGCATAATCTTGCGCAGAACACGTGTTCAATATCCTACACAAGTCGCACAGTCCCAAAAGGTGAGCAACGGGTCATGCTAAGAGATGTTTGGCGTGTTAAAAGTAATCCTTTTGCGGTATTCCAGTCTAGTAACCTGCCGCTGAGCACATCTTTAGCGCACTAGCCTTGAGCGTTGATGCAGTTGAGACGATACATTCACATTGGAATCTTTGTCATCTCCTTTTCACCCAATCCCCAACCCTTAATTGTCATTGGTTTGCCTCAAAGCCGTTCACCGTTAATCGGCCATTAACAGCGCAAAGAACAAGCCGAACGTCCAATGACAAACTAATTCTATCCAATTGGTCGGCCGAATTTCTGCTTATTCGTAAAGCCGACAGCGCCGACACTCGAAGGATCTTAAGTCGCGAGTGGCGTTGAGCTCAAAGTAAACTTGGACTGCTCCTCGCCCACCAATCTCAAGTATGCCAGCAGCAATTCCAGGACCACGAACGCTCTACGACAAGATCTGGGACGACCACGTTGTGTGCGTCTTGAAATCTGTCTTGGTCGACTGCTGATATTCTCGCGCAGCGATGCCCAGCCAGACGGAACCACTCTCATTTATATCGACAGGTATGTACTCTACATCTACGCACTGTCCTTGTCTAAAGTCTCCACAGGCATTTGGTTCATGAAGTGACTTCCCCGCAAGCCTTCGAAGGCCTGTACGCTGACCTTTCATTGCATCCGAGTACCCACTAATCTTGTATACCAGCCGAAATGCAAATCGTCCAGTCAGACGTCCGGATTGCACATTGGCTACCGTCGACCACAATGTCCCGTAAGTCTGCCAATCACCTTGGGCATCTCAAGCTCATTTCTCCCAGGACTACATCCCGCAAAAACTTTCAATCCGTCAAGACCTTCATTGAGGAACCAGACTCACGCGAGCAATGCATGGCTCTCGAGGACAATGTGAAAGAGTTTGGTCTCACATATTTCGGCATGACCGACCGACGACAAGGTGCGTACGCGCCCACAGCCAATAGGCTCTCGTCTCTTATCTCCATGCGCTAGGCATCGTCCATATCATTGGCCCGGAGCAAGGCTTCACGGTACGTGATGTTGGCTCCTAGTCCTTCTAGCCTTGACCCTCATCTTATTATAGCTTCCCGGCACTACGTGCGTGTGTGGTGACTCGCATACGTCGAGTGAGTATCCGGAAGCCACGCTTATCTAATTCGTTGACACTAGACAGCCCACGGCGCGTTTGGTGCGATTGCCTTTGGCATTGGTACATCCGAGGTCGAGCATGTGCTTGCAACACAGACTATCCTCCAGAAAAAATCGAAGAACATGCGCATCACAGTCGACGGCCAACTTCACGAAGGCGTCACCTCGAAGGATGTCATTCTACACATTATTGGTGTGATCGGCACAGCTGGTGGTACTGGATCCGTCATCGAGTATGCCGGTTCCGTTTTCCGTGGGTTCAGCATGGAGGCGCGCATGAGCGTTTGTAACATGAGCATCGAAGCCGGTGCTCGTGCTGGTATGGTCGCCCCCGACGAAACCACCTTCAACTATCTCAAAGGAAGGCCGTTGGCTCCGAAAGGCGAAGAATGGGATCGCGCGGTCGCATACTGGAGGACGTTGAAGACAGACGAAGGTGCCAAGTTTGACCGCGAGGTGGTCATTCGTGCAGAAGATATCGTGCCCACCGTCACCTGGGGTACTTCTCCACAAGATGTCGTACCGATCGGTGGCAAGGTTCCCGACCCGGCTGACTTTACGGATCCGATCAAACGCGCCGGTGTTGAGCGAGCTTTGGCCTACATGGGATTGGAACCAGGAACGCCAATGGAGACTATACCCGTTGATAAAGTCTTCCTCGGATCCTGTACCAACGGCCGTATCGAAGACCTTCGCTCTGCAGCAAAGGTCGTTTTAGCCGCCGGTTCCGATGCCAAGGTCGCCCCCAACGTGCATGCCATGATTGTCCCAGGATCAGGACTCGTCAAGCAGCAAGCTGAAGCAGAGGGCCTCCACGCCATTTTTGTCAAGGCCGGCTTTGAGTGGCGCGAAGCTGGATGCTCAATGTGCTTGGGTATGAACCCAGATCAGCTCCAGCCCGGTCAACGATGCGCGAGCACATCAAACCGAAACTTTGAGGGCCGTCAAGGCGCTGGTGGACGGACACATCTCGTCAGCCCCGCAATGGCGGCTGCGGCTGCCCTCACGGGCAAGCTTACCGATGTCCGAAAACTCATGAGCAAGGACGATGGTACCACCACTCGTGGTGCCGGCGCTTCTGCTCCAGTCAAGGAATTGACCCGCACGAGTTCTTGACGGACGAAGTCCTCCCTCCTCCAGCCCCTATTCCAGTCGAGTCTGCTATCGGAAAGGCGGAACCAGAGATACCAGAAAAGGTCGTACCTAGCGGAAATGTTCCCAAGTTTACAGTGGTCAAGGGCATTGCGGCACCATTGCACATCGCCAATGTCGATACCGACATGATCATTCCAAAGCAGTTTTTGAAGACACTCAAGCGAACTGGACTCGGCAATGCACTCTTCTACACCCTGCGAAAAGACCCGCATACGGGCGCCGACACAGACTTTGTGCTCAACCGAAAACCATACGACAAGGCATCGATTCTCGTCTGCGATGGACCAAACTTTGGATGCGGAAGCAGCCGAGAACACGCGCCATGGAGCTTGTAAGTGTTTCTGATTCTTCATGCGGTCAAACTGGATGTTCATGTCGAGTAGGAACGACTTTGGTATCCGCTGTGTGATCGCACCGAGCTTTGCCGAAATCTTCAAGACCAACTCGATGCAAAATGGAATGCTACCTGTTGTTCTCCCAGCCGAGCAATGCGAAGAGCTCGCGCGCGACGCAGAAGAGGGCCTCGAACTCGAGGTTGACCTAGAGAAGCTTGAGGTCCGAAGACCGAATGGTCGTGGCACCTTTACATTTGAAGTCGAACCGTTTAAGCGGCACTGCTTGTTGAACGGTTTAGACGACATTGGGCTCACGTTGCAAAAGGCGGACAAAATTGACGCCTTTGAGACGAGAAGATCCGACCTGTGGCCCTGGTTGGATGGATTTGGCTATGTCAAGGGTGGAGGAAAGATTGACGCCAAACCGGTGAGGCAAAAGAAGGGCATCGACTGGTAGGACCGATATCCAATCTTGGTATTTGATCTTGTGCACGAAATGGACTATGAATTGAAAACTGGTTATGATAGTTCGCAACTTCGAAAAGGACCAAATTCACAAAGTGTAATCTGTAAAATGAGCCATGTCTCACAACTTATGCATATCATTTACTACTTTATAGAGCCTACGCTCATCCTCTCTCTTAACCCGTGGTAGGGGCGAATCGTGAACGAGGTGACTGACTCCCCTCAAATTCTCTGGCCCGTTATTGACTTATTCACGCCCTCCTGATGATTCTAGGTCACGGGTGGTCAGGAGGGCAAAACGGCGATTGGGTTGAAGTCGCTAGTAAAGGCGCAGATTGTGAATTAGACAGAAAAGATTCCCCATCCAGTCTTTGTTCAAAAAGGTGGTGAAATTTGCAAGAGTTTGGATGGCAATGTATATTATGGCTTGTAAGGATCCTCTTTCTAATTATATGGTGGAACCGGCGCTCGCGATGGCAGAACTTGGGATTATGAATCGGTGAGATAAAAAATATATATCCCGGAAACCTGTCAAGTGAATCTACAGAAGGATACAAGGCATCAAGAGCTTCTGCCTACCAGACGATCGCTCTGCGCTGCCAAAAGCGATTTCCCTCTCTCTCCATTTTTTTTTTCGATCAAGATATATGGACATAGAACGGCTCTTCATTTAGGATGCTCCCATCATGTTTTCGCCTCGTTTCCAATTCAATCTGCGGACAATTTCGTGTCCATCTGGGATCTCGGAAAAGGCTTGAGCAATGTGGGCCAAATCTATAGTCGCAAGGGGGCTTTCGTCTGCCTTGATTGCATCTTGAACTTGGCTGGTAGTGGAATCCAGATTGGGAACCAAGGGAGCGGCAACAACAACTCGAAGAATCTTGAAGCTGCTGACCACTGAGAGCATTTTCTTAATTCTTGTTTTCTGTTTCTTTGTCGCTATTTTACCCATATTTCTTCGTCTCTGGATACACGTCACGGTAAGCAATCTCGAGAAGAGAATCACGCACCGTCTCTGAGAACCATCGGGAAGGCGTTAAAGATCGGATGGCGCTGGCGGTCTCCGAAGCTGGGAGGGAAACACCCTTCGAAGTTGCAACCCCCCAACACTTCGCTTGAACCACAATTAAGATATTGTTACCATTGCTGAGCTTGATGCGAGTCATGAGATCGGGGCCCATCTTCGAGTCTGGTATGCACCATGCGGGTGAGGAGTCATTTGTTAACCAATTGATCACATCTTCTGGGTCAAAGGCTTGAAACGGAAGGGCTTGGTCACTAAAAATGGGTTCATGGAGGATGCTGTGATAGTTGACATAGCTCTTTGATGCTCTTGAGACGATCTGTGCTGTCTCGTGCGACCACTCCGGTTGTTGCTTGTGAAAGTTGAATAGATCACTAATGCGAAGCTTGTTTTGAAGAAGCCGCGTAAAAGCCACCATGGCTACAACCTCGAAGCCTTTTCCACTGTTGTATTCCAAGTGATTGAGAACATGCGTTGCAAATGATTCTTTGCCAATGAGATGGCGACAGATGCTGATCAATGCCAGCGGCTCGGCAACGCTGATGGATCGCTTGGGGTATTTTTGTGTGTCTCTGGTCTCTATGAACCTGCCGAGACCGTATTGAACTATAGCTCGTTCATGATCGTTCATGATTAGTGGTTCCCCCAGCGTGAACCATTTGTAAACACAAGTTTCAAGGCGCGATTTTAGCGGGAGCTCTATACCCAATGGTTAGGACTCCCTGATGGATGATCAAAGCGACGCGCCTTGATCCAATTTATCCCATTGAAATGAATCGATTATAATGGGTCCAACTAGAGGTTCTTGCGATACTAATTCCCAGTTATAGTTTAGCGGTACACAGCCTGTCATTGCCTTGATGTATATATTCAAGGTGGAGAATGGTGAGGCTGGTCCATCCAAGTTCCATTTGCCACACATTAGTTCTTCAATAAACCGCGCCGTAAATCGAGGTCTACACTACATCAGCGCATGCTCTGAGCGGATGCATATCGACCACAGACCGTCCTCGACAGGATTCCCACACCCGCTGAAGTAGTTCGCGCCCAGCGTTTGAGGAGAGAATTTTCTCAGGGAGGTACCGCCGTATGTACGCTTTCTGCCGTTCCGGGTTGGAAAAGTCGTCTATCCAATAATGAGCTGGCCATGTAGGATCTTTTGCAACACTGGAAGTAAGGACAGTCTGAATGTGCTCGAGCCTAAACCCCGTTCCTGATACAATAACGTTGTGGTCGTTGCCTTTCGTAAGTTGTTGTATCAAAGGGCGAAGGAAAGGCCTTGGTTCGCGACCTTTGGAGTCCGAAAAACACCCCATGTGAGCCTTTTCGACAATTTGAACTTCATCAAGAACGTAATAGAATGGAGCATCCGGTTCGTAGCCCAAGAGCGGCCAAATGGTGGGTGGAAACGCAGAGGCCTGATCCAAAGTATCGACGCCGGCAAGGCACTTTTGAATGAAGTCTCGGAACACATTTTGAGTTGAAGGCGTAATCTGGAATAAAAGCCAGCTCTTCTTTATGTCCGGGGGTAAAGAGCCATCGTCTTGCTCGGCTACCTCGAGGAAGGCCTTGAAAATGGACCACCGTGCAACTAGCAGGCGAGAAATCCTAGCATTGCTAGTCTCTCATTGGTTCGGCTTCTTGCCTGGATATCTTTAGGGTCAGATGCACCATTGAACACATCGTTTACCCATTCCAGCTTGTTGGGCATGCCTGTGATTATTTCCATTAGATCTTTGGACCCAATATCGTCGACTCCCGGATCCGCGGTGAGATAGAAACCCCAGCGAGTCGAGAGTCCATCGAGAAGCGCCCGAGTCTTGCCTGATCCCGAAGTGTTGCACAAAACGCTTAAATGAAAATGAGTAAACAATAACACGTCACCAGAATCCTCACACTTTGGACATTCCGAATATAGTATCAGCGGTTTCATTGTTACTTCCAAGATTATGGAGTAGCAACCTGGGTTTGCCGTTTACCGCTGGTACCTTTAACTCCTGATAGAACTCGTGGACCTCGCCGTTGACGGTTGTGGGCGGGGCCCAGGAGGGGAGATTGGGAGCCTCCAAAAATGTCTTTATCCGCGGGCGGAGTTTGTCCAAAAAATCTTCGATTTGCCTTTGAACAGTAGAAAAACTTGTACTCGGTGAGATGTTAGAGATGGACTGCTGGGGCGACGGGACAATGTTTACTGTATGCAAAGTAAGCAAACAGACATGAAAGATAAATCCACTTTACTTGCGCCCTTGTGTGGTCCTGAGTCCACCAGGATCATATGTAAAGTTTCTGCTGCGGGTTTCGATGGATAGAGCCCGGTGAGTAGGCGGTTTGGCCACAGCGGCGAGGGGAGCGCATTTAACCTTCCGGTGATCTCCTGGTGCATATTCACTCCATATGGAATATCTACTTGGTACAGCTTGAGCTGCAATGCGGATGCGTTCTTATAGCGGCTGTCTGTGTTTCGGATTCGCTCTAGGAGACCGCCGACGATTTCAGAACTTGAAATGGTGACCATTGCTTGCTCGTTTGGGTCTGGATTACTGCTGTCGAGATATACCAGGCGGTAATCACTCGATTGCATTGCCATAATGAAGCGGTCGAGGTCAAAGCATGAACCCACCTGTGCCACCATCTCATGTGACTGGATACTAGTCATCAACAAGGTCTAAAATATGAGAGCGCTTTTTTGATTTTATAACCCTGTCATTCAAGCAGTTCTATCGTCTCATGAACTAATTGAGGGCGGGGTCTGATAACGAATTGATAGAAAGTTGATGTTTGACAGAACGGCTGCTAATTAAAAGTCACGCTAGCACTTGCAAGGGTCCTCGGTAGGTTCAACCGTAACTGAAAGTTAGGGTAACTAGTAACTCGGACAACGCTCACTGATGGTGAGAGTCACACAAGTTTAACACATTTCACGGTCCAGAAATATCGTTGTGACTTCTAAACTCAGTTTTCTGTCGTCGGCCTCGGCACCGACACAACCATCATCGTCCTCGAAGGGTGGACAACCTGGACGTTCAAGTGACTCCCAGAAGAAGAAAAGAATATGTCATTACGGGATAAATAATGTCGCAAAAGGACGAGCTATATCAGACGATTGAGAGACGACGTTTGCCTGCCTCCTTCAATGACCTGATGCCATTAGCATGACGCTTCGTCTTGAGAGACGTGAGACCGGCATTGCGCATGGCGAGAGCAAGGGGATCCTCTGGCACCGAGTTGACTGCAAAGCTCTGTGCAAGGCCTGCAGGAGCCATTGCACCCACGTGCACAGCGAGGGCCGTACGTGGAGTAATGTTAGCCGTGAACTTGCCACCGGAGATGGTGATAGGGGATCCCATACAGCCATCTCTAGGAGCACCGCCGTTGACATTGCAGTAGCTACCGTCGGGAAGACTCGTCGTGAATTCTGCGGACCATTGGGCACTCTCGTTGTTGATGGCCACAAACCCAAGATTTCCGCGCCCAAATGCGATTTGTTGATGGGTACCTGTTTGCCAATTGGTAATTTCAGAGTCGCCGACAGTATTTCTAAAGCCGACGAGTCCAGAGATTCCAGGCCAGCGATGTTGGCATAACCTAAAATATATATAAGGCAAAGAAGAAGATGTCGACAGGTTGACTTACCATCCCTTGTCTCCACTGATTCCTTGGCAAGCGCCCTGCCAGTTGTTTGGTGCACCGTCATCCCTAGCCTCAAAGAAGTAGGACGACAGAACGGTAGGATTTGCGCCATATGGGTGAGCACTACCAGAGTATGAGCGAACCTCCGTTGCAAGGGGGAAGTACCAACAGAGAGAAGATCGTAGCAAGATAGTATGTGTTCATTGCAGACTTGTAATTGAGCGATGAATCCTATCACAGAGGTAAGCATATTTCGATTTATCAAACTCTCCTTACCCTTTCTGTATCATGATTTGCAACAAAGACGTTGGCACTCTTGGAGTCCAGCCAGCCTCGATTCCCAAAGTCTTGAAGGGTGTCAATGCCACCTTCAGTGAATGCCCATTTTAAGGTATTAGTGTAACGGAACCTGTGATTTGTTAGCGTCAGACGAAGATGTTCCAACACCACTGACTCTTGGACAGCCCCGTTGGCGACATATTCGCTAGGTTGGATAGGTTCATTGTCGCCATAGATCACCTAGCGGCCATCAGATCAATCGTTTCGACAGGGAAGAAGGTTACCTCTTGAGTGATATAGGGAACAGGCCCAACTCGAGACAAGATATTGGTGATGTCGGAGGAGGCAATATCTGCAACTGCTTTAGTGGATACTCCTGTCAGATTCTCACACGTACGCTTTGCTGCGTCAATCCTGAGACCTGTGACGCCAGTAGAGAGCAGGTCCTTGAGGTAATCGGCGAGGCGCCCTTGGACGTAATCCGTATCTGTCGCAAGGCTGGAGCGACGTCAGGCAAGTGCTGCAGATTCTAGAGAAAAGCATACTCTGCGAGACCGACAAGCTGGCACTTTTGTACTTGATCGCGGTTTGTGTAGTCGGCGATATTGTTATCTGGTGTCAATCCACAGTAGTGAAAGTCGCTTTACATGGATGTCAAGAGGATGAAGCCTTCGGGAGCTAGAAGACGTACTTTGCCGAGTAGGTTCCCGGGTAGTCGTAGTGTGTGAAATCTACTGGATGTAAGATTCAAGTCGAAAAGTGTACAAAGGCACTCACTAGTTCCCAGAGTGCTCGTTCCGGCGGAAGCTCCGGACATGTGGTTGACCACGGCGTCGGCGATAACTTGAACGCCTGCGGTCTTGCAGGTGTTTACCATGTCGATGAACTCTTCTCGCGTTCCACGGTTGGAGACAAGATCGTATGAGGTGGGTTGATAGGCCGTCCACCACTGTTTACCGACGATGTGGGCGTTGGGAGGACTCGCTACCGCTAGAATGAGTGTCCATATAATACAACTCGATTGTCTCACTCTGTACGTAGCCGTATCCTACCGAGCGTCAGTTCAACATCCGGAGTGTCCACCAGACAAATTTCCGTACCAGCTGGACCGAGGAACGCTACACATTCAGCTTTGATCGAGTTCCAGTTCCATTCAAACATTTGAGCGATGACTGTTCGATTCGTCAATCTCCAGGCCACTTGAATGAGCAGGTGGCGAACTTGCCTGGCTTCACGGTCGGACTAGCGGCATCCAATCCTAGGTTGGGCAGAGCTGAGGCTCCGACAGAGAAAAGGAGTGTGGTAAGCAGAGCGCTGCTGATGGCAGTCGAAGGAGCGGTGGTCATTTTGGCCAGGAGTGCTGGCGTAGTCGTGGACAAGAAGATGGATGAGTCTGGGACCAAATATAGGGACCTTAAATACGATCTAAACCAAGGCTTGGAATAGCAAGCTGCGACATCGGCGAGTACAAGTTGCGAACTAACTGAATGGTTGAACGGTTGGCCGAGAAGTCCCGTCACAGCGACCGGATTATCGGCGATTGGAAATTGCTTAGAATACTAGAAGATCACCGCATGGTGTCGAAAACATTCTCATTAGCCTACAAAACACGTCGGGAGCGACCTAGAGCCAGTTTCCTATCGAGAGATTCAATGCACACTTCTAGACCAAGATGGCCCGAAGGGAATACGTTAAGCGAAGTCAACCAAAAAAAAAAATTACGCAGTTGCTACGTTTGAAGTTGACCTCATGTCGTTGCAGCACCGCCGTCTCGTCCGATGGCTGAGACAATCGTTTCCCAGTAGGTCCAATCCGCCGCCTCGTACCCGTTGATTGTAGCAGGTCCTCCTTCGACATCCACCATACCGTCTGGAGCACCAGACTGCACCGATGGGAATCCGTACATGCCTGGTGTTGGAGCAGGCACCCAGGGAGACGTAAAGTCTGCAGCAGATGGCTCGCCGAATCCAGAGCTATTGATAACACTATTGCACCAATTGTCGAGCAGACTTTGGGCTTCTTCGGTCGGTGGAGTATAGGATCCCGTCGAGAGAGCACTTCGTGACTGATGTCGTGCGTGACCATGTCGGGGAGACCCATCCATAGGCGAACGGGGTGACGGGGTAGATTGAACGCCGTGGAATGCGGGTTGCTGAAGTGCAGGTAGAATCGGCTTTTGACCGGACGACGTCGAAGCGTGCATGCCAAACGAGTGTCCGCCAAGTCCCATCAAAAGCGAAGCGTTTGCTTGTGCTTGAGCACGAGCTTCTCCAGCATGTGCAGCTCCCATTCCAGGGAACTTGCCGTCCTCTGGACCCGACTCTGCCTTTCTCTTCAAAAATTCGATAATCTTGAGCTCTCTGCGAGTCGTCGCGTCCATTTCATGAAGTCCTTCGTGGTCTCGAAGGAACCCATTGATAACTTCATGAAGTTCATGCTTATCGGCTGATTGTGGATCAAGTATAAGGCCGATACCAGCTATCATAGCCGCTTGGAACTCTCTGTATGCACCACCGAGCGCGCGAATAACGTCAGGTGGCATCGTCTTCTTGAACTGCTGGCGAATCCTGTACTCTTGACGAGCTGACTCGAAGCAGGCTCGCCTCGAGAGCGCATAACGATCGGAGGAAAGGCGTCGAAGGAGGTATGGACGATGAAGGGAGATGCGGACGAAGAAAACTTCGGTGACGATGATAAAACGATGAACGGGAATGTATGGATGACTCTCATCGAGACTCGTATCTGGGTCGTCAACTGCGTAATGCGGCGGTAGATTCTTCATGAACCGTAAAAGCTCCTCGTCCAATGCGACAACATCATTATAGTGGCTGTGGCTCCGTACTCGTTGAAAGTGATGGACGATATGCCCAATGATCGTTGCAAGAGAATGTCGCAAAACTAAGAATGTCCACGGGGTAGGCTGTAGTGCGTTAGCCAAAACATATGTAGTTTCGGAGGACACTTACTTGGGTCAAAGGGACGGGGCGTGGTGGTCCAGTTATGGTGTCGTCCGCATTCATAGGTGGCTGAGTGGAGGTATACTCGTCTTGAATCTACCCAAACTTAGCATTTGCGTATGGCAGCCATGGCAGCACCTACCGCATGTGGACGGCCCATCAACAGGGCATGAGTTCGGTCGGCATGATAGAGGTAGGACCTGTTTCGGAGAGTCAGGATGAAATGTCATCTTATTATAGCCATCATACCAGACTCTGCGCCGATACTCTGTTTGGTAAGGATTCAAGCCCTAATAAGGGTTAGGCGTGATTGAGATTTTTTACGATGCGCTTACAAGAAGGGCGCCATCGCGATGGAGTCCTAATGCTTGTGCTGTACGGACTGCCGCTCCTAATTGGCTCCAGCATTCGGTAATCCTCCGGTCAAAGGTGAGGAACCGGGCACTCTATACAGAATCACGGACTGTTCCCTTCATGAAAAAGGAGAGGCGACTTACCAGCAACCTTGCAAGCACGAGCTCCAACGAGTCGCTTTGGACAGCCGCGGCAATCAAGAGTGACCGTCGGGCTACAAAACAGGGTCAACAGCTGGGCCGGGAAAATCAGACGTCCTTACAGCTCCAGTAATAGCGTAAACTCGTGAGTCGTCTGTTACGCTCATCGCCGAGGATGTTCTCCGGCGCCAACCTGGCGGAAATGGCCAACACTACAAAGAGGAGAGGAAGGAAACGGACGTCGTCCGGTTGCACACGGTGCCCGTTGTTGCAAATAGAGTCGAAAGATGCCCGGAAGCCGACTTCATCAATCGGATAGCGAGTATAGTTGATGGATGTAAAATAGTAGTCCACCAAGACCTCGCAGAGTGCCTTTGGCGGGAGTTCCTGAACGAGTTCTGGGAGCTTGTGAGGGGCAACACCACACTCTTGGACAAGAGACTTGAGGTTATCTGACGGCGAAGGCTCGTCGAGGGTAGGCACAAAGCTGCTGCTCTGAAGCTGCGAGGTATAAGCGGCAGCCCTGCTTACGGGAAATCAAAAGATCCTTTTACCTGCTCAAGAATGGGCATGGAGGCTACACTCCCCAAGGCACTATTTCCGAAGTATGCACCACCGCTTTGCAGAGAGCCGCCCTTGGTCGCTGGGTCGTCGGGACTGCTTGCCCTGGATCGAGCATCGTTGTGAAGAGTCGGGGATCCATGATCGGAGAGCGAGTCATGAGCGAAATTTGGCAACGCCTGTTCGATGATTCGCTCCAGCCTGGCGATCCGCAGATGAAGGTCATTCTCGCTCTTGCCTGGAGTATATCCCTTGCAGAGCTCGGGAACCTTGCGAGCTACACACTAGTTCAAAAAGCTTGGTGTAAGGGAAGACAGCCAGGTTCGGTGGAGGTGGCTCACATGTCCACACGGAATCTGGCGGTCGCACTTTTCAGAGTAATTATTGGTGAGCGAGATCCCAATACATAAATGTGAGTCAATACCTTCTGCTTTCGCCGGTGACATTCCGAGCAGCTGTAAGACACTCTCGCTCGCTTTCCAGGTTTTTCGGGGTGACGGGCCGTAGATCCAGATTTGGGGGCCTGCGACGAGCTTGTTAGGGAGCCCATTCTCTTCGTGAGGCTCCTCGTTCTTGCGTTTCTTGGACGGCGAGGGCTCCTTGGGATCCTCGGTGCGCATGTTGGGCGATGGGGTAAACTCCCAAGGTTAGCAAACGAGCCAGTAATGTCTATGCGTCCTAGAATGTGCGATAAGAGCTCCAGAACGCTGTTCTGGCTGTAGATTGGCCACAGGCAGCGTGACGAGACAACAGCGGTCGAAGTCAAGTTATCTATCGCGGCTACTCCCACTCTCCCTGAGTCACCGCTCGAGATAAAAAAAAAAGGAATTTTTGGATAAAATTCTTCACATTCCAGACTATTCATTAGCGTACGATTTCGATAGCACATTGTAGTGGCAAAGAGTCAAGAAAGCATCGTCCCAATCTACTTTCGCCCTGCTGTCTCCTTGGAATAAGGGTTGCATGCATAAACCTTGAGGACAGGGGGACTCTTCGTGAGATCTGCGGTGACAATGACCTGTACACGGTAAGCTGCCTGTAGATAACACACACGGGACCACTTACAGGAACGCTCATCAGCTCCTTGATGTCTTGGATACGGTGGCCGGACGGGGTGGTGCGAAGTCCCTCAAACTTGGGCGGAATCTTCGCCATCGAGAGCAATCGCTGCTTCGACGTCTCCTTCTCACCCTGAGCCCCACCCGTGCGATTGACCATGATTTGTTCCTCGTCATCTCCGTCGTCGTCAAACAGTGCACTTTCGTCGTTGACCGAGCGGGATGCAACTTCCATCTTCAGCGCGTGTTGTTCAGCAGTCTGCTTGACCTTCTTCAGATGCTCATCGTCGCTGTTCTCGGCAAGCCACGAGATAACGTCGCGCTCCGACCAATAGATCTGAAGGGCATGATTGTGTTCGTCGTAGACATGATTCTAAATGCACCCAGTTAGACATATGCGCTTTTCGCTAATCGCTGACCACTCACATCGATAGGGATCTGATCAATGTGCACACGCTTCTCGATACCGAACTCAGGTACGATCACGTCAAACGCCGCATCAAGGACGCCGACCACTCTGGCTTGCCGAATTACGGGACCGTATCGCTGAGTGAGGTCTGAGATGAACAAGCAGAGGAACAGATGGGCTGATTGTTCTTGGGCGAGCTTGGCCATGTCTTTCTTGCTGTAGATTGCTTGTCAGCGGTACCCAAGATTGGCAGTGCTGGCACGTACATATTACAATGCTGAGCCACCTTGGCAACAGAGTCTCGGTCCATTGAGAACTTGATTTCATTATCCACTACAAAAAGTAAGTGAAAATGCTGATCAAAGGAGTCAAACTCACCGGGTGTGAGTATGGCATCGAGCTGACGGTGAACCAAAATGTCTGGGTAACGACGGATGGGTGACGTAAAGTGCGTATAGAGCGGCGCATTGAGCGCATAGTGCTGGTACTTGGCAATGTCCAACATGCCCGCGCAGAAGTATTTAGCACGGTGCATAGCTTTGACTGCAAGTCCTTCGAGCTGGCGACGAGCATCGGGGTTTGTAATGGCATCAAAGGAGCGCTGGAGAGCACCAGCGGACGAAATGTCCATCTCGTAGCCCAAGCGAGCAGCACGCTCGGCAAATGCATTCTAAATCAAAGTAAGCGACGGCGCCACTGAGATACGAGCCGCGTACCAAACGGCGTTCCAAAGGCTCGTCGTGGCGACGGAGTAGAGCCTGCTCCGGAAGGTTGACGGCAATCTGCTGTGCGACTGCAAAGTTGGCGAGCAACATAAACTCCTCGATGAGTGCGTTTGCAGCAGTAAAGTTGTAGTTGTAACAGTCAGTTGCGACTCCATTTTCGTCCAATGTGAACATTAACTTGTTCTCTTCAATGCGAAGAGTTCCATTCTGGAAGCGGCGTTGACGCAAGTGTTGGGCCAGTTTCTAAAAGAAAAGTCAGAATATGGCAGGCACGTTGCTATCACCACGAACATGGAGAAGAGCAATGTCACCAGCAATGGCAGAGGCATCGTGTCCAGGAGTAATAGGAACCTCCGGCAACCCTTTGCCATCGATGACACTTTGCGCATGATCGTACGCCAATTTCGCTGCAGATCTAAGGACGCTTTAGCGACAACGCCTCTGAAATAGGCGATTTGAATTATACTCACTTGATAATTGTGCGTCCGAACCACTTTTTGATAACACGAGCGTCCTCTGTGAGCGTGAAGATGACAGAGAATGCGAGCCTTTCCTGTCCAGCGAGCAAACTGCATAGCTCCTCGCTAAGGGCTGGAGGGAGCATTGGCACTGCACGTTGGACAAGGTAGACACTGGTGGAGCGCTTTCTGGCATCACGGTCCAAAGCTGTATTCGGCTTGACGAAGTAGGAGACATCAGCGATATGGACGCCAACTTCGTACGTTCCGTCGTCATTCTTGGTGATGGAGAGGGCATCATCAATGTCGCGCGCGGTGGGTGGATCGATAGAGAAAATTCGTGTATCGCGAAGATCCTTGCGAGTCTTGTACTCATGTTCGGGAATGCTAGGTGGTCTATATGAGTTTTATGTTTGCTACTTGGTGTCGACTCACCTCCAAGGAAGAGGCGGCAAGCACTTGAGCACGTTTTCAGTGAAGTCTTCCGTTGGGAAGTTGCAGTCCTTTAGAAGTGCACTCGTCTCGACCTCGACGTCGCCAATAGGACCAAGTTCCTCGACGAGAGTTCCGAACGGATGGAGCGAGCTGATGGGCTGTAAAATGTTAAATCAGACTCATTGTTAGTGAATAGAACCACGTACATGACGCTTGATGCAGGCTACGAAGAGACGATCGGCATAAGCCTCCGCATTTTCGACAAAGTCGGACGGGGCTTGTTCCGTCGGAATGGCGATGAGAGGGACACGCTTGTCTGTGGGCTTGAACCAAACAATCTTTGGTCGTTCGGTTGGGACACGCTTAGCACCCTCATCTCCGCGATCACCCTCACGCTCGCGACGTTCAGCTTCCTGCTTCTCCTTTGTCGCCGCAGAGGAAGGACGAAGGAGACCGAGTGTTCCAGAGAAGAGCTGGCCTGGCATGCGTTCCACGACGGCCACGACGTGACCAGCAAATTGCGGCTTGATCTCGTCGGTGACCTCTTCATCTTCGAACAGGCCGAGACCTTGGCCTTCAACCTCGACATCGTCCTTTTTCTTTTCATTCTTGCGTCCACCGGGGGCACGGATGTCGTAAGCTGCGTTTTCTTCCTTCTTGCGCTTCTTTTCCTCTTTTTCCTTCTTAGTAGCCCAGACTTCATCCACATTTAGGAGCTCGACAGCCACAATATCGCCCTCGAGAGCACGATTACGATCCTTGGATCCGCAAATGTAAATGTCGGCGTCCAAGACTTCTGTCGCAACATATGCATCTGAACGGTTGCGCTTGTTGACTCGGAGGATACCCACGACAAGCTTTCCTGCCGCAAGGAGAGGAGGAAGTGATGCCTGGGGAAGGTATGGCGCAAAGAGAGACTTGCGCTGGGGCTGGTTCTGCTGTTGCAGTTGCATCTGCAAAACAAATGTTAGGTCCATTCTGCATGAGATATTGTATACGCACTTGGAATTGCTGCTGTTGCTGTTGAATGAGGTTGAGCCCGCTGATTCCCATCATGTTTGCAGCCATCATGTTTGGCAACATGTTCGGGAAACTGAACGAAGGCATCTTGGCATGATGTCCGCCGGATGCAGCACGGAACTGTGCAAGACTTTGAAGTTGAGCTTGTGCCTGAGCGAGATCAGCCTGATATCCATTGGCAGCCTGGATAGCGCCCGCTCCACCATCTGGGATATAATGAGTCCTCACAGTTTCTCTCAAGACAAAGAAACGTACTGATGCGCCAGCTCGAGTCGGCGCGCGATTGACCACGGTTGTGTTGGGTAGGAACTGGCGGAGCGTTTGCGGGGGCCTGGAAACCATCGTCAAAGCCATCCACTCCCTGGTAGGAGAAGAACTGAGAAGGCTGAGATGCGTGACCCTTGTTGAGGACGTTGACGGAATGGCGCCTGCCGTGTCCCTTGGGAATACTCGCTTGGTCAAGTCCCATTCCGCCACCTACGAAGCCGCCCACAGGAGCTGGGGGCTGGAAGTTGCCTTGGAAGCCACCAGGGGAAACCTGTTGGCTCTGAATCCTACGATGGGCAGCGGAACGCTGAGAAGCAAGAGCCGGCGCAGAGATGGACGAGCTCATAACCTGCAATCTGTTAGAAATTGAAAAACGATTGACTATGTGTACGTACTTGATTGGACGCGAGTTGCTGCTGCAAGAGTTGCTGTTGTTGCTGTTGGAGCGCCTCAATTTGATTCTGGAGGGCAATTTGCTGCGACATGATCTCGCTACCAGTACGACGATGAGAGCCAGCAACCGGCTGCTGGGGTTCGTATGCCTCTTGCTGGTGAGCCTGTGGCTGCCTAGAGGTCGAGTTCTGCTGAGGGAATTGAAATCCGGCATCCTCTTCTCCAATAGCAGGGCCTGGTCCAACTGAAAGACTATTCGTGCGGCGTTTGGCACCAAAAGAGAAAGATGGCGCAAGCTGAGGCCGTCCAGATGGTCCTACAGCGTCTTGATCGCCGCCCGAAGCCTGGGACATGCTCGAAAAGCGAGGTGCTTGGAAGGAGCCCATGGGCTGGCGGTTGGAGAATTGAGTCATGGGGGGCAGAGGGCTTTCGGGCGCTTGGTTCTCTGCATCCTCACTCATCGGGTCGAGATAGGGGGCATATCCACCCATACCATAGCTCGGACCGGTAGCGGCTGGGCCTGTTGGTGTAGGACCCATAGACTGAGCCTTGCGATGTCTTGGCGGCACATCATTGTTCGCAAACGATGGCTGGAAGGGAGCGGCCGTGGCCGTCAGATTGGACTGCTGTGCCGTCTGCGCATATGTAGGAGCCGTCGATTGTTGAGGTGGCGATTGCGCTTGCTGTGCTTGGCTCGCCGAGGCAGGCATCGATTTGAGGTCAGTGATGACCTTTTGCAGATTTGAAAGCGCAGCGCTCTCGCCCTCGGGCAGCGGAGGGGCGTTTCCTGGAAGAGGGGGTACACCGCTGGCCTTTGGACTGGGTTGGGTAGCGCTTCCTGGACGCGATGGACGTCTGGGACCTGCAGAAGACCCACCGCCTCCACCACGACCGCCGCGATTCGAGTTTGAGCGTCGCTTGGTCGAGACATCGGAGGCTTGCGAGTCCGAATCGCGGTTTCCGCTGCTCTGGTTGCCCGTGCGTCGGAGTCCTCCACCTGAACGACCTCCTTGGCCACTGGAGCCGCCGTTTGCGTTGCCTCCTCCTCGCCCGCCACGTCGTGAGCCGCGATTGTTATTGCTGGCGGTGGGGGTGGGCCCCCCGCCGCCTGCATCCTTGTTACTACCAGTTCTTGGTTCAGACATTACGACGGAGTGTCTTCAAAATGCTGGAGGGTGAGTTTATTCGTCTGTTTTTGTCGGATTTTGTTGCGGTTGCGTTTTCAAGTGTTTTTGGACGTTTAAAGCTTTCTCTGAGGTTGTAGATGTACAATTTGCTATATTTTTGGGTCGTGCTACCCAATTCGAGTCTGAATGAGCGAGCTGCGGCGCTGGTGAGGACAACGAGATACATACGATGTCTGCGGTTCGTGCACCAGAGTGTTGCCTAACGGACAAGCGTTTAGAAGAGTGTTACTAGCTTTCAAATTCATCTCACAGACCTTGCGGGCGCGTTCGTCCAGGCTGACGAGTTGGTGGTTTGATCCAAGATGAACGTCAACACTTCGCAGACCTGGAGCTTCGATCCAGCTATCCGTATGCAAGTTATGATTCCTCCAATTTTTTACAACTACTATAGAAATGACTTTGCTACACATTTATGAGATTGTTACTGCTGGCCATCTCGCATCCCCATCTCTGCAGCTCGGCAAGGACGGCCTCGTTCTGCGACCCATCCACGGCACGAACAGCGTCGACGAGAACGATTGTCTTGAAGCCAAACTTGCAGGCATCAATAGCCGTAGCTCGGACGCAGTAGTCAGTAGCCAAGCCACAAATAACTACGTCGGTTATTTCCGCCGCGTGGAGAGCCCGTGTTAGAGGCGTAAAGGATATATATTGATTGTCCGCGAATGCAGAATATGAGTCTACCGCTATATTATCTCCCTGGAGGCAATCAGGGTTTGCAACGGTGTGTCTGGTTGGAAGGAACATGCCTTGCGAATATACTGCACCATGTCCGACAGCTTGTCAAGCCTAGTTTGAATTCCAGCTTCCAGTTCGCATCCCTATCTCGATCTAGCAATATTGCCTCCATACAGGGAGTGGCCTACCTTGGACCCTTTGAAGCTTGTCAAACAGCAACGCTATGGAAACAAGGCGCTCACTGTACCTTGTACACAATGGTCTGGCCAAAGCATTTGCGTAATCGTCTCTTCAGAATGCAGCTTGGGGACTTCAATAGCAGTAAATGGATCCTTGCCGTGTGTGCTTGCAAATGAGACATGAGACACAGGATGATCTTGATAAGGTGAGTTCAAAGTCTGGTAGACATATATGGCACGTACAGTCCTTCAGGGTGTCAATGACGGCCCACCCAGAGTGGCAAGGCTTACCTGTGAGGCAACCACCAGATCAAAGTATTCCCTGGCGTTATCCAAGAGCTTGTATGTGGGCTCTAGGATTTGATTCCCTTCGTTGACCGCGAGAGAGCCATCCGGAGGTAGAAAGTCGTACTGAATATCCACGAGAATCAAGGCCGTCTTGGGTTTCATCTCCAAACTGTCTTATCCCAATCTAAGAGGAAATTTATGTGGTGGCAGAGTGCAAGTCTACTTTGACCGCGCTTCGACAACATGGTCGACTCTTCCTTGACCTTTTTGGTCGTCATCTTCGCAATATTATTGTAAGAGAAAGCTGACCGCCTCGAGTAACCCTCTGACAATTGTCAGCGCCGCTATGGTTGCATGGTTTGCGGTGTCGAGCTGTTTGGGCGATAATCTTCGCAGAAATATGGCAACTTCACGTAGATATAATCCAGGAAATGGCTGGAGATCACTCTCCGTGGCTTCAGAACACGAATGGGAGATGGAAAACGTCCGTGCCAACCGACTTCAGTGAATCCCCCTGGCTCCGTCCCCAATGCGCGCGGCATGTACCGGAGAGCCTAGAACATTCATCAATTGGATTTTGGGGGGGGGGGGACATATAAACCTCCATGCAAAAAGCCTGACGCCACAATTTTCCTTCCACCGCGCTGGCTCGCCCTTCCCTTCTACACGCCAATATGGCTTTGCTTTTTCTCCTGTTTGCATTCGCCTCCATTTCCATCGCCACCATAACGCCATATACACCTAATAGGAATGATGTCTTTCAAGCCCACGAGCCTTGCCCAATCTCCTGGGGTCCGGATAATCCAGACGGTTGGAGAGCAATGCGAATAGGTACTTGGTGATTCATAATGGCTGAATATAAGCTCACCTTTTAGATCTCGTCAGCGGTAACTACCCTGTGGTCCACCACGTCGTCACTGTCGTCCACAGTATCGACAGTCTTTCAGGCTCCCTTACGTGGACGTGCCCTGAAATCAAATTTGACGGCGCATTCTACAGCTACATGGTGCGCAAAAATCAATCATCCTAAGCTATCACTCAGTCTGCTCAGTTTACTCCTCTTGACATCTCGGACAACTCTGTGTACTCGGCCCAATTCTCGGTCTGTGCAAAAACTGCCTGCGACGGCAAGCTAACCCCGTACTAGATTCACCACGAAAATCTCTCAACCATGTTTGATCATTCGCATGTAATCAATGTGGCCACAGATACAATTGACTCGGGTGAAGAGATGCTCGAGGATGTCGACCCAGCATTAGGTGGTTCTGACGGGGACAATTCCCAATCCAATGGCCAACCCAACTTTGTCGCTCAAGTTATTGGACAGTCGTACCAGCGTAATAATGGCACCACAACCCAGCTCGAATCTCGCGTACCATCTGACTACTCGTCTGTCATGGTCAACTACACGGGCAGTAGCACGTCGTTATCAGGCTCTCGTACATCGACACGGACGTCGGCTTCAACCATGCCGATGGGGTGGACTTCCAGATTTACAGGAACCACCTCGCCTCGGTACGTCTCCAGCGCTTCCTCGTCGAAAGGAATCCAGAGCCCCAGGGTCTCCATCATCGTCGCCTTTTGTATAGGGCATTTCGTCCTTTGAATCCACACTCGTTTATTATAAGACCAGATTCAGCGTTAAACAGCGCTTGATATTATCTTAGTCGCCCAGTCCAGTATCGACAATCGCTCGACAGGAAACGAATCTTCTAAGACTGGTCGGCCTTTTCTTGTCACTTCTGCTGAGCATCGAATCCGCCAGTCCGTGGCGTGCTGTATCTTGAAGACTCTGATCAAACAATTAGCTCACGACTATAGCAATTCCGGACACGCACATATTTGTACCATCCCAGGACGCAAAGCACTTTGCTTCTACAACGTCCATGAACCACGATTCTTTGGCTGCTCCTGTCATCTTCTCTCGACCAATGTCACAGATACCAACCAACACGCAACGGTTTACTTCGTGCCGTAAAACTTCTTCAAGTTGTGATATCGAGTGAATCAAAAATGTGGATTGTGCCAGGTATGCCGTCAGTTGCGAAGGAGAGATCATTGTGAAGCGGAGAGTTTGTCTAGGGCCATTGTAAGATTCAGAACCGGCGACAGCATAGATGCCACACCTTCCAGCGAGCCGTAACAAGATTTCACCTCCGATAGTCTTTTTTCTTATTTGGTCCTCTGTCGTGTACGGCGCAGCAAGGAGAGAGACGAGTTCGTCCGCCGTTTCGCCCAGTCGATTGAATCGCAAGAAGACCTCGATACCAGATTGCTCCAGCCCGCGAACAAACATTCTAAGATGGCGTTCCAGGCTGCTAACAAAGGTATGGTAGAGGAACAATTCAACGACGCCATCGAGCAAAGGCGGTCTGGGGAGGCCGGGTTGCCGATTCTGAGAACGGCGTTGGGCGACATTATATGCATGTAGTCGAAGCAAAACGAGTCGCAATGCATAGTAGATGGCATCGCAAATTGCATTCACAACTGGATCCGAACCTGACAGAGGCGATGGCTCAAGGTCCGCCTCGGCAGCCTACCGAAATCAGTACCGTCTACGAAATGGACTATTTACTTACAATTTCAAAGCGTAAGGAAGTTTTTGGCGATATTTCGACGGATACTGTTTGTTCTCGCACCCAGGCTGTGGCGGTCTTGAGATGAGGCGCGTTGGCGACCAGCTCTGCAAATATCTCTCTATCTATAGACTCTCTTTGCATATCCTCAAGCACCTGTTCGACCGTTTCGTCCTCTTTATCTACCAGTTGCGGAACGACCGTACTTCTTGAAATGACCTTTGTACCGTCAGGGCTCTGAGTTTCGACGAGAACACAAAGGCGCGAAGGCTTTCTATTGCCTTGTGCAATAGGTCCAACTCCATCCTCCGTGTTCAACCAGACCAGAGATGAATGCAGATCTCGTGGGGCTGAAAAAATCAGCAGTGGGCTGATGATTTATGACGTTGCACGTACAGTTTTCGAGTCCATGAGAGATGCATACATCCATCGTATTGGTATCGCCTGAGCGACGAGTCATGCGGTTGTAAATCAGTGGGGCGGCGATTATAGGCCAGTTTGCATTCCGAGCCCGCAAAGCGTCTGTCCAGTAACGTTCTCCCGAAGCCAAGGCCCGCCGCATGCTAAGGGCTGCTGTCTTGAATGCAGCGGCTGATTTACGCAAAGCCTCGTCTTTGCCGCCCACAGCCAGTTGTGCATTGAATGCTTGAATGGAGGGAAGTGGAGGGTTCTTTGTGATAATTGTCGATGCTATGGCTTTTGGTGGAAGCGTGTTGAGCTCTGGTGTTATTCCTTCTGTTGGCGCGTTTGGCGAGGCACTTTGTAGATACACCCCGAGAGCATCACGCGATATCATGAGTTCATTCAGGGCTTGCCTATGAATTCGTTACAACAGTCGCCCCACGGAGGATTGCGAACGACTTGCATGAGCATGGGCACGACCTCGGATCTAAGTTTTGCGAGCTCTTCGACTTTCATAGGCTTCTTCTTCGTCTTGACCTGCTTTTCTTCTGACTCTTCCTCATCCTCGTCTTCTCCTTCCTCGGTATCATCGTCTGCTTCTGGCGCGTTGGAATCATCCTCGAGCCACTGAGGAGTATATTCATCCCATATAGTGTTTCCTCGCTCGTCAAACACGCGCTGGAGACGCGTTCCTAGTTGTTCATCGATAGACTTTGGCTGCTCGTATATGAACTCTTCCTCGTTGGAGATGTCCAACAGGTTGCGAATGAGTGATCCATTTGCGTCTTTATATGGTTTTTCGAGCGACAGTTTGGTCCTTGACCACTCCTTGTTTTCGGTGCTCATGGTCGTAGCGGTCCAAGGTTGAATGGCATGCGCCTTGAACCCGACGCCATCATCTGCTATGCAGTCCATCAACCGATTTCTCTACGGACCGACACCAGAGGAGCGTGTTCGAACGTGGCAACAAAAACTGCGACAAGAGACGCGCCAGCTGGAGCGAGAAATCCGGCAGGTGAGCGAGTGGCGACTGCTTGCTGGCGACTGCTGATAGCGCCCTCGTTTCCTGCAGCTAGATAATGCACAAGCAAAGGCGAAACAGCAGCTGAAGCAGCTCGCAAAGAAGGGAGACGTGAAAAACGCAAAGCTGCTTGCCAAAGAGGTGGTCCGAAGCAACAAGCAAAAAGACCGGCTATATGTCAGCAAAGCACGACTAGGCTCTATTAATCAGCAGCTCCAGGAGCAGCTTGGTTCGTCTACAACTTCGCGCCACGACTCGACTGACGCTATGCTACAGCGATCATCAAGATTACAGGGAGCGTGCAAAAGTCGACTGAGATTATGAAGCTATCTAATCAATTGATTAAACTACCGCAAATCAGTGCTATAATGCGGGAGATGAGCATGGAAATGACAAAGGTCTGTCCTGAAACTCACGTTTGAGAACATACTAATCACTGAGTAGGCTGGAATCATGGAAGAGATGCTAGAAGATACACTAGAGTCTGTCGACGAGGATCCGGAGCTCGAAGAGGAGGCTGAAGAAGAGGTGGATCGTGTCCTGTTTGAGATTACCGACGGCAAACTGGGAGTTGCTGGTGCTGGAAAGGAGCTACCTGTACGTATATTATACTCGTCTGTTTGGAAGCTCACTGTCCCCCCAGACGCTCAACGACGAGGAGGAAGTGGCCAACGACGCGGATATGGCCCGGATGCAAGCCCAGCTCAACAGTCTTCTTAGTGGATAATTTATGTAGCCTGTTCTTATCTCTTTATACAATTTGCAATCTTCCCAGCCTCACGCATTGCATTTGTCGAAAAGAAAGCGAGGCCGGCTAACGTTGATCTCGTCCATTATCTCTGTTTTACCGATGCTCCCCACCCGTTCGCTCGTCGGTGCTGCTAGAACAGCACTTTATCAGGTCTGCAGCGTCTACTGTGTGTCGACGAGGCTCACCGCAAACTAGGCTCCTCGTCGAGGATACGCCGCAGCGAGTCCAACAGCCGCTTTTGCTGGAAAGAAGGACGCAAGTGTAGGTCATCGCATGGAATGTACAAATTCTGCACAAGCTGAGCTTTTTCATCGCTCTTAGGGAAAGTACACTGTGACGCTCATTCCTGGAGACGGTACGCATCTTCCGTAGCCGCGTCCACATTGGTCTCACAAAACATCTAAACAGGTATTGGACCGGAAATCAGCCAGTCTATCAAGGATATCTACACGGCTGCAAAAGTTCGTTGACACCGCGGCTTTCGACTGGGACGGTGTTGCTCATCAAATTTCGTCTTCATAGGTCCCAATTCAGTGGGAAGAAGTCGATGTCACTCCAATCCTCGTCAACGGAAAGACTGCAATCCCTGACGCCGCTATCCAATCCGTCAAGAAGAACACTGTAGCACTCAAGGGTGAGGGAGATGCTGGATATGTCGACTTTTACTGACACTCATTCCTTATATAGGTCCTTTGGCTACCCCAAGTAGGTCTAAATCCATTCTATAAAAGTCTGCTCATCTCCCCCAAGTCGGAAAAGGTCATGTCTCCCTCAACTTGACCCTCCGGAGAACATTCAACCTCTTCGCAAACGTGAGACCGTGCTTGTCGATCCCAGGCTTCAAGACTGCGTATGACAATGTCGACACTGTCCTTATTCGCGAGAATACCGAGGGAGAATACTCTGGTATCGAACACGAAGTTGTCGACGGTGTCGTTCAGTCGATAAAGCTAATCACATGGGATGCCTCCGAAAGGGTCGCGCGCTACGCGTTCAACTATGCGCAGAGCCAGGGACGAAATAGGGTGACTGCCGTTCACAAAGCAAACATTATGTACGTCTTGATCCTTTCCTTATCCACGTACTGATAAATGTGTTTCAAGGAAAATGTCCGACGGAATGTTCTTGAGCGCCTGCCGTCAAGTCGCAAAGGACTATCCAAACATCAAATACGACGAGGATCTTCTCGACCGTGTCTGCCTGCAGGTGAGATCTGTCATCTCCGTGTGCGCGTCGCCGACCGCTTGTAGATTGTCACCAACCCGGGTCCCTACTCTGACCGTGTCATGGTCATGCCCAACCTCTACGGAGATATTCTGTCAGATATGTGCGCTGGTCTCATTGGCGGTTTGGGTTTGACACCATCGGGTAACATTGGAAGGGTGGGTTCCCAGTGGCGCCAAGGGTGAATATCGACACTGAAAAACTTGCATAGGATGCTTCCATCTTCGAGGCTGTTCACGGTTCCGCTCCAGACATTGCTGGCAAGGGTCTTGCAAATCCTACCGCACTCCTCCTCTCGTCGATCATGATGTTGAGGTAGGGGACGTTGATTTTCTCACGATTATGCTCATCACACTCACAGGCACATGAACCTCGGTGACTTTGCCTCGAAAATTGAAAAAGCCGCGCTTGCTGTGAGTGAATCTATCGTCGGCCTAGTGCATCTGCTTAACTGGGTTGTAGACAATCGCTGAAGGCAAGAGCATCACTGGAGACCTGGGTGGAAAGGCTAGCACAAAGGAGTACACTGCGGCCATCATCTCCAAGCTATAGGTGGCATATTTAACCAATAGAGATTCTACGCATCGCCACATGTTTGTGATTCTATGGATGGAATGCCTATGCACCTTATGTCCCAAATCATCGAGAATAAGAGTTGCTCGTAGACTTTCGACTCAACCTCGTCCTTGTCCATATGGACGGCTTTCAAGTATGCACGCCTTTTTTGCGCGAAAACATATTCTCAACATGTTAAAGGCTCCCAGATCATCAAGTTCGGGAATCAAACGCAAGTTTGAAGGCACAATCTCTCCCGAAAATGCAAAGAAACCAAAGCCATCGCCCCTAGAGTTTATGCAGTCGTCCATGAGCACATCTGGCAAATTCAAATCGCTTTCGACCATCAAAGTCGAGGACGAACCAGAAGACGATGCGCCCGCAGAGGTACAGCAAGAAGAGGAGTTTGCGCCTGGAAATGATGCAGACTATTTCGTTGAAGAGGACGAAGAAGGACGATTCTTTGGCACAGGTCTTACAAAGGAGCAAAAGGATATTCTCAACATCTTCGAGGATGGCGCTGAGGGTGCTGTGGCAGACGTGAGTGTCCTAAATTCATCATCTCTTTGATTTTCCTGCCAAACAGTATCTGAAGCTAATCAGGTTTCTGCGCCGTTCGTTGTCAATAGATAGAGGAACTAAACTTGCCCGCAATCCGTCGACTTCTCCTCAAGCTCGAGAGAGCTATCAACAAGAACCAAGACCAGCGCTCCAAGTATCCAAACGATCCTACAAAGTTTATCGACTCGGAAGCCGACTTGGACGCTGCTCTCAAGGCGTTGATACCCCTCTCACAAGTCCCAGCCCTTGCATATCCAGAGCTTGCCAAGAGTGAAAACATCGGCATGCTCATTGGTCTACTGAGTCACGAGAATATGGATATCGTCATTGATGTTGTAGAGCTCATTGACGAGCTCACAGACGAGGACGTTGGAGGCGAAGAGGACGACGCTGATCAAGATGAGTCTGAGCAGAATGACCGTGATGCCAGTATGAAGATGCTGGCAGATGCCTTTGTGAGTCCTACTTTTCGTGCGTGTATGATAACGCTCATTACGATTCAGACCAAGCACTCGTTATTGGAGCTCCTGGTATCCAACTTCAGCCGTTTCAACGAAGAAGAGGAATCAGACCGCCAGGGTCTATTTCATGTGCTCGGAATCTTCGAGAATATGATTGCCCTCAATCCATCCCTAGCCGGGCAGATTGTTGAAAAGACCTCGTTCCTTACCTGGATTTTGACCCGCATACAAGCGCCAACACATGATGAAAACCGTGGATACGCTGCAGAGCTGCTCGCAATCCTACTTCAAAACGACCGAAGCAATCGTCTGGCCTTCGCAAAGAAGAATGGCATGGAGGTGATTTTACCCGTCCTGGCAGTAGGTTCTACACTTGATAATTTCGGTCACCAGACTGATTTATTGACAGAATTATCGAAAACGTGATCCAGAGACTGCAGATGAAGAAGAGTTTATGGAAAACCTCTTTGACTCTCTTTGTTCTTCTCTCCAAGAACCAGAGAACAAAAATCTCTTCACGGAAAGTGAAGGGGTCGACCTCATGCTCATCATGATGAGGTCAGCCCAACTCGAAAGTTGCCGTCTCCGATAGACTAATCAAAGTCCAGGGAGAAACTAAAGGCTCGAAGCCGGGCCATCAAAGTCCTGGACAATGCACTATCAGGAGCGTCTGGTGCCAAGAACTGCGAGGTATTTGTCGAAGCGCTGGGATTGAAGCCGCTCTTTACGGCCTTCATGGGCAAGGTACCATTTATCTCTCCTACTTGTCCATCTATTTACATTCGATAGTCAAAAAAGTCCAAGGTGGAGAGTAGTATTCTCGCTTCAGAGGAAACCTCGCACGTACTTGGGATCCTCTCATCACTCTTTACGAATCTGGCGTCGGAGTCTCCAGAACGTATTCGCCTCTTAACAAAATTCGTAGAGGGTGATTATGAAAAAGTAGATCGGCTTCTCGACGTTCGTGAGGCCGTGGAAACGCGTCTCAGAATTGTAGACAAGGAAATTGCAGCGGAAAGAAAGGTAGGCTCGCTTCTAGCGCTTTGATCTTTCTAATTTCGGCTAGGAAATGAAGAGAACTGGTGAGGAGATTGGTGATATGGAGGACCTATGGTACTTGCGACGGCTAGATGGGGGCCTTTTCACACTGCAAACGGTGGACTACATCCTCGGATGGATATGCATGGAGGACGATGGCGTGAGCTCAGCTCGCTTGTCTAAATGCGTGTCATAGCTGACCAAGTAAAAAGATACGAAACCACATTTCAGTAATGCTCGGCCGGAAAAGCAAAGGGCTCAAAGATATTGTTGCCGTGCTCAAAGACTATCGGGATAACATTGGCGACACCGAGAACATGGAGGTGGACAGCACGGATGAGCCGGTTTCTCGCAGAGAGATTCTCGACGGATTGTTAGGATTTCTCGAAACTTGTGTGTGATAGCGTACATCCCAAAGGTTACCGGAATATAAAAATCAATACCTCAATCGACGAGATTAAGAGCCGAAGTAGCGAGGATCATGTCGAGCGCGCCTTTTAGCTTGACAATCTCCTTTTGGAATCTGAGCTCCGCTGCCAGTTTCTTCTGCAGTCGTACGAAGAGGATATCAATGAGCGGTGATTGCCCGAGAACTGAAGAGTACATGTCTGGCGCATATCAGCTGACGGTACATATTAATATGGGTAAGTATGACATACCTATCACGACAGTGGCGATATCACAGACCGTCTCACCAAACCGTGGATCGGTGAGATGTTTAAGCAGAAGACGAATTATTGGTTCCAGTGCAACGTCGTCTCGTCCTGATAGAGCCATCCTCACACCGTCCCGATGGATCAACTCTTGGATTAACGAAAAGGTGACAGTAGGTGGTACATCCTGTACAAGATGAGCCCGGGTTCATCGAGCAAATCACTCACAAACCTTTCGCAGCACCGAGTCTAGCGCAGCACCATATTTGAAAGATTTCAGGTAACGGTCGTATTCTTTCAGCTTGCGCTTTCTCTGAGTGGCAATCTTGATCTCCCCAGGGACGCCGGCTGGCTTATTCTTTGCTTGCCTCGGAGGATTGATTATCCGTTCGCCAATGTTTCCCAACATTCCTGTTGCAAAGAATTCGTAGGCCCCTTGTTTGAGTGCCTCTCGCTCATCGTCCTCGTTTTGCCTCTCGGATGCTTTTGGATCTCGTCTCCTGATTGAGAGTGTCCCATCCGACATTCCCGCTGCAATATGCGTATTATCTGGCTGCCATTTTTATCAATACCGGAAAAAGAAGCAAGAGAGGTGTCATACCGAGATTGCAACGGAGAGTAGGGGTGCCGGATACCGCATAGTATGCACTACTTTGTAGTCGGACACGTCATAGACCTTGACCATTTGATCCAGTCCAGCACTGAGGACACGGTTTGCACCCCCATCGAACGCTAATGATGTGATAGTCTTTTGATGATTCGACAACGCGCGAATACATCTCCCGCCGGAAATAAGATCCCAAACTCGCAGGATTGGCCCCGAAGACGATATTGCCGCAGTGCCGGAAGGGAAGAGCAGCACTTGTTCGACGGGCAATGCTGCCGCACCACCCCCTCCACCTCTCATTGTCATCACACAGTCACCTGTGCGAGTGTCGAACATGCGTACGGTAGTATCATATGACCCGGTTAATATAAGGGAAGGATTTGAGGTGCTTACAACACCAGACCGCACGTAGTCTGTGTGGGAGGTAAATGTATAGGCCTCTGCTTGCGTCGGGATATCCCATAAGCGGACAGTAGTGTCATCGGAACACGACAATATGTGTGAATGGTTTGGTGAAAACTTTGTCACATGGGTTGGCTGTTTGTGTTTGTCAAATGTTCGTAAAATGGCTCTGCTCGCGGTATCAAAGACCTGAGGGAACGTTCAGAGTCGGATTTGTAGATAAAAAGCGGCCTATTCATACCTGAACAGAGCCAGTATCCTCTCCAGCGACAATGAGCTTGCCGTCTGCGCGAATTTGGCCCGAGCGCGCGTTGTCTTTGAACCGAGAAATGACTTTGAAGACCTTTTGGGTCTTTGGATTGTATATCTGAACTCTGGCTCCCGAAGTCACGACATAGCGATGTGGTTTGGCAGGGGAAAACTGGATGGCGGTCACGGGCGCCTGGTTCTTGATAAAAACTGGATTCTTGAATGATCTCCAATATTTAGTCTCTGGATTGGATCGCGTTCCGGTCTGCGGATGCTTTTTGACGACTAGTCGCTGATAGTCCATTTGGCATTTGGAAAAAGAGTGGCTCGCTCTCCTTGCCTCCATCCGCTTCCGACCGTTTCGTCAAAAAAGTGCCAGATCAACATGCTTCTCTACAAGGATATTATTAGCGACGACGAGATGTTCTCTGACGCCTTCCCAGTGTGAGTGATGTTGCCGATCATGGGCAGCTGTGGCGATGGCGCTTACTGTGCGATTTCGACCGCGTCTACCCACAGAAAACTTGTCGATGACATTGTTTACGAAGTTGATTGCGCTATGATCACCGTCAAGGAAGGCGATGTTGATATCGGTGCGTCTCCCATAGACACAATTTGAAAGTGCTGATATAATTGCAGGAGCAAACCCTTCCGCCGAGGAAGCAGGAGAAACTCTTGATGACACAGCTCAGACCGTTAACAACGTCGTCCACTCTTTCCGACTTCAAAGTACCACCTTTGACAAAAAGTCGTATCTCGCTTACCTCAAGGTACAAATCAGTATGGAATTATGAGCTACTTTATTAATTTATCACCAGGGGTATATGAAAGCGATCAAAGCCCAGCTTCCGGCTGACCAGGTCGAAGCTTTTGAAAAGGGAGCTGCTGCATACGCCAAAGTGATTGTTGCCAAATTCAAAGATTATGAATTCGTGAGTATCTATTACCAGTTCCTTGCCTTGTCCTAAGTATCTCCCAGTATACCGGAGAGAACATGAATCCAGAGGGTATGGTCGCTCTCCTCAACTACCGTGAGGATCAAGTTACCCCCTACTTCACGTGAGTACTGATTGAAGCAGCATTTCATGGCTCCTGATACCTAGTAGTTTCTGGAAGCACGGTCTCAAGGAGGTAAAACTGTAGATAATTGGCGTCGACTCCTATTACACACCTGCGACTCCAATCTACTGCACCCTATGACCGCTGTAAGATGTGAAAATTATAGGTCAATAAGCAGCGCATCGGCCATGTCTCCTTTCAGCAATTGTTTTGGTCCTTCTTCGACCAGCGCAGGCAGGGCGACGAGGGCATTTGAACTATTGAGACTTGAAGCACGACTAGAACGCTGGCCACCCGTCGAGTGAGCCTCTAACTGCCCCTCATTGTTCGCCTTGACCAAGACTCTATGAAACTCCGGACGGGGATCCAATGGCATATCATCGGCAAGCTGCAAGTATAAACATCGATGAGCAAAGCTCATTGGAACCTCAGACTCACTTTGACTTTGACTGGCTGCAACTGACAATCCTTGATCGAGAAGCCGCCAAGCAGGCGAAGAGCAGGTCTCACAAAGAGGTTGAACCTGAATATGATGAGAGGATTAAAAAGGTGATTCTACTTGCACTCACGTTACCAATGCTGATGCAGGGTTGCCTGGAAGACCAAAGAATGGCTTGGTGCCTTCGCCGGACTTGCACGGGACTTGTGCGAATATTGTTGGCTTCCCGGGTTTGACTTTGACTCTTCCGAATAAGACCGTTGCGTTCATCTCCTGGAGCATAGGTCGTATGTGGTCAGTTGTACCCATCGAGCTCCCACCGGTGCTGATAAAGATGTCGGCCTGTTCCAAACCAGAAGAGAGGGCCTGAACATGCGCTCCCAAGCTATCGCGAACAATGCCGAGGTCAACGACGTCGTAGCCTTGCGCCTCCAAGGCACCTCGCAATATTGGCCTATTGGTGTCCCAATGCCTCCATTCATCCTGCTGATCCGATTCATCCGCTAGATCCGCTAACTCATCACCTGTGGACATTATGGCCACTCGTGGTTTTCGGTAGACGACGACCTGATGCATGGTTAGAACGCGATATTGCCGAAACACCGATTACCTCTCTCCTTCCTATGAATGCGAGAGCACCGAGATCACCGCCAGTGTTTCCAATGGCCGCTCCTTTTTCAAAAATCAGGTCGCCCTTGCGCAGGTCGGATCCAGGTTTCCTGATATTTTCACCAACTTCGACTTGTGCAAGCGTACGAACTTCGAGTTCCTCTGACGATACTTCTCCCGAGCCGTTTGGAGCCGGTGACACGAGTTCTGTGTCTTCGACCATGATGACTGCGTCGGTGCCCAAGGGGAGAGGCGCGCCGGTGTTGATTCGATAGATGGAATCTTCTGGAACTGGTAGTGACCGAGGGTGTGTTCCAGGATGAACAACCTTGTATACGCCCGGTCCTTTCGAGGCTTTCGAGGCTTTAGTACCACGCTGTCACAATACATGAAAGTCGAACCTTGAATAGCGTAACCATCAACATTAGACGAAGGGTAGCGTGGAAGATCATTCTGTGCGTAAATTGGTTCCGCAAGGATGTACCCTCGGAGGCTAGGGTTCACAGGCAAAGTTATAGGTGGAAGATGGTGGATATTCTTGATGATCAATTGACACGCCTCCTGGAGAGATATGAGTGGAAATGGGGAGTTCCTAGCCCTCAGAGGCACTATCAAATATGAGGGAATGTCGAGTCGACCTAGAAACGTACTGGAGGGAATCATCTCCATCTTGCCACCAGTGCGGGGTTTCGGCGCATGATGTCCACAATGCGAGTGGACGTGTCTAGTTTGAACACCAGCGCCTGTCAAGGCTGCTGAATTTTCATGTAGATGTCGACTATCCGCGCCTCGCGATAGAGCCAGTGCATGATCCAAGATACCTCCAGAAAGAAGAGCCTCAAGACACTCGTCGACAGCCTTTGGGCTACCGGGGAGAGTGATGATAAGAGTTTGATCGCAAATACCGGCTACAGGGCGCGACAGTACCGCCTTTGGAGAAGATGAAAGCAGAAGATGAACTAAACCTGGGGCTTGTTTTTGTAACAGTGGTCCAATGGCCTCGAAGAATGTAAAAGCAAATCAGTGCTTCAAGAACGGCGTACCTCTGGTGTGACATCTCGTATACCGAATCCTGTTCCACCGGTAGTGATAATAAGGTCAATACTCTTCAACTCGACGAGACTTTTGATTGTCGATGTGATGACGCTGACTCGTCTGGAACGATCAACGATTCCACGACCTGCAACGTCCCAGGGTCAGGCGAAGATGGTTGAAATGAATATACAAATCACATTAAATTTCTCTGTCGAGGTTAATCGCTCGCGTATCAATGGGCCGGAGCGATCAGTTGCAGAGTCGTGAGTCGCGGTATCGCTGACTGCGTATGGGTCACAAACAAACAGTCAATCGAGTTTCTGAGATTTTCATCGAGTTGGGATAACGAAGTGGACTCGTACTCGACACGGTAGCTACGCGATGAGGCATGAGTGGGGAGTCAAGTTGCACAGATGGACTGAGGTGGTGACGTCTATTCCTTGTAGGGATAATCGAATTTCGGGGCATCTTTCCGTCTCCATAGTTTGCGTCTGTATCAATAGTCACATACCATTCTTGACACAAGAGTTTTTACACACTTTTTCTTGGTCGTCAGGTGTTCCACGAACACTTCGACGCAGTACTTTGCCTTGAACTCCCGGATGAAACGAGGATCCCTATGAGGTGAGGTCAGAGGCGAAAATTGGGTGGCTTTGTGACATACCAAAGCTCGCTGGCAATGCCTAGGTCCTTGCAGCATCTCATCAATGCATTACTTTTGCATGATTCGGTCGCCGTTGCTATCCCGGATGGATCAAAGTATTCCGCCTCGCCTCTTGCGACCGCAACCAATCTGTGCCACCTTAACTTGAGGGAGTGATTAGAGGCAAGAACAATCCACTGACCTTCCAAGGCAAACCAAGGCATACTCTCGACTGACAATTTTGGAGCTCACATTGGTTTCTCCTCGAGGTGCAAGGCCCCAACCACCAGGCCCGAATGCACGGTTTAGAATACGTCTATACTTGATTTCTGGAAGATATATCAGGCCGTCTAAACCACTCGGTTAGCATTGATTTTTAGAATGGCCCCAACATGCCTGGCTTCATCTCAATGTCTGCCGGGTCAATGGGAGCCAGAAGAACGTCAGCAGCCTCCTTTGGAAAAGGTGAGGCAGAAAGGCCATGGAAGCTTCTTGACCAATCCGTTGCAGCTTCGTCTGGAGCGGCGAGAGAGGATTCAGAATATGGATTGGATGAAACAACTTCCTTTGCTGAAGATGACGCTGACGGAACATCGACGTCGATATCAAAATCCTCAGGAATAGCAGAAGACGCGTTTCGACTCAGGACGTGGGACGGACGAGCTACTGTAGCGCGATATCGAGCTGCTGCTGCATAATTGCGAGTAGATATGACCCTTTTCTGGCCAAGGGAACGTCCTGCGTTGAAATTGAGACGCGCAGCGAGGCGGGTGGCCATCGTCAACGTCTCCAAGTTGGAATCCACCGAGTCTGTTGGACAGCTCGGGCGACCGACTCTGGCCCCAAACCTTGCTTAGTGGACAAGAGTGCGCGTATATACAAGATTGTACCGCGTTTTTACTCAACTGAGGCATCTCGCCACATCTTTGCTCGCCTACAGGGCAGCGTTCGCGGCTAGGCGATTGTTAAACCGCGTCTTCCACAAGCAGGATCTACTTGTCTCCACTCTAGATAACCATGTCTCAATGGCAGTCCTCGCAGCCGCCGACGGCAGAGCAGCTACTTTCAAATGTGAGACAGCTCGTGAACCAACCAAAATTTCAATCCCTATCTGGTCGTCGAGATCCTTATGATGATACCACGGTACAATACACCGAGATCATCGATTCCCTGTCCGACATGCTTAGCCAATTTCCACAAGCAACAGTCTCTGCGAGTCCAAAAGAGCTCAAATTACCCGTCGAGATTGCCTATCTATCACTGGATGCCATCGAACGGGTCAGTTACAGGATGGAAGGAGCGCTTGTCGGGCAGGAACGAAATTGCACCTGGAAACTCCTATCCTGCATTGCAATCCTTGATCGCTGGGACCAGAAGAACACTAGGGTATTCCAAGAGTTCAAAAGTCTCCGGACAAAAGTAATGGAGGGGCTCGCACGAGTGTACCAGATAAGAAAAGGGGAATCCTTCACCCTCGAGACGAAGCAAAGTGATGGATTAGTGGTGATCAACTCCTGCCTGGATAGTGCCTTGGAGCTCCTTGGAGGTGCGCTTGTATTAGAAGAAGGACGAGAGTCTCAATCGCGCATAGAAATCATAACGCAGGACCAAATGGAGTTTCCGTGGATCAATAGTATACCTGGCGAACCTCGGTCCGTCCAAGTTACCCCACAGAAAGTAGGTGCTGTTCCGTCACACAAGACTTGAGGCTCATCCAGATGGAGTCGAGTAACCCGTTCCAAATAATCATACATGACCAAAGTCACGCCCACATCTTTGCCGCGAGTCTTTCACAGGCTCTAGCCAGAATCATGGCTGCCTGCGGCCCAATGTCGTTTACCAATGCAAGGCACCTCCGGAAGGCCATAGACTTGACCAACAAATTAGGGAAGATATCTCTACCAACTTTCGATCCTGAAACAGTCCTTGTCCTTTCACGGTTATTGGACGCGATAGAGCAGCTCGCACAACTGTCTGATGACACGCTAAAATTGATGCAACCCGCATTAGTCTCTCTACTCCTTGGGACAATGTCCCATCTCAACCAACCAGAATGGGAGCCGATCCTTACCGTATTGAGGCCTCTTCTGGACAAAGCTCTCCAAAAGCGATCGCTATCTTTCGAAGCCGTTGACAAGAGTCATATTCGGGACCTTATTATCGCTGGAGAGGTGACTTCCCCCAGTGAATCCACGCGCGCACTTGTCTTTACCTATCTTTCACGGTACTGCTCTCGATGTCCGCGTTCCGTATTAGAAGAGATGGAAAGGCTATGTCACAACCATATGGAAGTGCCAGAGGTCGACCATCTGCGTGAAATAGTCCACCAGCGTCTCAACACGCCCGTTCCACGAGTCGACAACCCCCTTTCTGTGGACTGGGAAACGGAAAGTGAGAAACAGATTCGATCCCTTTTTGACATGGAGCCTTACCATGGGATGGACATCGACGGAAACCAATGGCAAACACATATTCTGGCTGGAGTAGACGAGTTATTCTCAAGGCATGTTTCTTCTTCACTGTGATTTAGACTCACTGTCACTGAAGGGATCTTCCCGATAAGACCGTCGCCGGTCGACTGAGGTTGGCAAGAGCGATGCTCCAGCTTCCCTCACTTCTTATCTCGCCCCAAGAAAGAGATTCAGACAAAAGAACGGAACACGCTCTTATTAATCTCTATGGGACAGCACTAGCCCAACTCACACAAGGCGCTGACGCCGAAGTCACCGCAGAGATTTGGCGGATCTCGTATGCTGCTTTCCTCGAAGCCATCAACCGAGGAAAGGTCGAAGAAAAGGATATAGAGCAGGTAGAAATGCGAGTTGCGATTCCGGCTTTCAGTCTTGGCTTGGAGCATAAGAACCGGCCGGTTAGGCTGGCTGCTGGGTAAATTTCTTCTCTGAATCATCTAGAAGCTCATTTCGATAGTCGCGCGTTGGCAGCCTATTACAAATACTACCAAGGCCGGGATGACACTGCAATTCTTCGCACTCAGATTATCGCAGGTTACTTGGAGGGCTTAGTGCAGACGCAAAGCACTCACATCGTAGAAACGACCATTTGCACTCTGGGATGGATAGCCGAGTAAGCCATCATCCATTTTATGGCATACTCTGACCGAGCAACCGCAGGTTTGCTGATCCAGCTGCTCTATCTACGGCTCTATTTCCGCTGATATGTGTATTGGGCCACCAAAATCCGGTCATCAGAGGAACTGCATTTCAACAAGTGTGGCGATTCTCACTCTTTGGTCATCATAACATCTAACTATCTACTCAAGCTAGCCAGACTATCCAAGCGTTCCAAGTCCCCTTACAGCCTTGTGGCTCCGGACATCTCACGTATCGGCTTCCATATCGCTTCGCACTGCGTCCAGAACCCTGCGCTGATGGGCGAGTTTTGTCGATTCATCTCTTACCCTCCTTCCAGTCTTTTCTCCCAGACACTGACGAGCTTCTTACCGCACCTCGTCGCAAACTGTCGGGCAGAGGAATTAGCAACAATCACTAAGCTTATGGATACAAATCTAGCTGCTTTAATCATAGACAAGCCAGCGGAGGTGTTGGAGGAAGTCTTCATGCTAAAGGAGACCCGCGCTATGGAAAACGCTCTCGAATTTATTGTTCGAAATCTTAACAACAGGAATAATCTTACTCAGACTAAGCTTGGCATAGCCAGTTTAGTCAGAAGCAAACTTTCGACGCTACTGGGGAGGTTGGTGATTCGCTTTGGAAATGCGACTCCTGAAGACGACAAAGCGGTAGGTATGCTTTGAAAACTCGAGGCCGATATACTAAAACTCCCAGATCCTGAAAGCCATCGAGAGGACAGAAAAGTACTCGACATCGGAGGCGAAACGTACTCCCAGTCGCCCTGGATCGTTTCTGCAGCAGCACATTATGGCGATTGTCACCCACCTCAATAATGAACTTCAGGATGTTCACGGAAAGCGGTCTGTTGATACCAAGCAATGGGTGCTCTATGGCCTTCGCCGTGTCATGATGCTCATCGGTGAATCTATTGCAGTTGTTGCACCACAGGTCAGCTTCTCTAGCTATAGGAGCTATCAAGATGCTAACATCAGTCAAAAGTTGGTCGCAATCATGCAAAACACTATACGTATCGCAGGCTTGACGAGTGTGACTGTCGAGGTGTGGCAGGAGTTTGCGAGTATAATGAGCATTTCCGATTTTGGGCCATACGTCCCATTGACATCCGCCATATTCGTGGCATCATGGCATCTTTTCGATCGGCAAGCCAAGAGCGCTGCCCGAGGCGTTCTTCTGCATATATTGGAGCATGCGGATGCACTTTCGGAGCACTTGGAATCACTGGCCTCGTTCAAGTCCGTCCACGACCTTCACGACATTTCCAGCCAACTGAGTCGCGTCCTATCATCACCCCCCTTGACAAGCCAACTCTACATTCTTGCAAAGCGGATTGCGGATATGAATCCCTCCATATCTTATCTCGGTGTCTTGGAGGCGCGACAGGTAGTATCAGACTCTTCTCGCTTCCTCCCCCTCGTGACAGGAGACAGCTTTGATCCATCTGTCGGAGCCCTGATCAAGTCTTTACATTTGCTTGCCGGTCGTGAGGGCGACGTATATGACGAGGCTCGCCAAGTGGCGTACGAAACTATTGGAGTCATTGGAGCAGTCGATCCAGATCGGTTCTCTATCCCTAGCGACCCACCAAACTATCTCGCCACCTTCTGCGATTTCCAAGACGAGAAGAGCGCCCAAGAGTTTGCGGCCTATTTAATTTCTGAGGTCCTTGCGCCTATATTCCCCAAGACAAGTGATATCAGATTTCAAAACCTCCTCGCCTATACGCTACAGGAATTGCTGGCATTTTGCGGGTTTTCAGAGCTTGCCATGTCTCGTGACGGGACTAGCACTATCCCTGCGAAAACGAGACACCGTTGGTCTAATCTTCCGAACGATGTCCGTGCTATGGTCGCGCCATTGCTCAGCTCCAGGTTCACAATCGAAGGATCTCTGGAGGTTCCGACAGTGTACCCTATCTACCCTTCAATATCCACTTACAAGGAGTGGATTCAAAAGTTTGCGTCTTATCTCATCTCAAGAGTCGATAGCGGGTTCGCTGGTCAAATATTCCAACCATTCCGTTCCTTACTCGGCTCAGCCGATGTCCAAGTTATCCTTTCTGTCCTCCCTCATCTAGTGGTTGAGGTTTTGGGCCGAGGAGACGTAACGGACTTTAATAACATCCACGGCGAGATAATAGCAGTTCTTCAGGATCAGCTCACCCAAAGCTCTGGACACTCGTCCGAAATGAAATTACTCTGCGCTCAGGTACGCCTCGCATGCTTTGTGGTTTCGCCATTTACACCCAATAGACAGTGTTCCATCTCATGGATCACCTTAATCGGTATCTTCGTGTCACTGCCTTGTTGCTCGGACAGAATCGAAAGCAGAGGGGGACTTCCATCATTGAAAACAGGAAGTTGGTGGAATTCCTCACGACTCGAATAGATCATGGCCTCATGGCGCAAGCGGCTTTCACCTGCAAACAATACGCTCGCGCGTTGATGAGCTTGGAACAAAGAGTGCTCAAAGCGAGGCCAGATCATTCACAATCAGATGAAGTCTTGCAAAGTGACTACGAAAAGATGCACGAGATTTACGCCAAGTTGGATGAGCCTGACGGCATGAACGGCATCTCTACCTCGGTCCTCATTCCAACGCTCGAACATCAAATTAGGGAGCACGAAAGTAATGGCCGGTGGACTTCTGCTCAAAGCTGTTGGGAGGTCAGTTTGCAGCAGAACCCAAACAATCTTACGTCACAAATCGGCCTCCTACGCTGTTTGCGTAACCTGGGACATTATGGTATGTCAAGCCTCGATATTGGACGACTCTGACATTCGAAAGACACCCTAAGGACGCATCTCGACGGTATTATGACTCGGAATCCAGAGTGGCATACGGCAGTCGAGTCTTTCCGTCTTGAAGGTGCATGGACCGCTCATGATTGGGGATCCGTGGAGAAACTTGTCAATGCGTCGACACAGTCATCACCCGAACTTACCATGGCGCGCATCCTTCTCGCTCTACGCGGTCGGGATAGCCGAACGATCGCTGAAGCTATGACACAGGCAAGGTCAGAATTCGGGCAACCGATAGGGTCTTCTGGACCCTACTCGTATCGGAGATCATATGAGGCCTCTCTTTCGTTACATATTGTGGAGGAGCTGGGAATGATTTCCAAAGTCATGGCCGAGATATCAGTCAATCATCACAGTGGACGAACGCAAAAGCTTACTGCCTTATCAAGATTACTCGACACTCGGTACCAATCGGTACTGCCTTCTTACCGAACGTTGGAGCCCATTTTGAACATTCGAAGAACTGCGTTTGATCTCTTGTGAGTCCCTGGATGTGCGCAGGATAAACACTCATGTGACTATAGGAATAAAGACATCCAATCGGTAGACTCCATAGTCGGGCAATACTGGCTGGTTTCATCGAAAATCGCCCGCAAGGCGGGCCACTTCCAGGCATCCTACAGCGCTCTACTGCAGGGTAGACAAAGGGATGCGCCTTACCACTTCGTGCAGAGTTGCAAGTTACTGGAGAGCGGTGGAGAATCTATTCGGGCCCTGCAGGAACTCAACAATGCTCTGATGAATCCGAATCAAGTCATCGACCTGACCGAAGATGATGATGTCAAATCAAGAGCAAAGGTGAACCCGTCCCCATATGACCGATCTTGGCTCAAAATTCTCAGGCATGGCTTCTGAGAGCAAAATGGATGCAAGCATCAGAGCGATTTTCAAGACCCGAACTCAACGCACAGTTTAGTCAGGCTGCCACCATTGATACACAGTATGTGCTTGAATACACTTACGAGCCTATTAATCTGACCAAATGCCAGATCTGAAGCCGTGTTCTTCTACTGGGCGCTGTATCTTGACCGCTCTCAGAAACATAAGGAAATTCCAAGTGATCACCTTGAAGAGTGAGCCAAAGACGTGTGACCGCTCGTGTCTGATGCATGGCCAGATACGTGAACCACATCGATCACGTCGTACGCAACTATGGAAAATCTCTGCAATTTGGATCGAAGCACCTCTATCAGACCGTGCCTCGGCTACTGACCCTGTGGCTGAACCTTGGTCAACGTCCCGAGCTCAAGGTCAACAAAGGGTAAGTTACCCCGGCGCTAGTTTGGCGGATATGTCTGAGGCATTGACGAAGAATGTCTACTGCTGATCATCCTCACCGAGCTGCACTATCTAAATACGGGAGGCTCTGTGAGTGGATGAAGAACGACCTCATAAAGAATGTGGATCCCTTTAAGGTAAGCATCCGCCGCCTCCGTGTCTTTTTGACCAATGATACAGTGGCTGACGGCGTTTCCTCAAATCGTCTCGAGAATTGTCGTGGAGAGCGCGATGCTCAAGACCTCGTTATACGCTATCCTCGGCAAAGTAGTCCAAGAATTTCCGCAACAGTCACTATGGATCATCTCAGGGGTGCAAGCTTCGGCGAAGAAGGAGCGAGCAGAGGCTGCCTCTCGAGCCTTGGGCTTTAGCTTCAATACTCGCTTTGTAAGCATCCTATCAATCTGCATTACGACACTGATAAGAAACCAGATCCCCGAAACTTTGACCAGTGATGAGCGAGTCAGAATCCTCGCACTCATCAAACGAGTTCAACCTTTGATCGCGACGTACAGTCGCCTCAACGCAGAGCTGCTTCACCTCTGCAATTTTGACGTCGAAAACCTAAGTCAGCACCAACTCCATATCAAATGCCCGGAACTGGCCCGAATGGATTTGCGGCATGTCATCGTTCCCTTGCAAGATTCGTTCACTACCAAGATTCCGCCGATGTCGAGCATCCTTTCGCAGCATCAGCCGTTCCCTACGTCCTTGCCAACAATCCGTGGTAAGCCGGGAAATAGATGTAGATGGGGATTTAATGATCCTGTATAGGATTCTCTGATATCATCAAGGTGATGCCTTCTCTCCAAAGACCGCGCAAGATTGGAGTGGTTGGGAGTAATGGAGAAGAGTTCAACTTCTTGTGTAAACCCAAGGACGACCTACGAAAGGATGCGCGATTGATGGACTTTAATGCCGTCGTAAACAAACTCCTTCGAGCGAATTCTGACTCACGAAGGCGTCAACTACGTAAGGTGTATGTCGGCCCAGGTCCCTGTCTAACTCTTTATAGACATTCGGACTTATAGCGTCGTTCCTCTTAATGAAGAGTGCGGATTGATTGAATGGGTTCGCAATACCAGCCCGTTTCGAGAACTTCTCAAGCCGCGATACGATGCATTGGGCGTGGGATTTTCTGTAAGTGGGATCGCAAAGTGAAGAAACATGCCAAATATTCTCCCACTAGTCGAAGAAAGTACAAGAATACTTTGACAGATTCAAACAAATGACACCCGAAGCGGCAGCAGCAGCGTTCAAAGCCAAGATACTCCCAGAGTATGTATCATTTACGTCCCTTGGCGCCTGCTTATGTGCGATAGATTTCCACCAGTATTTCATGAATGGTTCCTTGAAACATTCCCCGAACCGACGGCGTGGTTCACTAGTCGACTTGCATATTGTCGCACCGCTGCGGTGATCTCCATGGTGGGCTACATTATTGGTCTAGGGGATCGACACTGCGAGAACATCATGTTTGATACCGTCACGGGTGAGACAGTTCACTGCGACTTCAATTGCATCTTTGAAAAGGCAAGCCTGATCATTGTCCAATCCACGGTCGGCCCTTACCATCTTCGGTAGGGCAAACAACTTGAAGTTCCCGAGCTGGTTCCATTCAGATTGACCCAAAATATCGTGTCGGCAATGGGCATTACTGGCGTTGAAGGCTGTTTCCGCATTTCGTGCGAGATTACGATGAAGTTGCTCCGTTCGAACCAAGATTGTCTCATGAGTGTCCTGGAGGCGTTTATTCACGATCCACTGGTTGAATGGGAGCACGAGCGGAGACGAAAGGTGCGCAGCTGTGAGAGATGAGTGGCACAGGGCTCACGTAAACTAGGAACGACATCGTAGCAGCAATACCAACAGGCCCGTTGTAGACCTAAAGACACTTGCTGCAGGGGCGCTCGAGCCGATTGAACGAAAGCTCCAGGGCTTGGAAGGCGAGACGCAGATTTCAGTCAGTAATCAGGTCGAGAAATTGATTCAAGACGCTACGTCGTTGCTCAAGCTGGTGCGTCTAATTGAAATTGACCAATTTCGACTCATCGCAAAGCAGAGTAAAATGTACGTGGGTTGGAGCCCATGGATGGTAAGTAGGTAACATCTCATCCGTATCGAGCTTACGTAGTAGTAATAGTGATGATATTTGATTCTGTATTACTATGCAACATATATATCGTACACCATCAAGACGTCTTAGCTTTTTCCTCCTTCGAGTCTTTTGACTTTTCCTTGTCTTTGCCGAGTGCACTAGCCTCGTTCTTTTTCGCTTCTTCGGCCTCGCTTCTGCTATTCTGCGCCTTGTTGTCGACCAGAGCATGTAGAGCGATAACCGCCCTAACGAGACTGCTCAAGTAGACGACGAGGAGCTGGTCGTTGGTATTGCTGATAAAACTACCGGTGGTGAGCGGATTTGAGAGGTCGGGGAGGAGATTGAGTGCGTCTTGAAGGAGATAGGTAATCTGATGGTTCACGGGCAATTTACCCTGGGCCACTTGGAGGAGATAGTCGCGCAGGTCTCGTATTCTCGATTGCAAAGCTCGTAGGGAATCGGCTTGTTGTGTCACGCGTGTCGCCAAAGTGGTGGTAGTCGAGTCTTTGATGTCGCGTAAGAGATGCTCGACGCCAATCTCTTCAGCCTCTTCCGCTTCAATTGCAGATGGGACATGGAAGAAGGTTCGCTTCGACTCGGTGCCATCCTACGATCGAGTATAAGATTCAGTTAAAGGGAGGAAGTAATGGCGTACGTCTTTGATCTCCTCAACGGAAAAGTATGCTTCTGTAGGAATTCCTACAGTAGACTGTCGTGTGTCTACGATGACCAGGACGGGTCGCTGGATGTATCGTTTGAAGACATCGTTGATTTCCTGGTCGGAAGCGCGGAGTTGAGGACCTGTATGATACCATCCGATCATTCTTTCCCTTGCTGTAAATATAATAAAACAGAGGCGCGCGCAGTGTCAGCTACACGACGCGACTTTGGCCAAGGGGACGCGTCACGGACCGTTTACTTTTTTGAACATTTCCGCCATGCTTTCGATGTAATTATGGTCCAAGAACCATGTCTTTGGGTCCTTTTCATCTTCCTCAAACGGAATTCCAAACGAGTTGGCGACATTGATCGTCTTGCCGTTGTCCTGCCCGAGTAGCACTCCAATTACGCGCTTATTCGACGCTCGTGCGCTCGTTCGACCGTGATGATCTGCAACAGAGAGTAGAACAAGTGGGTGTACGACTAGATGCACGGCGTTGTTAGCTATTTGGGTGCGATTTGAGATAACTAAAGGACGCACTGACGGTGGTAGCGGCCAATGCCGTTAACTATGCGACGGTTAGTATCTTGTAACAAAGGTTTGAAATGTTTGAAGCGCTGACCTGCTCTGTCTGTGCAATTCCAACCATTGACGAGCGGCGGGGAAAGGATCAGAGTAAATGTTGCCACCCAATCACAGGTTGAACCCTCTCCTTGCTCAGGATAAACTTTTAATTTTCCAAAACGTCTCGATATTCACTGGATCCATATCTACAATCATCAAAGATCCTGGCAAGGGTTATCTGCCAGGCTCTGAATGGGCGCCCGAGCCATTTGAGGATTCTAGGCACCACTTACAGCATGCACGACGTTCTCAATTGCTGTACCGAGCTGTCCGGATGTTATGCCCTTGGACGGTGTCGGGCGCCTGGCGATATGAGAGGAGCCAGGCAAACACCTGGAACATACCTGTCGTTCTGCATCTGTGACTTTCAGAAACTGATAGAGCCTGGAATCTGCCCTTTTCCTGAGCCTGACAATGGGTGATGGCTGAAAAAGCCGGACAAGCCCATCTGGTCAGTCCCTCGGCAGAGCTCTCGTTTCTCCCTGAGCGCTTTCAGAAGAAAACCGCTGCCTCTCAATGGATAACAGTAACTATAATGCATATGCGTGCTGCAACCCTCCAGCAAGCGAAGTGGCTCAGCTGCCACCGCTCATTGAATTCAAGTACGCGAAAACGAAAACTCAGGTATTCACCCATCGATCCTTTTCGGATAAACCAAAGGCAATTTTTGAGGATTCGTCGGATGACATTGCACCGGATAACGAAGTCCTCAATCCGTGGGAGATTCTGCTCTCGACCTCGCCGTGTCTTCTCTTATAAGAAATAAATATCGTATGCCAGGTTCTATTCTCTACTTGTAGCTCACGTTCGCGTAGCTGGATTACGTGTCGGGCCTCACGCGGTCAGTTCTCACCTCTTTCTACGAGTTTACAAGTCTTAATCATCGTATGAATACAGAAAATCCGGTCATTAGTCGTTTGCGTTGGCACTATTGCCCAAATATCGCAGCACTACCGGCTGGCGGACAATCTGCTTGCGGATGGCCGGCATCTTGTCTCTCTCCAGTCCTCTACATATATTCAGGGTGTGTGACACATAACTGTATGCGTGCGAGTTGCTGACATGCTCGCAGCTGACCTGTTCGAGGTTGGTCTATTTGAGTTTGTTATTTGTACTCAATACCGAATATATTTCTAGGCATACGTTGGTGGACTATACGCGGATTGGGGTTACGAACACATTCGCCCATGGCTTTATCGAATTCTTACACCATACGTGGAAGAGGCTTACCGCATCGTCAAGATGGAATATAAATGTGCTGTCTCGTCGAACAAGTGATCGCTGCAGTCTACGTTCAGTGATGCACCATTCAATAGGAGTGCGACTGGCAGTTTCACTTGCCCCGTTACAGAAATTGGACCGACTTTCCGCGTAGGGTTTACGGTCGTCATTGTATCCAAAGTCTCCTTGAATGACCAGATATACTACAGTGAGATAATCTTCCAATGCTCTGTTAGCAAGAATGATTGCTCTTCGCATACCCGTCCTACTTTGGTGCTCCTCTTTGCCTCTAGGAACTTTAGGGTTTCTGTAGGTGTCGTAAGTGGCTTTATGGTGAAATTTGTGACTGGCAATTGTATAGGAATGCGCGTGGTAGATGCGAGGAAATGGCATGGCCACTGTGCCCAACTGGGCGCGGGAACTGGAGGTTCCTTAACGCGAGGCGAAATGAACAGAACTAAGAAGAAAGAGATGAGGTACAGATTCGCTTATGTATTTACTACTTCTGTTCGGCGAGCGTGTATTACCCAATTGACCAGAAAGCTTAGGCGGTATTGAATTCACAACTTGAACCGTTCCCTTGCTCTGGTAACCGTCAAATTTGGAAAACAGACTGATTGGCATGGAGAATCGTCAGGGGTCCTGAGCTGCCCCATAGAGACCAAGTGCATAAAGTCCCTAATTGTGATTCCAAGTCATTTTAGGGTCCTGCACGCGGCTGAGAGCGTGCAGGGCGGTCGCTCTCAATTGCTGGTCTCGGGGTCATCGCTTTGGGCGGTCCAGGAGTCTCGCGCCTGGCGATTATAAAAGCCAGGAATATTGAGCGAGACAGAGACCTGTGGTCCGTCGGTTCTGCATTGTCTGCATTCGGAAATTGGCGGAGCCTGGCAGCCCATTTCAGAGCCTGGCCACGGTGATAGGTGGAATCGGTCTGAAAAGTATTTTGAACCCGGATAATGTCCTCTAGTCAAGCCCTTCGGTGTGTTTTCCCTTCCCTCTGAGCGCTTTTGGAGAGCCTGACGGTGCTGTTTCTGTGATGGACGACGATGATTATGACGACTGCGCGATTATTACTGGCTGTAGCCCTCCAGCGAGCGAAGTGGCTCAGCTCCCACCATTGATCGAATTCAAGCACACAAAAACAAAAACTCAAGTCTTTACCCACCGTTCATTTTCAGCGAGGCCAAACGCCGTTTTTGAAGATCCACCGGACAACATTGCTCCGGACAATGAAGTCCTCGAGTTCGTGGGAGATTCTGTTCTCAGTCTTGCTGTTGCGTCTCTCATACGAATTACCTATCGTATGTCACACTCGTTTTGTCACTTGCGACTCACGTTTGTGCAGCTGGATTACGTGTTGGGCCTCACGCAGTCAGTTTTCACCTCTTTCTGCTAGTTCACAAGTCTGAATCATCGTTTCAATATAGAAAATCCGGTCATTAGTCGTTCAAAATGCCACAATCGCCCAAATCTCGCAGCATTACCGTCTGGCGGACAATTTGCGAGCGAATAGCTCGCAACTTGTCAGTCTTCGGTTTTCTACATACGTTCAAGGTGCGTTATAGAGTTTTGAGAGCGAATTGCTGACACCCCTCAGCTGACCTGTTCGAGGTTGGTCCATTTACTCGCCTTGGGTTTGTTATTGGCGACCCAATACTGAATATATTCCCAGGCATACGTTGGTGGACTGCACGTAGATTGGGGTTACGAGCATATTCGCACATGGCTTTATCGAGTTCTCACACCATATGTCAAAGAGGCTTACAGTATCGTCAAGGGTGAATACGTGGATGCAGACTCGTCGAAAAGGCGTTCGTTACCGTATACAGTCAACAAGAGCCCAAAGGAAGATTTGTCCAATTCCCCCTCTCGGCGTCACTCGCAGCAACCTCATGGTGAAAGAAACGAGATAACTGTACATACAGCCATGGTTCCTCCGGCTACCCCCCTTTATGCACCTCCAACGCCGTTATCTCAAGCCTCGAACAGCCCCGGTAGACAAAGAGATCCCCTCCAGAGTATAATGGAGGACCCACTGGATTATAGCAGAAACTACATACCGTCCCCGTTGTCCAGGCCCGACTCTGGCTATCCTTCTCCGAATTTGGATGTCAGCGGCGGGGGTGGAGGCGCGGCCGAAGGGCACCTCCCACTCCTCAACCAGGTAATACAGCATGCGAAACGATGGATTGACTGGGATTGGAAACCTGCCCCAAATTCGTCCCCGACGACACCAATCTGGGATGCTGTCGGGACCATGTCAAAAGTCAAGATTGCCGAGGGTCGGGGGAACACGAAAAAATTGGCCAAGAACGATGCGGCGAGGAGACTTATTGGCGAACTGCAGACGCGATTGGGCAAAAAAGCGGTTACGACGGCCAGTTTGGCCAAAGAATTGGAACGATATCATATGGAAAAACAGGTATGCCCGTTTCTTGGATATAGGTGAACATTCTGATATGGTGTGTGAAGACAATTCCTCTCGATACCCTCAAGCAAGACTCGGACGTCCTCTCACGACTAGAGCAACTTGGGCTCAATGACGACATGCCCCCGTACACGGTAAGAGTTTACCACCCGTCTCACTCAATGGTTGACGCCGCGGACAAGACACCTCCATACCGACCACTGTACGGCGCCTATTAGCGGAAAGCCACATCTCGATTGTTTTTGGTTCGAGGATCGGATCTTGCGAATGGTTCTGGATCCCAAAACCATTGCGATGTTGCGACGTTGCCCGTCCTAGAAATCGCGGTCTATAAGGTCATCAACATGGAGTCGAGACTACAAGACTCCATATTGGTCTCATTTTAATCTTCAATTTCTACCACGGGTATTGGGCGTCGTGTAGTGGAGAAGTACAGGATCCTCCCTACCCCTTGTTGTTCTGTCGTGGCCATTCTTGAGCCAAACGAAATGCAAGCCTTAAGAGTCATCGCCATTCGACGTGCGTCCGCAACGCATGATGGGTTTGGTGGAACGAGATGCATGCCCATAATATGGCTGCAGCATCCAAGAAGTTCCCAAATCGGAGGGGCGCATTTCATTGTCGAGGTCTTTTATGCTGTACAATATGATTGCTTTCTCTTACACGAAATGTGTTTGGAAGTGATAAACAATGAATGAGGAGTGAATATGCATACAAAATAAACAGCCAAGTCGAATCACTCGCTCGATGAAGTCCTGTCCCCGATTCGTCCCATATTGTCGACGCTAGGAGCACCCCACACGAGTGGCTTGTTTGGGTCGTACCACGCAGGATGCTCTTTCCAGAGTTTCGGAAGTAAGCCCCTTTGCACATCACCGCTAGAGAGCGATGTACTACCTCGGAGTGAGTTGACCACAGCAGATGGGGTCGATTTGGCCGTCCGCTCAGATGCGATTGCCTTGAGCTTTTCCTCGACTTTGCGCGCCCTTTCCTCGACGGTTTCTACGCCTCGTTTGAGTTCTGGCGTCAACGCGCGGGCTTCTTCGTCCACGTCGTCAAATACGTCTTGTCGGACGGCACGTATGCTGTAAGCCCATATGCCGGTGACGAAGAGGGCTATTAGAGAGCCGGTGACGATGTTGGACACGAGAAATGGTCGTCGTGCGCGTCGTAGGCCAGGTGACATACCCTGCGAATGGATCAGTTTCAAAATGTGTAAAGGATGGAGAGTATGCACTTACATAGCCCTTTGGTCGGTAGGAATCTGCCGCCTTTTGACGGTCGACGTAAGAACCTCCGTCTGCCATGATGAATGAGAATATATATTCAGTGGTATCCTTGGATTATCTGAGCTCGGAAAAAAGAGCTGGAAGTGGCGGAGGACAAGATTGGTCGCGAGCTTGGGTCCAGACATAAAGGCACGAATATTGCACCAAAAACGCATGGAACGAGCCCAAAAACTGCATTCCCGTTTTGTATATCCGCCACAGCGAGATTAACACGCGGCGGCTCAGAACTTTCAACAAATTGAAGTATGGTATGGTTCAAGATCATAAAGAAACTATAGAATGACGATATTTGGCATTGGTGTAACATTCCAAATGTCTAGCAACATGTCACAACGAAACCGGATCTCTATTCCTTGCCCTTTAGAAACAAGTCAGTAAATGTCTTAATACTTGACAACCTGTAGATGCTCTTACCCGGATGAGGGCGTACATGGTGTAGACGGATCCAAGCATGGCGACGCCAAAGCCGGCAGCAAAGGTACCTAAGAAACCAGAGAAAGTCAAAAAACATTCAAAGGCAATGATACGCCCACGCCAGACCGCTGGGTGGCCGTAGAGCGCAATTCGACGTACCGACGTAAAGCCTCGAGCGAGGAGTCCTCAGGTAAATTGGAATAGTGGATTGCTAAACAAGCAAAAGATCAATTAGCAGTCCTTTGACGATCACAAATCCCCGTGAAACGCACCTGATAGAGCCTTTGGCGCTCGGGCACGCGGTTTGGTTCTGCACAAACGCAATTACACTTCAGAATGAGGCCTTTTGATATGTTTTTATGCGCTTACTGTCGACGAGAAACATCCCGCGGTGTAGTGGTCGAAGAGTGAGAGGGAAACAAAGCAAAGTGCAACTTTGACCCACTCTAGCCTCGAGTCTGGATCCATGCCTTCGAATGACTTGCGCCAACGCGTGGGTTATCACCTTTCTGTAATAGAATCCGTTTAGTAACATACTTGTAGGGTGTTCAAATCGTCCGTCCTATCATCTATGGCAACACGGCTCGCATGCTCACTGCAGCCGATAAAGCAGAGCTCAAGCCACCACCAGATCATACACACCGTTGGACAGTCGCTCTAAGAAGTGCTGCGAGTCAGCCAACAAACGGCGAGAACGAGGGGGACATTGTTGGTGGAAAGGATGACCTGAGCTATTTCATCAAGAGGGTTACATTCAAGCTGCATGACAGTATTCCCAATCCTACAAGAGGTGAGCAAGACTCTTTATATCTCGGACCATGGAACTGAACTGTGTCAGTGATTGACAAGCCACCATTCGAGACGACTGCGACCGGTTGGGGAGAGTTTGAGATCCAAATTCGAGTCGCATTTACTCAGGATTGCAACGAAAAGCCGATTACGCTCTTCCATATGCTCAAGCTACACGCATGGCAAGTCGTCAAAGCCATTCAAGGTCTGCGCTGCCACACTTGAAGCATTCAGAGGGACTGACCTAGTGCACAGATGACCCTCACCTACCTATTCCTCCGCCTATTCAGTGCTGGCAGTATGATGAGATTGTCTTCACCGACCCGCAAGATAGCGTCGTGAACAACTTTGTGAATCATCCTCCAACACCTCTCCCACCACCGATGCCTGCAGGTAAGAAATCGGCCTCGTATATGTGCAGCACCCTTATTTGTATCCAGGCATAGGCAGACCGATACCGTGGCATCCAGCTTGGCCAAAGAGCGTGATTGGTGATGGAAGTAACATTGCTGGTGAAGGCACGAATGCAAAAGCGGTACCAGGTTTCCATAATCAATTGGCCAAGCAAGAAGGCGAGCGTCTAAAGGAGATCATCGAAGAGCTCAAGACGATGATTGAGCAAACAAGAAGTACGCTTGAGCAAAAAGAAAAGGAGCTGCAAGTACTGCGAAGTCGTCCCTCATAATTCCACTCTGCATCCGTATGTACATCCTGTAATGATTTACGAACCAGCCGTCCCTATTCTAAGAACTTCAAGTTCTATCCGCGTGCGCTGTAACTTTCGGACGAATGGTATAGCTTTTGCAAGCTCGCCGAGGGTTTGCAAGCGGGAGGCAACAAGAGCCTCGAGTTGATTGAGCATGCTGTCCCAGCGAGTGTACGCTTTAAAGTCTGTTGATAGCTGGTGCTTGAGTTGGCGAATGGAGCCTTGTAGCTCGTGGACTGAATTCAATCGGCTTGCTACACAGAATGAGTAGATGATTCAAAGTTGTGCACGACGTACCCAGATCTGCCTCCAGTTGACCGAGCTCTTCGTCATTGCTTTGGATTTGATCTTGCAGTAGCTGTAGTTTGGAGCTCACGTCGGTCGTTGAATGTGGTCCCTCGGTTGCTTCGAAAGAACTGATCTGGGATAGTACTCGCACGAGCAACGTCGCAAATGGCTTATTCTGAAGACTTGTTAATAAAGAAGTGGCGCTAGAGGAGATCCATTCACCTGGTGTAGATCCTCGAGCATCTCAATCTGACCCTGAAGTTTAGATCTTTGTTGCGCCTCTCTGATACTAGTCTCGAGCTTGTCTAGCCGCTGTCGTTCTTGTTGCACCACATTCTGAACCTGGTCAGGGGAAGCACAGTCAATCGTATGGATTCACCTCGAATGCAGCTTCGAGTGGCTTGAGCTGGCTCTCAAGAGCGATACGCATTGATATCCATGGTACGAGCTGGGCTGATATGACGAGGGCGTCGACATTGACCTGGGGACCTGCTGGCTTGAGTCGCGGTGGAAGCCTTGGCTTTGTTGTACTTCGGGTGACAGCAGCAGTACTTGGCTTTGAGACTGGACGTGCTTTAATGGGCGCTTGCTGCTTGATGTGAGTTGTCGAAATGGCCCTCCCAGCCTTTGTCGCTATAGTGGTGACTGCTCTTGGAAGTGGGGGTTTCCGAGATATTCTTTCACGTGATCTGCTATCAGACGCTGTTGTTCCAAGTACCATGGACGGCATTCGCAGATTATCGCTTTGTTTTGCTGCACGCTGCTCTGTTTATCGCCTAGACCCATGATTTCCGAGCTCACTCTGTGTATCCTTTGACGTCGTTTTGGGCCGAGATCCACGCGGTGCAAATGCCATGATTGGCGGTTGAAAGCCAACCGGTAACACCACCTTGGTCTCCTCTTCGTCACCCATTTACCAACAGGCTTCAACTTCGACTGCAATGATGGGTTCTCTCATCTCACTCCTGCGACCTCTGGCCTATTTGTCCCTCCCGGTCCTCGCTTTCCGCTTTGCCGCCGCGAGATCACGCGTCGCCCGGTATTATTGGCGAGTGGGCATGTATCTGTGCGCACTCGCTGTCGTTTCGGCCTGGGGTGCTTGCATTGGTATCGTCTTGTTCGTCGTCGGCAAGCGGTTCGATACCGACTTTTGGGTCGCGAGGAGCTTCCATTTCGTTGCGGGTAAACTACTCGATATTCGCTTTGAAATCGAAGGAGAAGAATATCTGGCAACAAAACCGGCAGTCTTGATCGGAAATCATCAGAGTATGGTTGATATTCTCTGTCTAGGCCCGTACGTCCTTTGGTCCATCTTTTTTTTCGTGGTGCTAATTCTCTATTACCTTACATTTTCTAGGATATTCCCTCGTTCCACTGTCATTTCTGCCAAAAAGGAGCTACGATGGGCCCCCTTTCTCGGTCTGTTCATGATGGCCGGTGGAAACATCTTCCTCGATCGCAGAAACCCACAAGTGGCCATTGCATCCCTCAAGACGGCTGGCGAGACACTCAAGCGGCGCAGCCTGGGTCTATGGGTGTTCCCCGAGGGTACTCGTACCTTGAGTGAAGAGCCGATGTTAAAGCCCTTCAAAAAGGGAGCATTCCACGTCGCAGTTCAGTCAGGGCTCCCCATCGTGCCAGTCGTATTCGAAAACTATTGGAGATTATACAGAACCGGTGTCTTTGAATCGGGTGTTCTAAAGATTAAGGGTATGCACTGTGATTTTTGGCACTCGGTACTTTGACTGACGGTCCCCAGTTTTGCCTCCAATCGAAACCACTGGTCTTACGACTGCCGACGTTGCCGACCTCGCGATTCGAACGCGGGAAAGCATGCTCACTACGCTCAAGGAGATTTCCACTCCTCATGACGCCACTTCAAAGGGACCGAGGGGTGCTAGTCGCAAAGCAGAGCGAGATGCCACACTCATGCCGCCCCCGCCGTTGCCAGAAAAGCAGTCCATTGGGATCACAGAAATCCGACCGGGTGGTCGATTGCCGACGGGTGGTGGTGGCGACGAAGAACCCCGGCAACGAACGTCGTCGTTGGTGAGGAGTATCGCTTCAAGCGACAATGGGAGCCAGACTGAGGAGGAAGATGGCCACGTGCTAGTGAGGAGACCATAAACTCCTTTGGTATATTGTGTCATTTATTCTAATTTTCTTGGACAAGCACAATCCCCCGCCTCTACTTGTTCGTTGCGACACTTGGGATATCACGTTTTACCCAGTAAAGTTAGATGGAGCAACCCAAAAATGAAATCGAGATCCGAAGTCGCCTTTTGTCTAATGGTCGCGGCTGTTTATGGCGTGCAGGCCGACGCTTCCGGGTGTTCTGGACGGTGGTAAACTTTGATGAATCATGTCGAACCACGGCTTGGGCGCCGTTTGCTTGGTCCAGGGTCGCTGGTTACTCTTTGACCCCGCCCAAACCAGAGTCCGCTGCCCGCCGTCGTCCAGCGCGCATTTGAAAGCATTTTCCTGCACAGTCTTCTCGTCGTTAAACTCGTCATCTGTCGTATATCCTCTCTCCAGTCCGTTCGCCATGCCATTGACCGGCACTCGCTCGCTCGGACGACCTAGATTGCACGCTCGTCCTCGTCCCAGTTCCTACTTCTCCTTTTCGTACACAACTGCCCACTTAGCGTGCAGAAATGAGCGCAGCCGCGCAATCAGAAGAAACAGCAGTCGATCACCCAATGAGCGGGGTCGAGCACGAGAATCCAAACAGCAGCAATAATCCATCCAGAGGCAATCTGCGTGATGAAAAGGGCGACGACTATGTCTACTTTAGTCGCAGCACCGTCGGGTTTTCTGACCAGGCCGTGCCCAAAGCAAAGGCCTTTCAGCTCAAGCTCGAACACTATTACAAGCTCGCCGTCGAATCTGCCGTGCAGAGGAATACCCGGTGTGTTGCCCTCGTTCTCTCCCCTCCCCCAACCAACCCCGCGGAGTTCTCCCGTAATATGGCGTCTAGCCGTTATGAAATTGGGAGATTCCATGAAGGGAAGCCAACCTTAACAACCTTTCGCAAATTCGGCGTGTCGACTGACATGTGCATTCAAATTTTCTGACAGGCGAGTCGAGATAGAGACAAAGCTCATCAACGATGTGTCCATGTCCGAGGAGCGAAAGCGGAAACAACTCGCTCAGTTGGGGAAAACAGAGTCGACCTTTTTGCGTCTGCGAAGGACCAAGATTGGCTTGAATGACTTTAGGACGGTCAAGCTTATCGGCAAAGGCGCGTTCGGAGAGGCGAGATAGATTCATTATCGCGCGCGCTACATGGCATTCTTATCCATGATAGGTGCGGCTGGTGCAAAAGGTGGACACGGGCAAGATTTATGCCATGAAGACGCTGCAAAAGGATGAGATGGTCAAGAGAGATCAGGTTGGCGGAGTTTTTCACAGATTCGAGTGTTCTAAAACGAGTTTACAGCTCGCACACGTTCGAGCCGAGCGCGACGTTTTGGCCGAGTCAAACTCGCCGTGGGTCGTTCAGCTCTTCTACTCTTTCCAAGACCCTGCGTACTTATACCTCGTGATGGAGGCATGTATAAAGCCTTTATGAGAGTGCTCGGCTGATCTTTTGGCAGTTCCTACCCGGCGGCGATTTGATGGTGAGTGTCCTTGCAAACAGCTTGATGATCGCTCAATACCTTTGCGCAGACAATGCTCATCAAGTACGAAGTCTTTTCAGAAGATGTTACCCGGTTTTATATGGCGGAATGCTGCCTTGCTATCGAGGCAGTTCATAACCTAGGATTCATACATCGGTAAGGGCATTGCAATATCGGAGTTTCCTCTGAATATCCGCAGTGATATCAAGCCGGACAATATTCTCATTGACCGAAACGGTCACCTTAAGCTCTCAGATTTCGGACTGTCGACTGGGTTCCACAAACAACACGATATGAGCTACTACAAGAACCTACTTGCCTCTGTGAACGGCTCCGGCGCTTCTATGCAATCGCCAACGACTTCTTCGCAGCAAGCGACAAGAAATAGCGTAATGGTCAGCAATCCTATCCATCTCACTATGAGCCGCAAAGATGCCATCAACACGTGGAAGAATAGCTCCACCCGTCGACGTCTGGTCAGTTAGGCGTGCCGTCTCTGAATTCGACTGACCCGTCGCTTAGGCCTATTCGACGGTTGGAACACCAGATTACATTGCTCCTGAGATTTTCCAAGGTCAAGGATACGACAAGGCGTGTGATTGGTGGTCGTTTGGAGCCATCATGTTTGAATGCTTGGTCGGGTATGCGCCGTTCTGTTCAATGGACAACAACCCGCGGGAGACGTACCAGAAGATTATGAACTGGCCACAATCGCTCGTCTTCCCCGACGATGTCTATCTGTCTCCGGAAGCCGAGGGACTTGTTCGAGGGCTGATGAACTGGAGAGATCAGCGACTCGACTTGAACCAAATCAAGTCGCACAAGTTTTTCGAGGGTGTTGAATGGGGAATTCTGCGGGAGATTGGTGCGCCATGGGTACCTTCGCTGACAAGTATCACGGATACGAGCTACTTCCCGGTGAACGAGCTCGAGGCGAACAAGCCACCTATGCCGATTGAGACGACGCCGGCTACGGATCTCGCGTTCTTAGGGTACGTCTCTTATTTCTGGTCTCGTGAGTCGGTGGCTGATGCGGTTGTGTGCATAATAGCTATCACATTCAAGCGATACCCGGCCAGCTGATCATGAGGGGGATGTATTACCACGTAGAAGGTTGGATAGACGACAGATGGAAACAAATGTCTTTACAAGTCACGCGTGACCTCTGAGATGCTCTTTAGAACAATCCCCGCAATGGGCACGGGGACGGTTGTCGATCCCCGCATGTGCCGGCTGGACGGCCCCGTGCTCAACGGGTGGGCTCAAACGTGGCAGGTAGGTCTGGCAGGAACGTGCCTTGGTCTCCGCCATATTTAACGTCTCGTTGTCCGACCCTTCCATCCTTGGACCCCGACCTCATTCTCCTGCTTTCCTTGATATCTTATAAATTCTGAAATGTCCTCTTTCTTCACGGCCAGTCAACTGCCGGATTGCTGGGTGCGTCGGCCAACATTTATTCATAGACAATTACTGACCTTTGCTCCAGGGGTGAGTTTTTGGTCTCGAATCTCAGCTTAAAAGTCCTCTGACACCTTCAACAGGCATCGTGGCGTACGTGGACCGGCGGTATCGGCAGTACTGACTAATCTCGGACGCTTTCCGCACAGGCTAGCTCCAGTTTCCCAGAGAACACCATTGCAAGCTTTGAGGCTGCGATCCGGGATGGCTCGCACGGCATAGAGAGCGGTTAGTCGCCGATAAACGCACCCGTCCCCGAGTGTCCCCAGTTTGTCCCCCGCCACCGGACCATGTTCCCTGACGCGACTTCCCAAGACGTTCACGTCTCACTCGATGGTGTGGTCGTTATGTTCCATGATCCCGACCTCTCGCGCACGACAGACTCGACGGGCCTCATCCGTGAGCGCAACTGGTATGGCAATGACGGTATGGAGCACTGCCGGACCACAAAGGAACCCAAGCAGGCCATCCCCACGTTTGTGCAGACTGTAGAGCTTCTCATGCGACCAGAGAACCGGCATGTCAAGTTCAACGTTCGTTTCTGTCTATCTGAGCCTGGATGGTGGGACCCTGACGCGCCTTTCTCAATTCTTCTATAGGTCGATGTCAAGATTCAAAATGACCCCGATCGGCTGTTCAAGCTCATGCACGAAATCATCTCTGCTCAAGATGACTGGCAGACGACCCTTGCACCCCGAATCTTGCTCGGCCTCTGGCACTCTCGCTTCATCACCCCTGCAAAGACGCACCTCCCCTATCTCACCCTGTCTCATATCGGTGTCTCCCTCGAGATTGCACGCGAATTCTTTTGGGATTCCTGCCAGGTCTTCAGCATGCTCTTCCACGTTCTCGCAAACGCCGAAGGCGAGCGCTTCCGAAGGGACGCCACAAAGGCTGGAAAGCATATCATGGTCTGGACTGTAAACGACCCTCTGCAGATGATGGAAGCCGCCAGATGGAACGTCGCCGTCATCTTGACTGACAAGCCGCGCGTCTGGCTCGATTTGCGCACGCAACTTGCCGGCAAGTCCCGTTCCAAGCGGATTCCATTAAGATACTAACTACGCCCTTCGTAATAGAAAAACCCGCTGTGCAAGCTGCGTATTCGCGCACGTTCCTCTGGACCTCGCCATTCTATTACCGACCCACGCATCTCCTTATCAGCTACATGAGTCGCAAGAGAATCGAAAAGGAAGCAGGGCCATTCCAAAAGGTCGAACTCTCTCTAATCACGCCTCCAAACGGTCCCGAGCTTGTGGCTGCGTCCGTTGTATCTGCGCAAGCATAACACGTCTTATGTGGCATCCGTAAAACGTTATTTACGGATAAACATTCCTAATTTGTCCCTTGGTTTCTTATAGACGCTCCTGTTGTGGTATAGTGCAAATCAATCAATGCTCGATAGATGCTCCCTAGATCACAAACTCTTCGATCTGATACAAGTTGACTGCGAGCGCGTGTGTATCCTGGGGTTTTTCCTTCGACCGATGATGTCGTGAAGCGTCTCCTGCCTGTGCATGCTTGAACCGTCGTTTCTCTGTAGCGACAAACGGCTCAAGAGGCCCTCTAAGTTTCTCCAACGACGAGACGAGTGAGATCTCCACCTCTATAATCGTTTGTATCTGACGCAGCACTTGATGAGCGGGTGAATATTGAAGGATATCCAGTAGCTTGGCATCTAATAGCGTTGACAAGAACGAAATTGTCTCGGGGGAGATCAGGAAAGTCGTATAAACGCCTAAAATACTCACTTTTTCCACCTTGGGTGTGCTGCCCTTCTGCTTGTGGCTTCCTTCTTGTCCAAGAGAGAGACCTGCGGCGTACCGGACACCGTGCTTGAGGAAATCTCTGCAATTTTGGAGAATTGAAAAAACATCCTCTATATTGGTGAGGTGGCGCCGAAGCGCAATACGCATTGCCGGTGCCGAGGTCGGATAGGTGATAATATTTGATAGAAGCGGTCGAATTTTTGGTCCCTTGGGAGAGTTAGGCGTACCCGTGTCCACTTCCATCGCATTTTTTGTTGCTGAACGATGTAGGCGCACAACGTCGACCAGGAGCGCTACAAGTGAATCCTCAGCGATGTCGAGCGAGTTTTGAACCAGGACAAAGATATTATCCTACGGAAATGAGATTAGACTAGAGACAGTAGATTATACTCACCCAGTCTTTGCGCTCACGAAGCGCGTTCAGCAAGCCTCCACCAACGCTATTGTCGTTCACCAACTTTCGCTTCAGCAAGTATTCGACAATCTTTGGAGAGTATGCTTGATCTTTGTTGGGATTGAAGACTGCAGAAAGCAGTCTCGAAATGAAGCCATACTCCAGGTCGAGTGTATCCGGAATCTGCGCAGCTGTCAAGACAGTAAGCCATGTTTGGACTAGAACGCACATGTTTTATGCGGATCTTCTTCTTTTTAATCTCCTCTTTGTCAATCTCAATGTCCTCTGTCCACGCTTCGCCTTCCTTGAGCTTGCCGAGGGCTACTGCGAGTTGACGCTTTGCTTCCTTCCGAGCGGACTCTTTGACAGAAATAGTTTCTTCTGTCACCCATTGGAAGAAGATAGCATCGGCGGCGTCTACTTTCCCTTCATCCAATTCCTTGACAACAGCTTGAAGAATCGCATCCTTCCCTTCGTCATAATCCATTGTGAGCGAGTGTTTTGCATCTTCCGATGATTTCAGCCACGCATTACCCGCTTCAGCTCTCCCTATGACATTGGAAAGTGTTGAGGCTGGTGGCACTGTGTACGGGATCATAAGAATATTTGACTTGGCACCAGCGGGGAGTTGACTCGGTCGAAGTTGCGTCCATGAGGGTGATACAATGAGTATGGCATGAGTCTGATTTCCTCGGAGTAACTGAAGCTGGAGCTTTTCAACGGGAACTCCCGACAGATTACTTGGGATCGAGAGCAGCTGTTCCGCAAGAAGCACCGAGTACTGCACGTCCCACAAGAGCACAGCCATTTCGTCTCGTTTTTTCTGATTGACGCCAACAAGGAGGACGTGGCTTGAGCCCAGGCAGAGAATAGAGGCGGACGGGGTATAGATAGATCTGAGCGCCAGAGAATCCAATGGAGTTGCTGAGAGCTTTCCATGGCGGTAATTGATCATATAACTATGGAGATTTTCTTTGTCATCTTTGGACCAGTGTCATCAAATGAAAATATTCGAACAGTGAACATACCGAGAAGAGCAAGACACCCATCCTTGTCAAAGCTGGCACGCAGGATATTCTTTCAAAGTCAGCATGTGGCGTTGGTATGTAATAGCAGGCGTACTGAATCGGGGAACGGAATCGCCACCTGTTCATCCAACTCGACTGCAGTTCGAAGTTGTAGTAGCCGTAAAATGAGAGCGTCGTGGCTCTGGAAAAGAAGTGTGACGAGTGCCGTTCTTGCGCCGTGCAATTGGCGTTGAGATGGGAGAAAGGTGCACAGAGAACAGTCGTCGATAGACGCCAAACGTAGCTCGCCAGCCACTTTATTCAAGTCCATTCTTCGAGCATTTTGAAGCGCAGAATCGCAACAAATGACTGTGCCCTCTGTAGATACGAGAATGACGCTGTCAGTCATGTATTCAGGGGCATATAGAGCATGCACTGCGTCATTTATCTGGATAATTTGTTAGTTTCGGCTTTGATTTAAGGCAGTACCTACCCTGATTGATCCCTGCTTTTCCAACGCTGTCAAGGATTCTCTCGATGTCCATAAAGAAAGATCGCATGGTTTTGAGGAAGATGAGGAAGTTTGATTAATTGCATAGGTATATCTTGCCGACGTTGCTTCGGTTGAGGTTGCCGTTCGAGAGGCGGGAGAGGCTGCAAAAACCACCTCAGGCCCAAGCAGTGCGGCGGCTTCGGGTTGGAAACTGGTCAACTATGCAAATAGTTAGAACTGGTCCACTCGACCAGAGAAAACGAACATCTATAATACTAATTCCCTCCCCGGTCACGCCAATGGTAACAAATTCGCCCTTTGTTTCCCTGGAGCAAGAAGCCTGAAGATATGGAAGCTTTGAAGAAACTTTGGTCGATATATCATGCTTTGATAGCGCAATGGCGTCGCCCAAGGTTGCCATCGCTGGTTGAAGGTGGCTCCAAAGCCTCGACTATGACCAACCCCCTCTCAGATGAAGAGGCCCGAATGGCCTACTTTGAGAAAGACGAGAACTTCAGATGGATCGCCAACATGTTCGCGCCAGTATGTCCAACGCGACTCAGCAAGCCTGTAGAGGAACACGTCCAACGAGCAGTCTACGCCTTTGCAGAGTTTGCAGAGATCGCACACGGCTCGATAGATCCTGAATGGATCCTAGATAAGGAGAACAGGTTGCTCCTTGGTCAAAGTGGATTTCCTCTGGAAAAGTATCCAACACTTGCAGGACAAGCAAAGGATGAACGAGAGCACACTGGAAAACTACTCGAAGATATTAGGCTTGTATCAGTGTTCCATGGGGAGAAAGGCCCGCTACAGGGCTATTGCGCCCTCCGAATGACGCCTAAGACGCCCGCCTATGATGCCGGTGCAAACCCAGGTGCGTGTTCTTGGGGTTTCTGACCCACGTAATTGACACCGCCTTGGCAAGTCAAAATACGACCTCAATTGATCCTTGCCTTCTCGGGGACATCCAACCTGCGACTGGCAATGTACGACATGCAAACCTCACGCACGGCGTATCGGACTGAATTCGAGCCTCGAGATCGAGAATGGCTTGTCCATACTGGGTTTCAAACAGTCTATCAAGGAATCCGGAGAGAGGCATTCTGGGCAGTGAACCAGGCTCTTGACGTCCTCAAGCAAGATAACATCACGGCGTTTGACGTCGTGATCACTGCACACTCTCTGGGAACGGCTGTTAGTTATTTGACGCTTCTCGACATTCTACGTGCGGATCCATACAAACATCCCTCGGTGCCAAAGATTCCGGACTCGTCGAACATCACCATGGCCCTGTTCGGGGCTCCAAGAGTCGGAAACAAGCCATTTGTGGAATACTTCAGGAAACTGGTGGAGGCAAGAAGAGTTCGCACTGGCCGAAAAGAGGCGGTCACCGAGTGGTCCGTAATCGGCCATTTGGATGGTACGTACCATTCGACCAACTTTTGGCTTGCTGATTCATATCAGGTGTCCCGGCGCTACCTCCTACATACTTTGGGTACGAGCATTTCAGTAAAGCGCCGTTCTATTCATATGGTGGCTTGCTCTTCTCTATTCCTTCCGAATGTAGCGAGTTCACTCGCTTCGTCGTGGATTATCCAAAGGAAAAGGTGAAATATCTGCGAGGTGGTCACAACTATTATGGTGGGCGCGACATGGAGCGACTACAAAGGAGGATCAAAGCGATACGACTAGACTTATTACCCAAAGAGCAACGCAGCACAATCATCTACCGTAATATGTCTAGGAAGCGAACTGCTACAACGTCGGACCTCACACATCCAACACAATCGATGCACTCTAGCCCCTCGAGAGGTTGGTCTGTACCCACGAGCCTACGCAGCGCTCAAAACCAGTCATACGCTCCCTTTTTCAACACGAATATCTCAGAGGAACCAGAACCCATGACGCCAGTGGAAACCATGCGTTCTGCATCATCGCCGCATGCGGAACTCCCAGAATGGGCACGACGATATCTTGAGCGAGAGGAAGCCGAAGAGACTACATGGAAGAAGAAGTTGGCTGAAGAGAAGAAGGGCCCAGTCAAGGGACTCTGGTCGCGATTCTTTTAATTTCCGAGGCCTGTATTTATACACAAGATGATACACGGCTCACGATAAGTGGGACACTAAACGTATTTGATCAGCCATTGAGACCGCCAAAGGACACAAACTTGGTGTTCATGTACTCTTCAATGGAATGAGATCCCTCTCGCCCGTATCCACTCTCCTTTACGCCTCCAAAGGGTGCGATGGCCGCAGAGATGAGACCTACGTTGACACCAACCATGCCCACCTCGAGCTTTTCAGCAACTCTCCACGCGCGTCCAACATCTCGTGTATAGAAATATCCAGCAAGCCCAAACTCGGTATCATTTGCCAATCGCACCACGTCGTCCTCTGTTTCGAATCTTGTCAATGTCGCGAGCGGACCAAACGTCTCGTCGATAAAATTTTGACTCGAGGGGTCGACATCGGAGAGAACTGTGGGCGCGAAGAAGTTCGGCCCCTTTGCGTCCAATCTCTCACCGCCGACGAGAATTTTTGCACCTTTAGAGACTGCATCCTTGACGTGTGACTCTACTTTCTCGATTGCTTTGCCATGGATCAGAGGACCGTGCGTACTTTGATCAACCGTCAATATCGAAACATAAACGAATTTCACTACTTCACGTACGTTTGCTCTTCGAGTCCATCACCAACGACAAATGAGGATACCCTCGATGCCAGTTTGGCTGCAAAATCGGCGTACACCGAAGATTGGACGAAGATACGGTTGGCACACACACAGCTACGAAAACTGTCAGTTTGATACGAATCGAGATCCTTTCAACTTGCGTTTGTCCGCTAGATCTAAACTTGCTCGCTACAGCACCCTCCACAGCTTGGTCAACGTCGGCATCATTGAAGACGATGAAGGGCGCGTTTCCGCCTGCCTCGATTGTCATCCTATATTGATTCAGCACAGTGGATAGTATGGGCACCATATATACTTTTTGAGGGTTCCAGCAGCATATCCAGCCAGCAGCTTTGCCACTCTCGTGCTTCCAGTGAAGGAAATTTTCTTGACAACTACAAAACTGTCTATTTGAATTCCTGATAGATAAATACTGAACTTACTTGGATTCTCGCACATCTCCTTTGCGATCTCGGGTAGGTGTTTGTGCGATGTGACTACGTTAATAACACCCTTTGGAATCCCTGCCCTGTTAGCAAGCTCTGCTAGCGCCAAGGCAGAAAAGGGTGTCTCTGCTGCTGGTTTGACGACTGCTGTGCATCCCGCCGCCAAGGCTGCACCGAGTTTCCGAGTGATCATCGCGGAGGGAAAGTTCCAAGGTGTAAGGATAGACCTGCATCCAGAGTTCATGTAACAGTAGATAATGCGGCAGGATATACTTACACGACGCCTATTTTGCATTAGTTGGGGCCTGCATGACGGAGTGGAAACTTACCGATCGGCTGCTTGATTATTATTCCCCTTTGGCCGTTCTGCATCGGTGGGATGACTTCACCGTACGCTCTCACAGCTTCTTCAGCTATCCATGCCTCAGCTCATGTTTCCCACATCATGCCGGTTCTTACCAAACCACTAGGAAGAATGAGCCAGAAGCACTCGACTATAAGGCTCCATACCTCGATAAACGAAGCACTGTATGCGTTCTCTCCCTGTCATAGGTCAAGACGGAGTCGAGCCTCTAGTAAGGGCTGACCTTGCCCTCAGCTAACGGCTTGCCATTCTCGAGTGTCTAGTACGAGTTAGTACAGAGAAAAGGAGGAGTTTTATACAAACTATTAAACGTCCGAGGTCGTCGGCATGCTCATGCATGAGCTGGAAGAATCTCATTAAGAGATCATGGCGAGTCTTGAAAATAAACATTCGTGTCAGTTGATAATACTGTAAGAGGATGAGAAGCACCTTTGCAGTCGTCGTTGACCACGACTGGAAAGCTTCATGGGCGGCTTGTATCGCCTTCTTCGTATCGTCGACCGTCATTTCCGCGACTTGACCGAGCTCCTGCCCAGTCGAAGGGTCTGGGTCCGGTATGAGCAAAGTTTGGTGTCGAGTATTCACGTACTATGGACGGTGAATGTAGACTCGGAGCCATACCATTCACCGTTTATAAGTCCTTTTGTTTTGAAGAGTGTCTGGTCCTTGAGCCCCAGCTAGCTAAGAGTGAGAATGGCATATAGAATGGACACATAATTGCATACACTGGCTGCTGAAGCCATTCTCTTTACGATTGCTCGTTGAACAGCCGTAGTTTGCAGCGAACTTGGTCGCAGGACACGTGAAGTGTGTCTGAACATGTTTAAATCCAAGAGTTAAACCCAGTTGTATCAACTAGGTGGCCTGTGGATGAAGTCTAGTGCGTAGTGGATGACGAGGAGAGGTCGAAGATCGAAATGGGACCGGCTATCGGCTACTTCGAATACCAGAAAAAAGGAGTTAAACCTTGAAGAACGGAAGCAATTCCAGGGCTAGTTATCTGATCTCCAGTGCCTATGGCCGTCCGACGGAAGTCGGCGTTCCGAGCTATCGACGTTTCCAAAATATGTGATACAGGAAAAGGGAATACACGAATTTCTGCAAATTATGTGATTAGCAACGTGTGTGATTGGGCAGGTGGGACACTTGCCTCAGACTGCGACTACCATTTGGCCTGGCAATGGACACATTCTGCTGAAATAAAGGCCATAATACAAGAATAATGGCCAAATCAAACAAGGATACATTTGAAGCTACCTACTCGGGCTCACAACCCCCGCCACTTATTCCCTCGTTGCGCTCAGATCCGCCGTCCAAGGGACCCGCGCCAACATCGCTCGAAGAGTTCAGGAGACTTGAACCAGCTCATGTCAGAGATCAGAGACTACGCGAGCTTTGGAAGGCGCTCCCAACCGCGTCGGATGAAGTCATTTTATGGAATGCAGCTGCTGGCGACTCCGACAACAATCGGCCACGACCCGGCCTGAAACCAGAGGACGAGCGCATAGAACGGCTCAGAAAGATATACAACCAGGAGCTTATGAATCGGGTCAGCGGAGGGCGGCCAAAGGGGCTCAACTACGACCAGTTCGTCCAGGTAAGTAGCACAAGCTGGACTATTAGCTCGCGAATGCTAACACAATATCAGTATGCAGATGCCAAAGAAGCGGAATTGTGGGCTATATTCCACGACGAGCTCGATTTGGACCGCAACGGACGACTCGACGCGTTCGAGTTGCGTACCGCGCTCGCGAAAGCGGGTAAGCCCTCAGTCTATGCAAAATTATACCCAACTAACTGCATTGACTAGGCATCACCTTGCAGCCTTCAACACTTTCCGACTTCATGAATTTCCTCGCCACCTCTCCACACCAACAGACCATTAGCTTTCAAGAGTTTCGCGACTTCCTCATTCTCATGCCACGAAAGGCATCAACGATAGAGATATATCGATACTACGAGTACAGAAAATACCTCGGTGATGACGGCCACGGTCACGCACGAGTCAATATGGAGGGTAAGACTCTAAAAACTACATACGCCATTCGCTAAGATTCGGGTTAGGAGATGTATCTCTCAGTGCTGAGGACCGTCATCTTCCGGCATCGAAATTAGAAGCCTCGCAATCACGCCCACCAGTTACAGAGTACGAGGAACAAGAAGAGCAGCAACATCATCAAGATCCAGAAGTAGACAAGGCTACCGCCTTTAAGTTTCTTCTCGCTGGTGGCATCGCTGGAGCAGGCACGTTGGGTAGCCTCGTGTCGTCTGTACTAACACACCTCAAGTCTCCAGAACGGCCACGGCACCCTTTGATAGGCTTAAAGTGTTCCTCGCGACACGTGCAGTAGAGGGGTCGGTTTCAACAACCTCGGAGGCTTTGCTGGACCCAAAGCGAAGTACCAAAGCGCTTTGGTCCGCTGTCGCCCAGATATATGCAGAGAGCGGCGTACGTGGCTATTGGATAGGAAACGGACTAAACATCGTCAAGATATTCCCGGTGAGTTTATTCGGAGCCAAGGAAACATTGCTCATCACTCGGCGGTTGTAGGAATCTGCGATCAAGTTTTTGTCCTATGAATCTTCAGTAGGTTGACTTTGACTTGGTATAGTCGTGGCTTAACTTTGATAGAAACGATTTTTTGCCAAATACGTTGACCACGTCGAAGATTCGCGGGATATCAGTGGGACGAGTAGATTCTTGTCGGGAGGAATTGGTGGTTTGACCAGTCAATTATGTAAGTCTCTTCTATTTTTCTTTGCTTCCATCTCACTATGATAGCGATATATCCTATAGAGACTCTCAAGGTGAGGTTACAGCATCTGACACCGCCTTTGGCTTATTCCCGGTGCAGACTCGACTCATGAGTGAAACGAGTGCATCGCATATACTACCAACTGCAAAGCAAATGTGGCGTGAAGGTCGTTTTAGGACGTTTTATCGTGGCCTTGTGGTCGGTTCTCAGCGTAACAGGGTGATGGCAATTAAAGCGCTTTGCAGATTGGTCTCGTCGGGGTCTTTCCATACTCGGCTATTGATATGTCGACGTTTGAGGCACTCAAGCTCGCGTATCTACGATCAACAGGGTTAGAAGAGCCCGGTGTTCTCGCACTTTTGGCTTTCGGCAGTATATCCGGGAGCGTCGGAGCAACGGTGAGCTATTCGTGATCAGAGCGGACTTGGGTTGATGCGCTATAGAGCGTCTACCCCCTGAACCTCGTTCGAACACGGCTGCAGGCCTCGGGATCTTCGGGGCATCCTCAAGTTTACACTGGCATGTGGGACGTTGTGCGTCAGACGCATGAAAAGGAGGGTATTCGTGGCTTTTACCGCGGTCTCTTCCCAACGCTGGCCAAAGTCGTCCCGGCCGTCTCGATATCATACGTCGTCTACGAGCATAGCAAACGACAGTGAGTTTCATGGTTGTTCTGTAGACTGGTTACTGATCTGAGTTACATAGTCTGGGTGTCGGCGACTGAACGGACTACTCTTTCCCATAGAATGTCCATCATCGCTTTCAATAAGTTATGCTCGGGATTCTCTAACCCTATTGTATATCTGAACCTCTTTCTAACGTTGCGATTTTCTCTTGCCACTGGTGTTCGTGGCTCGTTAGCTTGTCCGTCGCCACACCATGTCAGAGTCCCAAAGAATCCGCGACTTTACACCAAAGTACAAACAGCCGTTTACGATGGAGGAGGCTGTCGAGCTTGATTTGCACACGCTTACAATGGGTACGCGTCAGACGCGACTTTCCAGCATAGGCCTTTTGATATGTGAAATACAGAGCTGGCTCGTCTTCAAGATTCGGTAAATAGACTCGAGGATACACAGAAGTCTCTTGCAGAGTTTCTGGACGCCTCGGCCGACAAGGACGAGGATCTATCGACAGCGTACAAGGAGAATGTTGACGTTATGTGCGTATCATCGTTTCTGCGTGATTTAACGGTGTCTAAATTGTTCACAAGTGGGTCTCAAAAGGAGCGAATGAATATGATTAGGCTTGCACTAAGCCACAAGGGTGTATCCTCCGAATCTCTCAGTCATTATATACCAGAAGGCAACAGTTCAACTCGTGTAGCGCAGGCAGATGCTAGCACCACCGAGGAAGGAGGGATCGATTTGTAATAAATTACCCTTCCTTTGGTTCTCTTTCCGTTGTATTTGAATTTGATGGATCCTTGAATATCTGTGGCCATATGTTGCGCAACTGATGCAAATTCGAAATGACCGCATCGACACCCTCTGTCTCTGCACCGTCTCCAGCTTCCAAGCTCTGCTTTAGTTGCTCCGCGTATGATCCCGATGGGGCTCGGAGTGCGCTTTGGGTAGCGGCTTCGTCGCCGCTGACGAGGTGCGCACGTGCTTCTGGGGAGAGCTGCTCACGGAACCATACGCATGATCCCCAACCAATAGTCTTTGCGGCGCGCACGTTTGAGAGAGAGTCGTCGATGAAGAAGCACTTTGCACGGTCGGCGGGGTCGTCTGGTGAGAGGCCGATTTTGGTCATTGCCTTTTACCGTTTTGTTCACCCATGGGCGTAATGGAGGATATGAGGGCGTACCATCTCATAGTATTCTGGTTCTGGTTTGCATGTGCTACAGCCGAGTTAGCATTAGAGGGCTGTGCAAAGTAGACTCACAAGGCTGGATCTTGGTAGTCACAGAATACAATATCTTCGATCAAGTCTCGCAGGTTTAGAATCTTGAGGACTCGTTCCGCATGCTAAAGAATGAGCTTGTATATAAGGATAATTAGGTGCTATACCGAGATGTATGCGTTTGTTGCTGCCCATACTTTGACCTTTGATCGATCAATGTCCATTAAGAGCTGCCTGATGGCTGGATCTGGCTTGAGGAGATCCTCGAGAGGGAGAGAGGCGTCGCATCGTTCATTAAAGTCCATGGGATCTATGACATGTGAGGAGACTCGGATAGAGAAGGTGTACTCACCGATCTCGTGGTGCTTGACGAGTCCGCGAATAGCGAGGCCGTACTGGCGATAGCTACGAGCATCAGACACTGGGTTAGCTTTTGGAGATGCTTACTATGCACTGTGCAGTCGTTCTGCCTCTTCCTCCGTGTGGCCGAGCTCGATAAAGTATGCTAGACGGCGTGGTTGGTGCAAGTCGGTCTACTTTACGGCTGAGCCTACTTCTGATGCGCTTCATCATGAGCTGTGAGATGGATGAGCTGGCCGAGTAGAGGCAGTTGTCAATGTCGAAGAAGACGGCGAGCATGGCGGGCACCAAGATCGAGTGGGGCCAAACAAGTAAACAGACCAAACTCAACCGTCTCGATGGCGCGCACCCACAATCCAAAGACCCATCTCGCGCCGCATATTGAGCGCAAATCTCGCACTCAAAAAGCCCAGAAACGCGGTGCTCACAAGGGTCCCAAAAAGGCCGCGGCCGCTGCAAAGGACGAGATTGCCCCCCACAAAGAGGTCACCGTCGGAGGTGCAAACAACGGCCAGACTCGTCTTGTTCCTACCCAAAAGGCACCACGATACTATCCTGCAGAGGACGTCAAGCGGCCCAAGAAGCACCGCAAGACAAACCATCCAACCAGGCTCAGGGGAAGCCTCACACCAGGCCAGATTGTCATCTTGCTTGCTGGTAGATTCAAGGGAAAGCGTGTCGTCTTCCTCAAGCAGCTCCCCAGCGGTCTCCTCCTCGTCACCGGGCCCTACAAGGTCAATGGTGTCCCACTGAAGCGCGTCAACCAAGCCTATGTCATTGCTACATCGACAAAGGTCGACATTGATGGCATCGAGGTGTGTATCGACTCGTCGACAAATTCCATACCATGCTCACCTCACAACTCTGCAGCTCGATGAGTCAATCAACGACTCGTACTTTTCGAAACCCAAATCGACGTCGCCAAAGTCAAAGGAGGAGGAGTATTTCTCGGGTGGAAAGCCAACCACCAAAGAGGCTCACCCGGCTGAAAAGGCCAAGCTGCAAAAGGATGTCGACGCAAAGGTCATTGACGCGATCAAAAAGGTCGATAACCTCGGCAAATACCTCAAGGCGTCGTGGGGTCTCTCCAAGGGACAGTTCCCGCATACCCTCTCGTTCTGAGAAGGTGCCGATCGACGCTTTCTGGCATGTTTTTGGGCAGTCGAGCATGAGCGTAGAGATAATTAATCCGTCTTATGCAACGCTGTTGTACTCGACGCGTAAATGGCTAAACCCTTTGTATGAGGCCCCCGTTTGTCGCTGGACGCTGTTTGGTCCGCAACACTCCTATGAATGCATGCGAGACTATGCCTATTTCTTGTGTTCCCTGAGCTACATTAGGCGACCACACGGTGGTAATTCACATAGACTGCCTCTCGCTCTCGACCACTCTGGCTCATGCTCGGTAGACAAGTCCGAGTATACCTTGTAAGGCCACAAATATCTCCAAAATCACTTGCAACTGCATCAAGACGCCCCCTTGATGGCCCAGGACATCTGTCGAGACGGTCGATTTCATCTGCAACCTTTACCGAACCGATAGGCCGAGCTGTCGCGTCACTACCATATGCTATACAACACGACATTCCACAAGCTATCCTCAACTTTAGTAGTGCAGCGTTTCCGGAGAGCTGGCCAGTCTATAGCATAGGCTTCTTCGCGTTTGCCGTCGCGACCCGTCTTTTGGTGTTTACACCTTGGGCATATTGGGTAATCCTGCTCATACTACCGTGTTTGTCAAGTAAATGCTGATCTTGCCTCTTGTCAACAGGCACGAAAGCGAAAATGGAGAACGAAGGAAGTCGTAGAACCTCGACTGATAGCCGAATTTAAATATGGTTGGAGTTCAGAGCTGCGTGACAAGCTCAGGCGCAAAGGTCTAACCTCTCGGGAATGGTTAATGGCAATCAACGACAACGTATGTGAGTCCAGATTCTTGCATTTAGTCTGAAGGTTGACTATTACAAAACAATAGATGAGCATCCGACAAAAGGAGCTTGTGAAACAATTCGACTGCGGTTCCTTCAAAACAACAGTCCTCCCGCTCGCCTTTACAGCCCCTGCATTCATCCTCTCCACATCCATAGCATTCTCCGCCTCTCTTTTACCTGAAATCGCGTCCAATCCGACACTAAACGAATTCTTCCTCGCACTGCCGACACAAGACCACTTTCCACTCCTCCCAGTCGGTCTAGGCGTCTTTGCACTCTTGACGACCGACATAGGAACATGGTCACCGAAGAGTCTGAAGCAGATGAACAGTATCGAAGCGCCAGTAGCGGAAGAGGAAACGAACAATGGCTCACCGTCAAAGATTGTGGAAGTGAAACCGCACATCATCGCACTAACATTTTCTCGACTGTGGAGCCTAGCGCGTGTAGTCGTGGCGATAGGTTTACCAGGAGTAAGCCCCAGTCTACGCAGTTATTCTCAATCAGTTGAAAATCCCCATTTAGACGGTACAAATAATCTGGTTTACATCTGCTCTCATGAGCTTCCTCGAAGCACGGATCTTTAGTTGGATAGAATCCAGGAGAAGGAACAACTGGGGCGGCAACAGTCCTCTCATCAAGATGAAGATTGGACAGCTCAGGAAACTCGGCGTCGAAATCTCGCCAGATATACCACTAGAACGACTCGGAGTGGTCGACTATAGTACCGCCACGCCCGGATATTTTCCTCGACCACGACAAGTGGGTCCGCTCGAACGTGCTAGGGATGCGATTGCGGATTTGAGCTTTAGGCTAAAGGCGATGAGCCCTGGTCCTACTTCGTCCGCCCAACCGGCAGATCACGTGCGGGATGGCTTTGTACGTGTCAATGAACGCGGTTCAGCGCTCAAAGAGGATACGGCAAAGCAGGAGGAAGTAAAGGTACCTCGAGAGGGTACGAAGAAGTCGAAGAAGGGTATGACTTGACGTTCAATCACCCTGCAATAGTTTCACGAGGGTATGTAGTCTACTTTCAATTCAACTTCATTGGGATTATAACAAAGTGGTGGATGGAACCATTTGCATGGTCTTCGTCGACCTGCAGCCCATCCGTCCGAGGACGGGTTTGGTTCCACGTGATTCATTCTTGATCTAATATGATATACTACTGCTCGTTCTCATACAATCTCTTTGCTGACTTGGACGTTTAAGACCGAACCTTTGGATCATGTAGAGATTATCTTTGGAAATCAGCCATTTGAATTATCTCGTAATAGTCCGCTATGAACACCAAGTAAGAGTCCTTTGAAACGGTCACCAAGGAGCCGTTCAACTATTAGCCAAAAGAGTAGTCGGGCGAAATGTAAAAAGGGGGAAAATGAAAAAAGGGGGCGACTACTCTCTAGATCCACTGGTTGCGCTTGGCCTTTGCGACGATGCGAGAAGAAAGCATGCGCTTGCGCTCGAGATGGTCATGGACGGCACGCTTTGCAACGGGCTCTTCGACGACCTCGCGCTTCTTCATGTCATCGAAATCTTCAACTTCATCCTCTTCGTCATCAACTTCTTCGCGGGTGGCGAGCTTGAACGTTCCAGCAACGGGTGATTGGACGGCTGCTGGGCTTTCGGCGACTGGGACTTCAGCGGCTGGAACAGATGAAGCAGGAGCAGATGCAGCAGGAGCAGACGCAGCAGGAGCAGACGCAGCCGGGACTTCAGCAGCAGGAGCAACCGCAGCCGGGACTTCAGCAGCAGGAGCAGCCGCAGCCGGGGCTTCAGCGGCTGGAGGGGCCGCAACGGGTGCCGGAGCCGCCACGGGGGCTGGTGCAGCCGGAGGAGCAGCAGCAGGGGCTTCTGGGTTTGTCACAACAGCGCAACCTATACTACAAGTCAGCCAAGCCTTAATAATGATGGATTTACGAACCTCCAAAGGGCCCTGCGCGTGCTGAGTTACGGCATCGGACAATGCATGCGTCGCCATTCGGTCCACCGGTGCAAGTCGTACCAGCAGCGGCTTGGACAACAAGTGGGAAAGCTTGTGCTCGTGCACGACTCCTGCTGTTCTCACCGGGGACGTTGGTAACAACGGTTGCCGGCACAAAGTTTGTACCCGTGGCGTCGGTCGAGATATCGCAAGTGTATGGACTAAAAAGTATTAGAGACGGTGAGAGAGAGAGAGAAGGAAAAGACATACCCAGCTCCATCACCGTTGACTTGGTGCAGAGTCATAGTGATCTGTCCATTGGCAGACATGGAGGGAAGTCCAGCACTGGAGGCTTCGTCGACGCTGCTAGCGATTTGGTTTACGCCACCAACAAGCGTTCGTCCACATGGACTGGCCTCGCCGCTTTCAATCTCTTCGTCTCGGATGATGCTGCTGTCCTGCTGGAATGGGCGGCGGCGTGTACCATCACGAGGCGTAGAGGGATCAATGCCCATAGCAGTCGAAGTCACGCCGTTGGCGCCAGTAACTGCAACAATGGCACCGTGACCATGGACGGTGGTGACAAGGGAGGCGAAGAGTGCGATAAATGCGTGTGTGTAGAGCATGATGATTCCGTTTCTCGAAGAGAGATGAAGATGATAGGCGCTTGAAGGGTGGAAATAGAAGCTAGATTATTACTGGGTCAGTCCTCGCGTTCAAACCATGAGCTTGGACGTACAGCGAATAGAAGAACTAGCAAGTCAAGCGGAAGAAAGACGAGAGTAAGAAAGATGCACTGCACCGAGGCTGATCCTGAGGAGCAGTCTAGAGTCGGTAGATGGGGTTTTATAGCCACTGGAGGCTCACCGAAGCAGAGGTACCGAGTGTCCATCGTCAAGTAGCCGGATGTCGTTGAATCTTGTTATGCAAGAACGTGATGTGGTCCACGAGGAGTGTGACTGTATCCATCAAACCATTGACAAGGTTACCAACGCTTACCTCGACGGCATGAAGCGAACTTTGATCGTTTGTGCACTTCGAAAAGAGTGATAAAGTCATCATGAATAGGCATCATCCAGAGAACAAGTCACGAGCTTGGCTCGAGAAGAGGGGCATAACGTTTTCCATAGATTGGACATATTCAACATTGGATCATCATTAAAGTCTTGGCAAGCTTGGAAGCGATTGTTGATGGTGGACACCTCGACAACGGAGGAAACGTTGACTAGTTGGTCGTCTTGTAATTTTAAACAAGCTAGTCCTCGTTCCAAAAAAAGCTTGTTCGGATGTTTTTACAGATAGTTCGCTCGCTAGTTGATCGTCGTCATCAGCAACAAACCTCACAACCACCCTCCGGTAACCCTGAGCCCACTAAGCCTTGATGCTCACCCGCTTCCTCTTCTTGCTCTCTCCACTCTGTAGGCGCTCCCGGGCCGCCTCAATGTCCTCTTCCGCCCACTCTTCGCGCTCGCCGCGCTCGTAAAATTCAGCCGTCCGTGTATCGTCGTCCTGTCGCTTAATGAATCGCAACGCGGCTAGGTTATACCCCATTTGCGTTCTCTGCCGTGACAGTGCAAGGCGCAGATGACCTCTGAGCGAGACGAGTAACGGCCTCAACGACCGAGTGGCGACAATCTGCGAAGAATGTATCCGCAGAAGATACGCTAGCATGTTCGATGTCAACGTGGTTTGAATTCCCTGTACAAAAGTCAGTCAGCGAGATGATTTCAGACACAAAGGACAAACCTTTTTCGCCCATGCATCCATGTAGTGAAGCAGCCGCGTCACCTGGCTGAAGGGCAGCGCAAGCAATGCATCGTATAGAGCCGCATTTTGCACCTTCTCGATCACGTCGAGCACGTACTCATCTGGACTGACCGGTTCGCCGCGTATCCGCAAGCTGTTCGGCAATGCGTCGGCATACTTCTCCCTCTCACTCGCTGGGAGACGCTCCTTGGCACGCTGGTATTCTTCTACGTCACGCGAGTATTTGTCCGCCAGCTCCATTGCTTCCGCAATCTTTTCGCCTGCCATCAAGGTCTCCGTCGTCGTCTTTTGCACCATTGTTGCCTCTGCCTGATAACCACTCCCGGCAAGCTCCATACCACCTTCGACGCCGGATCCTATGGGTCGTTCCTCTCGATTGAGTTCGTCCGCATATGCTTGGTCGTCGAGGGCCTGCTGTTCGTTTTCGCGCAGTTCAGCGGGAACCACGATTTCTTTCACGTTCTCCCATATCCGAATAGACTTGTCATGCGAGCCTGTTACAAGGATGTCGCCACTGGAACCGATAGCCATGGCCCAAATCTCGCCGTGGTGACCATCCATTTTTTGTATTAATTGAAACTGTAAAGAATTAGGCCTGAAATCTTCAGTTTTACGTGATGCCCGCACCGTGTCTCCATCCCAATGCTTCACCCATCGGTCCTTTGACACCGAGAAGAAGCGATGACTTCTTGGTTCGAACAATACCTGCATCACACTTTCTTCGTGAGCAAATATTGACTTGTGACAGTCTCCAAAGTCCATGCCCCATATCTTGACATTCTTGTCCGATGAAGAGGTAATTATAAGCTTGGAGTCGGAAGAAATATCCAGTGATAGCACGGGCAGCTTCAAGAGATCAGGGTTTAGTTGAATGATGCAGAATAACCTACCTTGTGACCATATAATGATAGGAAAAACTTGAGTGTATCTTGATAGAAAATTTTGACCGTCGCATCCAATAATGCAACCGCGAGAAACCGCGAGTTTGGACTGTATCTAACAGCAAGGACCTCGTCCGACATTTTGAGTGTCCGTGTATGCACAAGCGTCTTGACTTTGCGGGACGGCTGTTCGCCGATGAGCCGAGCGAACCCTCCACAACACGCACGCACCTGCTCTTCGTCCTTTTTATCTTCAAAGTCCCAGAATTTAACATCCTTGTCGGCACTTCCAGTCACTAGACCACCGAAATCAGGGCGTATGTGCAGTGACCATACAGTGCTAGTATGCGCCTTGATTGTCTCCAACTTGGACGCTGAGGCGACGTCAAACAATTCGAGCTCGCCGCTCTTTGTTCCAATAATGACCTGTCAAAGAGAATATGAGAATAAGTCCAAGGACAACTATAGAACGAACATGCCGATCCCCCGGGAGGAAACACCCACAGACAGCATAGCCGCACTCGAGCGTACGTATGCACGTCATGCTTTTCATGTTCCAAATTTTGAGCATACCTGATGCAGTTTCAGGCACACGTAGATCAAAACAGACGACATACCACTCGAAGCGGTGGCGAGAAGTTGCTCGTCAGCGCTTAGCGATGCCACTCGAATATCGGTCCTATGCCCGGGTAGATCGAGTGAGAATATGCGTGCCGCTTCTGGTGTCTCCTTGGTTTTGGTTGGTAGTGGTATTGTGTAGACCTCGGCCGAGTTTGTCGACAATGCAGTAAATATCTGAGCTCCATTGAGTACTCATTCTTCCTGCATCGAAAGAGACTTGCCTGGATTCCTTTTGGATGTGTGTCGTCCTCCACAAAGTCGAAGGACCGAATCTTGCCGCTCGCACGCACAACAAGATATGGCGTGTATAGATCCACGAGCTGTATCTCTTTCTGTGCGTGATCATCATCCTCATTCACAGCTTCTTGCAAAGCCTCGGCCTTTTGCACCTTTTTCTCCTTGGCTCGCTTCTGCCTCCGAGCCTGTTTCTTCCGAATCTCGTCTTCTGTACGTATCCTAAAGACGTCAACAGCCTTTTCGTGCGACTGTATAGCAAGAAAGGGGGCCGTGGGATGATACGCCAGCTGCGACACACGATGTTTGGATGTCATTGGAAGCGTGGTGAGGGGATGAATCATCTTGGCGTACTTTACTGCTTATCAGTAACTATTTCATCGTCATATTAGGGTGCAAACCTCTCCAGTCGAAGTTTCTTGCAGGCCTTTATCAAGTTCTTCGTGGTCAATCTTCCAAGCCTTGATCTCTCCTTCGCCGCTTCCGGTGAGAATGACACTTCCAGATGGATCAATGTCTAGTGTCCAGACCTCGGACCGGTGCGCTACCATGCTCTGTATACAGTGCTGCGTCGACAGATCCCAAAGCTTGAGGAAGGTGTCCTTGCCAGAGGTCACGAGAAACTGGGCGGATGTTGTGCCTTTTGATGTCGAAGGATCGCCCTTTTCGATAAATTTGATACCAGTGATCTGGTCCCTATGTCCCCGTAGTCTAAGGTTTTGTTCAGAAACGTTCTTTGTTAAATGGAAGCACGTACCGGAATAGTCCTGTCTCCGCTACAACGTCCCAAAGAATAACGTTTGTGTCTTGAGAGCCCGATGCGAGTCGTTGACCCGTCGAGTCAAAACACATGGCAGTAACGGATTTTTTGTGCCCATTCAGCACCACAATTGACGAAGCAGTCTCAACACTCCACAATCTGATCGACCCATCCATGTATCCGACCGCAAAGACGTCTTTCTGTGGCGACTGTGCCATACAAGTGACTTCTGCTCGATGACCACTTTCGTGCCACATGGTTACCTAAAACACTGTTCAGGGCCTTTTACAGCTGCTGAAGATGTAATGACGTGCCATTTCTCCCTTTTTCATATCCCACACCAACACGTCTTCCAGCGCAGGTAGAAAAGCGAGTTTTCCGTCGTAGACGGCATTGGACGATGGACTACAGATGAGTCCAAAGGCTTGTGTGCCTCCCCAGCGATCATAAGTTTTGGTGAACATTGTGGCCGACGCAAACCCTTGAACCCCGCCACCACTGCGCAAACGCTACTTGTCCTGCGGACATCGATGAGAATGCTCGGAGCAATGCAGCCAACAGGCGCAGTGCGCAAAGCTGCGTTAGGCCTTGTCTCGTTCATCAACGCTTCACCAACGCCGTATCATGCGACGATGGAGGCTACAACGCGGTTGGAAAAGGCCGGTTTCGATCGATTGCGAGAAGAATCCGAGTGGGATATCAAGCCTGGCGGGAAGTATTATTTCTCTAGGTTCGTCCACAAGCACTCTGAGAGCAGGATAAGACTGACGCGTGACCAGGAATCAATCGGCCGTCGTTGCGTTTACGGTACCAAAGGTATCGCTGCAATGAAATGAAAAAGGAATGTGCTCATCATGCACGATGTTGATAGCGCTGGGCACCTGGTGGTGGGATTAGCATGGTGGCCACGCACATCGATACCTGCAAGCGAGTCGAATCTTCAATCATTTAAAGGAAACTAACTGGCTCTAGCCTTCGCGTTCGTCCTGTCTCGAAGAAGATTGCTAATGGATACCTCCAAGTGGCCGTGGAAACGTATGGAGGAGGCATCTGGCATACCTGGTTTGACCGAGATCTCTCGTTGGCGGGTCGTGTCATTGTCTCAGATGGGGATAACGGCCCCTTTACCTCTAGGATGATCAAAATTGACCGACCAATCCTGCGCGTCCCATCATTGGCCATTCACCTCGACCGTGGCGTGAACGAGCAATTCAAATTCAACCAAGAGACAGAGTTTGTTCCAATTCTTGGCCAGCAAATCTCGTCCGAACTCAATGCACCAATTCATAAAGAGGGCGAATCGAAAGGACAAGGCTTGGATGTATCGGAGAACCATCATCCTGCCCTATTGCATTTGCTTGCAGAGGAACTGTCCATCAAACCGGAACAAATCAACGATTTCGAATTGTAAATTGGCTCCTTATACAAACTACCCTGGCTGATTGTGTATAGGCATTTATACGACGTCCAACCTTCGTGTTTGGGGGGACTCTCAGAGGAGTTTGTCTTCTCACCACGGCTCGACAACCAAATGACAAGCTACTGTGCACTTGAGGCTCTGATCGAGAGTACGAGTGAAGCCTCGACGGAGGCTTGCGAATCGCAGCATGAATCCAATGTCAACTTGATTGCGCTCTTCAACCACGAAGAAGTTGGTTCTGTCTCGACTACCGGGGCCGAGGGCTCGCTCATACCGACCGTCATCTCGCGTCTATCGCCTTCATCCGAAGCCCTTGCACGTACTACAGCAAAGTCATTTTTGATCAGCAGCGATATGGGTCACGGAATACATCCAAACTACAGGAACAAGTACCAAGAGAATCACCGACCGCAGCTAAACGGTGGAGTCGTCATCAAAACCAACGCAAAACAACGCTACACGACAGATGCGATTGGGAGCTTTTTGATCAAACGCCTCGTGGCGAAGAGGGGTGGCAAAGTACAAGAGTTCGAGGTGCGGAATGACATGTGAGTGCTGAGTTGGTCATTTGGCGGGCGGCTGAGTGCTTCAGGGCATGCGGATCTACGGTTGGACCTGCTCTTTCAAAGATGGGTGTCCGGTATGTACTCTCAGTCAGCGATGTGACTTAGCTAATGATACCCTAGAACGGTGGACGTTGGCCTTGCCCAGCTCAGGTGCGTCTGGAAGCTGTAGCGGTGGTATACAAATTAATCACATCTACAGTATGCATTCTATTCGGGAAACGGGTGGATCTCACGACGTACGAGGTGCGTTGCCGCTCTGTAAACGTGCCGAACAGTTGCTAACGGGAGCAATCTTGTAGCTGGAATTGACCTGTTCTTGTCCTTTTTCGAGGGATTCAATGATATAGACAAGGAACTGTCGCTGCTGTAGGCTTTGTACTCGCGTGTTGATGGTCGTGTGTTCGGGTGGCTGTCTTTTGCACCCGACCGCGACGAGCGCTCGAATCAGAGGAGTTTAACGCTTTGATCCGCCTGAAGATGAGATGCACAAGAATCGGTTGACATGCCGAAGAGGCGGCGTGGAGTTGTGTTACCAATGTTGCGCTTCGTTTTTGGTAGCGAACAAACGCAAAAGGATGTCAAAGTGGACGCGAAAGGATGCCAAGGGTGGACAAAAAAAGCAACGGGCCCAATGTCGTCTGTCGTCTGTCGTCAACGACGGTTGACTGGTTCCCAACGAGCAAGCGTGACCCGTTGCGCTCTGGGAAATTGCACCCGTGCGTAGCCTTTTGCAGTCGTCGTCGGTCGTCGAACACGTTGTGTCATGGACAAGGTCCTCCTGGCTACCGAATCACCGTCCTCGATCATGCGCGAAGAGGGTCACTCCTGGCACACATAAAAGGACTCCAGCTTCGAAGTTGAGAACAGCAGGAACTCCTCGGTGCTGAGCATCTTTCACTTGCTTTTCTTTTTTGTCGCTGTACGTCTCCCCCCCGAACACCAAATCTCTTACTGACAGTCTGTAGTCATTCTTGCATTCAACCATTCGCTTTTATTACACTCATTCGTCAACAACATGTTCGCTTCATCTACATCTTATCTTGTCCTCGCTCTCTTCGCCTTTGCCTCGACGGCTCATGGGCACGGTACAATTACTGAAATCAAGGGTGCCAACGGAGTGACTTCTGCTGGTATCGGTATTCTCGCATCAACACCACGCGATGGTTCCGGTAGGACACCATTCCAGCAAGACACGAGCACTATCCGCGACCGCGAAATTGCAAGCGGACGTACGGGACCTTGTGGACGCACCATTGCTGGTGGTAACAATGACGTCGCGGCAGAGGTCGCATCTGCATCGAGCGCAGGCTTGCCATCCATGGGTGCAGACGGTTCTGTCCAAATGACACTTCACCAGTATGTATTATTCTATCTTTTCACCCACAACCTCGCCTAATGTCTTTTAGAATCAACCAAGATGGTGGAGGACCGTACACCTGTGAAATTTCGACCGACGCCTCGGGAACAAACTTCCAGCCAATGACCGTCACCACCAACGTCCCAGGAATCCTCGGCTTCAGTGCCGCCACCGCTAGAGACTTCCCTCTAGTCGCACAAGCCCCTGCTGGAACGACTTGCACTGGTGGCCCGAATGGCGATGCTTGCCTGGTGAGGTGCCGAAACAACACGCCCGCGGGTCCGTTTGGTAGCTGTGGCGTTGTCACGAGCCCCCAAGGTGGTGCTGTCGCAGCTAGTGCCTCCTCTGGAACTGCTACTGGTGGTGGAAATGCAGCGGCCACGGGGGGAAATGCTACTGGTGGACGTGGCGGACGCGGTGGACGTCTGGCGCAACTCTTTGGCGGGCTCAACAAGCGCCTATTTGGTGGTGAGGAGGACTTGTCGTTGAAAAAGCGTGTTGTCGGCTCGAGAATCGTCGAGCGTGCACAGGCTGGCAAGTGGATTTAAATATCCCCTTCTCCCCATCATACCCACGGACTCTTGCATCGCTCGGACCAGACTCATTACTTATCCGCATCCGAGTTTTTTAATGTTGGACGCTTAGTTTAGCAATTGGCGATGTACTTATTTCAGCGACGAAATCGAATTGACAAGTCGAAAAAAATGTGCCCAATTTGTTGATCAGGACTGCATCTTCTTCTCCAGGAATGCAAGCCACTCGTCTTTGCCCCATGCGCTCTGTGGTTCCGGTGCAATGAGACCGTCAAAGAGGACGGTGGGTGAGAAGTGAACACTATTTTGACGGGAGTACTTGACTGCAATCTCGATTAGTATCTCCTTGTCGAATAAAACAGTGCGACTCACGGCAGTACTTCAACTCATCTGTCACACCGTGCCCTCCTCCTTCCTTGAGTGTGAGAATCTCCTTGACCTTGTCGACCTCGTCTTGCGTGAGGACTCCTTGCTTGAGGCCAAACTCTGCGATGGCTTCGCGCAACTGGACGGGCGAAAGGTTCGCAGTGGGCACGTCTGTAAACTCTGGGCGATGCTCAAAGAGCGTAGTAGCAAAGTTCCACCATTTGGAAGGTGCGACACGGGCGACGGCAAGCGAGACTTCATGCGCGATACTCGACGAGGGCCACCTATTCGATCGATCAAATCATTTCATTAGAGATATGTCCACGAAAAGTACTGACCATGGTTGAACCTGTGGCCGGAAGATGACCTTGACCTGATCGGGCCATTTCTCTGCGAGCAACGGCAGGATCACATTGTTGAGTGTCTTGGCAGATCTTACGGAGTGTGTGCACACGAAACAGTAGAAGAACTCGAGCGTGCGTGGTGCACCCGCCGAGCCAGCGATGCGAAACGGTGTCAGCGAAGGTTGGAGAGCCATCTCAGTCGTTCAACGTTCGTCTTGGATTTTCTTCTAAATCTCTGACAAGTTTGCAGGGTCGTAGAGTTGATCAAGATGTTGTCATATTTCGACGAAGCTTATAAGTGGGGTGGCTGACACTCCTCCGACGGAAGACCAGCAGGCCACCGGTCGGATCTTTGTAATTTCACTTCACATTCTTCGAAAAGAATTCAGACCAGTCTTTCTCTCCCCAAGAGCTCGAGACGTCATTGGCTATGAGACCATTCCAGACCACCGTCGGGCTGACATGGATTGAGTTTTGTCGCGAGTATTTGACTGGATGGCGTCAAAGGGCACCAATGGAAGAGGAATAGAGACTCACTGCAAAGCTTCAAATCATCCGTCACCCCCACACCCCCATTCTTCGCGCCCCCATCCGTCTTCAAAGTCAGCATCTCTCTGAGTTTCTCGACCTGCTCGTCCGTTAAGCCTGCACTAGTCTTTGCTAGCTGAACGAGCTTGGTACGAATCTCATTGGGTGTCTGGGTAGAGGTCGGCACGTCGTAGTATTCCTCTTGGGCATTGAACAAGGCGAGGCTAAATGACCAGTACGCATCTGGGGCCACTTTTGCCACCGCCAGCCCGGCTTCGTGGACGAGCGTCGATGAAGAGTGCCCTATCCATATCAGTCGTGGATCAAAGACAAAGGATGGTGCAAGTACATGGCTGCGGATGTGGTCGGACAATAATCTTGACTTGCCCAGGATACTTGTCCTGAAGGAGTGGCTTGACGATGCTGTCGACAGCCCGCGCCGATTTAGCACTGTATGGGCACACATAGTCCCAGAAGAACTCGAGAGTATGCGCGCTCTCGGGACTACCAGCGATCATCAGTGGTGCAAGCGACGGTCTGAGGGCCATTTCTAATCAGTCTTTGAGGTAATTCTGTCTCTTATCTAGTCAGTACTTCCGGCTACGTTGGCAATCCCGAGTGCAATACTTGGCTGGGTGATCAGATATCGTCGTCCTGTGGCGGTCAGGTTCAAAATGCGTCATCAGCTCAGAGTTGGTTCCGAAGAGACATTAAATTTAGACGATAAAGGACTACAACCAAGTAGGGAGATCACAATCCAACGAACCAGGAACTTGTCTCGCAGTCGATTTGTGCGAGGACGAAAGCGCAAGAGAAGCAGCGGGCTCCAATGCCATCAAAGTTCGCTCCCGAATAGGTTTAGGGGATGAAGGAGAGTCCGTTTCAGAGTGTCTTTCGCGAATGTAATATGGCGTGAGCATATCCATAATCTCCGGATCAGGAGGGGACATTTTCTTCGGTATATCTCGCCCTTTGAACGCCAACTCATCGTCTAACTGCCCCAGGTTTCTGAGAAACTCGCCAACTCCCGCAAGGGAGACGCGAACTTCCCAAGAACCTCCTTCCTGCAAGACGGTCAACAGGTGGCTCGTTCACATAAAATATACAGACCTGCATGGTCCTACAGAGCGCGGCAGTAATTCCAAATGCTAAAAGATGACCAGCTGCATGGTCGAGACACTGCACAGGAAGCGTTCGTATAGGTCTTTGGTCATGGCTCGAGCGTTGGCTATGGCACTCCCAAGCCGCCCCTTCGGCGGCATTGAATCCTGTAGCAGCTTGAACGAGCGAGTCAAACTGAATTAGGCATCAGTCTAAAGAGTTTGGACTAGGGAGAGGGTTACACACCGCCCGCTTCTCGGCCCATGGACCATCACACCCATAACCCCTCAAATTTGCCACGACGATCCCTGGTCTGCGTTTCGCAAGACTCGCAGGATCAAATCCACGTCGCGCAAGACTACCAGGTCGGTAAGACTGCAGGAACACGTCGCATCCATCTACCAAATGCTGCAGAGATTCGACTCCGTGGTCGCTATTGAGATCAAGCTGCGCCGCTCGTTTCCCACGAGATGTATCGATATCTACGACTGGGATAGAGGGAAGATTGGGTGAAGTGATCCATAGCACGTCGGCACCAAATCTGGCCAATGACCTCCCAGCGATAGGTCCGGCAAGCACACGTGTCAATTCAAGCACACGCACGCCATCCAAAGGCATAACCCTATTACTATTGTGCCCCGAAAAACGACGAACCGGTGCATCCCCAATCTTGACGAGTTCGATGGGAAGGCGAGCACGCAGGGTTTGTGCCTGGGGATGCCGATCCCATTCGTCGAATGTGCGTACTGCAGCAACACACATGCCAGCTTTTGTGGCTTCCTCTTCGAATGTTAATGCATCTTTCTCCAGTAACGCGTTTGCGACCACTGCTCGAGTAGGATTCGCTATGTCCAACAGGTGTAATATACCCTTGCGATGGCTGGAAGCACACATGAGATAAAAGGAGATATTATGTATAAACATACTGGGGAAAGTTTGTGTGAATTCTCACATGCCCGTCTCTCGTTGGATATAAGCCTGCCAAATCATCCCATACTTCGGTCGGAGGCTGATCGTCCATGAGCGTATACTGCTCAGAAGCTGTCAAGTCATTGAGTCTATGTTTCTTCATACACTTTGGACGGACCAAAATTGAGCAACGCCTTTCTGGCATCAACCTCGACCACCGGCCGATGTCCATCTCCATTTTCCGACGTCCTTAACCCATAAAGAGCACTCGCTGAAAGACCCGCGAGTGCTGTCGTTGTCTGCGCAAGGTGTCCAACTTTAAACGACGACTTTGCAGCCATATCCGGGTCGCCAGTCAACAACAACTCCGGAAATATAGATTCTGGCAGTCCAACGTGGTTCCAGAGCTGTTTAATGCTCGTACGCACGGCGAACAATGCAGTTGTTGTGTTCATACTTGGATGGATGAGTCACCATGATAGTCCCAAGCTTTGATGGGCACTTGCTATTTCAAAAGCTCGATAAAGGCAACCAAATCCTCCACCGCCGGATAGAGTCTATAGACGCGAGGTCCTAAACTTGGACGACCCCAGACTGTCCTCTGAATCAAAGTCAGGGGTACAAAAGAGCCCCAAAGATACAGCGCCTCACTTCTCTTCTGTCCTCATCGCACTGCCCTCCATGCGGAACCACGAAGAGATGCCCGGATGGCCGCAGCTATGATGTACGTTATGTAACGCGACAAAATATAAGACCGTAAGGAGAGCTTCCAAGAAGCCATTGCCCAAAGAACCGCAATGCTCGCCCTACTTTACCTCGCTCTCGTTTCCTTACTCTCCCTGACGTCGGTGCATGCACAGACCGCTGGAACTATAACCGCACCTTCTCAAGGAGCAAAAATCATGCCTCTACAAAGTTTCCCATTCTCATACAAGATCCATCAAGACTATTGCGTACGTAGTTCGTTCGGCCCGCTTCCTTCGAGCTGATATACCATCATCTAAATATAGACGTCTTCTCACAATATCACCGTCCAGCTCACCACCAAAGCGCTTGATTCAGGTGGAACAACAGGGAATACAGGCCACTACTTTGGTAGATTTGCCACGGGCAGCTATCCGTACCAAGGTCAGCGACTCACCAATGGCACCTAGCCTTGCTAATCAAAGTATTTATAGGCCTCCCAAATCCAAACCCACCTGTTCCGAGTTCCCTCACCATGCCAGACTTTTCAATGGCACCTGGGGGCTTTGGGACCGGCGCAACGGCGTCCAATCTCCCACTTTATCTTCACGTAATTGAAGAGTGGAATACCTGCCAAGTCAGTCTCTCATTCCTTTCATTGCATTACAGAGCTAACAGAAACTACAGCCGACAATTGGCAACAATATCTTCGTCAGCACCGTCCAGGTGTTCTACAATTCCACATCGTAAATACATCTTCGGGCTTTGAGCCTCGGACATTTATTGGACGCTTAAACTTTGGACGATAACCTGTAAATAAACTATGAACAGGTACATATTTGCTAGGGCATCTTAGACTAGCTATGCATCGTCCTCTTCTCACCCACGAGTACGCATATGCATCCCATTAGCACCTGAATAATTATCATCACCAAGGAATAGGTGACGCGAAAGAGAATACAACCTTCGCTTGCGTGACACTCCGCTGTTCAGGACCGTATTCCCTGGTGATCAAAGTACGCTATATCGACCAGCAGTCTGGTTCGGTCCACGAACTTCCGCCTGCATAGCTTGCGCAGACGCCTCGATGAGAAGTCGCTTAATCTCCCTGACAGCTTGTTCGACCTGGGCACATCGTGAATAGAATTACTAGTAAGAGTTTTCAGAACGTACCCTAAACTCGTCATTGGACTCGATGAGCAAGTGAAGTTTCGGTGGCCCTTCTGGCGGTGGCTCCTTTCCGTGCTCGTAGAACACGCCCTTGTTCGTTACAGACGCACCCGTAGCCTCGATCAACTAAGCCCCAGAGCATTAGTAAATAATATACGGCGAGTTTAACAAAACCTACCCCGCTCATCGTCTCCTTGTTCGTTACCTTCCATCGCGCCTTTTGAGGGTAATCGTTGATCGGAATGATTGCATGGAAATCTGTCGCGTCTGGATCCTTCTTCCTCGCCGCTGCCGCTGCATTGTCCAGTGAGATTCCACCCGAACCACCCAGCTTGGCAGCCAATAACTGCGCGTTCAACTTGGTGATGACGTTCATGGCTTTGCGGTATTCGGGGCTGTTCTTATCCTGCCGTTCCGCCTCTGCTTGCATCGCCTTGATTTGGTTTTGCATATTCTTCTCGTCTTGTTGTGCCTTTGCCGCACGCGCGCTCGCAGACAACAAGAGTGTGTTCGTCTTGAGCGTGTCTGGCGCAGGTCCACGACGAATCTCGACTTTGAAATCACCGAAAGTCATCGGGTCTTCTTTTCCTTCCTTGTCCGCACCGCCAACATCTGCTGCCTTGTCCTCGACTTTGCCGTCTTCGCGTTCACCATATACAGTGCGTTGAACCTTGTCCTTCTCTTCACGGTCTCGATCAAGTTTGTCCAGACCCTTGCCACCAAAGCCCGAACTTGCCTGCTTGGCATTTCCGCTCTTCACTTTCTCCAGGAATCCATTCGCCAAAGCCTCGAGCTCTGGAGGTACTTCGGCGTTACTTGCTTTGAGAGCACGGAATATGTCGACGGAATAGCGCTCCTGGTCCGGCGTGATGAAAGTGATGCATGTCCTTGTTCCCCGCTCGTCCGGTACGTCCTGCACGGTGAACATAGTCCTCCATGTGATTCGGCGCATCGTAGTTGATTACGACCTTGAGTTGCTTGACGTCTAGTCCGCGGGCTGCAACCGACGTTGCGATCACGATGGTGATAACACCGTTTTTAAAGTCGGCGATCGTCTGGTCTCGATCGACTTGGTCTTTTCCACCGTGGAGAGTACCAGTCATATAATTCTTTTTCAGCAGATCCTTCATCAAGTTGTCCGCGTGCTCTTGCCGGTCAACAAAGACGAGAATTCTAGCGTTCTGGTCGTCGTTCATCTGTTCGCCAAGAATCTGCAGCAAGCGATTAAACTTGGTGTCTTCGGTGCGAACCTCGACAAGCTGCGTAATTTCGGGCGCAACGACGCTTCGACCACCGACCGTGATTTCCAACGGCTTGTTGAGAATTTTGCGAGCGAGCGAATCCATTTGCTTTGGAAACGTCGCGGAGAAGAGCACGGTCTGTCGATCCGGTCTAATATTATTCACAATCTTCATGACCTAGCAAACTGTTCAGAAACGCATTTTGCGTCACAGAAGAGTACTCACCTGTGGTTCGAAGCCCATGTCAAACATTCGATCCGCCTCGTCCAACACAAGGTATGTGACCCGCTTGAGATTAGTCACTCGACCAGAGTTGGCAGTAAGAAGGTCAATCATACGACCAGGAGTGCAGACAATGATTTCAGCACCCTTTTTGAGCTCGGCGATCTGATCCTTGATAGGAGATCCGCCGTATGCACAGACAGCCTAGATCAAAGTGAGTCCTCACTCTTTCAGGTCAATGGAAATGCGCACCCTGAGGTTCAAGGCTTTCAGGAATGGCTTGCACTCTCGATGTATTTGAACGGCAAGCTCTCTCGTCGGGGTCATTACGAGCGCCATGGGGCCTTCCATTTGCTCCAGTGGCCGTTGGTCCTTGATCTGTCGGAACAGTGGGAGCAAAAACGCAATCGTCTTTCCGGAACCAGTTTTGGCCACACCAATGATATCTCGACCAGACATGATGGCAGGGATCGCCTGAGCCTGGATTGACGTAGGAGCTGTATAGTTCAACTTTTTGATGACTTCGAGGCTGTTGAACGGTCAGTGCTACGCTTGACGGCCAAAGTAAACATACCAGCTAGCCGGAAGGCCACATTGACTCCATTTCATGACTGGATAAGGGCAGTCTACTCCACGAATCTTGATGCCGTCTAGCGCGAGTCGCAGGTTTTCTGCATCTTGTTCTGTCATCTCTGCGATATCTGGCGTGGGGTGATAGAAAGCTTTTCGGAAAGGCTCGTATGTAACCTTTGAGTGGTCCACTACGGCGACATCCTTCTTTTTTATCTTCTTTGCTGCCAAACTATGAAGAAACTATCAGCAATGCACCGGATAGCCAGAACGTACGCACGCCATAATTTCTTCCGGATTGAGATTTGTCGCGTCAATCTCGTCCACGACAGAGGTCTGTGCAGCGGCTGGTTCATTGTCTTCACCATCATCCACCCTGGCACCAAGTCGACTTTGTTTCTTTCCATCAGCACCATCAACGTGATGTACCTCCTGAATGACACCAGACATAAACGCATCGAGTGGGTCTTCCTCTTCCTCTTCATCAACATCCATCTGGACCGCAGGCTTTTCGGTGACCTCGTCATCGTCGTCTGCGGCTTCCAAGTTTTCTCCAACACTCTCTCCGCCTTCTTCCATGGTCAGGTCAACGTCTGGCATGTCCCCAAGCTTCTCGAGTTTGCGGGTCGACTCGGTAAAGTCGTCCATGGCGCCTCCAGCGAGCATCTTGGTCTTTGCTGCATTCTTGACGAGATCCTGTTTCAAAGGAAGACCCTTGAGTCCAAGAGACGCGAGTGCATTGCGGTTGATAGCACCCGTAGGTTTCGAAGGAAGGAACGAAGGTTTGGTCACTAGAACAAAGAGCAAGTGATGTGAAATCTTGTCAACGCGTAACGTAAACGATTCACTCACCAGAAGAGCCTGTTGCTTTGCCTGCTAGAGCCATAGCTTTGGCCTTTGCACCATCCAGCGCCTTTTGGGCCTCACGTTCCCGCTTCCACGCTGCCAACCTGGCCTGTTTCTGGGCTTTTGCATCATCCTCTGTCGTCGTAGCGGTGGGTGTACCAGGAAGAGCAGTTGGTGCAGGCTTAGAGGGAGTTCCGTTAGCAGAAGTTCCGTTCATGGGCGTAGTATCCCCACGCGGCGGGCTACGTGGACGCGAATTGGGCTTTGATTGATCCTTTATTGGCGTTTCGTAGCGTCTGTCGCGGGATCGTGAACGTGAACGACGCGGTGGTCTGTCCTCCCGACTCCTATCGTGCTTGTCTCCACGGTGTCTGTCGCCTCGATGCCGGTCATATTCTCTACTCCTATCTCGTCGTCGATTGTCGCGGTCATAGTCCATGCTGTCCCTCGAGTCCCGCGGGCGATCGTAGTCATAGCGGCTTGAATGCTTTGTGGGCCGCCTGGTCGGCGAGGGCGAGTGTCTCGAGTATGAAGAGTGCTTACTTCTCTTTCGACTGTAATCAGGAGAAGGAGAACGGGATCGTCGTCCGGGCATACTCGTCGAGGTCGAATCCAAGTTTTTGCGGACCCTTTATGTCAGCGACAGTTTATACAGACGCAACTATGTCATTCAAACAAACGAATGCAAATGTATTAAATAATGATACGACCAATCTTCTCCCACAGATTTCGTGGTGGCATCTCCGGTACCTCCGTTTCTGCAATAGTCGGAATTCCGGTTATAAAGTCTATGTCCTCCGAGCGCCAGATTCCGGTTCGGTGCCACCACTTCCAGCCAAAGTAAAAGGACAGGAAGAGTGGAATGTTTATATCTAGTCATTAGGTCAATAACCATCCCTCCTATGGCCGACAACGCACAGTATGTGATGAATTTGGATGTGGTGAAACGGAAAAAGACATCAAACCCTTTGGGTGGTTAATAAAGTCGACGTCACAGAAGGTGAGCGCACCATTGAAAAGAATAAAGACCGCCGTCCAGAAGAGACCCCAGTAAGAGAGCCACGGTTGTAGACTCGACTTGTAAATGAGCTGTAACAGGTTAGCATGAGTAACGAAGCAATCTCTTGCTCACCTGTTGACGATCGATATTCTGCGCCTCCATTCCTCGATCTGGGATGGGTTAGATAATAGAAATCCCCTGTGACGGAGACCACTCACAGAATGCAATGTATGCAAGATTAATGGCTGGTCATGTTGTCAATGTAGATTCAAAGGAAAGCAAACATACTCACAGAACCAAGCACCGTACCCTCCCGTTGTCGTCAAATTTACCATCCAGTTAAAGAAGGTAGCACTTCCGGAGCGCAAGGTCATGAAGCTAAGGAGAGCCGCTCCGCTCTGCAAACTATTGAGTATTGTCAAAGCTTGTGAGGGTCAGACTTACACATGCGACAATGGAGACTAGTGGAAGGCCAGTGCGTGTACAATATGTAAAAACTCGAGGCGCTTGTCCGCGAAGAGCCAGACCTAGATAAAGTTAGCAACCGTATGAGCCCGGACAAGTGACGGACCATAGAGAACCTATTGGAGGCGTCAGCAAATGTATAATAATGGTCGGGGGCGTACTCGGGAGGCAGAATAAAGAAAGGCAGCGCCGGAGGAAAAGGCAGACAAAAAGATACCAGCATTGACGACATGTGGTAGACCCTGTGATCATTTAGCAGTGCGATATGTGCGCATTGTGTTACTGACCTTGATGCCCGCTATCTTCATAGCAATCACGAAAGGGCTTTCAGCCGCATTACCCGTTTCCTTGAGCTGGATACGAGTGTCAGAGAGAGTCGACGAGTCTACGTGAGACGTACCAAGTCGGGGTGATTCGACGGCACCGTCCAGCCAATCACCAGAATGCTAAGCATGTACAAGGTGATAATCTTCCAAAACACACGACGAACGGCGATGCCAATGTTCCGTCGCGGACTTTCAGTCTCTGCTGCGGCAACAGCGACTAGCTCAACGCCTTGGAATGTGAAACTAGCCTGGATGATGACACTAAAGAGACCTAGAAAACGCCCCAGTCCACCTGGTTTGAGATACTCGTTCATTGCTCCCGGGTTGTGCCAGGTACGGAAACCGCGCCCTGTATATAATCAGAACGCTAGATCATTGGTTCATGATGGCTTACTGTCGTGATCTGGTCCTCCTCCAAGATCAATGATCAAACCGAGCATAATCTACGGAAATATGAGAACCAGTGGCGAGCAATAGGAGTTTCTTACCAAGCCAATGATCAGAGTAATCTTGATCATTGACATGACAAACTGAACGAGCTCTGTCAGATTATGATCTGCATACAGGCGCTCAACGTACTTCGGTTTCACCAAAGTATCTGACGGCTGCCAAAGGTCAGATGTCTTAATAAGCTGTCCAAGGAGCTGACTTGCCAACTAGATTGACAAAGATTGTGACGGCGACGAGAATTGCAGTGTAAAGTACATGACGACCGGGACTGTCATCCCAGAAAGTCAGAACAATCTGAGCCGCAGTAATTTCGCTTGGAACCGTCAAGAGGTTGGTGTAGAAATAATTCTACTGAGGATTAACAGGCTGTCTCGAGCAATGTGAGCGCTCTCACCCATCCGACGGCAAACCCGAGAGCAGGATCAACGAATCGACTACAGAAATGAGGAAACGTCCCTGATACCGGTGCGAACGAGGTCATCTCGCCGACGGCGCAGAGCGTCGCATACGCTACTGTGCCGACGTGAGCGTATGCAATGAGAGTGCTGAGGGACCAGCTTGTTGGATTGCGTGTCCTGATCCGAGTAATAACCCAGTTCCTATTGTGCCGGCAATGGCCAACCTGTCAAATACCGTGAGTCCAAAGGACATTGAGGGCGCGGAGGGATTGACATTTGTGCATGACGTTGACCAAGCCTTCGTTGTACACAGTCTAAATCTTCGACGTGAAAGTACGCTCGACCGTTTTCGTACGGGAGCGATTCGTCGATGCCACCATGGTCTTCTCTGCCAAGTTCACTGCTGTTGAGGGTGTTGAACTGATGTCGCTTCAGGTATCCATCGTCCAAAGGAGTAGCCATTGTCGACGAATAAGAGTAAACGAGTGAAGAGCTACAGGTAGACGTCCTGCAGAGGCCGACAAGGGAGGTTCAGAGATGCCTATTGAGCCCGAAGGCTGCGCAGAGTCGTTTTATTTTTGATTGTGAGAGGATTTTAGTGAAGCACAAGGTGCCATGGGAGAAGAATATCTCTGGGAAATTGGCTGCGAAGCGACGACGCACAGCTACCGGAGAGCCGGTCTTTCGCATGTTTAGGATCATCGAACAGGTTGCTATCTGCATCTTGAGATGTTGATCAACTTTCGTCTGAAAAAGCGCTGACGAAGTGGGAGATCAACTTGGACCCTGTCACTCCAAACGACGACTTATCTCTGACAAATTCACGAAAAATGACAAGGCTGACACTCAAGCCAACATCCATATTGCAACACATCCTCCTCGTTCTTCCAGGTGGCCAGCCACCCCGCTCAGCTGCTGACGCATTCGCGGCGCTCATTCATGCCGTCAACGCCACACTCGGTCTACAGCTTGTAGGCACAAACGAGAACGCATCAACGGTCTCAGGGGACGGTTCAGATGTATTACCCGCGCAATGGAACGCGCGTTCGCCCGACTTTGTGTTCAAATATCGCGAGCCGACCTCACACGAAACAGTCCTGATCAAAATAATGAAGCTTGGGAGTAAAACTCAGGTTCATTGCATACTCGAGCAGGTACGCGCTCCGTTTCCCGGCCCAAGTTCACACCACTCGCTTCTCACCGTGCCGACTGACCGGTTCACCCAGACCGAAAAATCTTCATCCATGGAGATTACTACGACGGAGTATGTGTCACCCTCATTCTTCCAAACAGAGCAAATCGAACAAGAGTCGCTGGTCCACGGATACGTTTCGTCAGAGCGACTCTCTGAGCTCATCGCCCAATATATCAAATCTGTCTTGAGGCCTCTTCTTCCTGATCTGAATTATGAACCACATTCCCGATCGCCTAGCCCGTGAGTACTCACACACTCCTGATGCTACTTCTAACGCTGTTTCAGGGCTCCTCCAAGCACAGAAGGCTCAGCTCCGGCCAGGCATCGTCCATCGGAACCTGAATTTGAGCCTCCACCACGAATTGACCAACCTTTTACACACCCCTCAAGGAGCGACAACCCGTTGGAAGTCGGACGTAGCGACCTCGATCCCATTCCTAATCCATTCGCCGGTCGCTCGCCTATTCAACCGCTGAACCCAGGCGGTGGAATGTATGTCGGCCCAGGTCATCCCATGTTCACTCAACCAGGCGCCCGAGGACCGCCTACTGGTGGGCCATGGGGAGGAGATGGATATCTGCCACCCATGGGTGCACCACCTGGAGCCCGCTTTGACCCCATCGTGCCATTTGGAGCTGGAGGAATCGGCGGCTTCCCTGGGCGTGGCGGACCGGGAGGAGGGCCATTCGGACCAAGAGGGCGAGGTCAGTTCTCTGGAGAGCCAGATAATGACGAGTTCCTCCCACCTCGTTTTGGAGGAGGTAGAGGTGGTTTCTCCCACGATGATATGTTCATGTAAGTCGACCTAAATGTTCCATCAAAATAGCATGTAAATCGAGTTGTATATAATCTACGCATTTTAAAGCGCTCTGTTATCTCCTTTAGTCCCATTTGCTTGCGGCGCGACAAAGCCGCAGTTTGATTATGGTGGCTGACGCGACTGGCCACGCTCGCTACGAGACGGCGACCGGAGCGCTGCAAATATACATGACAACGTATCGCCGATAATCTATTCACCAGTGTACAGCTCAAGTGTGTCCTGCCTAAAAGTACAGCCCATGCTCAGCCACAGGCGCGCTCATAAATGAAGCTTCCTCCATCACCCTGAGACCTTTTCAAGAAAAAGCAACCTCCCGAGAAACTTATGAGTGCACGAGATCGACGACGACTAGCTCTGCCAGTGAACCCTGACCACCTGTCGAGAATGGGAATAACACGGAGAGGTTCACTGGACGCACTGAGTCCAACATTGCGTTGTAACGTCGAGGTGATCGCCTCTGGAAAGGGTCACCGTGCAACTGCCATTGTCCCTCGGCCAGCTTCGCGGAGGGCACCTTCGTGTGACACGATTGTTTCACCTGTCGCATCGAAAGAGAATGGCGGAAAAGTATCAAATTTTGATCCACCTAGAGAAGAGGACGACCTCATTCTGGCACCCGTCGAGGGGAGCAACCTTCCTAGACCAGCAAGAGTTCATCGAAAAGGCCATGTCAAGAAGAATGCACCAGAGCGTTTCTATGTCAACGCTCGAATGAGAGAGCAGTCTTCTCCAGTATCAGATTACTCCAATAGTCGCGAAGTCGAGGAAACTCCAATGAGTCCCGTGGTGGATCCTGGGGATGATGACTGGGTCACAAGTCCAACCGGAGTATCTGGAAGACATCGATATCCGTCCATCTTCGAGGACTATTACGGCGCAGGCTCTCCAATACCCGAAAGCCCACTTCACACGATTGAATCACTCAGTCTGTCCGCCAAAAGACAAGGAGTAGAGCGACAGACTACAGTCGATGAGCAGAATCTATGGGGAGAATTCTGGACAGATGCCATGCGACGACGTGCCACTGAGAAAAAGTCGAACAATGCACTCAAGCGAACGGACACGCTGGAAGTGTCTGCGCTTTTGAAGCATCGACGCCAGTTGGTAAAGGAAGGAAGAGGACGAGAGGATTCCATTATGGAAGAAGAATTGTAAAGGCCGAATGTATATCAAGAATCATGTTGCAGTTGTTGTAAAAGCTAGCTCGGGACCAAGCATAGTATTGTACTACGTGTTTTTCTACCATAGTGCAGCTTCAAGGATGCTTTCAGTTCGTTTAAAGTGTCATCGCGTTTGTCGGATCGGCATATTGCCGTAATAGCGGGAGCTCAAGATTTTAATTGCGGTACTCCGTTCTCTTGATCAGATTCGCAACCAAGAAATTAGCGAGCTTCTCTCAATATATTGAGCCAGGAGAATATGTCTAGAGTGGTCGGGACCAACTGAGTGGTATCGTCCTCTTGGAGCCCACCATGTCGAACAGCCATAAGAAAACTGCTCTAGAGGCGCTGGACGGAGCTATATTGGCTGCAAAGATCGCTAAAGCTACGGCGGAAGCGACAGATGTGGCACCATTGAAGTCTGCATTGGAAATATTGATAAATGTCATGGAGACTATTCGGGTACGTCATAAAAGCCGAATTCATTGATCAGGTCTGATAGAATGTAGACAGTGAAGACCAACAGGGAAGATTGGACAACCTTCGGCGAAGAATTGTCATCCCAGGTCATGGCTTTGCAGAAAGCTCTATCCCAGTGCAAGCCACCCCACTCGACTGCTATTCTTCAGTCGATCATCAGCTACGAAAAGTAGGCGACATCCCATCAGCGACCTTTGATCGCTGATAATGTCAAGCAAATTGAACATAGTGCAATCAAGAGTGCGTAACGCTAGCAGTAGAGGATTAATCAAGAGCATTCTTCGGTATCAGACAGACAAGGAGCACATTGCCGAGCTGCAGCGAGAAACCAGGAAATGTTGGGAAGAGTTTATGGTATGATTTGACTTGAATGATCTTCCCGCTACTCAATATCAATAGCAAGCGATCACAGTTCGAATTCACGAGTTTGCCCATGACATCAAGGAAGAGATGGAGGGGGCCCGCTTCAACAATCTGACACCTCTTCGAGACGCACTTGGCAATAGACATGATACATGCCTAAAAGGGACACGTGTCGATATTCTGGAAAGCATTCGACGATGGGCCACAGATTCACAGGCTCTCCCGATCCTATGGTTGACTGATGTCGCTGGTTCAGGAAAGTCTACTGTCGCCAAAACCCTTGCGATTGAGTGGAAAGAGCAAGGCCTCCTTGGAGGCTGCTTTTTCTTCTATGGAAACCAGCCTGAGACCGCCAAAAGTGACCACTTTTGCGAGACTCTTGCAGCTCAGCTTGGAAACAACCAACCTCAACTTCAGAATAAGATTATTCAAGGCATAAAAGATATCGGTCCTTCCCTCCTAATGGCGGCATTTGAGGAACAGTGGAATAAGCTTATTATCTCCGCCTTGGACAATACCACGATAATATTCGTCATCGATGGCTTAGACGAATGTAACGAAAGGGATAGAAAGACCATCCTTCGATCTCTTCGGGCATCCATTCCCCAAGAGGTTCGCAAGATGAAGGTTTTGGTTACAAGTCGTCCTGAAAACGACATTGCCCAATTTCTCGAGCCGTATCGTTCGCACACTGAAAGCCTGCACGACAAGAGACTCCAAGCTAATCAAGCAGATATCGCCGCGTATGTTAGGGGGAGATTAAATGATCTCATTCAGTCATCCGTTTTGCAACAAGCGGACGTCGAAATCCTCTCAGAGCGAGTCAAGTGTCTTTTCTTGCTGGCCAGCACGGCGTGCAACGCAATTGCAGACGCCAAGGCCCCTGACGCGATACTAAAGACACTTCTTGATCCCAAAAGGAATGTCCTTCAAGATATAAACAGACTTTATTCAACAATACTCGCCAAAGCATGCGGATCTACGCACTTGACAGGAACCGCGGCACACAAGGAACGAGAAGTGACAATGCGTGTGCTCGCGGCCATCATGGCTGCTATAACACCTTTGACAATTCCCTCCATTGACGCAATACTTGGAATCTCGGTCACAAATCGAGTCGTCAAATCGTTATCCAGTGTTCTCCTTGTCGAAAGTGATCAAACTGTCTTTGTAGCCCATCAAACTTTTACAGAGTATCTCGAAGACGATTCAGTTTCTGGGGAGTTTGCTGTTGACAGAGCGAGTGCTCATGTGTTGATGGCAAAAGGCTGTCTGACCGTGATGGATAAAGAGCTAATGTTCAATATTTGCAAGCTTAGCTCGTCATTTCTTCGTAACTTGGATGTCAAAGATTTCAGCCAACGAGTTTCACAATATATATCCACACAACTGCAGTATAGCTGCGTATATTGGCCGACTCACATTGCATACAGCACAAGATCTTTTGGCGATGAGGTGATCGAGCGAAAGCTTACTGAGTTTACGGAGCGGGGGCGCCTCTCCATTGGATGGAGGTCCTGAGTGCACTTGGTAGGGTGCCGGCAGCCATAAGGGGTTTGCAAGACATTGGCAACCAATTACCGGTCAGTGTATAATCTTGGTCGAAGGATCATAGCTAATTGTTCGCAGACGGGGGCTCTAAAGGACCGATTGGTTGATATAAGGCGATTCCTCATGGCATTCTCCGTGCCAATTTCCATCAGTATCCCTCACATCTATATTTCATCCATTCCATTCTCTCCAACAAACTCCTACCTCCGTCAATCTACTGCTGACCATTTGACTGTCATGTCGGTCTCAATCGGTTGCCCTGAGACATGGCCACAAGCACCATCAAGATGGCAAGGTCACACTTCGTATGTCAGCAGCATCGCGTTCTCTCCTGATGGGAGGCGTGTAGCTTCCGGTTCATGGGACGAGACAATCCGCCTTTGGGATGCAGAGACTGGCCAAACAATAGGTGAACCACTTCGAGGCCACTCCTCATGCATCACCTGCGTTGCCTTTTCTCCAGACGGAAGGTGCATCGTATCTGGGTCGTGGGATCGAACCCTTCGCCTATGGAATGTGGATAATGGATCACCTATAGGCTCACCACTTAGAGCGCATAGTCGCGAAGTGACTTGTGTCATATTTGCGTTCGATGGTTATTATATTTTCTCGGGCTCAAGAGACGAGACTATTTGCAGATGGGATGCAGACACGGGGCTGATCCTAGGCAAGCCTTTACAAGGACACGGGGCCGAGGTGACCTCCCTTGCAGTCACTTCAGATGGTTCTCTTCTCTATTCCGGCTCAAAAGATGGGATGATACGAGTATCAGACGCACAAAGAGGATATGCGGAAAAAACGACGTTCAAGATTGATGATGATGGCGGGATTTGCGCTCTCGTGCTCTCAAGGGATGATCGCCTTCTCATATCAAGCTCGGACAAGAAGATACAGTTGTGGGATACTGCCTTATACAGGCTCACTCGAGTATTGGAGCAAGATGGTGGCCTTGCTTCCATTGCTCTCTCTCGCAACGGGCGCCATCTGGTCTCGACCTCGTGGAAGTTTCTTTGTCTCTGGGATACAGAGACTGGTATTGCTCTCCAAACCCAAATGGCAGGTCACACGGGTTGGATAAACGCCGTAGCATTTTCACCTAGTGGAGATTTCATAGTATCTGGTGCAGATGATGACACCATCTGCCTATGGGAAACCAAGACAAGGAAATTGGTGGGAAAGCCATATAATGGTCATACCGAAAGGATTACTTGTATTGACATTTCACATAATGGACAATGGGTTGTTTCTGGGTCTTGGGATAACACCATTCGACGGTGGGACGCAAGGATGCGGGAGCCTGTGGGACAGCCACTCTGTGGTCATACTGGTAGGATACATAGTGTATGCGTCTCTTCTGACGGACGCTATATTGCATCGGGCTCAGAGGATAGAACGGTTCGGATTTGGAACCTACAAAGTGGAGAGCAGTTAGGAGAACCTCTCCGGGAACATAGTGGCTGGGTTTATTCTGTGGCATTCTCTCCCCGCGGAGATCGACTTGCGTCCTCCGGAGTTGCACGTATTCTCATGTGGGATACGGAAACTCGATCGCTCCTTAGAGAGTTTGAAGGACATAGCCAGCCCATACAATGCGTTGTCTTCTCTCCTGATCTGGACGGGCGCTATATTGCCTCTGCTGGATCCGACAGTTCGGTCCGTCTCTGGGATTCCGAAACTGGTGATGCTCTATGGAAGGTAGTTATGGGGCTAAATTCCCAAGTATACTGCCTTGCATTCTCACCAGATGGACGACGAATGCTTGTGGGACAGGACGATAATACGATCACCGAATTGAAGACAGAGACTGGGGAACGTACCATAGGACCACTTCAAGGTCATGGAAACCTGGTTGGCTCTGTGCAATACTCCCCTGGCAGCCCGTATTTCATCTCCGGGGCAGATGACGCCACTATCCGACTATGGCACGCAGAGACTGGCGACCTTATTGGACAACCGCTGCTAGGTCACTCTGGAAGGGTCAAATCAGTACGATTTTCACCAGATGGTCGCTTGATTTTCTCGGCTTCCGAAGACCTGACTATACGAATATGGGACGTGCAGATGGCTCTCAATCAGGGTAATTATATAATGTTGACAGGAAGAAATTGCTCACTTCGAATGTTCTAGGTGTCTCACACTTTAGGAATAGCGAACACAGGGTGGACTACGGGCGCTCTAATACTGTCACTGAACTTCTCGATGCGGTTAGTATGCACATCTTACCCTTGAAGGATGAGTCTAATGCGCCAAAGCTTTCTCATTTCACCCTCGGACCTCGAGACAATACAGATTGTTTGCTGTTAGAAGATGGCTGGGTCAACTGTGCAGAAGGGCTCATCTACTGGGCACCTCCAGAGAATCGTCATGGTCTACGATATCCAAACCATCTTGTGATGCCGAAGGACAGCCCTTTCCGCCCAACTTTGATCGAGTTTACCAACTTTCACCATGGTATGGAATGGACTGAGTCCTGGAAGGAGTAACTTGACCTCGATGATGTTTTTTTCATATCAAATACTGAAAATTAAATACAGCTTTGCCTCTATTTTGGCTTTATATATCACCTAACCCGTGAATGAAGGCCTTTGCAAGTTCACCTAATTCTTCAGAGTAACCACCTTCCAGTAGTGCCAAGGTAGGAAGTCCGAGGCTCCGAATGCGAGCTCCTATCGTCGTGTAATCCTCGCAGTCGAGTTCAAACCCACCTAAGACATCCTTTCTATACGTATCAAACCCCATACTCACGACGAGGTACTTTGACTTCCACTCGTTTTTAATTTTCACACAAGCCTCCTCCAGCAAAGCAAGGTACTCCTCCGTTGTCGATTTCGGACGGGCGAGGAGTGGAAGGTTACGATTAAAGCCTTGGCCCTCCCCTGCACCGCACTCGTCTTCGAATCCTGTATAGTATGGGTATTCTCCTTTACCATGTATGGATATATAGGCGGGTTCGCGACGAGTATACGTGAGTGCTTGTGTGCCATTTCCATGATGGAAATCTAGGTCTAGTATAACAACTCGACTCTCCCTTTCTGGTCTGTCACTCTTTTCTCCCGCCAAAGTCAATCGTGGTCCAAGCTTCGACAGTAGAGCGTCGGCTGCGATAGCTGCATTATTAAAGTAGCAATATCCGCCGGCGAGATTTCGACATGCGTGGTGACCTGGTGGGCGGGTGAGTGCAAAGATGATGGGTTTGCTTGATTGCGATGGGCTCTCAAGGAGCATGTCGACGCCTCGTATGGACAGTCCAGCGGCCGCCACGGTGCTTTTGAACGTATCCTTTGACATCCCAGCAGAGAGGTCAAATGAGTAGTATCCCATATGTGCGAATGGGTCTTCTGGGAGGCGAAAGCGAGACATCCCTTGGTCGTCCTCGGTTGTACTCTGATCGTGAGACTTGCTTATGCTGAGTAAAGAGTAGTGTGGGAAGCATTCTGGAAGTACACATCCGTCTTGTTCAACAGCTCCACTTGCGAGAAAGCGTTCAAAGATTGTCTGGATATGGCGAATATAGTCGTTAGAGTGTATTCGAGAGATGTAGTCTATGATTTGGGCCTGATTCCCCTCAGTTGACATTTCGACAAGCTCGCAGCTATTGTCAGAAGTGAGTGCACCGAGGATACGATGTATGCGATCCGGAGATTCATGTGCATCAATGACCTTATGAGCAATAACTTCAACCGAGTGGTGTAGGAGCGTATCCAGATCGTAGAGGATAACAGGCTTAGGCATGGTTGGGTCCAAATGTTGGGGTTGGTAGCGAGTATTCAAGAGGAGCCTCCTGTGCACAAGGGCAACACAGGACTGTAGCTCTCTCGAGAAACATCAGTGAAACTCTCATATAGAGCCTAATGGGTCCTCCTAGCTCACGCTACCAGGCTGCGAGGCAGCAATCCACAGGAAAGTGCGTGATTTTTCCCATGCACGCATCTATTTAGTGAGTCATGGCATGCTTTCGGTGATAATCCTGGACCGAAATGACCCTGATGTCGAAGCGGGCCAACGGGATGCTCTTCAGAGAGATCTTCTCAGTTCTCCTGGCATTTGACTCGTGGGCTCGTAGTCATTATAGAGCTAGTTCGATAAGTTCAGATAAAGTATCTTTACTGTGCTCTAGGACAGTGACATGAGTAAGGCCAATTCATCGGTCCTTCTTCTCTTGCAGGGTCTTTCGTGTCTCCGAGTCATCCCTGATTGCCAGTATAACGTAGCTGATTAGAATGATATTTGCGGAAACGACCGCCGCGACAGCAGGATAAATCGTGTTACCTGCGTCAGGTTGTCAAATAAATACCAAGACATCAAGGTGGACATACCAGGGGTAAGATACCATTGTGTGCCAAAGTATGCACTTATAGGAACCACCGCAAGCGAGACACTGAACACTAGCAACGTTGTGATGACACCGCTGCCCTTGAGAGTGAGTCAACATTAAAGTATTTCGACAAGACAAACCTTTTTTCCGTCTGGTTCGCTATCTTTGCAGCTGCCGCATGCTCGCTCATGATAGCCGACTCCAAGTTTTGAAAGTAGTAACAAACCAAACTTGACCTTGTCCAGCATCATTATTTTCCCCTTGGTCCATGGAGCCGGCTTTGGATGGAGGCTCTACTTCCTCGTCGAGACATTCGAAGCGTTTCTCGCAGTCATTGACGCCAACTGGTTCGGGCTCTCTACGTGTTCGCAAGCCGTCGAACGCCAGCGGCGGTATCCATAGTGGAAGCATGCATAAAGTGATTCCAGACAGTATACATACCTATGGAGAGGGAATAAAAGCTGTCAAAGAGAAGGATAGCGAAAGAACGTCCCTGTCGAACGTCGACTGGGATTTGCTCGTTGTCGGCACGGTCATCAAACTATTGCTATTTCCTGCATAGCGAGTACTTGTTTCCCATGGCAAATCTTGAACTGACTCGTCTGTAGCCGGTCGACCGACTTTGAGGTTCATAGGAATTGGATGGCAATAACGAATAGTCTGCCACTCTCTCAGTGGTACTACGAGGTAGTTTGATTTCATATAATCAACAGTCTTATTGACACAAAGATAGGCCACCTCTGAGTGGAGTAGGTTGCACATGTTCTAAAGCGTCGCATCTGACGGCCCTCAGCGCTCGATTACCCACCATTCTTCGCTTACTTTGAATACCTATTGTCGATACCGGCATCATTCATCGATTCCCAGATGCTCAGGGTGCAAAATCTTGGCTACGACGCCTGGACCGTTGTAGCATATCAACGAACAACCGTCATCGTCACTGAGCTAGTTATGGCTCTCGCACTGCGCTCGTAAGGCTGGAACCCATTCTTTGGCCCTTCTAATCCATAATACAGCTTTATTCCCAAAAGTATTCACCCTAATATCCAACGCATCATTTCTGCATCGCTATTCTTCCACCCGGGATTCCTGATTGTCGATCATATTCACTTTCAGTACAACGGCTTTATGTTCGGAATTCTCCTTTGGTCAATTCTGATGGCTCGTAATGTATGAGCATCACCGTTTCCCACTTCACTCTAAAGTCCTTGTAGGATCACAAGTTACTAAGCGGAATCCTGTTTGCTGTACTGCTCAACTTTAAGCATATCTATATGTATATCGCGGTATGTATATTTCCTTCTCTCCTGGGGATCTTGCTGAGGTCTCAAGCCTGCATACTTTGTCTATCTCCTGCGGTCCTACTGCATGACGCCAAACGGTGTGTTCATGCTCGCATATAGGTGTTGCTAACGTTGAACAGGCACCATTTCGATACCGTCGTTCCTTCGACTTGCTCAAAGTGTGCTTGCAGTGTTTGCGGTTTCCTTTGGACCATTTATTTGGCTCCGTCAAGTGCCACAAGTGCTCTCGCGCCTCTTTCCCTTTACTCGCGGTCTGAATCATGCCTATTGGGCACCAAATGTTTGGGCACTTGTGACTGCGTTGGATCGCGTCCTTCTCAAGAGTACGTTCTAAAAAGGCGTAATGAGTATGTGCTGACGAACTCCAGTCATCAAAATGCGAAAGATTGATTTCGAGGTCGACACTTCTGCTGTAGACTCTACTTCGCGAGGTCTCGTCGGCGATACGAGCTTTGCTGTAATCCCAAACGTTAAGCCCATTCATACGTTTGCCATCACCATTGCATTGCAGACGGTAGGTACATACTTTTTCCCACCAGTGACTTATCCCGCTGCAGGTGTTCCTGGTCAAACTATGGAGAAACCCGACATACAAGTCCTTTGTTGCTGCGATCACACTTTGTGGATATGTCTCGTTCCTTTTCGGATGGCATGTGCACGAGAAGGCAATATTACTTGTACTAGTGCCTCTCAGGTGTGTTTGGCGAAAAGCTAGAAAGTTTCACGCACTCACGTATTGCAGTCTTCTTGCTGGAGAAAGACATAGCTACTTCCGAACCTTTACAATTGCAAGCGTCGCGGGCATCTTCTCCCTTTTCCCCCTCCTATTTACGCCTGCAGGCAAGTTTTGATCTTACGTCTGACTAGGAGGCTGATCGTGTCCTAGAAACTATCATCAAAGTCGTGTACTCCATTCTCTGGTGCATCCTGGTCCTGTCACCCCTTTCAAAACAATTATACGAGTACGTCTTGATTTTCCTAATCCCTTCCACTATGGCTCACCAAGGCGACCTGTAGATTTCCCTCCGGAGTCATCGCTGTCGCCACGGACATCCTCGAACGAGCATACCTCTACGGTTTCATCCTCCTACAAGTCTTTGTCTCTCTTTACCCCGTTCTCACAAAGACACGCGCTCAGGCTGGAGACACGGCTGCAGAGTCCCTATCCAAGCTCGAGTTCCTGCCGCTCATGGTCACCAGTATCTATTGCGCCATCGGGGTCATCTGGGCCTTTTTGCGATTCTCGTGGTTGTACCTCACGGAGAAGTATTGACGAGGCGGGTTGGTCCAATGGCATTGTCGCGCCGGTTGTTTATTTCTTCACGATATGTACAACGTCTTCGTCTTGCAATTCGTGGTCCAACCCAACTTTTTGTCCGCGCGAGTGCTTCGCGCTTGTTCCCCAGACGATTGCACTATCATGGAAGGTGAGACACAATACGTTGGAAGAGAAGACAGGCGTACTATTTGAGTTGTTTTGCAATCTCCTTGTGGATGGCATTGCAAAAGTCTTCTACTGTCGCCTTGTTTCGTTTCAATACGACCTATTACGCGTGAGATAAGCGAGTTAATTTTGGTGGTCCGTACTGGTGCCGAATAGTCGGGTGCTAATCCTCGTGGTTTGGTATATCTGTTACTTGTATCAGCCTGTGTAACGAGAGGAGTCGAAGCCCACGTACACTCTAACAAGATTGAGGGCATTCCAAAGTGCATCCAGTAGTTCGTCAATGTTTAGCCATTCCTTGGAGGAGATTGGGACGGAGTGTGGAATCTTTACTAGTCAATAATTGAACCTGACATTGGGACGACGTATGTACCTTGTAGAGAAGATCCAGTTCTTCGATCGAGATTGCATCAATCTATTGCGAATCAGGAGATGAGGTTGCTCCAGCTGGAGAAATACCTTGTTCAGAACCTGGGTACGATGAGCGAATGAATACTGAATACAAGTCGAAACGTACGTAAATGCATGGGATATAGACTCGGTTGCCCTCGATGACATCCACGAGGTCGTCTGCCGTGCAACCCGGCTCACGAATTGCGACATCACAATTCGCTAGTCTGTATTCACTGAGAACTGCCTTGATCTCTTCGTGGTCGATATTGGTGAGGGGGACAGTGTTCGTTATCGCAATGCCTAGTCTTGTCAGCCAACAGATACGAGATAAATGAGATGGCTCGCCTCCTTTCTCCTTCTTTTTGACTGTAATGTTTGGAGGTTTCTTGTTCAGCCGGATACCAAACCCTTCCAGCTCGTCCTCGAGAATCTTCTTGTCGTGTAGCGGCTTCAAGACGTCGAGTACGATGAAGATCAAGTTGCATGTTCTTGCGACTGCAATAACCTGTCGACCTCTACCTCGACCGTCTTTGGCACCTTCGATGATACCGGGGAGGTCGATAATCTGGGAAAAGGTGAGCATATATAATTGCCAAAAGATGGACATACCTGAATTGGGCTGCCGTGTAATCGCAGGGTGCCAGGAACACTTGTCAACGTTGTAAACTCGTAGGCTGCCACCTCTGAGTGTGTTCCCGTCAATTTGGACATGAGTGTAGACTGTCAGAGGTCATTGTATTGATGTATGTTTTTGCTCGTGTCGGTCGTACCTTTCCGACAGACGGGAATCTGGGTGCGTGTTAGGCAGGTCTGTGATAATTTCTCGCGGACTTACCCAACAAATCCGACAGATGCGACTCCGGTCCTAGCTACATCGAACCCCGGGCCTCCCCCACCACCTCCACCACCAGACGGACCTGCGAGAAGTTCCCTCCGTAGCTTTGCAAGTTTGGCCTTGAGTAGACCCAGATGATAGCTGAGTTCTTGTAAGCAAGTTTGTCCAAATACAGACATTTTGATATGGTGGGGGTCCATGACACCACGAGGTAGCCCGTTAGACAGTTGCTTTCGAACTGGGAGCTATCGTAACTTCTGGACAAGAGTCTGATCCCCACCAGGGTCCATGACGATGGGTCCGAAATGGCCGTATCGGCTGGTGTCGAGTGGCGAGGTCGATAAACTCACCTGGTGGCCTGTGATGTGTTTAGTGACCTATGTACGCTATCTGGATACAACTTGCCTTGTTTTTCTGGGCTACAGGCGCCGTCAATGGGCGCCATTGTGATCATTTGTACTTACTTCTCGCCTGCCGCTGGCGTTAGAGGGCGCGCTGGGAGATGTTATCGGATGCATACCATTTCATCTTCAATTTCTTTGATCTTCTGGACAGTCGTCATTTTTTAGCTCGGATTTCCAACGACAATGGAGACAAGTACGCGCCGAGTTTGGGCACAGCCATTACTTGGAATCCGCCTCTTCCTGACCCAGCATACCAGCATCTTATATTAGCTAGCCCCTCCACTCTTTTGCGGGTTTTCTTGCTGCACTTTCCCTCTCTCTGTGCACTTTCGCAGCAAGCCCTCGGTCTCACTCGCCGGCCAGAGACGCCAGACCACCCCGCCTTTTCGCAGGTCATCTCAGCCCCTAAGCAAGACGCTCCTTGTCCCCTTCAATGTGCTGTACAGGCCCCAAATGGAAGCGAGAGGTCGTTCCAGATCACAAGGCAAGCCCGTTACAACCCCCCGAGACACGCCGTTTGCTCACGCTGCAACCAGTTTGATTTCATCGACACTCGCGAGTTTCACTCAAAGTCCTTTTCTGTCCGACTTCAGTACGTCTCTCGATTATTTGTGTGAATTCTCGCCAGCCCGCTGACCATCGGCGCCAGATATGTCTGGGTCTACATCCTGGTCATCAAGTCATTCCTCGTCTACATTTCGGATATTTATACTGCAACGACCATGTTAACGTCGGACAAATGGTCGAACAAGATTTTCGACTCGTGCACGCAGAAGGAAGGTTGCGTCGCCATTCCGTTTAGCATCGCCAAGTGGCTCTTCGTCGGATGCATCATCTTCTCTTTCCTCCTGGTACGTTTGGGCTAGCCTTTGGGTTTCATTTCCCGCTAAACCGGTGTCCCAAAACGACAGCTCGCCTATGAAGCGCGGAAATCGAAGAAAATCATCGCAAGTAGGGATATCTCATTCGCGTTCACCAACGTGATGGCACAGAATTACTACAGTCTTCGTACGTTCAATATTATCCCTTGTCCGCTCCCAAGGTCTCATTCCGCTCCAGGCTCGTACGACCACTTCTGTCTCTTCTGCCACATCAACGATTCTACCAAGAAGAAAGATGATTTTGCCTTCTTCATCTTCTTCACATTCAAAGGTCAGTGCATTCACAACGGCCCACGCTCCCGAAATAACGTGTGAACAGAGTGGAAACGGTTACTCCTCGCCGACGGCCCTCGTCAAACGATCAACGCGCTCACCCTCTATTCGTTCTACCTGGCGAAACGCGATCCAAAGAGTGATTGGTGGGATCTTAAAAAGTACTTTGATTCCAACGACATGGTCACCAACGGTCTTCTCGTGGCCATCGTGTTCACAGTGCTCATCTTTTTGGGTTCGCTCCTGCTCTTGATCATCGCAGCCATTCTCTATGTGCCGTTGCTGTGCTATATCCGAGGCAACCTCAAAGAATATTGCTGCCACAAGGTCGACAAGGTGAAACACTCCGTTGAACCTAGACAACGACTGACCATCACTAGCGCATCGAAGAGTTGATCAAGAGAAAGCGGAAGCAGCGCGAGAAGCGCGAACGTCAATTGGCTGCAAAGGAAGCCGCGGGCGATTTCTCTCATCTCAAGAACAAAGGTGGCGCACAGGCAGCTCTCCCGCAACCGACATTGCCTACAATCTCCTTGGACGATGACGAAGATGATCTCAAGACGGTCGCCAATAGTCGTTACGCCGCCTCGATCCGAACCGGCAAAGAAAGTTACTGGTCGGGCAAGGACAGCGACTATAAAGGAGGTGCCTACATGCCAGACTATCCCCCCATGCCGGCATATGATCCCAATGCGTATCCTCCTCAACCCGGATATGCTGCGTACGCGGTCAGCCTTCATGACGACGCGAGCACTCTAAATGGGGAACACGACGACTATGCTTCCAAGGCTGCGATTGCGCGCGGTGCCACGCCAGCCAACGCTTCGATCCATCGTGGACCAACTCCCGCCAATGCTTATGATGTGCGTCAAATTTTGTACCTTGATCATCTGATTGCTGACATTCCTCTCAGGCATACGGAGGAGCATACGGCAACAATGCCTACGCTCAGGATCAATACCGAGACAGGAGAACACCCGACCCGTACGGTGTTGATTATAACGGATACCCCAATCAAGGCTATGGTAATGCCTATGGGGGATACGGAGCAAATCAGCAGCAATACCAAGGTTACTACGACGAGAACGCGTACTATCAGCAACAACAGTCTCAAGGGTACCAGAACCAACAGCAGCCGCCACCGCGCCAACAACCATCGCGAAACGGTTCCAAATGGGAAGGTGGTCAGGCATACTAAATCCCAACCCTTGTTACCCCCCATCACATCATCATAGACGCATCTCTCGTTCTGCTTGGCTCATCCAAATTGTGTCCCCTCAACTGTAGTACTTACCATCGTCTCGCAACAACGTAGCCTACCTTACCCATCAATCCCCCCCATCCTCTCTAACCTTGATTCGTGGACTTTATTGCCCACGGCATTTAACAGAAGCAAATTTGAAGTGCCGTCCAAAGTTGTCGTTACTTCCTGTTCCAATAGTTTGAACTTAGATGCAATCCAGCGGATTCTGCGTCTGAAAGATCGTCTATCTAAAGATTTTATAGTGTCATTTATGCTAATGAGTACACGTTGGATGCTGACTAATGGACCGCTAGTGCAGGTACGCATAAAACTGATGGGCCGATATGCAGTAGTACGGACTGTGAGAGCGGCCGATGCCGACCACATTTAACACCGGCCTTATTGTGTCATTTTGTGTAAATAGGGAGGCAAATACAAGCCTTTAAAGAGCGGGTGGAGGAGTACAGCACTGGCTCTAGTAAGTGCCCTCCATGGCTGCACTGGACAAGAAGCGCAAACAACGGCCTCCACCGTCGATCAATCCGCCAGCAAAACGACACAAGTCAACAAAAGATGCGCCATCTACTTCTGCTTTGCCAAAAGACGGGCAAAAGGGGTCCAACCTGACCTTGCATGACTGGCTGACAGTCTACCAACAATGTGACTCGCTTCCTGAGGGCTGGAGACAATCACAAGTTGTCGAGCACTTTAGAAACAGAAAGGAAGATCCACTCATCTTCGACCAGTCAACATTGTCCCGGAAGATCAAGCAGCGAAAGGAAATTGAGGAAAGGGCAAAGGCATATCCTGGTGCACTCTCATCTCGAAGACTACGTGTTGTCACCGCTCCACAAGTTGAGCAGGCATTAGCCTTGTGGGTGCAGCAGATGTTGTCCCGAAAGGCAACTGTGAGCGTCACAATGCTCATTGCAAAACGGGAGTGGTTTGAGGCGAAACTCGATGTGAATGAAGAAGATAAATTGAAGAGAAATGGATGGGTCAAATCGTTTTGTAAGGCGTAAATTTTTTGTCGGTCCAAACTGTGACTGTGGTGCGTTTACTATGGCTGAATAGCTACAAGCTCGAAGGAATCAAACGGCATGCCGAAGAAGGATCTGTAGAGTCTGCTGATATCGAGAATGACTCGACAGTCGCAGCATTGGAACAGTTGGAACAGCTCTGCAAGGACAGCAAGGTGCAGGAATCGGCACGTTATAGCAACCCCGAGTTCAACCGGTCACAACCAACAGAGCTTGAGCAGTGCACCGAGGTTGAAAAGGCGCTCATAGAGCTTGTCAATATCCTCAAGGAGCGAGGACGGATACGTGGGGCGATCCCACCTATTGACGAGATCATTGAACCTGCTGAAGAGCGCGAAACTGCTGAAGAAACCTCGGATGATTGTGAGGCAGATACTCTCTTCGAGGTCCTGGACGAGGAGCTGCAGAGCGACAGTGAGGGCGATATTGAGGAGGTGGCCATCCAAGGCCACGCATCGGAACTTGTCATGTATGCGGTGAGTCATTGCTTGTTAAAGTCAATGAAACATCGGTTTCTTAGGAAAACGAGAGTGACGAAGTTATGGCTTGAACGGATCAATGATGTGGTCAGTGTCCAAGTGACGGCAATATGACCTGGACCTGTCCACAACAGCTATGGGCGACAACTCCTCGATCAACATTCTCCCAACGGAACTAATTCTGGAGATTATGTTTGTCTCTCACCCATTAAGCATTCTTCATTGCCGTCAAGTGTGTTCTTGATGCAGGAGAGTGCAGCTTTTCATCGACAATAGGTATCGAACCGTCTTAAAGACATAATCGACACCAGCAACGACGTCAAGGTCATCATAGATCTATATGAACATGGATGTGTCCTCGTTTATCCTCGAACGCGGCCATTGTCTGACGTCTGGGCAAACTTTGTCCGCGACCAGAGGGCACTGTTACAAGGAGACGCACGTAGATTCCGACGTGCGGCCCCGCAGCAAGTACCAGACTACATGATCACCGATGGTGTGATTGTTCGAGCTGGGGCTGACGACCCATTCCTTGGACCGGGAGAGACTTCCACGCTGCAACTCACGAGCTGCAGATATACTAGCAAACAGAGAGAAATAGACTTGAGAATCAGTCTTACAAAGGAAGGCCTCCTGCGTCGAGTTGCCATATCACGTCAACGCAATATTCTTGCTGTTGCAGAGACGAAAGTTGAACCATCAGGGAAACATCCAAGGTGAGTCATTACTGCACAATTTTATTGCTCACACAATACTAGCTATATGGTTTATTTATTTCCTCTGGCCGGCGACTTGTCCCATGAACCGCAGACACTTTCTTTCGATCCTAACAACACAGAAGGCCTCTGTAGTGCTGAGTGGGGACGCCTCGAGGAAATAAATCTCTACGAAAACCTCGTCAGCATCACTATCAAGAATTCTCGAGCGCATTTCCGCGAACAGCACACGATCGTGATCTGGGATTGGGAATGTGGTCGGCAGCTCGCGGTGAGTTCTGAACTTTTGAAGGTCACTACTCAAATCTCCTAGGTCCTAACGTGTGTTCATTTCTTCGCTTTCCTATCGTCCCAACGGGCCGTCGTCCTCTATGCAGGTTACGATCGTGTGCTATGGGTGGTATCGCTTCACACTCTTAAGTATCGTCGACTCATCCCACCGGATGCCATGTCAGTTTCTGAATGTGGGTCTCAAGATTTTGCCGAGCGCGGAACCTGTGGAGAAGAGTATGTTCTGGATCGAACTCTAGACATCTTCCTCCTCAGGGTAATGTGCATCGGGGGTTCGCAGCACATCGTTTGTGTGATTTCCAAGCAAAAGCTCGACCGATTCGTTCAGAGCCTGGACGACGCAGGTGACCTTCGAAACAAGCTGGCTTGGAACGCCTGGGGTCCACCCCTCAGCCGAATTTTCAAGCAGAGTGACTACACACTATGGTATGCACGAAATCGAGATCGGTACCACCCTCGTCCAACTGCCGGCCACTATCAGACCGTCTTCCACGGCGACAAAGGACTCTATTCAGGGAACCGCCCACCCCATGCAGAAGTAATATGGGATCGAGGCATTCTCGACTTCAACCCGCGTCCAATACGTCGCGGGACGCCGTCGCCTTTCGAAATCAAGTTGGGCGAGGTTGTTAGCGAACCGTCGATTCTGACATCGGAGGATATCAGAGGGATCCTCTTTCCGTTGGAAAGTACGCTGCCGTACCGACGTATTCTTACAGACGATATCCTGGTCTGCGAACCAGGAATATGGCCATCCGATCTGCTGTTTCTGTAAAATCATACTGATGCTCCTACCCTTCTGGTCAGTGAGCAAAGATAGTCCTCTGTTTTCAACTTGCTCTCAACGAATTCTATCTACTTATCATCCCGGCTGCAATTGATTCAGTCAGGTAAGTCGTTCTCATGTCACGGAATCGCGCTCAGGTGTGAAATGAACGCGAATCACTTGCCGGTTTTCTCATGGTGGGCATATAGTGTGAACGCAGGGCTGTATACCATAAGAGAGTAAACAAACTGCACAGCTCGTCGGCCAGATAAAATGTGCGAGCACTGCATCCACGACGACCCGATGTTGCTGATTGGGAGAGTCGAGGCGATCACTTCGAACCGGCACTGCTTCCTTGCTGCTGCTGTCCAGATTGTCCTTCTTCCTCCGGTATCGGTGCGAGGAAAGCTACGGATAAGGAGATGATTGTAAGTTATAAACGCTCAAGATTAGCGCGAAAAAGAACACACAGATAAGCAGGAATCCACCAATTAGATGCATCCAGTACTTTTGTATAAACGTCTTTTCGACTTCGGGGACGACGGGATTGCCCTCTGGTGTTAATGGAGGTGGCACACGAAGTTGCGGACTACCAGAAAGTTAGCTATCGATCGTCGTAATCTAGTAATGAGGGATAACTGTCGCACTTGGAGACGTGTGTCTCGGTAGGGAGGCGAGAGAGAAGGTATATGGTCACAGAACACAAATGAGAAGACATACACCGGAGCAGGAAGTGAAGATTTGACAATAACGGTCGAGTTCCACTCTCCGCGAGCCCCGACGGGCGACAACGACGGTGGGCAAGTGCCGTCGTCAGGGGTGTCCATAAGCCAATAGCTGAGCGCGTGTGCGATTCCAGCGTGCGAGACATGTACCCATATGCGTTCTCCGCTGGCTTTTGGCAAGTGGCACTGTTTAGCGTGTTGCGAGGTGGGTTGGGGTGCGACCAAGGGAGTCCGTGGCCAAAATTGAACGTCGAAGCGGGTAGATACGCATAATGTCGCATAGAATGTCAAATCATGTCATATAATGACCATGGAGAGAAATATCCGACGCCAGCCCACGGGTTCATGGTTCGGCATTGAGCGAGAGGAGGACGATAAGTGCTTGTGTTTCCACCTCGATTAGAAGATAACTTACAGCTTTGATAGAGGTCATCGGCCACATATTTTCATCATAGTCTGGGAGTTCTAGTGCGACTTGGTACAATGCATGGGGTTCGTCGATGGATTTCTGGAAATCACGCAATAATTGATCATACTTGGTTGGAACCGGTGTGAAAGAAGCTGCGAAAGAAGAACCTTGTGAGACGTGTCAAATGTTGGGTCTTTCCAGAGCTGCTGCATCAGGCTATTAGGCTCACCGGTGGTCGTATCAATATCAACAGTTCCCTTTAATGCATATTTGGACGAGTCGGAAGGCTTTCCCGGGACGAAAACACGATGATGCAAGTTGTATTGCGCTCCCCAGGCCGAATGGAAGATAGCCGTAATGAGTACAAGATATTTGAGCATGATTAAGTCGAATAAAAGAGCCAGATAACAGTCGACGAAATATTCGTTCAAAATCGCCACGCGGAGGGAGGGGTCAAATCGTGTGTCGGTATACAACTCTGTGTTATGAGACAACCTCTACGCTTTTCATGCTGTCTTTAGAGCACGAGAAACCGTACTCCTTACCTGTTATCGCCGCGTGCGAGGGCGGCCCCTTGAGTGCCGAAGCCCGTGGCCCCGCTATGACAAGCGTCATGGCATGGCTTAAGTGGTTTACGTTATGTATATTTCAATAGGATAGCGACATTCGATAGGCGAATGCCGGCGTAGAAGAGGCCATTATAAGTGGCTGCGAACGAGCGATCACAGTTCGGGCACAAAACCCAAGTTCCCTCGTCATCTGAATGATATGTCAGCCACTGGCATTCTTGGATTCGGCTCGCTGCTTACCCGACCCGCGTTCACAAGGCGAGCTCGTGCCTCAGGTGGAGAAGGAGAATTGTGAGCCGATGATGAGAAATATGCCAAAGAACAACGTGGAACCACAGACGGTGGTCATGCTCTTCAATTCCAGACTCGCCGGGTGATGCACCGGCTTGCGTCTTTGCCTCCCCCCCCCTCTCGTGTAATAAATATGCCAACAACCTAGGCTAGACGCACGAGTTGTGCATGCCACACACCTGGGAGGCGCTTGCAAGCGCGTGTGAGATTGGTCGCAGCGGCAATTTTGCCCCCCCCCAAGTTGACCACCGTCATAGGTTTGACTGACAAAAACCCATACGACTGAGTTTCAATGAGACTGATAAGTGTCCTCAGACGCCGAGCGGCACGCAATATTACGGCCTGTGCAACGCCCTCCTCTCTCTACTAGGTGTTGACTTGATAAGAGCTCACAGCACCGATTGACCTCCTGAGTAGCATAGTCTGCAGCTCTTTAGCCAGAATAGAGACGCTGGGTTGGTATGGAAACGACGCAGAGGCTGAGCATAGCAGTGGGATGTGTGGCAGGGTAGTAGATATGCACGTCGGGCCGTGCTTCTTAGTGAAACTGACATGTTAGCCTCTTGAAACTGGCATTATAAAATGAATCCGCGAGGTCGGTGGCTCGTCGAACCTCTCGAGGCGTGGGCTCCTAGCAGGCCCCGGGGCGCTCGCAGTACATAGGCGTTGGAAAGAGGCGCGTCTGTGACAATATTGTGTCACAGAGAAACTGCATTGGAACCAACATCGGGGTTGCCCCACACTTAACAGGACTTCTTGCCCACTGGAAGCGGCCCAGAATCCCGTGGTGTGCTACTCGAGAAGTGAACGGGGAATTGGCGAGGTGTATGCTCGGAGCTGAAAATGGCGAAGAATTCGCGCGCGACTCGAAACTGGGCTTGAACCCAAATGGCACTCTGGGAGGGTGGGGGAGATGGGGCAGTGTATTGCCGGAGCCTCTTCTCAGCGTTGACGAAAAAAACGCAGGCAATATCGCTGGCGAGTTCTTGGGAACTTGTTTCAGTGTGACCCACACCCCGGGCTGGGACGAATAATCGCGCGGAGATTCAAGGGGGACGCCGGAGGGAAATTAAAAATAATAAATATAAATTTTATAATAATAATATAATTTTTCAAAAATAAATGTTAGGAACCCAGAGCGGGCAATAGAGTTGCTGCCAACGGAGTTGAAACAAAGCAAGGCGTAGCTCTGGTCGAAAAGGTCCCAAAAAGACTTGTCCCAGGGCTCTGCTGGGTATTTGGACTCTACCTCGTCGGTGGTATTCGCTGCCCCCTCGCCCTCGAAGAGTCCAAGTAGCTTCAAGATATTTACGACTTTGCTTTCGCTCTCTCAAGACTCTGCTGGCCAGTGTTTGTCAAAGCCGCCCTCGCTCGCTCCTGCTGCCCGCTCGCTGTGAGTAAATTTCAATCTGGGCGAGAGGATGGCTGAACAGACTCGATTTGTTTGCAGACATGGAATCTTTGCTTGATTCTCACTCTTTGTCCACCACCGCGTCCTCGTCGACGCCGCAAACACCCTCGCCGCCCATGAGCAGCTCGCTCGACGAATCTGGACCGTCTGCGGTCGAGTATAGCTATGAATCTGGCTCTGTCGCTGCTTCTCACGCGCAATACTACGTCGACTATGCGCAGCACGCCGTCCACCATGCTCCTATGGCCCAACCGCCTCCTCCAGCACACCAGCAGCCACAGATTCAGCTTCTAGACGATCCCCATCAGTCTCATTCTGGCCCAGGATCACTCTATCGCCGGGCGTCGTTTCCATTCGTGCACCACGACCATCCCATGGCGCACTATCCAAAGTATCCTCCCGTGCCCCCGCTGCCTCAAGAGCATCCTGTCGCAGGCTCTCATCATGCGCTTCACGTCCAGGACGCGCATCCATACGAGTACGATGACGGCGTCAAGCTCGAGCACGCCACGGGCATGATCGTCCCGACCCAGGTGCCCCCGACAGCCGCCCACCATCCGCAGGGCTTCTATCGACCTTCGTCCTCTTCCTCATCCGTCTCCAGTGTGTCTGCAACGCCCAGTTATCTCACCCCTGCAATGAGCAACATTCCTGTCATGCACACCGACGATGCAGCCTCAAAGGAGACGCAGTATCTCCGCAGAAAGTGCTTCAACTGTGGCACCACAGAACCTCCTAGCTGGCGTCGTTCCACGCTCAATCCCGGCAAAATTGTACGCTTGTGCTCGTCCTTTTTTTTTTCCCCCTCTGCCATTCAATATTGCGCGTCTGTTTCACGCCCGCACCCTTGTCTGACCCTTGTGTTTCATCCTAGGTATGCAACAAGTGCGGCCTATACGAACGCACCCACAACAAGCCGAGACCACACCAGTTTGGACTACGTCCGGGGAACAAGGCTCGCAAGCAGTCGTTGCCCACCTACACTCGCGTCTCCCCGTCGTCTAGTCCCAAGCGTCATGGCCTGTCGGTAAAGAAGGAACCGTTGGATTATGGTCAAGCCATGCGGCGAGGTAAGCCCCTCCTTTTTCTTCTACCCACATGGAGACCGTGTGTCGATGTGGTCGGTGTTGCCGACTGCGCCTATAGTCGCCCATACGTGACATATGGTGTTATGCTTGCTTCGACAGAGCATGCCTTTTTTTTTTCCCGTTACGTCGAGCGTAACGCCCCTACGCTCTGGCGGAATTAGGCGACATGTCGAGGTTTCAACTCTATGGATTGATTCGATGGCTGACTGAATTTCCGACTCGGTCCCCCCTCCCTAACTCGCTCTCTGTCGCTCTCTGGTCGTGCTACCCCTCTCCCTCCACACAAATCTCAGGTTCGATCGCATCGATAAACTCGGGCAGCGGTACATCCGACTGGGACGACCATTCTGGGTATTCGACCGCGTCGTCTGCCTATCCTTCTTCTTTGGGCATGGCACCTCCGCCGCCGCAACCGCCCACTCAACCCTCGTACCACGTCCCGAATCATCACGGACACCACCCATACAACAACGCGCTATCAATGCATACTTCTCGGGGTACCAGCAGCGCCATCCGACTTCCGCAGGCACCGCCGATGAAAATCCCAACCAAAGCCGCTGGCTCTCCCTCCCCGGTTTCGGGGCCAGTCGTCACGTCCTCGACGACTGCAGGTTCAGGCAGCCATGTTAGCTCACCGGAGGGACTCGTGCCTCCAGCCCCGCAAGGCCATTCACCGACCTATGGCACCCCCTCATCTGCATCTTCGTCTTCTGCGCGCCTTTCGGCTGTCTACGGTGGAAACTTGCGGGGCCCGCCGCCGCCTGCTTCTGCTGCTGCTGCTGCACAGATGATGCCCTCGCAGGATTATTACGCCAGACGAGGAAGCACGAGTCAGATTCCGCACCATCATGTGAACCAGTACCAGCAAGAGATTATGCGACGCGGTTCTGTGGGTGCCATCGGCATGCATTCTCCGACTTCGTATCATGCCGTAGGTCTACAACATCGGGTCCCGCCGATACCAGTATGGGCGCAGCACCAGTCCGGTTCTGGCTCACCGTCGAGTACAGTCGGGCCCATGATTCCAGCGTCGATAGCAGAGATGAGCCCCTTGCCCACTCCGACGCCACCCCTGATGATGCCCACTGGCAACGCCAGCGCGTCCTCGACTCCGAGGAGAGAGTATGTGTCCGGAGAGTTGACACCCTCACCACCAAATCATCACTTGCATCCAGCCTATTTGCCTCAACCGCACTCTCAAAGCGCGTCGCCGACAAACGCGACCCCATTGGGATCTGTGCCCCAGCCTGAACTTGCAACCTTGGCTGTATAATGCAAGCGATTAAAGGGGGGGACTTAACAAATTTTTGGATAGACGCTGGAAAGCTCGTCTTGCCGTTGCTGGGAAACGTTGGAGGTCCAAGGCGCCGCCGATACGCTTCACCTTTTCGCCTTTACTGTTCCTGGAGAAATTGTGCATACAGCTCGCAGCTTATTCCCCGCAATTTACACTCGTTTCCTCTCTCTCTCTCACCTCTCACTCTCACTCTCTGCTGATGCGCATTTCTCCTGGGCCCCGAATTCGAATCCACCGACGCCGTTGGTGTTCAGAGAGCATGTGCTCCTGAGGGAACACCACATAGACCATGGCGCCGCCATACGCACCCGTGAGGTGCGATTTTTCCAACCTCGACCTCTTGTTCCAAATTCCAGTACCTCTGTGTACTGCTAGAACACAACGGCAACAACGAGAATGACCAGATCTTCTAGTTGGAGCCTCATCATTCGGACAATCTTTTTTTCTTCTCTCTCGCCCCCGTCACGAATCTTTTCCCCCCAACCTCACGCCTGGTCGTCTCTCACCAAAAGATCCCTCCCTTTTTGGCCAGAAACTGTCTGCAAAGAGTCTCCACTCCTTTTTTATTGTTCTCCTCCTCTTCGTCTCTCACACGCATGTTTCCTCGTTATTTGGAACCAGACCTCTCTGGTTGTTGTGACATAGTTGCTTCGCCCATCCCTCCGACCTCTGTTTGTCAAACCTAGCCGGTGCAAATCCTCATGGAAGTCTATCCTTAGTCTTCCAAAAACCACATCTTGCAATTTCGGGTCTTTCTCATCTATGGCTTGGCTTTACATGCACACCGACCGTTGCCCACTCCCTCCGCGTCGTTCTTCCTGGTCATTGTTGGTGTAGTATTTTTGGCGTAGCTAGGGAAAAAAAGAGAGCATTTGTCTCGTGTCCTTCTGAACATGTTGTTTCGATGTAGGCTTATTCGGACAGACAACTGAAACGGGGAGACGGGTCTCAAATGGTTAGCCCATTGGCTTTGTGCCATCCATGGGTTCTTTTCTCTTGATTGCTTCCCTAGGGAGGACTGGCATTACGTTGTGGCTTGGGTCACTGGTGGATGCAATACGGCATCACGGTACCGGTTTCCCTCTTCTCCAGCTGGATGACATTTCTCGGAAGCAGTGTTATCCTAGAAGAATCTAGCATCTCGCGTCGCCGTGGAGGAAGACAGATACATATACACCGGCATAGCGGCGTCGGGTGCGGTTTTAATATGGCTTTTGCTCCCGGAGGAGGGGGAAAGTGGTCTCAATTCCATAAGAAACCACACACATATACCAAGAGCTACTTGGTTCTTTGGTTGTTGGGTAGAAAGGACTCGAGAGCAAGAGGTAGACAGTGTCCGCTGTCAATACGTTGTCTCCGGTGCCAGCGACGGTCTCCGCTCACCGTCGGAGAAGCTGTCGAATCTAATTACTTAATATACAACCTCCGTTTGGGGGAAATGGGATAAACTATAAGGGCCATCTCAGCCAGCTCGCGTGCTAGAAGGGGAATCGCGATTGTTGCCCGTTTCTTCGTGAAGAGGAAGAAGACGGACAAGTGAACAAAGACTTGCCTCCCCTGGCTGCGATTCGATAAGCTACCTCTTGATACGTTAGTTCAGCCTAGGGCCGAAGCAAACGTGGCTCCGTCCTCAGGGAACTTGTGAGAAAAATGCGGCGTGGGGGTCTAGGTCGTCCACAGGCGTCCTGTTAGAAGCGTGTGTGCGTACAGAGGGGTCATCTTCGAACGAGTTTCATCCCCGCTCTTAACACTCAGTGACATCCGAGGCCGTCAGTTACACCGTCGGCAAGCGGTCAAGCAACTCTTAAAGCGGATTAGGCGAATAGTCTATAATAATCCGTTTGCGGCCAATTAATTATATAACTCGCACTCGTCTGCAAACGTTGCCACGGAGAATCCCGCCTCGAAGACGCAATGTCAGTGAGAAGCCGCGAGAAGGATAAACAGGTCTCGCTGTTCTATGCTAACATGTTAGCCGATATTTAGGCACCGGGACAAGGTTTTCTCACCGATTAGAACTCATGTGGCGTGGGGGCTCAACGGTCTACAATTCTTTAGAGGTTTTTGTCGGAAATGAGTCCATACAACTTGGCCAATACGGCTCATGTGTTCTCTTTGCTCGTGTGGCTGGCGCGAATATACTAGAGCTGTGTATAAGCAAAACAGTATTCACATTCGACTCTCCGAATCTATCCGTGCTTCACGTCCTCTGCGGTGGAATTCGGGCCCTCATGACCTCCGGTCGGGCCCAAAAAGAATCACAAGAGTCTCGATTATGAGAGTGTCAATACAGGGCTGTATATTATTGATTGTGCAATATAGTTCTGTGGTCATGTGTTGAGGGTCATGTTGCATGGTGTTGTGCATGCATATATCCATGTCCTTGGCCGAAAGAGAATCTGTCACCAGTTGCTTTGCATTGCGTCTGGATCTATATCAGGTGCGCGTGCCCGTCTATCACCCCCCATAGTCAAGCCAGATATACTTCGCTTGCGCCTGTTAATGTTGACAAGTCCAAGAGCACCAAGTGCATCTTCGTGTGTCAGGGCAGAAGGTGTCCTACGTATTGGTGGGCCACTCGGGTAGGCATCATGGATCGAAGCAGCACCGACGCTACTCCTTCGCCGGGACATATACGCAGGATTGATTTCTTCCTCTCCTGAGCGATTCGTAGCATAATCTACATTCGTCGAGGATGAACGTGGGGTGAAAAGCCAGCTGACCGTCGAAAGACCTCTTGCAACCAAACGCGTCCATACCCACATCGCTGGTCGGCCCCCAGGTAGCATTCGAATAAGATCCCGCGCATCCCAAAAGTCGCGATGGTACGACACCCTCCCTTGTTCGTTAAACGTCAGTTTGGTGATGATGCGCAATTGAAGGTGAAGAGGCGAGCTTGGGAGCGTAAAGATGCCTCCAAGATGCAACGCAGGACTAGATACGTGATGTGGTGGGGTAGAGGCTGACCCATGGAAAGAGAGAGAAGACGTCGAGGGAGATAACGACGCCCTTTGAGCCTCTGTAGAGTTTCCGGGGACAAAACTGTGCAGATTCGGAAGGAACAGGATATGGAGCGTATGTTCGATAACACTTCGACGTGTACCATCTAGTTCTTGGTGGTCAGTCACTTTTCGTAATAGGTATATCTTGAGACGCACCCCAACCCTCACTTTCGGCAACAATGTCACCAAGTTCACTCCAACACTTCAGAGCATCGAACCAGGGAGGCTCCTCTGCTTCGACTTGGACTTCGGCCCCACGCGTCTTCGCCTGCCTCCACCCAAAGAGCCAAGCGAGCATCCGAAGGGGACGAGGTCGTGAAACGTGTACATCGGCAATCTGTCGAGAGAGATGATGAATGTCCAAAATCATCTCACGGGTTGTTGCAGTGAGTAGCGGGTTTTCATACACTATGAAGGGGATTAGATTGTACTGAAACAATCGGGAAAATGTAATGAAATTATCACCTGCGTTAGGCTCGTATAGACGTTCCAAGTTTGCCATGATGATGGCGTCTTCGCTCATCGCACCACTCAAGTTGGGAGCAGCAGGAGCACTCGTACCCCCAATATTTTGGCTTACAGAGGCAGGAGTATGACCATGCGGTCCGTAGACAAGGTCGTGAACCTCGAGTGCAACCTCGCGGCTGTGGCTTGCAATGCTCACGGTCCGTACATTGTTGTTGGCGGCATCCACGCGCCAATTCGATTGCAAGGTCGAACCCGTAGCAGTTTCTGGACGAGCTCGGCTCGTTGTGGGGAAACTTATCGACGTTTGCATTCTCTTAATGGGCCAGTAAGGAGCAGAAGGCAACTAGCACAGCCGCCATTTTGTCGCGATAATTCCCAAGGAAAATTCTTTCAAATGTCATTATCAAAATTGCAGTAATTTGCTTGTTAGTGGGGGTTTTTGACGCGACTGAGCTCGGGCATTTTCTAGGGAACCCAACTCGACCGTCGTGTGACGGAGAAACCGAGTCGCCGATTCGGCGAACGTTGTGGGTCTAGTGTTTGAGAATATTAAAGACCGTACATCTTCGTTGTTTCGTTTGAGTTCTCCCAGTAAATTATCCTCTGCTTCGTGCCAGTCGAGGGGAACTCCCTCGCTGGCCGAGAGCCGCCATCCTCGCTCCCTGACATATGGTGCAAGAGCAACCAGCACAGCTTTTTGATAACTCTGTAACATCTTCTCCAGCCATTAACATGCCGAGACGCTCTTCTCCGAAGTTTCAACCTTTGATTCCAAATAGACGGTGAGACGGAACGCCTGGCCGAATCACATAGGCAGCTGACACGACAAAAGACGTCAGTACGGTGTCTAGGATAGGCGTAAAATGGGGGAACATCCCTGAGCTTCACCGAGTCTTATCCATAGACAGACAGGCTCCCGTACCGAGCTCCCTGTCCTACCTCTCGGCTTCACTGCCAGATACTCTTCTGTTTCATTTTGGACACATTTTGCCGTGATTACCTGTTCGCAGTTGACTCATTTTCCTGGCTTGGCAAGACCGCCGATGATACTCGCCAGAACGTCTCGCTGGTCCTCAGTTCCTGAGAAGAAGCCATGTAAAACATAGCCCTATTTCGTACACATGATGCCGATTCTGTGTACAATTTTTCACCACGAGACCCCTGGTGTACTATGGCGAAGCGGAGGGGTATCCTCCGAGTCGGGCGATCCCGTCTAGACAGCGTTGGAGTGGGGGAGAACCTTGTACGGAATTCAGGTCTGTGTATCAGTATGTATAAGATTCTGGAACTCTGTACAGGATATTCGTTCAACCCGCCTCCCCCGGCTTCGAACTAGGAGGTGTTGGGGTACCTGGGTTATCGGTTCTGAATGGCCACTGCATGATAACCTCCCCATTAATAGAACTGGGCAAGTCCGCCGCCGTGAGCCACACACCTCGTTTGAGGATTGTGGCTAATGGGGAAGAATAGGGGATCCCCGAACGAGTATTCCTTTGTCCTTACGTTTGTTCGCCTGTTTCTTCGTGACTAAACGTGTTTCCTCATCACGGGTGGGAACTGCGTGCAGCGAGAGGCTAGTTCCGTGCGTCTTCTGGCCACAAACGCCCTGATCGAAACCGCGCTAACGTTGGCGGACGTGCGGAGATGGATCACGATAATCCCAGTGTACCGGAAACTCAGGGACTCCTTCGCTTATTTCGCTGGCCGGACGCTCGTGGTATGCAAGGAGCTGAATGGTCTGATAGATTGGCTTGAGTGAATGTGGCACAGCGGAGCGTGTTTCTGACCGAGTCTTGCATACCTCCTGTCACCCTGAGAGGCTTTCCATTTCCCTAAAGATTTCAGGGGGCGACAGCTGAAGGGGCGGAGAGGGAGTAAACAAACCATTAGGAACTACTGAGCGGCGGACACGGGGCTGAAAGCGACTAGGTCCCCAAACTCTGTGGATCTGCACGAGTTTCACGTTTGTATGTAAGGTTCCATGATCGACATGGCACGGCAGTGTACAGGGAGCGGCCAAGGTGCCTGTTTTTGCCCTTATCCGACTGCCCAAAGGAGACTTATAGGTTTCAAAAGGTCTAGACATAAGGTTTCTTCATCGCACAAAGCAAACACGAATGGTGCTACCATGTGGTGGATATTCAGCCGATTTCATTGGCCCTTACCAGAATATGGCGTCGATAACCACAGCGGCAAGAGGTCCATATCTATGGCTCTATGGATATTCAAATATACGAAACTGATGTTACATCTTTTCACAGCACTCCGCTCAGCCCGCCCCGTCCCCTCGTTCAGCATTCTCAGTAAGCGAAATTCTTCATCCAGCTCCATTGGGCACGAGAGCTGACATATTATACTTCCGAATCGTCTTTTCATTCTCTTTATCCAGGTAGACAAGCATTCCACACCACTACGGCGTGCAAAGTCGCCGCCTCGCCTTCGACATCGGCCAGCGCGAGCGACAATGCGGCAGCAACCCGAATAATCCCAGCACCGCCACCTTCCAATGATATTACAACGTATGCTAACCGTGGATCCAACGCCCAAAGCTTGATGCAGCCTCATAACAAGACTGGTGCGAAGGTTTCCTGGTAAACGGCATGCAGAGGCTGACTCCTCGCTTCCTTAATCTGCCCTTAATTTATCAGAATATGTTCTTTCGACCATGGACAAGATTGTCAACTGGGCTCATCAGGTCCGTCATTCGTTCCATCCTAGACAACCCCGCTCCATATCCTTGCTTACATAAATTGGATGTTTATCTATCCATAGGGTTCATTCTGGTAAGTCAGAATCCGAATAGCGCCGTTGCACGCGTTTTCTAATCCTTTCAAAAGGCCCATGACTTTTGGACTGGCTTGCTGCGCCGTGGAGATGATGCATATGGCTGCTGCTCGTTATGATCAAGACAGACTGGGCATTGTCTTCCGTGCCAGTCCTCGCCAGTCGGATATTATGATCGGTACGCAAGCCTGAAGCTTTCTGTGCGTTCACGATCTGAACCTTCCTACAGTTGCTGGAACCCTGACAAACAAGATGGCTCCTGCATTGCGCAAGGTGTACGATCAGATGCCCGAACCTCGCTGGGTCATTTCCATGGGTTCGTGCGCCAACGGAGGCGGTTACTATCATTATTCGTACTCTGTCGTGCGAGGATGTGACCGTGCGTATCTTCCTAGCATCAACGACCGACTTTCTGATCTTGTCTGTTCACTAGGCATCGTCCCAGTCGACATCTACGTCCCTGGATGTCCACCGACGGCGGAAGCGCTTCTCTACGGTGTCTTACAGCTTCAACGTAAGATGAGAAGAAACCGCAAGTCTGTGCTATGGTATGTTGATTGCCAATCGAGCGTCCTCTTATACTTATATGCTCATAGGTACCGTATGCGATAAGTGTATGCTACGTTTATATGCACTTTTCTTCAACCCCACAGAAAATATTAAGCGTAGTATCATTAGGTCTCGGTTGATATATGGATAAGTTCCGTCTGAAATCCAAGAAAACAAGTCTGCAATAATGTGTCGCAGTACTCAGAGAATCATGGCGTGCTTATCCTCGTGGCCTGCTGTCATGGCCCACTCCTGAGTCCCCATCTGGACCAAGCGCGAGCACGCTCGCGCAAACGCAAACAATTCTTCCTCTCCGGTGAAGATGGATGTAGTCCCAATTTGCTGGTCGGAGATACCCTGAGATATCCACGGTCAACGCAAGTTAGAGTTCGTAAAAATTTCAGACTTACGAGCTCATCCATGACGCTGCGCATATGTTCCGTCTTCTCTTTAGAATGCTGGGTTGTACCCTCGTCGGAGAAGATCTGATAGATGGGTACTTCCGAAGTCACGAAAAGTTTGGTCTGATCCTGAGAGTCAGTACCGGTCATTGCACGGCCAGAGCAACGTACGTGGTTCTCGTAACATGCATCAATGAACGTGATGAAGCGTCTCGCCAGATCCTTGTGACCGAGGTTCATCTTGGGAACGTCGACGACAAAGATGGTATTAAACTCCTTGGTCACCTCGAGGTAATCGGCCGCGCTGAGCGGCTTGCCGCACAGTTCATCAAACGTAAATTTGGCAACGTTGTCGCTACTCTCTGGAATCTTGAGCTTGCGCCCCCAGACGTCCAATTGCTTGTCTTGTACCACTGGCCCATCGTGCGCAGTCAAAGCGTCGAAGATCTTTTGGATTTCGAGGTTGTGCTCTTCTGTCAATGGATGGAAATAGACGTTGGATAGTGCCCTTGGCATCTTTCGGTAGTCGGTTCCCGAGTCGAGGTCGGTCACGTCAAACTGAGACATTAACAAGTCGATTGCAGGGAGGAAACTGGCCCGTTGGATCCCATTCTTATACAACTTGGTAGGATGCCGGCTTGAAATTTGGTCAATACGATGCAAAAGTCGAGGGACGGATGGCTTACTTTGAAGTCATGACAAAGATGACACCAAACTTGATCATGCATTCTAGCAGTCTTCGAAGAATCATTGCCACTGCAATGTCCGTGACTTGAAACTCGTCAAAGCAAATGACTGTGTTCTCCTTGGCCAATGCTCGCGCTATTGGAAGGATGGGATCAGCACCTGGTGGATGCGTCTTCTTAAAGTCGTGAAGCCGCTTATGAACATCGATCATAAAGGCGTGAAAGTGTACCCGACTCTTGCGAGTAATATGAGGCGGAAGCGTCAGGTAAAACAAATCCATGAGCATAGACTTTCCCGTCCCAACATCTCCGTACAAGTAAAGGCCTTTGGGAAGGTTTGAAGGAGGCTCTGGCAGAGTCTCAGCCTGACTTCCAAATAGTCGTTGTAGCTTGAGGTTAAACCGGTCAGCATGTGCCAATGCGATTTTGTTTTCACTCACAAATGATGGAGTTTGCACGACTGCTTCTTCCACAGTCGGTTGATTGTAGTTTCGCAACTCATCGTGAAGCTTCTGGAGCTTGCCAACAATCTGAAGTTGATGGTCATCCGGCCGAAGGGTTCCATTGTCTATGAGCTCCTTGTATTTGGACATTGGAGTGACTGTGAGTCATCGTCAGCCTTTTCACGTCGGGTTTTCGCTCAAACTGCGGGGTAGTAACCGAAATCACGAGAAGCGGTAATATCTCGCCTAGACAGTGCACAACCATCGCTCAAACGCGCGGAATGTGCAAGAAAAGCAGGAAAAAGAGGACAGCAATCGTCTAGATTGAGAACGCACCTCGCGAGGGAGCATGCCACTCATTCCGTCGTTGCTCCGGAGCTCGGTAAGGCGGGACTCCGGCAGACGTGTCGAGTGTACGTTGTGAAGAGGACGGCGGTGGAGGTGGAGGTGTAAAATCGGGTTGCACGCTCGCTATTGACGCTTGGGAGCGGCGGAGAGATGGTTTTGAGCGCGCCAAAACTCTGGACGGGTGGCGGAACCGGGAGGCAAGAAATACACGACGAGAGAGGGACGCAGTTGCAGTCATTAGAATAAAATAGAGAAATTCTGTTCAGAGATTTGTACACTAGAGGGCGGATGAGGGAAGGGACAAAGTAGTACGGCTTGTTTGTCTGCTGGAGCTCGTCATCATATAGTAGCCGACCACAGCAGTCAAGTGATCGTAACTCTACCACGTAGGCCGAGTTCTAGACTGTGGAAATAACTAGAAATATTCCTGACGCACACTAAAAGGCATTATGGACAATGATTCCTATCTCCTCTTGCTCCTTTCCGATGGCAATCTGCCCACAGGCTCGTTTGTCTCGTCCTCTGGCCTAGAATCATACTTCAAGCATGGCTTTCCAGCGATCGAACGCATTTCCTTATCTGATCCATCAGCCTCGCAGGCCCCAGCAAGCATTGTCGGCTTTATTAGGGACAGTCTGGCTGCTTACGCGAGACTAGCGCTGCCTTTTGCATCAGATGCACATAACACGATGGAGAATGCTGTCGAGAAAGGCAAAGACGCAACCATTGCTGGGCTTCAGGCCCTGGACAGGCACTACGAAGCCATGTCGCTCAATCATATCACTCGGAGGGCATCAAAGGCCCAGGGAGTCGCACTCCTAACTCTATTCTCCAAAGGGTTCTCGCGACCAACATGGCTAGACGCATTCAATCCCAGCCAGATGGATGCAACAGGGTCAAGGCGTAAAGAAGAGGCTAAACAACGTCTATCAGAGACTGTGGTCGATGCATACAAACTGATGATACGGAAAGGGGAGGCTCCCGGACACTTGCCAATCTGCTGGGGAGTTCTCTCAGCAGCACTGTCCCTGTCAACTGGTAAGGCTTTCTCTGGTCTCCATAGCCATCGTTTCATCGTTTATAGGCCGTAGCAAGCAGCTCTTCCTATTCCTCTACGCTCGGTCCTTGCTGTCCGCCGCTATTCGGCTGAACGCAATCGGCCCATATGCAGCTCAACAACTCTTGCTCCATGTTATACGCCAAATGGTCGACGAAGAGGCGTCTAATTGCTCTCATTTGACAAGCCTACCCTCAGAGGGACCACTCTTTGAAGAAGACTGGTCGCGACTTGAAAGCAGCAGTACCCCAGCGACCACATGGCCTCTGGGAGAGATTCTTGCAGCTCGACATGACCTGCAGCATTCCAGAATATTCAACTCGTGATACTGGCCTTTGATCCTCGATGTAAGCTAATGTAAATGTATTGTAATATATTGTAAACACACTCTGATTTATCCGACAATTTTTCCTATTGCTCCAGAAGTCGAATGAGCGACCTCCACACAAACTTCGACTCCTCCATGTCCTCGCTTTTCGCGCCATTCACGCCGCATCATGTACAGCTGATCAACGCATGCTACCCTTCTTCATCAGCTCTCGTCGCTTCTGGCTCGACATTTCAACCATTGCCTCAGGAATTGTCTCGTCTGACGTATTACGCTTCGAATAAAGCTGGTGTGTGAATAGCCCATGGGCATGTCTGGAGATATTCATCGGCTCACACGATTTAGAATCGTCAGGAAAGCTTGCAAAACTCGGCTTAGAGCTTGAGAAACGCGCCAACTCAGAAGCGCGGAAGGCCAGAACTGGGAATGCGCGAGCAAGAGCGTATGTGACATTTACCTTGCACGAAAATAAACGAGGAGAGCTAACAGATGAGCCAGACAGCTCCTTGTTACTATTTCTATATTCAAAGCCATCACAAACGAATGCAAGCGAGACGTTGGGTTGTTCACTAGAATGCTCCTCTCTGCTGTCAGAGAGGCTCTTGTGTCCATTCCAAACGACTTGGAGCTCCAAGCCAGAGTCGCCAGTTTGGTACGTCCGCGTTTTGACCCACGAGTAAAAGTGCTCAGACCCTTGTGTACAGTTTACGGCCTGGGCAACCTACACAGACGGCCAGCTAATAGGACCGGACCTCCGCTCTACAAACGATTACTTTGCCGTGCTCAATATCTTCCATGAACGATGCAAGACTACGGGAAAGGATTCCGAACATGTCAATCGGTAGCGCGCATCATGTGTGACAGCAAATCCCGTACTTATACTTGTCACAGGATGCGGCTGATTGGTATTGCAGCCCTGACCTCTGCCGTTTCATCCGACGCGTTCTATGGCGCCGCACCAGAGTTTACCAAGCAAGTCAAGATTACCATCCCTGCGTTACTCGTATCTCTGCATGAAGCTGGTGCCGACGCTTTGAAGACAGAGTGCGTTCATTAACTCCAGCTCCTTGACATACAAACTAATGGTGTGGTCAGATCTACAGCCGTAGCTGCGGATCCGTCTCCAAATTCTCCGTATCTCTCAGAGTTTCAGCCGCGCCCAGTTATGGATAGGAGAGCGCCTTCGATACACATCCACGTCGACGGGCAAAAAGGACCTGAACTTTCAGACGTCGTCAATGCATCACTTCGAGCTCTAAGGACGCTACTGGGCCGGTGCAATGGAACCCAAGTTGCCACCGTCTTTGATGCAATCTTGCAAAGTATTCATGAAGCCAAGATGTGGGAAAACCCTTCGATTGCCAAGTCGTACGCAGAGCGGACAGTTGAATGGACACAGTACCAATATCGATATGCGATTCCCAATCAGCTTGTGGATCAGTTGATTGCCATTCAAGATTCACCGTCGCCTTCACCCAAGCACTTCGCGTTGGTCGAGATGCTCACTTCCATCTTCAACTCGCCGACTCCGCTCATCAATATCTCCACTTCTGATATTATTTCGAGCCTCATGGCCGTGTTATTACGACGGGTCAGTATAGACTCGGAGGATGGTCTCCTCGTCCCGCTTGTCGAGTGCATTTCATCCCTTGGAACGCATGTCTACTATGCAGATCAGATTCATGACCTGGCAGAAGAGGTAGTAGCCCGTCTAGTCAACGTCCAAGTCAATGGCGTGCTTGGGCGTGGACGTGGGGGAAACGAGGCAGCTCGCGAGTCCGCATTAAAGTGTCTGATCTGCTGTCTTTCTGGTCTGACCGAGGCAGCCGATCGACACGCTGCAAAGTACAAGGAGAAATTGTTACAGGATGACGAGGTTCCACCATCATCAAATGCGACTGAAGGAGATCGTCCACCGAGCGAGGCCACCTCTACTTCTATTCGAGCAGCACGCCGTAATAAAGTGAGCCCAGAGTCATGGCAGGAAACTCTAGCGCTGCTGTGCGAATCCAATCATGGAATTCGGGCCATGTATGCGAGGGGCTTAGCCTCCTTCGTGCAGAAAGAGGTCAAGCGTGAACCGTTTGTCCAAGTGGAAGAAAACTCTGAGAACATACTCCATCGACGTGTGAAGATTGTTGTGGATCCAGATTTCAAGGTTTCGAGTCGACCGTCTATCCTCGCGTCTGACCCAGTCAGCCGTTTCCTCAATGCACTACACGCGACCATATACACACTCGCTACATCGACTGGTGGAAATCAAGCTTCCTCACTCTCAGCTCGTTTGAAGCAACAAGACCCTATCGATACAGCGCTCCCCGGAAAGATCAACGTCATCCCGCCTTCGACCTCCAATCTTCCGAGCCCTGATACATCGCATCCAATTGCCATTGACTTTGTGGTCAAACCCCCAAGTCGGCCCGGCAGCCCTGTTGGCGAGCCCCCCATGACCGCCGCTTCGGCTACGTCGACAATTGCTTCTGCACCTGGAGCTGGGGAAGTATCGCCCATTTCGCCTATGGAGTCTGGTCGCAGGAGAAGCAATCACCACCAAAATGGCACCCGTAAACTCTCAGTCGCACTGAGCCTGTTAGAAGGACCGCAAGTTGGTGTCATGGCCACGCCAACAGACTTTACATATTTGAGGGAAATCCTCATATGTACCCACCAGCAAGTCCCTTGTCGAGCCGTCTTGACAGGGGTTCCCATGTTGCTTGCTTTGGAACAAGCAACTAGAAGATCGTCGAAGGACGCAAAAATGAGCAACTCGAAGGCGATACGGGAGCTAGTCTGCCATATCTGGATCGCAATCGGCCATGTCTGGGACAGTCCAACAGTCGTAGACAAAGCTACCAAGGTAATATCACCATCCTAGCAAAGATTTTGTCCTCATTCCTTCTTTTAGGCTCTCAGCTCTCTCAATCCACCGACGATTCCGGACATTTCTCAGGTTCCACCCGTGGATCTCAAAGTAAAAGAGCCACGTACTTCGGTCTCTCAAATCGTCCAGGTAGAGGTTGTCGAAGATTGTGGTCTAATTGATACAGAAGCCATACTTCCTGCGTTGGCATCGAGCTCTGGCTTGCAGTCGATTACTGGTCTAGATCGACAAAGCTTGCTGCGACGATTCATGATTGAATGGTCAGTTGAAGGTGCTCTCAAAGATTGTGAGTTATCTTGTTTCTGCGCCCGTTGCCGTGCTGATCTTTGTAGCGGTTGAGCATTCCTCTACACAAGAAATTCTTAGGGGAGAGACTCCATTCCTGAAGCTCTCACCCGCTTTCATGCACAAAGACAACATGTCGTTGGCAAGCCTTGCGCGTTCAACTCATGGAGGCGTTGGCGTGGGAGACCTCAAGGAGGCGCTTGGACGCGGGAGCGTGTCGAACCCTGCACTAGCCACAGCATCCCTCTCCTCTACAGTCGAACGCGCATCGAGTATAGCGAGGCACTTTGATAAGCGCAACCACCCGGAACCATTGGCAATTAGCCGCATCAAAAGCAAGGGCCGACGGGCGCAACCAAGTGAAGTTCGTGACGTTCCTTAACAAGTTAGGCATCGGAAAACAAAGCAGTAGTGGGACCAAACTCTTGCGAACGCCGTTCCCTCCTGCTCAACAAGAGGCACCGCAGCTCGACATAGAGAAGCCAAAGAAAGATGCTTCACTCGCGGAGCCCCCTTATTAGCCACATCGTCCGCCCTAAATATTCTTTACTATTCTCCGGATAATATAGAGTCGTCTCATAGCTTTATCCCTGCGTAGACGCAATCCGCCGACGTGCTTCCTCTTCTCTTTCCCTCCAGAATGCTGTCTCTGTCTGCATCTTCGGGTGAACGGTTGGCCTTGCCACCATCTGAATGCATTGAGTAAGGAGCTATAAAGGAAGAGAACGACTCACGCTCAGAGTTTGAAGAATGGCCTCATATGTTGTTGATAGGTAGATTGCCTTCTGAGTTTGATCGCGGACTTTGCCTGCTTGAACAGAGATTAGTCTTGTCAATTCCTGTCTGAGACGGCTCAGACTGTAAAAGACGTTAGCCTTAGTCTCGAAAGCAAGTCTTTGCCTACTTGAGGAATAGCATGGGTTCGTCATCCTCGTCGAGTAGCGCAACTATCGCACTGAACAAAATAGCATAACGCTGAGCGGCCTGGTATCATGTCAGACATGATGGACTTGACTGAAGGACTTACTGCACGGACGACTGGATCCCGTACATTCCCCCGAACGAGCATGGAACCCGTTGCAGCATCAGCCAATTTTTTCAAGCTCTCGACATGTGCCCCCATCTCGGTCTGGAAGAGCGGCCAAAGCTTCATTCGAACACCAATTAGGAAACCCTCGAGTGGCGGGCATGAACGTCTTCCCGTCTCCCTGTACACAGCTTCGTTGAGACGGATCATGGTGAGGATGGGGACAACCGAAGGCTTGGGATCAAGAAGGGAGGGGGTGACTATGGATTGAAGGAAAGCCTGGATCGGTCAGTATTTCAAGGACTGTTGGTGAAGTGCAGAGCTTACGTCGGTATACTGTAAAATGGGCTCCATTACTTGTTTCCATATTCCTGCAAAGTACGCTTCCTCTTCCCGTTGGCGCCTCAGGATTGCACTCCGTACAGACACCATACTCGAGGTCGACGACGTCCTACGATGTCCAGCCGCAGATCCCTGCCGTTTATGATCCGCAACGGATGACGCCTGCGTTCCTTCTGGGGCTTCGTCCTCTGCAATGACAGAAGATGAAGACGCGGCACTCTTTGCTTCTGAACGCTCTTCCCTATCGAAAAATTGGCGAATGAACGATAATTCTGCTGTCGCGTTGTCCATCAGGACAATCATCAAAGAGCGGAAGAGCGCTTCAACCGGTTCTTTCTACTGGTTATCAGCGTCTGAAGTGGGCAGACCGCACGACTCACATATTTGCTATCGTCTGCCATGAATGCCATCGTGACCGCGGGTCCCTCTAGGGACGCATACTCCAGATGTGCGACATTCAAAGCGGTTTCCACTTTCTCGCTTGTAGAGCCAACAAGTTCAAAGGGTTCGCCAGATCGCCCCTATAGTGCTTTAGACGAGACAAATCTACAGCGAAAAGCCTACCTTGATAGTTGTAAGACTCCGGATGTACCGACGGAACCCAGTCTCGTAGTAGGTCCGTGCAGTCCCTGTATATGCTCGCTGGAGCTCTGCAGCAACCGTTGGATGATTGCGCTGAAGATATTTGAACAAGTTTTTGTATTTGAGAAGGACTGAGGTCTGTAACACCTGCATATTGGTGCTCATGTTGGTACGAATCGGCTGCAGTAGTGCTAAGAAGAATGAACGTAGTTTGGTACCAATCTATCGCAGGGGAAACCTTCAGAAACCAGGTACGAATGTCTCTATGTACGCACCACAATCCCCAGAGCTTGTGCAACTTCGCCTAAATCTTTCGACGCCTTGACTCGCCCACGTGATTTGATGGCGTCCAATTTCTCCTCGAATTGCGCGACAGCTTCTATCCATGGTTCGCCAACGTTAGTGTCAAGGAGCAGCGTCGCAAGTTCAGGTGGGATAGTAAGATCTGCAATCAAGCTCCCCAGGGGCTTTTCAATTTTCTGCAAGGCCCTCAGACGGTAATACTTCAAAAGAAGGAATATCCATGCCTTTCGTCCCTTGAGCCGCTCGTCGATATCCTGACTTCGCTGCTGGAGCTCCGATATTTGGCCAGCAACAGACTTGAGATCATGCTGAAATGTCGAGAGAAAGGATTCCAGGTTCTGCAGCAGAGCAAGGCTAGTCTACGTGGACGTTTGTCAGTCCTGATCGTGGTGCTCCTAACATATTGACGGTATATTTGGCTATAGGATGTGTAGATACCTCTACTTGATTATGTAGCTCAACAAACTCTGCAGTTTTTGTCCTGTCTGCCCAGATGAACGATGAGAATGGGCGGTATAACCAAAGTTGATGTCAAGTCTTCACCCACAGAAGGAAACATCAGTTCTAGTTGTTGAAGAGGACATAATAATGGTCCAGCTGAAGGCAGACTATCGAGAGGTCGTAGAGTAGAGGGCCAAGGTATGTCAGTGGACGCTCACAAGAGAGATGACAAACAATCAGGCTGAAATTGACTTTTGCTTATTTTGACACGATAATGGAATCTAAGATAACAGTTGTTCAGAACTAGACCGAAGCATCGACGCCAAATGCCAGGGGAGGAGAGGGGGGTCGTAAGCGGACGTCCACCTCGATGAGTCAAGCGGAGCGTTTAGGTTAGTATACTAGTATATGAGAATACAGACACAGACGGATCCAGCGATGGGAAACCGAGGACCAGATGCGACCAGGTGTGAGGTTGGGGCATAAGTCGAAAGAAAAATAAGCGTGCGTGGGGCCAAGTCGTCTAGTATCTCTGTGCACCAATGTTCATCCTCCTCATTGCTTCTTCCGCTTCACCAAATGCGCCCGCGAGTGCCGCTGGTTGCTGTTGAGGGCTGCTGCTGGCAATTGGTATCTCCTCATCGCCGACAGCTTCCGCATGCGCTTGACCCTCAATCTCGCGCAATCTCTCCATCTCATCTTCTTCCCTCATACGCGCCCGCAAGCCGCTGTAGCCATCCTGGTCAAAACTTTCCGACGCAGTGTAGCTGAACCCGCGGAACTTTTCTTGCAAGCTGCGTGAGATTGGACTACTACTGCGCTTCTTCTTGGCCTGCTTGACGACGGTGGGTAGAATAGGCTGCGGTTGCGCACTTCCGATTGGTGTGAGTACGTCGATCGCACCGTCAGGTGCGACGCTCCCAAAGCCAAACATTGGCTCGCTACCAGCTGGTCCATTGTACAATCGTTGACCCGAGGCGCTATCGACGAGCTGGGCTTCTTCTTCGTCCCAATAGTCGACCCCAACCTCGTTGAGATCGGCCGACGTGAACTCGGGGTCAAAGTTTGCCGTGCATTCATCCGACTCGACAGACGGCTTGAATGGTGGGGTGACTTCTTTGCGGGACAGGGCCACCCAGTCGATGCATGAGAAGAAGGGATGCGCCTTCAACTCGGCAGCATCCCCCTTTGAACCAAGCCGATTCGCAGGCACACGGTTCAAAAGCTGCATAAAGAAGTCAGGTTTGTGGGGTAATGAATTGGTCATCACTTACTCCCTTGACGAACAACTTTCCGTCTTCGCTAACGGTGTTGCGTGGGAATTTGATCTTGCCGTAGCAAATGTTGCGGTACATCACTTGAGTGTCCTCGTTGTAGAATGGACTCCAACCGCAGAGCATCTCAAACAGCAAGACGCCCAGGCTCCAGAAATCGACCATTTTGCTATATCCGAGATCGTCCAGTAAGATTTCTGGGGCCAGATACTCTGTTGTGCCACAGAACGTGTTGGTGAGCTGGTTTGCTGGGAGATCGGGCTTGCTTAGGCCAAAGTCGCAGAGCGCAACGTGGCCTGTGGCATCGAGCAAAATGTTTTCCGGCTTTAAGTCGCGATAGACAATATCGTGCTTGTGTAGATGTTCCAGTGCCAACGTCAGTTCCGCAATGTAGAAACGAGCCCTCTCCTCTGAGAAGCGGGACTCTCTCTGCAAATGCCAGAACAATTCTCCTCCGCTCTTAAAGTCTGTGACAAGGAAGAGTTCGGATTCCGTCTGGAAGCTAAACTTGAGGCCAACGAGGAAGGGTGACTCGAGACTGCGTTGGAGAATCTTGCGTTCACCAATGGTATGGGCCACCTCCTTTTTGGCAACAATCTCCTTTTTGCTCAGGACCTTCATTGCGTATATCCTCCTGGTATCCTTCTTGCGAACCTGGAAGACTCGGCCAAAGGTGCCCTTGCCGACCAATTTGAGAATATCAAAGTCGCGAGGGGTGAGCGAGCGCTTTGTGAGGGATTGCTCATATGTGATCTGGACCCGGAGCTCGCCCGTGATGGGGTGTTTGGCGTCGACGGTTCCATGCGATTCGAGCTTGTGCCAGACATCTACTGGGTGGTCGTGTACAAGTGCAGGTTTGATCTCGACTGTACCCAGATATCCCTCAACGCCCTCGTATTTGCGGTCATAGATGTTGAGGTAGAGAATCGAGCGCTCCGACGTGACGTCGCTAAAGGGCGGAGCGGGTAGAAGGCCAGCAGCGATAAGGAAAAGATTGGGCGTCAGCAATTGTCTCTTCCAATGATATTTGAGAGAAACCGTTGCGCGGATTAGAGTGGCGCTTGGTCACAAGTCGCAATCGGCTGCTCGCCTGGAGCTTCCGCCGCGCATGTCCGGGTCCAGTATCAAGGAGCAAAGGCGCAGACTCACAAAGAAACCTGGTGCTTCCAAACGGGGTTGGTCGCGTCGTATATCGACTGTGGGGTAGTAGACTGCTGGTCTTTGACGACTTTGGATCCGCCCGAACTGCCAGACGAGGATCTGCTCGAGCTCTGGCCACTCTGGCCACCGTGAGTGGTGTCACGGGCGCCAGTGGAGGGGTCACCCTTTGGCGTGATATCGCCCTCTTTGGGTGGAGAGTTTCTAGGCTTGATATCGAATGCGCGCTGGATGCCGCCTAGAACGTCCATGGCGGAGCTCCTGGGGGGTGTAGTCGTATTAGCAGTTACATTGACGCTACTCGATTGCCTGCTGAGCGGATTTGGCCTGCCCTTTACCTCCTTCTCGCCCTCGTGTGTTGGCTCGCGGCTGATAAACTCGTTTTGCTCGTAGACGACGACGACATAGGGCCGGGAAAGAGCAGATTTGACTGCAAGACCACGGGCTTGGATGAGCTTGACATGTAGCTGACCTCGTGGTGCGGTTATCGACGCCTTGGTCGCGGCCTGCATGGCTTGGGGGGCAGAATTTGTGGGAGGAAGATTGTTCGAGGCTTGTACTGTTGTTTTTACACCTTTAATCTTAGTAGGCAGTTGGAGATCAAATGTCGGTGGGTTCAGTGTGAGCTGGGTAGTCGGCAAGCTCTGAATACCACCTGTCGGGGTGAGTGCGAGCGGCGTAGTGGAGGTTCCTGAGGATTTTAATGAGTCAATAACATTATTGGATTTTACTATCTACCGTGCGTCGCTCCCCCAGCTGGCTTTGTGGCCACAGTATCAAACGGATTGGGTGTTTCTGCCTTTGGAGTGATCTGAGAGTCCACCGAAGGCTGGTGTTTGTGTCCCAGAGACGCTCCAGGAGACGCGGGAGGCTGGTTCCAGCCAAACTTGAGCATGCTACTGATATTCGAGATGCCACCGAGGAGAGACTGCCGTCTGCCGGTTTCTGCACGGGACATCTAGTGCTAAAAAGTCCCAAAATAAGACTTTAAAATCGACTGTCGAAGCAGAGTTCAAGTTTGCTTAGCACGCAGCTCCACTCTTACGGGGATTCGGCAGGCCCTATACTGAGATCATGGCGCCTCCATGCACCCAGCTCTTATCGTGGCGAATACAAACTCCAATTCCCTAATTCTTCTGCTCGACAGTTGGCATGACTAACCAGGGAGACGGCGCAATCGCCCAAGGTTCGCCCGACCCCCCGGACCCATTCACGGACGCACGGACGACGACCAGTTAGGGCGTTCTTGCCTCTTTGATCTTGTCCCCGACCTTTTCCTGCGCCTTGCGCACAAGGCTCATTGCGCCACCCATTGCCGTCCCCAGGATCACAATCCGTCCGCTCCCATGCAGATTCAAACGGCCCGCTGCTGCAAATAGCATAGAAGAGCTTGTCCCCGCAATCAGCTCCTTGACAGGTTCCATCCCGGGAGCGATCCGAAGGACAGCTTCCTCAATTCCACCCCACAGCAGTCCAAACGAGCCCACCTTTGCCTGCCAAGTGGATATGATGAGAAATACACACTATATGTGACAAAACTCACTCCAGTCTTTGCTCCTTCTCGCAGTCCGGCCCACATCATCCGGTAGTTTTTCGTCTTGTTGTAAAAGTACCAGCCTTGCACCGTTCGCGGCGGGTTATGTGCATTTTCAGCCAGATATCGCAGTTGCGCTGCTCTAGCACCCTGAATCATGCCTTGAACTCATGTTAATATACGTTGTCGTCGACACGCCAATGAGAGACAAACCAGTTCCTAGGCCTAAGAAAGCCCCCACAGTGGGTAGAATAAAAACCCTAGGATGAACGTTCACGTAGAGACGGATTCCTTGATCGTCATGGGGTTCTACCGCGGGGGTCTTGTCATTACCCGACGTGGTCATAAGCAAGAGATGAGCACACGGACCCCTCAACCGAACAATCCCTTCTGAGCATCGTCTATACAGCTATCTGTAGCGGCCATACAGTGTCTCTGCCCTTGAGGCGACTCGTCGCCCAAACACTCCCTGCCTCGTAAAAGTCCATGGGATACACTCCGCGAATCGCCGAGTTCGCCATGGAACCTGTGTCATCCTCTACATTGTCGTCCCAACCCCTCGCTCTGCCCAGTACGACCGCTGCCTCGTACGGGCTCAACAACGGTCGCTCAAACGCATACCCCCAGTCGATGGATAGTCTTGGGCACGACGTTTGAATAAAGGTAGTGATATTCCCTTGAGACCCATCATTGAACAGTGAGAGCTTTGCAGGGCTGAGCTCGGATAGGAGGATAGGCATGTAGGGTATGCGATTCGAGGTGCCAGTATCCTCCCCATACGTATCCAGCTGCCGGAGAATGGCCTCCATTTGACGCAGAGATCCCTGGCGACCCAAGGTTCCCAACACGACGCCCCAGACAGTCTGAGAAGCGTCACCAGGGAGTGAGGCCTTTGCAGTTGTCACGGCTGTACCACGAACCGCCCGCATCTCTTCATGGTCATAGTACTCTCGTGTTAGCTTTTTGGAATAGGGGTCATATCGAAACGCAGGAACCGTCGGATTGGCGATCATAATGGCCTCCAAATGAAAACGACCGTCTGCGAGATATCTGTGAAGTCCAGTTACTAAAGTCAAATTATCTATGAGTATAGGACATACAGTATGGCATCGACGTCCTTGAGTCTCGGCGCCGTACATCCCAGTATCTCTCCTGGGCTCAGCGGCTTGGAACGCGGAACAGAGACGCTATACACGCCAGAGTCCAAATCCACGTTAGGATCATAGTGAGCGACGGTGCTACCACTCTGCTCCTGCTCGGTGTCGGTCGGTTTCCCGTCCAGCACAAGCCCTGCCGACAGATCTTCCTTGAGCTTATTCAACGCGGCTGAAAACTGAATAGTCGACACCAACGCCAGTCGCGTGTGCTCCTGGCCGACTGTAGCCAAATCAGCAGAGGTCCCACCGTTCTCGAGCTCCACGGCCGTCGGCTTTTTCTCAGGCTGACTCCCTTCAATCCTCCGTCGACCGGCAATCACCGTACCAATGGGCGTTGCTTCAGGCCCCTGCGCGGATCCATCGTGTTGTTGGTGGACAACCTCGCGCAGAAAATCGTCCCTGTTGCTTGGAAAGTTGCGTCGGATGGTGCGCACGAGATGTTCAGAGTCGATTGAGATCTCCACAAAGACGTAGAGCGTTCGTATGGTGGTGACGTCGATTGGAACGAGGCAGGAGTGGCCATAGTGAACCAACATGTCGCATCCTAGTGCGAGGGCCGTGTAGTCATCAATACAGCATGCTCCATATGTTACGTCTCCGAGTATCACGGTCTGTGCAGAGGTGAAGCTGAGCACTCGGGGTCAGTGACGACTTTTGCCTAGCGCGTTGGAGTAGCGAGGACAAGGCGAGCGCACCGTTCGATAATATCGCTGAGGATGCACGCCCACATGAGCAGTCCCTCTGGCATCTGAAGCCCCACCATCTTGCAATCCCATTTCCGGATGTTCCAGATTGTCTTGTGCATCTCAAATTGGTAGTTGCTGGGCAGGTTTTGCGCAATGGCCTCATTCAAGAGTGAATCCTGAAGGATCTCTGGTGGTACGGATGTATGCAGAATTCCACGCGGGGAGGAGGGGCTCCCTTTGGCTCCAGAACCTGATGGCCCCGTAGACTTGCCCACAAAACGTTTTTTGGGTTTTGATGCGGTTGCCCTCCCTTTTCCAGCCAAATCTTGCGCAGAAGCTTCAGGCGCTGTTCGCGGTTGGTCATCCTGCGCACGGATGCTCCCTGAGGGTGGCTCGGTGTGTAGCGTAGCCATGATACAATTCTAGAAACGGATTTTGACGAAATGACTAGAGTGTACTGGAACCGAGCATGGACTAGCCCCTAAAGTGGTGAAGAGGCAAGTTGCAACGTCGGCCTGACGCCCTACTTTCAAGCACCCACTCCGACCTAAACAAGAGCTTCTAACAGTTTTGATTCAGAAATGGATATCATACTTGTGCATATCCCCCTGTTCAGCATGGTTTTGCCCAAATCCTTCACGTCGTCAATGGAGCCCAGGTCAAATGCGTTAAGGCTGCTGCAGATCTAAAACTCTATTAGCCTCTAGCGTCACTACGCATGGTTTCCGCGTGTAAATGCAGCTATCTTCAATGAGCCACCAGGCGCGATGCGAGTTGTCGAATAGAGAGAGGGTACAAACACAATCAGGCCTCCATGATGTCACCTCGCATCGGAGAAGCCTTTAACGACACAAATCTACAACGAACGCACACCCGAAGTGGCTGGGAGAGGGCCAGTCCCCTGTCGTTGGTGGCGGTTGACACAAGGCTGCAGCCTGCGAGGAGAGACGACCAGATTGCTCTCTAGCTTATCTGAGTCGTCGTCGTAGGCGCTCGCCGCTGTAAACCTCGCCGCTACCCTGTGGTCGAGCCTTGCCATGCTGCGAGCACAAGGCGTGTAGCCGGACATAGTACGTACCACTTTCATGACGAAGCTCTCAGGGATTCAGACTATGGCAAGAAGCTCAGGATCAGATGAACAAGCACCCCTATTGACTTACGGTCAATCAAGGCCTCCTAGGAAGGATATCGCCGTCGCATCAGCGCCCCTCGGGAAAAAAGGCCAAGGATGCCATCCTTAGCATGGCGGATCAGTTTCCTAGCAGCTGACCACGGTATCGTGCTCAAAGGATTGTTTCCGTGTGGGGCTCCTCTGGTGCAGTCGCAGAACACGCGTTGGCCATCGGGGTATCGATGGAAGATTACACTGTTCCCAGACGAACGTCGACCTGCAGAGAAACGTACGAGTGGGCGAACGATCTCAAACACGCGGTTGCGGGGAGGTGAGCGGCTGAATTCGACGGGATCCGCCTTCAAGGTTTTGAATGGTGAAAGCCCGTAGCCGCAATGTGGTAGTCTCACAATCGACAATTCTTAAAGGGCTGCATGGTACTGCGCTCTTGCCGCACTTGAAAGGCTCTCCCCCCTCCCCGTCTCTTGTGTGGGCGACCGACCTTGCCAACAGATATAAGGCGCCGTGTGCTCATCCTCGCCGCAGGTCACATCTTTTCCCTCCCCTTTATCTCTCTCAACCGTATACACCATGCCTACTCCAGAGTCTGTCGCACTCGCTCATGACCCAACTCTGCTCCACGCTGTTGCTGGTCAATTTCGCATCACTCCTGAGCAAGCGTTCCACCTCGTCTATTGGCAGCCAGACATTGTAGAAAAGATGAACAATGGTGGACTCACGGAAAATCACGCCGCTGTTGTGCGTATTGGACCATCAATCAGGCCACTGGGTGACAGCGGCGCGCTCTGCTTCTTGTCAACCGAGAAGAAGCGTGCCACTGTCAACGATACTAGATTCACATCTGACTGAAAATCTTACAGACACGGGCTCTCAGCAAAACAATGACTGAATATATTGCTCGACGGCCTCTTCGCCGCCCAGCGCCACCACCAGCCCGTCAGGCTCGACGTCGACCCCAAATCGACAGGCAATTAGTCGAGGGCGCCGACGATGATTTCGGTGCGTTTCTCTGTTGGCTCGCGGTCCTGAACCCAGGCTGACTGGAGGCACAACGCCATTCTTTTGCCCGTCTCCGGTGCCCTTCGACTGCCGTACACTTTCGACGCTTACGGTCTCACCCAACCTGCACGTCAAACTCGCCTCGATTCGATCGACCCGATCAACCTCGCTTGTCTGTTTTCACGTTTTTAGATTACTCAAAGCTGGAAGGTGGAGCTCTGGGGCTTACCACTGGTCCATCGGCGGCGCAACTGTGGTTCCAAGATCCACATCCACAACTATTGGAATTTTTGAGCAAGCCACACCCCGCAATTTCTGCCTAATTCTTTTGCTCTGATCGCACCCCTTTCGCTCGTCGTGTCACTCTCAGCCGGCTCTCTCCCGTTCCTTTTTGGTCTCGATTGGACAATTCATCCGTCTCTGGCGCCTCTAGTTCCCGCATGACTATGAAGCAGGCTTTGCTTGGTCTCGACAGTCATCCCTTTTCGTGTCGCTTCACTCGCGTCTTTCCGTAGTGCAACACTACTGTATCCATACCTTCTACGCTACTCGTGCCGAGAGCGTCTAGAAATTGAAATCAAATTTCTCTTAGTATAGACGTTGTGGCTATTGCTATGTTTGTAAGGAGGCCGATTCGAGCCAACTTTGACCACGCCACTACTACACGCGGCCTTGTGACGCCTGTATCTGACAGAATTTGAGCGCATACTATAAATAACACTATCTAATCTTTCTGACTGGAACGTCTTCGGGGATCCTAGAGGCTCGACATGTCGGGCGCCAACCCGTACGCAGGAGGTATAGGACCACGCCATCCGTTGAGTATTTTGGTTTCTTTGGGTGGTGATTTGAGAACGATCACTGTGATCCAAATACCATCACCCATGCTTTTAGGCCCTTACTAACCTCTGGTGTAGAAACCTGAACCCATATTCACATCAACCCACCTCAAGTCTACCAACCAATACTTTCTCATATACAACTGGTATTTTACAAGGAGGCAATCATACACGCCATCGCCCAACTGGCTCGCGCAGCTCCCAGTCTTCAAACCCACCGCCCACCACCGCCCGCCTCACGCCCAACTCGAGTCTTGCTAGTCTAGCGCGGACAACAAGTCCTGGGACTGCGAGCTCATATAGCACGGGATCAGATCCGTATCACCCGGGCTCGTCTGGCTTCAATGCATCAACGACTACCCTAGGTAGTTCGAGTCGATACAGCGGCGAAGACGCACCGCTCATTCAAATACGACCGGACCAAAAGGTCGTTCATACCTACAATGCTACGGTCTCTGGCTTCGTAATCCAGTTCTTAATTACGTTGGTCGCTTATCGTTGACTGAATGGTTTTGACCTCATTAATAGGGTCGAACAATCACCCACGGTAGAAGAAGAAAGCATGCTCACGCTCACCTACAAGTCTGGAGGAATCGAACGACCCCTTTGCGGCAAGGAGCACATGAGACTGGCCATAGACCCCCAGACACTTCGCTTTCATATCTTGTATGTTTACCGAGGTCCCACATGGTCTCCTACTAATAGATCTAACAGCGTGTTCCCGAAGCCATCTTTACCTGCTGATTGTCTATACTGTGTTCGTGTCTGGCTCGAAGCCCAAGGGGTCCAGCATCGCATATTCTCCGATGAGAATCTCTGGGTGGGAAAGGATCCTCCTTTTTCAAGCATACAACACGTCGCTCTGACGCGTCAGGATCAGCCTTCTATCCCATTCTGCAAGCTGCTCTCTTTGGCTAGTGAAGACACAAACTAACGTGTCCTACAGCACTTCGACCGGATCCAGGGGTGATTCGGAAAGCCTTCAAGGGGTATGTGGGCAGAGCCTCATGTGACTTCATAGTCATCATGAAAAATCTCGATCCACTTGGATCAGTCTGGGGAGTTTCTGTCGAATACCAGGCTGGCGGTATATCACGCTTGGTGTTTGAACAGACCAAGTTTCGGCTTCATTGTCGTGTAGACGACATCAAGTTTATCATTTAGTACGTTCTTTCCACGTTTTAGTGGGCAGATGATTGAATCAAGTTAGCACTGTACCAATTGATTCGTCGATTCCTTACTCCAACCATCGCATACGCGTATGGGTCAAAGGAATGGACGGGATCTGCCAACGCCTATTCAAGTCTGACGAATTCAGAGTCGGAGCTGAGCTAGCCTTTGAGCCTCTGCTCCACGGGCCAGGCAGTGTCGTATTTGCGACCAAAGACGCCTCTGCACCTACAATAACCAACTATACAACATCCCTTCACACGGAATCGCCGCAGGAAGCCTCTTCGCCGAGTGGCAGCAGCGAACAACCCTCTCAGAGCCGTAGGCCGAATGGAACAACTCTCAGCGATAGAGAAAGATCCGAAGTAGAATATCAAGAACAACGGATGGGCATCAATGTGGGTATCGGGAATGCAAGGGTGTTCTCGAGCGTCCCGAGCATCGCACCATTTGATGAAAACCTTCCAAGCTATCAAGCTGCACTTAGTTCCGAATCTGGACGATGACATTTGCTTTATATGGTTCGTCAACGTGATTGATGGACGCGCTCAGTTTCCCTGGGCTCTCCTCATACACATTCGAATCTATTTATCTACTATTCTCTGTATTTCATGTCCTTCTACAGTGTCTGTCTCGATATTCCTTGTTGACCAACTGAGCCCATCCAATTTGGACGCGTTCATAGCGCGTCATTAATCTGTGACGGTTGAATGAAGAAACGAACGCAGTCCTGCGCGTTTCGAGATACGTGCGGGAAGAAGAATCTCTTTGGAAGGGACCTCCCATGCCCGTACGATGGTGCGCCAGTTGAGGTGAGGGTGACTACAAGGCGCTGGGGGTGATTTCGCGCTAAATGGCCTTGAATATAGCCAAACGACAAGTTTAGAACTCTTCTTGTGGATGTCTGCGGGGCCGACTTTGCCAAAGTTCCGACGTGTTGCACAGTTGAGCAAGTCAAGGTGCTCAGGACAACTTGCAGCAAGTAGAGCCTCTTATCTCGTCATGTCCAGCATGCAGAAACAACTTTCGCTCATTCTTCTGCGACTTTACGTGCTCGCCGTACCAAGGCTCGTTCGTAAACGTCACGTCGACGCAGCAGACCACGTCCAAGCAGACAGCCATCAAGTCTGTCGACTTTTTTGCAAGCGAGAAATTTGCAAGGGGCTTCTATGATAGCTGCAAGGACGTCAAATTCGGACCATCCGGATACGCAATGGATTTCATTGGAGGGGGTGCCAAGGACTACCACGGGTTTCTCAAATTTCTGGGAGATGAAAAGGCGCTTGGAAGTCCGTTCCAGATTGACTTTCCAGACCGCGCGCCGGATGGATTCATCCAACTAAGCCGTCTACCCAGGAATTGTGCCGATGCCGATCTGGGGAGTAAATGCGCTTGCATAGACTGCCCTACGGTATGCCCTGCACTCCCATACCAACCCACACCAGAAGAGGCGGCCAGGTCTTGCCATGTCGGCCCTCTCTCGTGTCTCACCTTTGTCCTTCTAATCGCATACGGACTTGCAGTTCTCTCCTTCCTTCTAGGTCTCACGATCGAGAGACTTGTGAGGAAGAAGAAGGACCGAGCCTACGAGCGCGTCGCGCTGTCGGAGGACACTTCTTCCTTGCTCAACATCCAAGGTGCGAATTCCCACCCAGTACACGCCTCTGCGAGCGCAAATGGTGGAAATCGACATTCTCTGGTCGGTGCATCCTCTTTGGCGCTCTACTTTGACGGGGAAGAGTCTGCCGCTCCATCAGACCCCGCCAGACATCATCTGGGCCGAGGTGCATCACTTTTGGATCCAATGGAGACCGCCCAACCACGTCAGTATCGATTGAACACCCTGTTTCGACGCTTTTTCTATCGTATAGGATACATATGCGCCTATTATCCATGGCTCACTTTCGCCATCACTTTCTCCATCTTTGCCGGCCTCAACTACGGTTGGAAGTATTTCCAGGTGGAGACAGATCCTGTACGGTTGTGGGTGGCACCCACATCGGAGAGTCGAATCCAAAAAGAGTTCTTTGACGAGCACTTTGGGCCATTCTACAGACCGCAGCAAATCTTTGTGACGGCTCCGGCCAGCGATCCATCTCTCACCGGGCCGGTCACCAATTCTTCGACTGTGGCCGAAAAACTTCAACCAGTCCTCTCCTGGGACAGGCTCGTGTGGTGGGATCGAGTCGAGAAGGAGATTGCGGCCTTGGAAACGGATGAAGGCATCACGCTGCATGACGTGTGCTTTAAGCCTGCAGGGCCATCTGGAGACTGCGTGGTACAGTCTGTCATGGGCTGGTTCGGAGACCTGGATGATTGGGACAAGGACTCATGGGAGGAGCGTGTTCTATCCTGCGCCGAGTCACCCGGAGACCCGGAGTGTCTTCCACCCTTTCAGCAGCCCCTGTCGCCTTCGCTCATTCTTGGCGGCGTAGAGGGCAACGATTATCTCAACGCCAAATCCTTGGTCGTTACCTATGTCTTGGATAACTCCCTCAACGAGACTCTTGTTCAGCGTGCTGAATCATGGGAGAGGAAACTTCGACAATACCTGGCAGAAGTCTCTCAAGTCTCCCCAGTAAAGGCTGGCGCACAAGTCTTCTTCTCTACCGGCGTCTCTTTGGAGGAGGAGCTCAACAAGAGTACGAATACAGACGTTCGTATCGTCGTGCTGTCGTACCTCGTCATGTTCGTCTACGTCTCCCTCACCCTGGGCGGCAATTCATCTCGCTCGGACGAAGGAAGCGTAATTGGCTCAATATTAAGTTGGTTCTTCAACATCCCTCGTCTTTTCCGGAAGAAGAATGTCGATTCATCTGACCCGCGATCAACACCGACATGGTACCCCAGACTACCTCGACAGGCATTCATTGGGTCCAAGTTCTTCCTGGGACTATTCGGCATCTCCTTGGTGATTCTTTCTGTCGCGGCGTCGGTCGGGCTGTTCTCCTTCTTGCAAGTGAGGGTAACTCTGATCATCGCCGAAGTCATTCCATTCCTCGTGCTTGCAGTGGGAGTGGATAATGTCTTTATTCTCGTACATGAATTAGACAGGCAGAATACACTTCACGGACCCAATGCGCACAATCCCGCCCTCGCAGCGCATTCCGGAACGCATCACGCACCGTTATCCCCCACCTCTTTCCGATCGCCTTTCGCATCCACCCACGACGAATCCGATGGTGACGGAGATTCTATGCCAATTCATCTTCCAGCAGAGGAGCGTGTCGCACGAGCCGTGGCGAAGATGGGACCATCCATTCTTCTTAGTACAACAACAGAGACGGTAGCATTTGCACTCGGCGCTATGGTGCCTATGCCGGCAGTCCGAAACTTTGCGCTCTACGCGGCCGGAAGTGTGTTCCTCAATGCACTCTTGCAAATGACTGTTTTCGTGAGCGCGATGACGATCGATTTGAGGCGTGAAGAGGTGAGAATCACATACCAGTCGGTTCCATTTCTGACTTTTTGTCGAGGCAAATCGGTTAGACTGCTTCCCATGCATTCGAATCCCACCCCGGATAGCTCTCACAGATGGCCATGTCTCGACCGGAAAGATTACTCGCTTCTTCAAGAGAAAGTATGGGCCATTTATCCTCCAGCGGAGTGTGAAAGGCGTCATTCTGCTCTTCTTTGGTGGTATCTTTGTGGCATCCATAATTGCGATTCAGAACATATCTCTTGGTCTTGGTGTGTCATTAGATACTAAACGATTCACTGCTAACTCGCCCCAGACCAACGACTTGCACTTCCATCGGACTCATACCTCGTGCCGTACTTTGACGCAATGGACAAGTTCTTGGATGTTGGGCCGCCGGTTTACTTTGTCTCGACCGACGTCGATGTCAAGGCACGAAGTGGACAACAGAAACTCTGTGGTCGCTTCACTACATGCAAGGAGACTTCTGTCGCCAACATCCTCGAGGGTGAGCGCAAGCGACCGGAGTCTTCGTTCATCTCCGAGCCCACTGCTTCATGGATTGACGACTTCTTGAAATGGACCGATCCTGTTCTCGAGTCCTGCTGTCGAGTCAAAAAGGCGGACCCTTCGACGTTCTGTCGTCCATCTGAACCAGCAGGAAGATGCCGACCTTGCTTCGAGGGCTCGACTCCGCCATGGAACGTGACCATGGAAGGACTTCCAGAGGGGCCGGAGTTTATGAGGTACCTCGAACAATGGTTGAAGTCCCCAACAGACGAAGAGTGTCCATTGGGTGGACAAGCCGCGTATTCGTCTGCGGTCGCACTGTCAACCGATCGTTCTACCGTCGTTGCTTCGCACTTCCGTACATTCCACGCACCGCTCAAGACGCAGAGTGACTTTATCAACGCATTTGCAGCATCTCATCGCATTGCCGATGATTTATCCGCGTCGACGGGAACCACCGTATTCCCTTACTCACTCTTTTACGTCTTCTTCGACCAATATGCGCACATTGTCTCCATGACGCAAGAAGTGCTTGGCCTGGGACTACTATCAGTTCTACTCATCACATCTATTCTCCTCGGTTCATGGCGAACGGGCCTCATTGTTACTACCGTTGTAGCCCTCACAGTCGTCAACTGCATGGGCGTGATGGGCATCTGGGGCATCAGCCTAAATGCTATCAGTCTGGTCAATTTGGTGATCAGCTTGGGTATTGCAGTTGAATTCTGTAGCCATGTTGCGAGGGCATTCATGGGAATGGGAAGTATTCTTCCTATTGATCATCCTAACGGTCAGAGGGAACGAGATGAAAGGATGTGGGGAGCACTTGTGGAAGTGGGGCCTTCGGTATGCATCTCCCCTTGATTGTGAGCATTACGTCTAATGACCGTAGGTCTTGTCGGGGATCACCTTTACCAAACTTATTGGAATATCGGTGCTTGCTTTGACTCGCTCGCGACTGCTAGAGGTATGATTGCTTGAAGAGGATACACTCGTCTTCTGATGGATTGTAGATCTATTACTTCCGCATGTGGCTCACTCTCATTCTATCGGGAGTTTTGCATGGCTTAGTTCTTCTTCCCGTGATTCTCAGTCTTGCTGGTGGTCCAGGATATGCCATAGAAGACCCTGATGCAGAGTGGATGAGCTATTCGATCAGGAGGCAGGGCGAGTTTGAATATACGTAAGTCTAGGCGCTGCATACTGTTGACAAGTTCTCAATCTCTGCAGGCCATTCGTCGCCGATTCTGACTCGCTCAGTGACTAGGCAACTGCATTGTTATTGAACAGGACGTATATATTGTACCTAATACGATGATCCCCATCACAAGAAATGTTTGACCATGGCCCGAGTAACTGAGTCTTAGATGCCTGGTGGGGAGCGGCTGCGACTCCGACTACGGGATTTACTATCCCTGATATCTTCCGAGCTTTTACGGCTGCGTCGACTGTCCTTACTGCTCGCTCGTGGCCGCGCTGCTGGGCTTCGCATGCTCCTACTCCTACTAGAACTGGTTGAGAAAGAGCGGGTGCGACTACGTGTGCGACTACGGCTGCGAGAGTAAGAACGAGAACTGTAAGACCTGCTTCGATATCGTGGGGATCTTGATCGTGAGTAAGACCTGGATCTTGAGCTTCGGCTTCGACTACGGCTGCTCCGAGACCTTGACGACCTTGAGCGTCGGGAATATGGACTCCTGCTCCTTGAACGACTGTACGAGCGTCCGCCACGTCTTCTCGGCCCTCGACTGTCCGACCTTGGCCGTCGACCTCCTCGTGTATAGCTGGGCGACCTGCGTCGGGGCCCAAGCCTACCGGGGGCACCTCGCCTTGGTGGTGAGCGTGAACGACTTGGACGGAGAATCCTCCCTCGTCCTCTCGGCGGCGGCGCAGGTGGTCCTCGTCTGGGAGGACTAGCGTAGCGACCACCAGTTCCTGCACCCCGTCCTGCACCCCATCTACCACCAGGAGGACCCCTGCGTGGGGAGCGGCTCCTTACTGCTCGTGGTCGGGAACGGCTTCGAGATCGAGAATAAGGTCTTCTGCGACCATATCCGCCTCGGTCGTAATCATTGCCGTTGGACCTATTGATGCCGTTTCTTTCTGGCGAACGTGAGCGCCGAGGAGAACGACGACGTGACTGCGGGGACGGGCTCCTGGGTAGCGGAAAGTTGGATAGTTCTAGCGTAACGACGTTGCCATCCATCTCTCCTCCATTCATATGCGAGACTGCCAACGCTGCAGAGTCGGTCTGCACAAATTCGATAGCAGCTTTCCCTCTGTTCTGCCGAGCTGTGGAATAGGTATCAAGGGTATCATGAGAGATTGCGAATGACATTTAGCTGACGCTTGCGACGAGCATGAACGGTACATACACTTATTATGGAGAGGAAGGTCCAACTTTTTTATCTCGCCATAGTTGGAAAAAATATCTCTCAAATGAACTTCGACAATGTTTCTCGTAAGGTTGGATACAATCACGACGCGTGCGCCCTCGGTCGTGTTGCTGGACGCCTTGTCACGTCCACGGGCAGGCGACGCGCTCCGTGAACGCATGTTTGCATCTGATTCTGGTGACCTTGACCGCATAATTCCAGCGAAGAAAAGCGCTTTTGGCGAATCCGATGAATTTGGGCGGGAATGGTGGAGACCAAGCAGTTTGAGCAACCTTGCACTCCGACCATGGCAGAGGCGATCCAGCACCTGATCCTCGAGACTCTAGACAAACACAATGTCATCAAGGACACGAGAGAACTCGTCCTTCCTGGCGAGTCGAAACCGGCTGCCACTCAAGAGGCCCAGCTAGCCATCATCGCAGCGCTCAACTCGCTACAATCACGAAATGTAACGTTGTCACGCGCTATACATCTTCGTATCTTATTAGAATTTTCTAGATGGTGGTCTATCAAGCCCATGAAGTACTGAGCTACTCTCTGACTCCCGAAGGAGAACAAATCGCAACGCAGGGCTCGCACGAAGCTCGCGTATGGGCGGCACTATCCGAGAAAGGAGGGGAACCCGTCTCTATCAAAGATCTCAAATCCAAGGTGGGGGATGAGAGTGCAAAAGTTGGACAAGGGCGAGCGTTCAAGAGTGGCTGGATCGTCAAAGACGGAGAAAATCTCTTCAAAGCTGTATGAAAAGATTCCAAACTTCCTTTATTTTAAGTATGAGTCCCCTGATTTCTTTCAGGTCTCCTCGATCGTCGATACCACACAAGAGGAGATGGTAGAGATCGCGACAACAGGTACATTGGCAGCTGGAGAGAGAGCAATTAACGAGTTGAAGAAGCGCAAGTTGGTTGTCCAAAAGTCAGTCGGCATCTGATACTTAGACTTGACTCACAGAAGAAAAACAGGAAAGGCCAATGGTATGATGTAGCCAAAGGGCCCGAGTTTAGTACGTCCACTGCGAAGCCAGAGACAGATCTTACGGCGGAGATGATTGCAAAGTGCGTACTACGATGGCCCAAGTGACAGTTGATTGACTTCTTGTAGCGGCTCTTGGAAGACCTCGACTTACAAGAAATACAATTTTGATGCCGAGGGTATTCCACCAACAGGAGGTGCTCTTCACCCACTACTCAAAGTACGAGAAGAGTTTAGAAACATCTTCCTGGAGATGGGGTACGTTTGAGGCTTCTTGACTTCCAACGCCTAATCATCTCTTAGCTTTGCAGAGATGCCAACTTCGCAGTTTGTCGAGTCTGGATTTTGGAACTTTGATACGCTTTTCGTGCCACAGCAGCATCCAGCTCGAGATCTGCAAGATACATTCTACATCTCTGACCCAATCTCGTCGAAACCGCCTCCCAAGGACTATTATGACAAGGTCTCAACCGTACACACTGTAGGTCTACTATAATAAACAGTGAATATCTCCTGATTCAACATAGGTCGGAGGCTTTGGGTCCGTAGGCTATCGCGCCCCTTGGTCCGATGAAGACTCGCAGAAGCTTCTTCTGCGGACACATACCACTGCGCGCTCTGCTTACATGCTGTACAAGCTCGCCACAAGGCCGAAAGGACCAGATGGACAAGAGGGTGGCTTCAAGCCAGTGAAGATGTTCTCAATAGACCGGGTGTTCAGAAACGAAGCGACGGATGCTACACATCTTGCAGAGTTCCATCAAGTCGAAGGTGTTGTGGCTGATCGCGGCATCACACTCGGAGACTTGATCGGTATGTTATTGACTTCCTCAGTACCTTTGCTAACAGTTTATAGGATTCATGGAAACGTTCTTCAGTAAGATGGGAATCACAAATCTGCGCTTCAAACCTGCCTACAATCCATACACCGAGGCAAGTTTCCCAACTTTTTGGATGCTTATCACCAATAAATTTTGTATAGCCTTCCCTAGAAATATTTGCTTTCCACCCCGCTCTCAAGAAATGGGTAGAGATTGGCAATAGTGGAATGTTCCGGCCTGAGATGTTAGAGCCCATGGGATTACCCCGAGATGTTCATGCATTGGGATGGGGTCTCAGTCTGGAGAGACCGACAATGATTCGGTACGTATGCCCATTCTCCTAATGAAACTATCTTGACGTTCTCAAAGGTATGGTATCAATAATATCCGAACGTTGGTCGGCCATAAAGTTTCCATTGAAGGCGTAGAAAAGTCTGCAGCTGTACGGTTCTAGTCGTGGCCTGGAATGAGACAAAGTTGCGCCTCCAATAATAAACATTTGACCACTACCACGACCTGGCTCCATGTCTTTCCATAATGGACCTGTCACCAAAGGTTTAGTTTTCGTTTTTGAAGCTGTGAAAGGCACTAATCGTCCAGCTGTTCAGCGCTGATGCTAACCCTCGGAGCCAACACGTTCATTGTTGGTGCTTTTCAATTTAAACACTACTTTCGACTGCAACTCGTGCCTCATATAACCAAGTATACCCAAGTAAGCGTGCTCTAGCGTGCACTTTCTCATAGACTTATGGATCTTTTTTCGACACATGAAGTGGTGGCGCATCTTAAGCTACCAAGCGGCATTTCAAAGCTCTAGCGAGCTCTTCATATCTCAAATTCTTCTCTATAACGTGTCCGTTGCCTTGGAGCGTGTCTACGGAGTCGGAAATTCAGCGTGAGTGACGCGCTTCCGCCCGGCTTGCCTGAAACTTACAAACTCACGCCTATAGTCCTATATCTTTGTCTCTGGGGTTGTATCGACGACAATGACTGTATTAGGGATGCTAACGGCCGGTTGGTTTGGGATAAACACTTCGTTTGCGGGTCCGATACCCATTTTGTTCAGCATTCTTTACTCGTATTATCGCGTCATTCCATCAGCATATCGTTATCGTATCTTTGGAGTTTCGTTGACGGACAAGACTCCGTACTACGTGATGGCCACCTTTGTAAGTGTCAAAGTATCCAAATGAGACTGACTAAAACAAGGTTAGCTGGCGCTTATCAATGCTCCGGAATCCATAGCTCTCGCGACTATTGGGATCCTTACTGGTGCCGCTTGTAGATCGGACATCCTGCCCTTCAAGTCGTATCGACTGCCTAGCTGGATCAACAAGGTTGCGAGCGCATTCAGACCACTCATAGGATCAACTGAGCCCGGATATCGTCCCAATTCGGTACTTCCAGAACTTGGACAAAGTGGTACACACGTGCCTACAAGTAGCAATGGCGAGGCCATCGGGAGTGCTGGAGTCGATATCGCAGAGCCAAGCGTTATGAATCGGTCACCTGTAGAAGCCCAAAATCAAACCACTGGCCGAGAACCTACGTCCGAGGAGATTTCACAGCTCAGCGCCATGTTCCCAGAAGCCACGAGGGTGCAGATTGTCAACGCTATTAGCTCTACGTAGGTCATTCTAGAACCAACGCTCACTGCTCACATATTTCCATCAAGGTCAAGCCTCGAAGCTGCCGTAGAAAGGCTTGTTCAGTAAATATCCTTCAATAGGACATCTGTTTCAATAACACTGAAAGGGCCTGAAACGATGCTCTCTTCGTTTGCTTGCAGTCGCACAGCGTGGTCAAGGGTTGCAGACCGAAGCGGCCACCTGTCCCGGTCGCCTGAGCAGTGCTTGTTACTCGTCGCCTTTTCTCCTTAGCACCCAAACAGGGACCGGAGATTTGCGTGTTTGTTGGACGAGACCAGCTTGCTTAGGCAATGTTATGGATGATTCGAGAGAGACTGTCTGAATATCGATAAATCAAACTATATACGACATTAATTTATGCCAATTCCGTCTGCATCCGGCGAGCTGTGCTTCCGTGCAAAGGTGAGCGGCTTTGCTCGCACCTTGGACCCGCTCACCACCAGCGGTTTTGTTATCAACCCCGTCTACTGCTTCAGACCCAATCTACCACCTTTATTCTCGTCTCTTACCTCTTTTTCAGCTCAGTACGTGTTTTTGTCTGTTTATTCCCCTTCAACCGGCGCCGCTAGTTGGTCATGTTGCACTCGACGGTGGCCATCGAGTGCTCTCCGTCGGCCCTCCGGGCTCCTCTGTAGACTGCTTATGCCCACTACGGTCATCGCCGCCATCCGTGCCTGCCAAAATGCCGCACGATGAGCACTATACCCGGCTTGCATCACCTGGCGCTTGGTCACCCCGCCCGAGATGCTCGGGGACGGCGGAATTTCCAGAGCGTTTTCATCGTCGTCTTTAACGACTTTGAGCTTTGCCAGTCTCGTGCATTGAGTCCTCCAGGTGGCCTCGAGGCACCGCGCCATCGGTTCCTTCTCCCCATTTTAGCCCCCGCCTCCTCACCTAAACATCCAAAGCTGACCACCGTTGCTACAGACCCGTTCAAATGGCCGACCCGAACGCAACTAGTGCCAACCGTATCGATCTCCGTGTTGGAGGCAAGTACCGCCTCGGAAAAAAGATTGGTTCAGGTTCCTTTGGTAAGCTGTCTTGCTCCTTTCATCAGATGATAGCCTGATCATCCCATAGGTGACATCTATCTCGGAATCAACATCATATCTGGAGAGGAGGTTGCCATCAAGCTTGAGTCTGTCAAGGCCAAGCATCCCCAGCTCGAATACGAATCCAAGGTCTACAAGACTCTTGCTGGTGGTGTCGGTGTTCCGTTCGTTCGGTGGTTTGGTACCGAATGTGACTACAACGCCATGGTCCTCGACCTCCTCGGCCCTTCTCTGGAAGATCTTTTCAATTTCTGCAATCGCAAGTTCTCACTCAAAACTGTGCTCTTGCTTGCGGATCAATTGGTCAGTCCATTTTCCCAGATGTCAGATGTCCTTGTTTGACGCCAGATCGCTGCAGATCTCTCGTGTCGAGTACATCCACTCGCGCAACTTTATCCATCGCGATATCAAGCCTGACAATTTCCTCATGGGAATTGGCAAGCGTGGTAACCAAGTCAATATTATCGATTTCGGTCTGGCCAAGAAGTATCGAGATCCCAAGACCCACCTCCACATCCCTTATCGTGAGAACAAAAACTTGACTGGTACTGCCCGCTACACCTCGATCAACACGCACTTGGGTGTCGGTGAGTTGTATATTTCTGTTAGCTCCGATTACGATCACTTACGCCCTCATAGAACAAGCTCGCCGTGATGACCTCGAGTCTTTGGCCTACGTCCTCATGTACTTCCTGCGTGGTGCACTCCCCTGGCAAGGTCTCAAGGCTGCCACCAAGAAGCAGAAGTACGACAGGATCATGGAGAAGAAGATGACCACGCCGACCGATCTGCTCTGCCGTGGCTTCCCCAATGAGTTTGGCATCTTCCTCAATTACTGCCGTGCCCTCCGCTTTGACGACAAGCCGGACTACTCCTATCTGCGCAAGCTCTTCCGCGATCTCTTCGTCCGCGAAGGCTTCCAGTACGACTATGTATTTGATTGGAGCGTTCAACAACGTAACGAAGATGGTACTGTCAAGCCCCCTCGCGCTACGCGCAAGCCGACTGAAGAAGCTGACCCTATTGCAGAACAACCTCGGTGAGCACATTTGGTGCATCAATGAACTCTCATCTAATGGGATGCGCTTTCAGTCGTCAAACCAGGCAAAGCGCTCAGGCCAATGCTCAGCGCATGACGCAGTACTAATTGCATTGACCCGAGTTCTTCTTTTCTTCCCCTCTAGACAGTCCATTGCTCAGCTAGCTGGGCTGACTGTCAAATCAGTGTCGTGAACGATGGGATATGTTGTGATAATATGGCCTCCGACTGTAGGAGAGGGGGACCTTGACAGGTTCTGGCGATGGCTTGGCAGTTGACCTCGCACAAGCAAGCCAGGACGAAAGCTACAACAGCACATGCTCCAATTCAAGCAAGGACTTGGACCGTACCTCAAGGACGGTCCGCTGCAACTACGCGTCGCTCGTCCGTCGTGTCGATTGTTGTCCTCTGCGACTTCTGAGCCAGGAACATCGCTCAGATGGAGTTGGCGTAACGATAGCTGTGCCAGGTATCGCACCGGCTTGTGGCATATTATTACAGTCTCGGTTTCCTCAAGCTTTCATCCACCTCCCAAGATGACGACCATGATCCCGCCACGGGATCGCATTCGCCCGATGTTCAGTCCTCCCTTCCCCTCTTTTATTTTCAAAGCGATAAATTGTCGACTCTGCGCAGAACACCATGGACGCTCCGTTTCTTTCAAGCCTTTCTCAGCTGGTTGTCGACTTCGTTGTCGTAGGCACCGACGAGAGGGGCTGCCTCGTCCCCAAACCCACCATTCGTGCCCAGCGATATCTGGTGTTGCAGTAGTCACTCGCGCTACCTCGCTCGTGATCATCGACACAACACTCCGAATTTCTTTCTGGACCGCCGGCTCATTCATTCCCCCCACATCACCGTGCCACACGAACCATCAAACGCTTGGGTTATACATGGTACTCACCCTCCCTCCTCGGCATTCCCATCATTCCTAAGAATAGTTTCCCCCTATCGCTAGTCTGATTTCCCAATCCCCCATGCTCGCGTTACATTCGTGTCTTTCTTCTCCATTCGGCTTTGGTCTCTGGTTTCCATCGTCTCTCGCGCTCGTTTCTACTTTTCCTCTCTGCTTCTATGTCGCCCGATTCGTCCGACTCTTATCGGCGGTCAAGTGGCGGGCAAGAGTGATCAGTAGTCCTCCAGGTCACCGTTTCGCGCCTCTGCATCGACGTATTTCGACGTTGTCAGGGCGGAAGCATGGTGAAAGGAGAGGGCGTCGATGGGTCGCCAGTGTGGTTGTAATTCGACTTGCGTACACCCGCTCGTGTCGCAATTCGCTGTCACTCTCTTGCTTCGCCATCATATGTTTACGAACCTCATGTGTTGCCTCACCGTAGTGGTGAAAATAGTGCTTTACCGTTTTAGTCCTTGGATCCATTGAGTCAGCTAGCAAACGTTTACATCGCTCTAAGTCAATGAAAGACTGGAATGAGTGTTGAGAATTAAGAGAGTGGTAGGGTAGGTTCTATAATGTCCCGCGGAATGTCCTAAGCTGACAATTGGTTCTACAGCGCCAGGAGGAAAGAAAGCAGTGTAAAAAGGGCGAAGAGAACGGATGATGGTCTTGCAAATGAGGTCAAAGCGGAGCTGCCGTAGAAGCGGACCGATCGAAACTCGAAATAAGCCTCGGTAAATGCCTTGGGATTGTACTTGACAAATGCCTCGCAGGTTCCTGGGCAGCCGTTTGCTGCATATGTCGCCTCGGCACTGAAAGAGTATTAGGCTCATAATTCCAAGGATTGAAGAGCATCCTTACTAGTCTCCACAAAAATCAATGTTAAGGACGATGGCGTGGTTGTGGAATTGGCCTCCACATCCTGCATATTGGAACGTAAAAGCGGCAGCTAAAGGTGGTTCAGCATAAGAGCAAAAGTGACGGGGAATCCATACTTGGTGTCCCCCACGTAGATGGGTTGACGGTCGTCGAGGAAGAGTTCTTTGGGAGATGTGAGAATCTCGACGCACAAAAGACAGGTTTACATACTAGAACGTCAGCCGGAGGTGTCACATCCCGAGGCCAGAACCAGGCCTGGATCGTGCTTGAGCTGTGAAGAGTGAGTGTCATATAGTCAGGGCAAGGGGAAAGCATACTTGTGAATGTTTCTGTACACGGCGTAGATGCCGCCTCCGTTTTCATTAAACGCGCCACCAAAGCTCTTGCCAGGGACAGTCACCCCGCATCCTATATTTCCTTCACTTAAACCGCTGCAATCCATCGAGCCAGCGGTACCCGTCATGGATCCAGCCGGACGATCCTTGAGAGGACACTGCGGAGCTGTATGAAGCGACACGGCGTTTTGTCCTGAATAAGATGCGTTTCCTGGGAGGGAACCTCCGGTCGCAAGTAGGGAACTAGGGTCGAGCAAGCCAAGAGTACGCATAGTCGTTATAGACGAGTTGGAATTCGCGTTGGCACCCTCGAGTACATCGATCTCGCCTCCATATGGCCAATTTTTGGTCGTCGTGGTCCACACGGCTGGCCAGGTTCCGCACCCGACGGGAGAATGGTTGATATCGAAGATGTACACGCCGTCACCGAATTCGTCTCGTGAGACAAGACGGACACTGTCGCGGCCCTTTCCCATCACGGAGTTATTGATGCTGTCGGCCTTCATTGTGAACGTGGAGTCAGCTGCGAGGGAATAAGGACACAAGCGAAGTTTGGAGAGAAATGTGTGGCGTACTCCAGGAGACAAGACCTGCAGACTGGGCTGCTGGTTCAGACAGATAGCTTGACAAAAGTCAGAAAAGAACATATTCCATGTAGCAATCCACCCACTTTACCACGCCATTGGCCGGGTCGCGATCGTCGAAAAAGTCTACCGTGACAGTCAGTCTATAGTCGCTTCCGATCACATATTTCCTTACAGAAACCTTCCGTAAATTGCTTTCCAACAAAAGACTTGTATAACGGCAACTGTGCCTGGGCGAGGAGACTGTTGGTGACTGCCAAGAATAGGAGGTTGAGGACGGAGGTCATGATTTCTGGACTCTTGCGTCTTTGAACAAGTTTTGATACAGATGATATTTCCGTATACGGCGAAGGGGCCTAATAGGAGGGAAATGATAAGATAATCCTTGGGCGTCGCAGCGCCGGAAGTGGGCGTAGTAATAAGGAGTGTTGAGGTTTCTACAACACAAGGGGCTTGTATTTGCTATTTTTCCAGACTTCTCACAAGTTGCGGCTGGGACGAAGATGCGCGGCTGCTTCTGTCAACGGAGGTTTGTCGAGGCCAGCCGTGGATATTCAGATCTTCCGCGCTACTTGTTGATATTTTCAGCGTCCAGGAGGATCCAAATTGCAACAAGCACGGGACACCGAGGATGAAGACGAGTTCAAGCGATGTGACAGCTTGGCTGGCCAAGAAACCACACAGAGTCGTAGCAATTAGTGCTTATTTCCACAAATCATTAAAATTTGAATACTCAACAAGAAAACTGGCAAACCCGACGATGCCGGCTTCTCCGATAGCCGTGGCCTTCGTCAGCGCTGCATCGCAACTTGGACTCGACGTCAGCAATCTCTGCCAGAATGTTACCACGAATCAACGGAACATACCATGTCGCAACAAGTTTTTGGAGCATTCCCTTTGCAAAGCGCGTCTTTGGGACCGCAAAATTCAAAAGCTCGCAACTCCCGGTCTTTGCACTCGAAGAGGCCGGCGTGCAGGTCTTTTACCCATGCGAAAAACCACAGTCCAGACGTGCTTTTGGGGTTGAATGGCTGCACCGGTACGCATAGAATCAAGCCAATGGTGGCGACGATATTGAGATCATTGGCATTCTAGTCCTTTGACCCAGTGGGCGGCTGGATACGCTACTTTTCTCGGTTAGATTGCTTTCTTACTTGCTTTCTTGACCTTCTGACGTCCTACAGGGTACTCACGTTGGATATTCTGTAAGCCTTGCCACTCTTCTTTCGAGCTCGGCTCATCAATCGGCAGACCCTATCGTCTTTTGTTGAGCGCAATCATCAAGGTATGCAATTCATTGTCCTTCTCGTCCGCTAACCGACCTCGCAGATGCCACTATTTCGGGACACACCTCTCAAAGCCCACCCTGACGGAGCCGAATGGCCACTTGTCATCTTCTCTCACGGACTTGCCGGGACTCGTACAACATACAGGTCTGTAGAGAACATCTCGGAACACCATCTCTTACCTTTCATAGCCAAATATGCAGTCGCATTGCCGCTCAAGGATACGTCGTACTAGCAATAGAACATCGTGATGGAACAGGACCATCCTCTATTTACCCCATCGACGGCAAAAGAGGGCCGCATTACTACCTCAACGTGCAGAATCTAGAGTGCGTCCTTCCATCTGGTGCCCCGCCATATGCTGATACAGTATCAGCTGGGATGAGAAACTGAAAAATCCAGAGACACCGATGCCCTTACGCACTCAGCAACTTGACGTCCGCTACGTGGAGATCTTGGAGGTTTTCAAAGCCTTCAAAGAAATTGTCTCTGGAAATGACTCCGTTGTTGGAAATCGAAAGATTACCCATATTGGGCTAGCTGGAAAGACCAGGTGACCGTCTCTTCTATCATCTTTACGGGCCACTCCTTTGGAGGCTGCACAGGAGTAAGACCTACCTGCTAATTCGCCCTCGCGCGTGCTAAGCTATTTCATAGTTTCATATTCTCACCCACTCCCCTCCAAAGGGCTACGACTGTCTGCCCATCTCGAAAGCCATTATCCACGACCCGTGGATGGAACCATTTCCCGCCGACTTTGAACAACGGGTGGTGCGAGAGAATCAAGCGTTCTCTATCCCAGTGATCGTCATCAATTCGGAAGAGTTCACTCTGTGGAAATCGCATTTTGTGCGTCAAGACACTTTACTCAAGCCCTGGGTTTCGCGCGCGGGTGAGAATGCCGCGTTTGTCACGCTAGGTATGCCTTGCAACCTTCAAGCGAACAAGTGAAATTAACTCGATGTTTGTAGTCGGCTCAAGACATATGGCTTTCTCCGACTTTCCTCTCATCACGCCGCTGAATAAACAGAGGGCAATCGCATATCACGACGACATCCACGAGCTATCTATGGCCTTCTTGGAAGGCAGAATACCAGCATACCTCAAATCCATTCACAAGCGAGCAACCATGACCATGTCCGTCGAAAACCCAGACGACAAGAAGAGAAAGAAGATAAAGGCCTCTCCCGAGACTATAATCATCCATCATTCATCACTACCAAACAATGCAGCAGTCTCGAAACTTTGATCTCATAGTCCGGACAATCACTATATACGGATGTACTTAATCCAGGATTGTTGGGTAGAATGGCATGTCAAGACTGCGTACTTTTCTGGCTGTGATTGGAAGCATGAAAACAAACCGGAGGACCGCGGGGTCAACGCGGATAATTGACATCTGAAGAGATAAAACTCGTGACAAACGAGGTTGAATTGTCGTAATGCACATAAACAGCGTTCGAGATGGGCAAGTGCAAAAAGGTAAGATTTGGGATGTTGATATATGAGGTTAGATGGGTTGGCGATGGATGTGTGGATGCGAAGCATGGTTGAACGAATGCCGTCATTGGAGAGCAGCCGTCTTCTAGGATGGAGTGATTTGGTTGGGGATGAGATGCAACGACTTGCAGCACGATGCACATGAGACTTGTGCTTGGGGGCGATAGTTACAAAAAAATTGGGTACGTCTTTGATTGAATTGTGTGCGCTTGGTCCGTTTATGAGAAACGGCAAGGCCGAGGGGTTCGTATGCTTGATGGAATACTCGATGGTATGGTACGCCAATGAGGAAGGGAACAAGAAAGGAGACCAAGGAAATTGTGATGACGATGGATTTGCATGGGAGGGAAAGTGCCGCGATCGGAGCAGAGAGACGATAATGTACAGTGGTTGACAAAAAGGATGATGATTGAGGCTGAGCACGAATGAATCTAGAGATTTGGATCAAAGCCACCTTGGGCAGCATCACGAGCGAGGTCGAGCTGTCAGAGTCTTGTCAAACTGCTGAAGCTCACCATCGAACCAAAGACCTACCTGGCTAAAGGGCTGGAATGAAGACGATGGTTGATACATGCTAATTGGGGACGTCGCTGGCGGGCTGGACGCCATCATAAAGGGTTGGACGTTTGGGCCGCCAATGTTAATAGGACCACGACCATAGGGACCCATTGGTTTGTTGGACATTCCATAATGAGAGCCGTTGGGCGGCGGTGATGCGGGAAGATATCTTGTTGGCGACACCGGGCCCATGCCCATCTCCATTGTTTCGGCTCGCCCTCTGCGAGGCATTTCGATGGACTGACCAAGTCCACGACCCATAACTGAAGCATCCTGCATGCCCCCAGGCATGGAGCTAAAGTGAACGTTTCCGTGGGCCGTCGGGCTTTGCATAGGACTCATAAGCTTGTTGAGATTGGTTCCAGAGGTATTTGGTGCCGCCGTTCGCACTCCTGATACATTGTGAGTAACAGCTGCAGGGCAGAATTGGAAACGTACCCAGAGGATTCTTTGAATAGGAGAGTCGTATGCCTCCACTCTTGATGAGACCATTGAGGTTATTGCCGTACAAATCTGAAAGTGCCTTGCTGGCGCTTGCAACGTCTTCAAACTGTGAATTTGTCAGATATACCCAAACCAAGGATATTCCCCGCCCATACCTCGACAAAGCACATAGGGCCGTTGCTCTTTTGACGAAAGCTGAGCTTGCTATATCCTTGGCAGCGGGAGAAGAGCTGCACAAGCGCTTCTTCTAGAGCCTTTGTTGCCTGTGGATTTGTGGGATTCGCTGGCAAGTTTCCGACGTAGAGCGTGTTGATGGGAGGGTTTTGGTCTGCTGCATTGCTTCTTCCTCGAGGGTGTTCTCCACTCGTACGCGTATGTTCTCCTCCATTGGGTCCATAGTTACTTTTACTGCCCATTGTCCCTTGCCTCGGGCGCCCAAACTCGATCGGCATTGTCGGAGGGACTGTAGATGCTGGGGCCGGTGTTGAACCTTGGCCACTGGTGGTGCTGATGCTCATACTCTCCGCACCTCCACTGCTAGCAGACTCTGCCACGCTGGACGCGCTCGAACCTGGAAAGTTGGCAGAGGACTCACCCGCCTGGGGTCCACCCGATGCTCCACTCTCGAATGGCACTCTGAGGGCATCGTTTAAGCCGTTTATAAGTTCCATTGGCAGACTATCGAACAGTTTGTTGGCATAGTCGGTCTGCTGCGGAGTGCCAAGTACGTCATCGGCGAGCAGGTGTGGAGGTAAGTGTGCGTGACTCTCGTCAAAGAGCGGTGGCGTATAACCGCCGTATCGAGATACAGACTCGGAGCGGGAACGCTCGGACAAGCGAGATGTCGAATAGGCGTCCGATATATAGCCAGTATCGGCGTCTTGCTGATTCAGGGCCGAAGGTGGACTACCACCATGGCTCGACGGTGGGTGTGGTGCACCCAGGCTAGTGATGATAGGGGAGGGAGGTTTGTTGGTGGCAAGGCATTGGCTTTGACAATGTCCGAAACTGGCTTGGTTGGAAGTGGATGGAAACCCTCCAATAAAGAGGAGTTTGCATTTTTGTGGACGGGGTATGGTCGTGAACTGTAAAGCGTCTGGTCACCGTTGTTGTTGATCACGGGCCCAGAGCCGGATGGTACAAAGGTAGGAATGTCATTAATGCGCTGTGCCCTGAGAGATGGCGAGTCTGGTGCCTTCGACAATGCCGAACTGGCCGTAAGATCGTTAGGAGATGGCGCGTTGCTGAGAGGGGGAACTATTGGGCCCAGTGAAAGTCGATCGGACTCATTCAGACTTTGAACGGGTCCCAGACTTCCAGGTGGTCCCACTATAGGGCCAAGGTGCTTTCCTCCGTTGGTTCCAGGGGCAGCAGATTCTGAAAAGACGCCAAACGCGCCACTAGCTCCTGCAGGACCATTTACGCCAATGCCCAAGGGAAGTTGAACCTGCAATGGCCCAACCCCTCGCTTGGTGTGCAGGTTCTTTTTCGCCATTTCTGCCTTGAGCAATGCACCCTTTTCGATATCCACTCTTCTCCCATGCAAAACGTCCCGCGCTTGCAATGCCTCCTCTCGCGATCTGAATTTGGCAAAGCCAATGATTTGCTTTCGTGGTTGGCCTTGCTGAGCCAAAGCCAATTGCTGAGCGAGGTCGGATGCGCTCGTGGTGGACGCTGCAGCGGCAGCGAGTACTTGACGGGTATACGGATCTTCTAGACCAGTCGCCCATGTCGATGATGTGGTAGCGGTCGTATTGTTCCTTGGTCGACGACAACGCCACCTGAGTTGACCGTCACCAAATTATACGGATCACTTGCTCCAGCTAATGCGCTTGCAGCGGCAGCAACGGCTGCATTTGGTGCCATCTGACCTTGTTGCTCCTTTGTAGGGACTTTGAGAGTAGCCGCCTCGTATCCGGGACAAAATGTGAACATATTCTGAAACTCTCGTTCCTACAAACTCGAATGAGGACCAAGATTTAAAAAAAAACATACGAGGTGGACTCACAGTCATGTCATCGGGAAAGCCCACGACGAAAATGGTTGAGATCTCTTCTTGTGCTTGACCTCCGGGTATGGGCTGCTGAGCAGCACTAGCAGGCGGTATTGGGACAGGTACTGATTGGGCAAGCTCCTGTAGACGTCCTACCACTGCGTTCTTTTGTTGGGGGGGCATGCTCTGCAGTGCTTGCATCAATTGTGCTGTCGATGGAGCACCAGGCAAGAATTGTTGTACAGATGAATGAGATAACGATACATTGTGGATGGGTGGGATCGGCGGCGGTTGAGTGGCAGAGGGCAGAGTCTGTTGACTCAGGCTGGATGTCTGGAGAGCACCGGGTGCAATAGATAGCTGTACTTGATTGGAGTAGAGGGGTACGGTCGTCGAAGAGAATCCGGCGGATGCAGCCGCTGACATATTGAAAGGGTTGGATCGAGGAAGTATCGAATGTGGTCCGGGTGTGCTTGACCCGTTGAGTGTATTCGTGGTGGAGGTAGAATGGGATGATGCCAATTCATAGTCCACTCCATTGAAGCCGCGGCCAAAGGCGGATGGATCCGATAAATTCGAGGTGGACGAGCTGTATAATTCCTGAGGAAATGACTGCTTGGCGGGCGGATCGTTCATGAGATTTGGGACTGCACCAAAGGCACGGAGAGCATCGTTGGACGCGCTCGGGCGATGCCTAAGTGGGTTTGGTTGGGCAGGCGGTTGCAGGTCGGCAAACGCTCCTTGAGGGCGGTATGTGTATGGAAAAGAGTTCGAGTCACTCTTCTCGTCTCGCACCAGGCTCTCCCCCTTTTGTGGGCTAGCTCCAGGCGGTTGGAGACTCTCCGCAGGAGGTCCTACGGTGTGTGTCTGTTTGGTGGACGGGGCCGGAGGAGGGAAGCCCACTGAGAAATCAATCATGTCGTGGGCATCCAAAGAGTCCAGCAACGAGCGATTGATAAGATGTTCGTCGCTCCCGAGCGCAGGGCTGGGCGACGTCAACGACGGGGGCTGCACTGCTGACGCCAGGGTGGGCAACGCGTTGGATTAGTAGATTCAAGCTTGTTTGGCTGATTTTTCAGCGTCGGCGGTGGTCTACAGAGCCAGAGAGCATGCACTTGTCGCCACCAGACGTGCTACAAGGCCCCCAAGGCGCAGATAATGAGCGTCGTGGGCCATTATGTGTACAAAATCGCTCACAGAATCTGAAATTTGTCGAGCAGGGCCACCGAGGACGCTCAGAACGCGCGCTATCAAGCTGTACAGACGCTTGCTAGACGCGAGCGGCCGGCGAGAGACGACTTACGACCTCTCGAGGCAGCAAAGAGGCAGTCGAGATATCCCCTTGCGCTGTCTCGCGTCTCGTCTCGCGCCTAGTTGGATATTTTTCAGAAAACGAGGATGGTGGATTGACGACAAGTTCGCGTGGACAACAGATTGGCCTCGCGGCCGTTGGCGAGTAAGCTCAGACAGCGCAAAGCGACGTTTCAAGGTCATTCTATGGGCTCATTCTTCATCATCTGCGGTGTGGTAGACTAGTTAATTGGCCAGAATCAGTGCGAGACCTGCCTGCGTCTTCGAGGCTGCACGAGTCCGACGAGGGTGACAGTCGCAGTCACAGAACATGTATTTGTCCTATCCCATCAGATAGGGACGCATTTACTCCAGGAAAATAGCCCCAGTGGGCATATATGAATAGTGCTACACAAACTCTAGAACGCAAACTAGTGAGTGATCAGAAGCCTGAATCAAGTCAAAAGATCTCACAAAAGTGATCCTCACTCCTTTAGCCAGTGTCTCCGGTGCGCTGTCGGCCACACTGAGCTCCCTACAATTGCAGCCGCAATAGCATAAATGACGACCGCCCACAGGAACGCTTCAAAGAAGCGCAAGAGTGCCCTGCTTCGGGCAGCCTCCTGGGCGGCTTGGGACCTCGGGTCTAGAAACGGCAGCTGCGCCCGTGACGAATCACCACCAATTTCTGGATGATAACGCTGAGGTGCATGTATTTGCGTTCTTGATGATCCGGAAACTGTGTGTGGCCGTCAGTGACGTTTGTGACGCCTGGGACGCCCCACATGGGCACAGAACCGAGCACTCGGACACTGCGACTTGCCTTGTTGAGAAGTTCCTTGTGCAACAACTGCAGCATACGAAGGAGGTGCCCCTGGGTCGTCTTTCTTGCTTGCTCCTTGTGTCATGTCCGGATATGTCGATGATGGAAGGCTCCAACTTGTCTTACTGCGGATAATCAACAACATGAGAATTTATTCACGATACAAGGTGAATACGAAGAAATAAGTCGGTAATAAATCAATGTAGACCCCAGATACCAGTATGCTTCATCCCCGCCACCAAGGCATGTACATTGCCCAAATGTTTGGCTAACAACTGCGTTTTCTCGTCTGTGGTGAGTAACATCTTTTCTCCTTTACGAGTCACGTTGGTAGGCGGAAGAGAGCTTGGGAAAGGCATCTTCTGACGTGCAGGTTTCGGCGTCCTCTCGTCAAAAGGATTATTCACCAATGTGTTATCAGCGTAGGATGCCTCTCTTAAATGTCGCCGTTGTGGTGTTTGAACTCGATCAAGCGAGCCTTCCGAGTCGGACTCCTTTGACGCGCCAGAACGATGGGCCCGCAGAAGCTTGATGGGAGTGCGGGGTGTGTCATCCCCAGATTCGATTAGGGATCCAGAGCTCGAACTAGGGACGAGTGTGACCTCGGACGTGCCTCGCGCATGGCCATGGTCACGGGATAAGGGGTTGGAGAATGAGCCATCATCATGGGTTCCATGTCGATGCTTCGAGGACAAGTTTGGGGTGGGAACACCTCCAATGACTGGTCGTTTCTTTTGTTTGATCGGCGTAGCCGGCGTAAAGTCGATGTCGTTTCTCAGTAACCTGAGCTCGGCTACCTTGGGATTTGGTGCAAACTCGTCGTCGGAAGTGTCTGATGCTGTTTGAGAGCCTTGGGACGCCGACAAGTCGATGGCTTGCTGTCCTTCAACCGAAAGTGGATCCTCTTCCGGAAGGAGATAGAAGTAGAGAAACTCTAGACATTTCATCCTATACGTTGTTAGGTTCCGCAGGTCTGGACAATAGAGGGTCGCACCTAGTCTCTTGGGTCACTCCTGGTCGCTTGAGTGTTCGGACTAGAACCTCTAATCCATTGAGCTCTTCAAACAGTCTAAGCACCGCTGGGGCATCGACTAGGACGCACAGCAATGTATCCAATACAGCGCTGGCTAGGCAAGTAGGCACGGGCCCGTCGGAGGATTTTGGCGCATCTTTAGAAGGATTGAGGTATTTCGACAGGACAAGGAGGTCCAAAAGAAGCTATCAAACTGTCAAAATAGAGCAAGTAGACCGTGTAAAATGCGAACCTCTAAACACCAGCGTCTGCAAAGAAAGTCCTTGCTGGGTTTGTGTAACAAAGATACACCCTGAAGAATTGATAGGCATTGAATGATGTTTCCAGTTATCCTCAACGACTCGTCGTGATCTACATCACATGTAAATAGGCTTTCTTGCTCAGTCCTTCCAGCATACCTGCTATCTTCGAGTCGCCAACTGTATTTGATATGCTCTGTAAGATTGGGAGCCATGACGAGATGGCAGCAACAATCCGCGAGGCCACTAAGATTGGTGTTAGGTAGCATCGGGGAACCGTACGAGACATACCATTCGTCTCAAACGCGTCTTGACACCGTATGAACTCCTGAGATTGCTATTGTCTGCTCCGAGTGTGCATGCTGCGCCCAACTCGTATTCGATTGATGTTAGAGCTCGGCTGCGACGGGATATCGACGACCGAGTTGAAGATATCTGCCTTATATTAGCTTCTAAGTTGTATACAACGAGATTTGCGCACGTCGTCGAGCAAAGCTGACAGGTCCATAATCCTGGTGAGAGCCAAACTTCAAAGGCGCAACAGGTTCGACCCCGACCACGTTGGCAGTTTTCTGGCCAGCCTTTGTACCATCATGGTTCGTTCAACAACAATTGCTAGAGCATCAGACGCGCTCCCACTGGCCGCTTCAGTCGATGACGAGCAGGTTTGGGCATCCGTTTCTGGCTTGAGCAGGCCTGTTTGCTCATTCGCTGCCAGACAGAGACAGCCCTGCAGGAGCATAAGCAACAGGCAAAGCTCATTTTCAGGAGAATAAACCCTCAGAGCGAGCCACGCTGCTCCATTGAAAGCGGCGCATACACTTTGCAGTATGTACGACGTCTCTCTCCGGCACTAGACTCTTACGTGGCCACCAGTTATCTGATATCAAACGGTGTTGTATACCTTACGATTGCAGAGAAGTCGTACCCGCGCAAACTGGCCTTTCTCTACCTTGATGAGCTGGCCCGGGAGTTTGGAAACTCGTACGGATCAAAGGTCGAGACCACAAGAAAGCCTTATGCGTTTGTTGGATTCGGTAAGACAATTTGCTCACCAAAGGGACTATATCTTGCTCATTCCCGGTTTGTCTATAGACACATTCATGAGCAAGACGGCCAGACTGTACAGTGATACACGGACAGCAGATGCTGCTGCTGCTGCTTCTGAATCAAATCTCGACAAATTAAACGGCGAACTTCAAGACGTCACCCGCATCATGACCAAAAATATGGAAGAGCTCTTGTGGCGAGGTGACAGCCTGGACCGTATGTGCTATTTGTCATCTTCTAGGGTTGTGCTAATTCTGTTCTGTATTCTAGGCATGTCGCATCTCTCCACTTCGTTGCGTTCGGAATCGGAAAAGTACAGAAAAGCGGCCCGCAAGATTAATATTGATGCCATGATCCGTCAATACGCACCCGTAGGAGGGGTTGTACTGCTGTTATTGATCGTTATCTGGTGGAAGTTCTTCTGACGACGTCTGACGCTACCGCTTCCCGTGTACCTTATTTCTCGTCATTATATATTTGCTATGCTCATTTCGAACCTTTGCTTCTAGTCGTCGATTTCCTCATTGAAGAACGGTCGCAGGTGAAGCGCCGTCTAGCTGCTGCCACTCAATCTCTGCGACACACTACAAGGAAGCAGGCCAGGCAATTCAACGCGCAATGTTACAAAATCCCAATGGGTGCAACAGGACGGGCTGGGGGATACTATGCACAAGCATTTGGAGCTCCACCAAACGCTGGTATGCCGCTGGTCGGCCAAGGCCCTGGTCCGTCGCCGCAGACGACCCGCCCACGCGCAAGGAGCAACGTAGACATGTTTCCTCCAGCTCAGATCGCACAGCCGCAGTCTTCTAATATCTCTAAATGGCAAAACGACGTCCAGGCGTCGCAGATCCACGGCCAACCACCGGCAGGTAGGTGCTATATTGGCTTAGCCAGGATGCTAATCAGGAATATATCCAGTCATAGATCAAAGACCATATCGAGAACCTAATCCACCTCCTCAACCAGGCTATCCAGCAGCAGACGCCGCTGAAGTCCCGTTCGACCCAGGCCCACCCCCCGTATGCGTTTTGCAATAGGACAGGGGTTGAACGCTAATTCCAGACAGAACTTTGATGGAGTAAAACTCTCCAAAAAGGCAAGTGACTCGTACTCACCATCGAGCTATTCCTGACGAGTGTTACAGCAACAGAAGGCCGTCTTAGAATCCTGGTAAGATGGGTCGCGATGTGATGACGAAATTGACTCAGGTGGCGTGCAGGCAACGACAAAAGGACGACTTTCTCCGATACCAAGCCTCTCAAGGTAGGAACCACAAGCGCTCCAAGTCTCAGACTCGATTCGCAGAGGAGCAATACGCCGACTTTTCAAGGGGAGGGGTTACATTCCCTCAACCTGGTCGTGGATCGAATCCCAACTCGGACGTCGAGCGCTCCATGTCTCGACTGACCTTGAGTGGACTTAACCCCAAGGGAGGAAACACTACCGCCGCTGAACGTCAGGCACAGCGAGGTAGACGCCTCTCAGGAGGTGTTCTCGGCCTGTCGGGCTCCATGGCACAGCAGCAAGCTGCACAACAAGCCGCTCAACAAGAACAGATGCAAAGAGCCGCCCAGCAAGAGCAAATGCAACGAAACGCTCGTGAGAGATCACGTTCGCGGCAACCCCAAGACGGACGGTACATGAGTGAAGACTATGGCGCTAGGCAAGGTTACCCCGGAAACATTTCCAATATAGACCACGGGATATCAGGCTCACAGCAACCGACCGTTGTGCCCAGGGGAAATACCCAGTATGCAACACCTTACTCTGTGCAACAGTCCACCCCAGCTACAAGATATGTCCAAGCACAGAGCAATCAGCCACAAAGATCTCCGTCCTTTTACACGCAGCCGATAACCCCTCAGGAGCCGCAGCCTTCGCCAATCTATGGGCAACAGATTCTACCCACTCAGCCTGTGCAAATTGGGGGAGCCCAATACTCTCCTTCGCAGTTTGTGCCCGTTCAGCTTGGCAGCGTGCAAACAGCCGCTATCCCTCTTGGCCATGTTTCCAATTATCCAGGCTTTCCTCAGGCTATACCAGGTCTATCACCTCTACCGGGAACGCTTGACCTTGGTACCGGCCCACAGTATATGACGCCGGTCGTCGCTGGACAACCTATCTTGGGTTACCAACCAGATCCGAGAACTCCAGCAAAGAGAAAGACAAACATTGCTGAAGTGATGGGCAACGTGAAACAACAACAGCAGCAATTCCCCATTGGTGGTGCACCATATCACATTGACAAGACATTAATCACGCCTGCTCCAGAAGAACCCGACACTTGCGCAAGAGCAATATATCCGAATATATGCATACTCGTAACAAATCGGAGCCTTTGGCCCAAAGTGGTTATGTATCTGCCGCTCCCATCCCTCCTGCGGAACCACCCAAGCAAGTGAATTATCCACCTCCATCTTATCCACCACCTTCTCACCCACCCCCCTCGCATCGCCCGAACCTTTCTGTCTCTACCATTGGTCTCACTGGACAACCTGGAGTGTCGCCTGCTGGTGGTCCCCCATCCGGCCAGCCTCCTGTAGTCGTCCGCCCTCCCTTCACGCAGAACGAAAGCGCATCTAGCCTTCCCAGCGTCACAGGGCCGCAAGGATTTGGGAATCGACCCACCCATGTACGCCAGCCGTCCTACAAAGCAGCCCTTCGGGACAATGGTCAAGATGCAGTCGCAGAAAGCCCAAGGTCGGAATTGCCCGTTGTATCCATGAGGAAGCCTGATCCAAACATGGAAATCAAACACTTTGATCCCAAAGTGATTACGTACGACTTGAATAGCGAGCATCGTCTGGAGACTCCTATGCGGTTCGGACGATTCGCCTATGACAGGGACGTCAACCACGCGGAGTGGGAACTATTTACCAAGGTATACAACTTGGCGAGATTCCTTGATGTTCTCGCTGACCTTTGCTTAGCAAATCCTTGACACTTGGGCCGAGCGGAATCCAGCTTTCAACCACTACCACCAGGCCGTCAAGAGGATCCAGGATATCTTGATGGCGTGGAATTTTGCCTTCTTCAATCCTCGCGGGTATGATATTGTCCATGCTTACCGGTGTATCTCTAATGGTCCTTCTAACCTTACAGGATGGATGTTGTCCTTTTCAAGGGGAACGAGAGGCGCTCAGGCAATGGCTTCGGAGAACCAGAGCCTAATATTGATTTCGCAACCGAGGCTGGACCAGTGTCAGAGCCTGAGACAAGTAGCGAGGAGGAGGAAGAGCATCCGAATCACTATCTCATGAACCGCGCAGAAGCCCACCAGAGGGCGCAGCAAATTGCTCTCAAGGAACAGCAGCGCGAACGTATGTCTGGTTTCTTCCATAGTCAAATTTATTGCCTCACGTCTTCATTTCAGTCAGACGAGCCAAACAGTTGGAGGCGCCGCACTCCCTTGTCATCTATGACATACCCATTCCACATCCTCAAGCGCCTGAGCCGCAACCTGGATATAGATGAGCTATTGGCGAGTTGACTTCCCATATGTCCATCCCCTTTCTCGTGTCGAAGATATGTACCATACAAACTTTGGAATTTGGATGCCAGTTCCTATACATTCTCTGTTGAACCCGTTCCGGACGGTCTCCAGAGTCCGGTCCAAAACTTGAGCACGACCACGCCACCATGGAGATTGATTCGTTACCGTATGACGATGCTGCTGGAGAGAAATATGCAGAAGAGCATCCTGAACATGACTTCAAGTCACGTATAGGCGCCTCACGACTGTACTTGTACTCTGAATCGTCAGCCGCAACATCCAGCTCACGAGTGCGTTGCGTCACAAACCAACGCGTGCCGTCTGTTTTTCTCAGTCTTGTCTTTTTCATCTCTAGCGACAAACTACACAAGGCGACGAAGCAGACACACAGGAAATGACAGTCGAAGTCGAACGCGCAGAGAACCCGCTCGGGATCAGAGACAATGCGATTCTCTTTCGCGGAGATGCGATTGCAAATCTACCGACGCAACGTATATTCAAGTACATTAGCCATTGCGGAACGCTACCCCTTGGGTACGTGTTCCCTAATGTTGTGCGTTTTCTGCAATGTGACTCAACGGAGCGGACAGATTGGAATGGGTGAATGATACCAACGTGGTACTCGTCTGGTCCACGGTCGCAGAGACTCGAAGCGCGTATGAGAGCATGCGGGAAGCCGGCACGGGGCACCTGGCAGAAGACGATGAGGGCTTTGTGCCTGCGAAGCCGATTCCAGAGACACTTGCCCATGTGGCATTGCGTGTCGAAAAGGCCCTTGGTAAGACGGACGTGCAAGAACAGGCCCAGATGTGGATGCGGTTTGCGCGTGCAGAGGATGTCAAGCAAAAAGGAGGGCGGAATAAAAGCAAGTTTTATGAAAAGTATGGCGAAAATGCGGGCAAGGATGGACAAAATGTCTATTCCTCACGGCGTGGGGAGAGAAGTAGACGTGAAGACCCCGACGAAGCACTCAGACGACGATTAGATGCAGGTATGGGGCACTTATGACATATCAACCGAAAAACTCACGATTCTTAGAACTCGATGGGTTTGCTGAAAAGGACGAGACTGCCAGACGGTCCATCTCTCCGAGACGAGGGAGATCCGCGTCGCCACCAGGCCGGGAGCTTCCTCGCGATGGGCCTGGAAGAAGGAGGAAACGGTCCGACTACGAGTACGATCAAGACTTGCAATCGCGACTGGGTCCTCGGGTCGGTGGGGCTACAGGGAGTGTTCGGGAATGGGACGTTGGTAAAGAGTGGCACACGGACGAATTTGGACGATCTCGTTATGGAACCATGTCGAGAGATGGACGCAAGGACGCACGGGGTCATCGGCGGGAACGGGGCGAACGTGGAGGGGAGCGGCGTGAGGGCCAAGGCCGCCCGTCCAAGACCAAGGAGGAGCTTGATGCCGAGTTGGACGCATTTCTGGAGGGATAATGGGAACCGAGTGTCGGACGAGGCGAATAGGCTCGGGTGGCCATTCTGGTGGATATTCAAGCGGTGGATTGTAATCATCTGAACACTAGTCTTACATACTCGCTTATTGTGTGTGGCGTGAGCCGAGTCCTATGACCGACTGGATGACCGCCCAAATTGCTTGACCAGTCGAGGGACTAAGCTAAGTCCCGACCACAACCCTCCGCCATGGCTACAGCTTCCCCGATGAGCTGGTTGCCTCCAAGGGGAGTTCATAATATTACTCTAGGCTCCTCTATTCGTCGTTCACTCGCCAGCCCACGCGCAAACGCTGTCCAGGCGGCGCAGTCATCCAGAAACGAGTTTGTCGCCATGCGTTGTGAGTCCAGCGCTGCTCTGGGCGCTCTCAGGACACGCTGGAGCTGATCTGGATATTATTCTCGATAATTCTACAGACAATGTCAAGCCGCCCGGCGTTGTGAATGCGACGGGGTCGCTTGCCCCTGCGGCAACATACGCGCACAAGGACTCGTTCCAGATGGAACTAAGCTCAGAGGTGACTAGCTCCTTGTCGTCTGCAGAGTCTGACAGGCGAGACTGACTGGCTGGTACAGACGGGCGAGCAACACTCGTTCAGCGCGAGATCCGAAACGAAAAAGGAGCTCGATTGCGTCCTGTTCTATGATGCTTCTACCGGGGTGAGTCCTTGGCTTGCTTTGTTGTGATTAGCCCGAGTGCCCATTTTCCATTTTATAACAATTCGAGTTCTGACCGCGTTTGGCATTGTCCCTCGCAGACGCTGGTCCTTGAGCGGCTCGATAGCCTCCTCGTGCTCACCCACCAACGCGCAGCCTCTGCAACCGGCCCACCGACGACTTTGACCACTGCGTCCGGTCTCAAGGGCGCTCCTAACGGTCTCCTACCCAACCGTGCGCATCCCACGGCGTTCCCGCCTACCCCGCCTTCGACTTCGCCACCCGAGTATGCTTCATTGCCGGAAACTGGCCGCACAAAGGAGAGAGCACGTCCAGTGTCTTCCGCAGGCACCCCACGTGCTATTCCTCTTGATCCACCGTCCCCCGCCCATGTCCGCGAATCCAGTGGCGCCGACAACGAGCCGGCCCCTCTTGCCGCACCAGCCACTGGCCAAACTGCAACGATCGCCAGCCGAAAGGTGCCTCAGAGTATGTCCGAGTATGCCCAAGAGCAGCGTCGACTCCAAGAGGCTCGTCAGCGCTCCAGTTCGGGTTTTGCTTCCGATCCCAATGAGGAAAATCTCACGTTCGGGAAACCAGCCGGGGCATCTGCGCCCCCGTCCTCTGGAAACGCCCTGCGCCTCTCGGACATGCCATTGCGGCGAGGCGACAAGCGCAAATTCTCAGATTCCGAACCAGACGAGGAAGAACTCGAGTTTGGGCGCCCGTCCAAGGAGATTAAACGTGCAAAAACGGCCAGCCAAAGCCCGGCTTCTGTCACCTATGGCACGCCACCTGCCCAAGTCTCGTACAGCGATTCTGCACCCTCTCCAGCACGCGCAGCGCATCTGCACCCAGTGTCGTTGCGCTCGTCTGCTGCTGCCGCCCATAGCACAAACATGGTCCACGGGTCCTCCCCACTCGTCAAATCGCATGCACTTGTCGAGGAAAGTGACTCGGACGACGAAGAGGATGAGACGAGCGATTCCGATTCAGAGCCAGAGGCGCCTGCACCGACATTCGCGCCAGCGAGTCATAACGAAATGGAGCTAGTCTCGGTTGATCCAGACGGGGAGGAGGACGATTTTTTGATGGCGGCGTTTGACAATGACGATAACGCGGGAGGAGGAGCAGACAATGGCTCTGGTTAGTTACATTCTTTTGTCCGAAATCATCGCTCATAATATTCTAGATGATTCGAGTGACGAAAGTGACTACGACGAACGTTGATTCATTCTTGTTTTCATTTCTTGCTATGGCACCTATGGCGGTTTCCTGGTTGGTTCTCTATTTTTATCCTCGTTGTTCATTTATCATCTACCTCCACCAATGGCTTTCTTCCCGCAATGTCGCGCGAGTTTGTTCGTTTGTGCACCCCGGTTACTCCTCTTGCAATCCACTATAGTAGACGTACGAGATTTTCAATCATGTTCGATTCTCATACACGCGAGCATAGAAAACATAATAGACGGCTTGCAATTCATATTGGGGGCCAATTGGCAAGACTGAGAGATGACCTACGTGGAAGAGCTTTTTTCTCTTGAGCCTCTAAAGCTACATTCCATCTTGATAAGCTGCATTGTAAACATTTAGAGCTTTTCGCGGGTCCACCTGGTCGAGTGTCAGCTGTATCGTCATATTGGGGATGGTCAAGGGACGCACTTGCGGTCAAATTCGCGGTTGATAGCCATGAATTTCGTGTTCTCGTTTTGTTTGACCTAGAGAGCGAATGTCAGTTCATTTGTCAAAAGTCGTTATTGAGGTCCGTACGCTTTGCCATGGCTCTGGGTTCTTGCGGGTCCAAATGACTAGGCGCGAAACATTAGAACAACTCAGTATGCTCTGGTTGAACGTACTGTCTGGACGAGTGCCCAAGCGGTAGAGGTACCAAGAGGCTCCGCTCAAAGCTCCGCCAAGAATCACATAACTGTACGATGTAAAAATTACAGAAAATATCCTGTCAGTATCCAATTTGTCCCCATCTATACAAGAATATGGTCGTACATGGGAATTGCCTGTCCACGAGGGGGTGCCCAGTCAGCCGCATGCAAAAATCGACGATAAAAAGCTAGTAACGACACTCACCTCGATGGCAAACCATTGCTTCATGAGTGATCTTCGTGCGACCTGTGCTGCGACCATAACTGTCTGGAATGTGGTAGTGGTTCAAGTTGGATTAAACAAGGGCTCCTAGCCGGCGGCCTGGCAATCATTTCGACCGACAATTCACAAAAATCACAAGCAATTATTGCGGAAAATGAGGGTATTCGTTCAACGTTGTCACTCTAGAAATGAAGAATGGCCACTGCAAGATCGACTCGTAGGCAGGAAACAGTAATGTCGACTGTGGACATGCAAAAGAAAAAGGAAGGAAAAAAGGAAAGTGTCCTTAATGAATACGAAGGAAGAATGCAATGCGTGATGACGAGGCCCTAATAATTGTCATAAACAATGTCCAGCTGTACAATAGTCGTTTTACGCCGTCGTGGCAGGGATCGCGCCAACTCCAATAACGTTGATCGGCGGAACAGCGCCGGACGCACTCGAGGTTGTTGCTGGTGGCTCGGCAGCATTTACGGGTGGGCTGACCGCAGTTGGTGCAGCAGAGACACTTTCGGTCGAGGTAGCAACAGGAGCAGACTCGGTGGCTGTCTGCGATGCGCTACTGAGAATATCAGTAGCCTGCGAGGGCGAAATGGTCTCGGTCGCGCTAAAGCCAGCGCCATTTCGAACGACTGCACCCAGAGCGCTGCTCTTCGAGTCGATAAAGGCGGCAGTTGGTCCGGCGAGGATGCTCGCGCTGCTTCGGACGTGGATATCCGCGGCAAGAGGTTGTGTGTCCTTTGTGAGCCAGATCCAAACGGGTCCGTCGATACCCTCTGGAACGATGCACTCGTTGAGGGCGAATGACAGTGAAGTAGCTTGACCTCCGACCAACATTTGGCAGGACGCAGATCCCTCACTGGTCGAGTTGAGCGCTGGCGAGCTGAACGTGAGCTTGGTGCCTGCGGCAACTGGTCCCTGGTTGGTAACCGCGAGCGGTGGGTTTGCTGCACCGAGGCCCAAAGCAGCTGCGGGATCGCATCCACTAACAAAGGCACCGGCGATGGAGAGAACGTCTTGGGGAGTCAGCGCGACGTCAAAGGCTTGTGGGACAGTAGTCGCGCCGCCGACAATGTTCAGGAAGGACTGATGGCGAGCTTCAACAGTGAGAATGGTTGCTGCAGCTGCCAAAAAGTTCTTGTCGTCCAAGATGTCTGCGCCTCCGAGGTAGGCTGCGACACCGACATGTTCGACAACGCGGGCGACGCCAGCCATGGTCGCAACATCGGTGAGCACAGGATCAAAGTTGAATGAGCATCCAGAAAGAGGAGTCTCTCCGTTGTCGGCTAGTGCTTGGTCAAGACTAAAGGGATCACAGCCATGTCAATGGGGGGCGACATAAAAGGCTGAATGAAAATGGACATACACAGCAACGTGGGAGCTTTCATGGGCTAGAATCTCTTGGAAACCCTGGATAGCGATATCTGGGATCGTGATACCAGCAGCAGTAAAGTCTTCGGGCTTGAATTTGGCAAGGGCTTGAGTGTAGAATTGTGTTTCCAGCTGTTCAAGGAGCTCGGCAAACTCTGTATAAATGTGAGCAAACAAAGTAGATGAAAAAACCAAGCTGGACTGACTCAAGACTGTGACTGTTGCGGCGGAGACTGCGCGGGTCACCTTGAGCGGATGGGCGGAGGCGAGCAACGGGGTGGCGGCGAGGAAGAGGGCGGTAGTAAAACGCATCGTAGAGTAGATTCAAAAGAAGGAATCGAGTGCTGGATGTTCAAAGGCCAAAGGCGAAGTGATCTTGCAGAAAGAGCGACAGGATAAGGGGCTCAGCCCAACTAGAAGCAGCGGATGATGAGCAAAAGAGTTGTATGAAATATTTGGAGAATATACTGACCGTTGACGAAAAGAGGAAAAGAAAGGGAGACGAGGAAGGGGACAAGTGAGGACTTGATGTTTGGCGGACGGGTGGTTATGTAGAAGTGGTCCTGGCAACGGGGGTCGACCGGACTCGCCACCGCTAACAACCGGTCATGACGGTAATCTGGGATCTATTCGTCTCTAAGCACTACAAGCCCGTAATCATTCCTTTCCACCATCTCCGGTCGCAACTCCGACACACTCCGCGCACCAACCAATCGCATTGCCAGTGCAATTTCTTCTTCGAGAACTGAAAAGGGACATCACCACAGGGACACTTTGTCTCACAAAATGCTTACTTTCGATTGCTTTGGTCACTCCTCGCTCCCCGTACGTTCCGTTTGCGTAGAGAAAGGGCCTCCCTAGCCCAACAGCTCGTGCTCCTAGTGCGAGGGCTTTGACAACATCCGTGCCACGGCGTGCACCACCGTCGACATAGAATTCTGCCTTGTCAAACAAATCGGGTCTGCGCTGGCGAAGCTCCCAGAGGATGTCAATCGCGGCAGGAGCACTGACAACAGTGTGTCAACTACTGCAACAAGCCCGAGTCTACTCACTAGTCAAGCTGTCGACCACCGTGGCAACTGAGGTAGACGCCTTTGGCACCATGCTCAATTGCGAGCTCGGCATCTTCGACCGTCTGCACGCCCTTGACGATAAGGGGCAGGTCGGTGATGCTCTAGGCACGGCACTCAGTCCGAAATGGCCTGCCAAGACAAAAAGAAACAACCTTGAGCCATTGGAGATCACTCCATTGCAAGTTGATGTCGAAAAATGAATCGAGTTGCGCCGAGACACCTGTTCGCCCTGTGGGTGTCTCTTCGTCCTTTAGAGCATGAGAACCAGCAACGGCGTAGAGAATAAGCATACAGTGGTGGGAAGTCGATTTCTGATATCCCGCTCTCGCTTGCCAAGGACGGGGGCGTCAACCGTGAGCATGATGCCTTTGTATCCAAGCTCGTCGATTTGCCGGATGATCCGCTCCGACTCTTTACGATCCTTATTAATATAGAGCTGTAGGAAATGAGTATTAACATCTGAATGAGCAAAGTCCGCACCTGGAAGAAGAGAGCTTGATTTTCTAGACGAGCTGCGGAAATATCTTCAATGGTGCGTGAGGCGTTGGATGAGATCTTGTCAAGTGAGCCACAGCACAAGCTCATACGGTCAACGTACCCCTTGAATAATACCAGCTTTGCCAGCGCCGCGCGTAATGTTTACTTCACCCTCTGGGTGGCCAAGGCCCGCAAGGGCAGCGGGGCTTACGAAGATGGGGAGTGCCGTCTTAATACCCATGATTGACGTCGTCATGTCTATTGTTCCCACAGGAACCATGCTGTCGAATGTGAGCCAATGTAGGATATGCACCTGCGCTTCACGTACACGCGTGGACGAAACCAGTATCGAGACCATGACCTGAGGTTATTTTTGTGGCCTATGGAACGTCGACGTATTGTCGCTAGGGACAATAGTTCACTCACTTGCTTCGTCTTCCGCCGAGCTCGAGTAATATGCCCATGCCGTTCGACTAAGCACTCGCTCGGCAACTTTCTGGAAGAAATCAAGCAACAAGCGGGGTGAATCGCAAAACTTTACCTCGAAATCCCGCAAATTGACCATAGCAGCCACCGGTGGCATTGCCTCTCGTTCGCGTCGAATACGCTCTTCTTCTTCTAGGTCTCCTTTCCGAGCCGGAAGTGTAGAGACATCAATTTTTCCTACGCACTGCTCGGGTTTGAGCATCTTGAGAACAGTTGGAGCGTGTATGGCGGCGAAGATGGAACTTTGTAATGTTAAGCGTCGTATGAAAGGCTGATACTTGCTTACTTGACATCACTCCCAGCGTGACGAAGGATAATGTCCGGTCCACCAGGGTGCTCGTCGAGAAATGCCGTCAAGCTAAATACTAGAGGTTAGGCGAGTGTAGGTACAACTGATGGATACAGTACTCGTAAACCTATTGCAGTCGCGATGAGAGGGATCACATTTATGCAAAGAGTGCTCACAGTGTCGCCAATAATCACCCACACCGACTCGCGAGAGTTGTGCTTTTGAACCTCTTCGAGTGTAAGAAAAGGTGTCTCTATACCTGATTTCTGCGCATCAAGCTTTGCTTTCTCCTGATTTCTCCCTTGGAAGAGGCCAATCTATGGATATTCGGTCCCACGGTCCGCAACCCATGTAGAGAAGCCATACCATGATTCCCGCAATAAATCCACTAGCAATTAACGTCTTCAACGACGCATATTTACCCCCTTTCTCTTTCTTGTCCCTCTGGTTATTATTTTCCGGTGGCCCCTCCATCCCCGACGGCATCTCCAACCGGGACGGAGTTCCATAACGGACTCGTGTAGAGTGCGCAATAGCACGTCTGAGGCTCTGAGGAGACAATATATAGCATCTTCGAAGGGTTTCATAGCTGTTCCGGTGGAACAAGGTGTGGTGGAAGGGTCGAAGAGGCATTAGCCATCAACCCGGTCAACATGGCTCAGGCTGTATACCAAACTTTACCCTTTACCTGACGATACACAATAGGGAATAACTGATATACCGCGTAAGACATTCACTATCCAACAACGCTGATAGGCGTTACTCAGGGAATAAGGTAGCCAATACCGGATGAGTCGGAATAGATCACTTCATTTCATCTGGCAAAGTCTACTGTGCGTGGAGAACGACTCATAAAATCCCAGAAGGGATTGTGTAGTTACTAGCCAGGTGTTTATTGGTACAAGTGGTGCAGAATACATTGTTATTTGAAGTTACTCAGTTGCGTGGTGAGCTTACATCCTTTGGAGCTTGGTTCGTCTTTTCCTCCGCCTTTGCGAAAGGCTCATTCATCTCCTGTGACATTGTCAATACCTATCAAAGAATAATGAGTGGCAATATCGAACCTTTTGTCTCTCCTTGCGCTTCAACTCTCCACTAATACGCTCGTGACCGCGCTCAGCCAACTCTGGGTCGTGCTTCAATTTGCCTTGTACGCTCTCTTTGAGACCCTTGAATTGCTCTTGGAGCGTCTATTACTCTAAAGTCAGTCTCTACTCGGAATTTGTTCAACAACAAGCACGCACGGGCTGATTCTGCTCTGCATAGTGGGGACCGAGCCCGACTTTACCTGCGTGGAGCTGGGGAGGATATTCAATGCCATCAAGCCCCGTGTCTGCACTCCTGTGCTCGTTGTGTGCATCGTTTGGGCGTGAGCGCAAGTCGTGAGGGTGTTCATCTGGAGGAGTGCCTGGGCTGATGGAAGCTCCGAGTCAGTCATGGCTAAGGGGCTTGCAGGGTGCGTACTTTTGGCCCTGTTCCTGCGCTTGTGTAGTCGAATGCTGAAGGTTGGACATGTCTGACTTGCTATTAGCTCTCTTGTTACTTCTACCCGCTCGTCAATTTAAAGGCTTCCGCTGCGTCGACGTCATATCCAGGTGGGCCCTGGTGGCGCTCGTCCTTACAGAACAACATTGATCGATAAAATAGATATTACGCAATCTAGTCTATTCTTAGCGCCATAGCCACATGGTGGGCTCCAGCTACGATACTTTGTGCACCCCATTCTTATTCAGTGGCTACCAGTATCTCCTTTGCGTAATACGCGCAGCTCCTTTCCAATTATCACAGATTGCCTTTGCTTTGAGGAGACGCATCCTCCAGGTCATTTGTAACAGCTACAAGTCCAAGAATAATTCCAAATAGAATCCTTATTGGTAGGTCATCTCCTCCGTCCACAACTTCGACCATTTTATTGTGCACATAGACGACTCGATAGTCGACATCCGCGTAATGGTGACAATCTCCTCCTGCAAGTCTATCGCCATTTCGACCATTTGGTCGTAGAGATCACGGCGAATGTGCACCGCGGAAGAGGAAATGGTCGACAGATTTTCCAGGAGAGTGACTAGGTAGAACAGTAGAACGAATCAGAACTCTTCAAGTACCATATTTAACAATGCGTCTCATTTGATTCGACGTTTTCCCTGTAGGTTTGATAGTTGGAGCGCGGTTTACCAAATTTTCGTCAGGGCAGGCCAACGCCACATTATTATTTGGCTACCAAGAAGACAAGACGAACAAGACGGGGATGGGAAGGATCGGACTATGCACACTTTGAGCTCGAGCTCAAAAGCAACGCATTCAAAGCTTCTTTTCTGCGCTAGGCTTCCAGAACCCAAAGGTGGGTATTCGCAGAAGTGACGAGTATCGGTAAGTCGAGTTGTTGGTCAAACGAAGGGTTTGTGGATTATGATCGTGAAGGAAAGTTGGCGTATAGTACACTACCAGAGCCTCTAAGGACAGGAAAAAATACGAATGACGCGATATACTCGAGTAGGACGGCGTCTGGTAGGTCGAGAGAATGGAGTTTAATTCTAATTCGATGATGCGGTCAACGAGAGGCGGGGTGGTCGTCAAGGAGAGTCGAAATTTGGGATACAGTCGGTCGGTCTTGATACAACAAGTGACGTGAGCGAGTAACATGCGGAGAGAGGTCGAGCAAGATGAAGACGAGACGGCGGCAGCAAGTACAGGCTACGTCCCATGGCTCCTAGCCTGTCCAGCCAAGTGCGCGGGTGACGGAGGATAGACCACCTCCTGCACCGGATGATCTTGCTGCAACGAGGTATCGTTTTTATCAGCTTCAGGACGGAAGAACAAGTCTTCCGCATCCTTCAACGCTTCAAAGCTACTCGACCTCGACGCTCGCTTGCGTGTCTTTTCCTTGTCACTAGTCGCACTCGCCTCGCTCTTCCTCTTGCCAGATCTTGGTGGGGTGGAGGATGGTGACGACTGCGGCACTTCTTCGTCTGTTGGCTGATGGTGTCCAAGAATAGCGTGGCTGAGTCGGTTCAAACGGGGGACGAGAGAGGAAAGGCGAGTTCGTTTCCTCCCTTCACCTTCGTTCACGTTTTCCTCAGTGCTAAGAGTGGAGCTTGGGAGTGTCGTAGGTGCCGTACGTGGCCGTTTACTGGTAATACCTTCCGCTCTTACAGCGCTGAGCGACACACAAGGCGAGACGTCGGTTACGCTGGCTATATGAAGGTTCCGCTGATTCCAGTCATAAGACGTGACCGCTGGATCGCCTTCAACGCTTTTCTTGCTGTACGACACACTGTTGCCATATGTTGGGGATGAAAGTGCATTTTCCTCGTCGTCTTCGTAGATGTTGATCTCAATGTCTCCCGAGCCACGATGTGTAATCGCATGCTCTCCCTGACCATCGTCTCTCGTTGCGGCAAAGTCCCCAATCTTTGAGAGACTTTGAAAGTTGCTCCCCACGTGCTCGCTCCGAGTGCCCGTCTCATCACGACTATTCTTCTTCCAGTGGATCATAGCCGTCGGTGGGTACTTGGGTTTGCCACTCGAGCCCGGCCGTCCAGAGGATTGCCCTCGGGGAGGGGGAGGACTGGTCAGCCCACGTTTCGGACTAGTTTTAACCTCAAGAGGTTGCTGCTTGGTGCGTAGGCCTGGAGTCGGAACTCCAGCTTCTGCACCCTTCTGACCTCCCCGGAACTGCACAGAACCATTATGGGGAAATGGTATGGATCCCTTTATTCCTAGGATCCGGTTTGGATCCTTGGACCTGTTGGCGCCTCCGGGGTTTCCACCTTCTCCATCGAATACACTCGTCGTCGACATGGTGTGGTTCGTGAGCACAGGTGCACGGACGGAGTATTGCGTGAGTGTGTTATGACTCGAGGTCAAAGACTGCGATGCGCGGGAAATGGAGAAGATGACCAGGGCATTGACAGTTACGTCAAACCCACAAGAGGCAAGACAGACCCACTGGAAAGTGCGTTGAGCCTAGGCTGAACCGAGTAAAGGTGAAACACATACCCCGAGCTGTTTGCCGTGCAGAAGAGTCAAGATGAGAATATTGACGACTGACGTGCCAAGGGCAACGGTCGCGGCGATGCAGGTGCGCTTCGCAAGGGCCCTCAGCTTTGGATTTGCAAGCCGCCTCTTCAGCAGCGGCCAGACGAACATGGAAGTCAGAAAGATGTTGAGGAAGACATCGTAGGTGAGAAGCGGGATGGAAGCAATATTCCGCAAGCCAATCACGCACATCCTGTCGGGACGAATGTAGCCAATCTTTGCGACCAGCATGAGGATGAATATGACGACGTAGAAGAGAAGCACGACGGCGCAGACAATCCAGATGCGTGACCTCCCGCCGACGGGGTTCTGAGCACTCCAAACAACATGGACCTGATGTGGCTTGATCAGTTTGAGAGAATCAACGGAATGGCGCAAGGCCGAGGTACACAAAGGTGGGTGGGTGGATTGGCGCGGCGGGGACGAAGAACGTGCCTTATCAGCGAGAAACACGTAGATGAGCATCTTGCTGGATGCATAACTGCACTCTGTGTGAGAATATGATCGTCACTGAACCGCTCGAAACGCACAAAAAGATGCACATGTAGATGCCGGACAGACAAGCAGCGGTATTGGTGGACATTCCAACACCGCTGACGATGACACCACCCGAAAAGACGAAGAGCCATCTGTGACAGGGGATCAACAAAAGCACGGCGGACAAGACAGGGGCGAGCTAGAAGCTCGGGTCGGGCACTCACGAATCTACAAAGATGGCCATCAAACAAGCTCTGAGACAATAAGAGCGTGTGTTCAGTTTCCGTAGGTAACACGAAAACCGGAAAAATGCGTACTTGGCGAGCGTTAAGCCGGTCCATGCCAGGCGTCGAGCAAAGCAAAAGGAGAGTACTGAGCAGGCTAGACTCGGTGAATCGATAGTTCCATCTCCTTGTGGATGCTTTACCTAGCAAATGGAGGAGTGTTGACACAATCTGGTGTGCTTGAGAGGGGAATACGACCGACGACTCCATGCGCTCCTACGCGTCTCCGCGCTGTCGTCGTGTATGTTGACAGTAGACCTGTAGAGCGTCGTCGTCGCTGTTGTCGACGCCGCCGTGGGCGTGGTAAGAGGACAAGAGGGATCGGGCCCGGATACAAGGGAGCGGGGGGGGGGGGGAGGGAAATTAAGTGAGAGACCAAGCCGTGCCTTGCCTTTTGCACCTGGCGCCGTCAAAATGTCAAGCATAAAGGAGACGGAAAACGTGCAAACAGAGAGTTCAAGTGACATTGATGAAGATGGATTACTCGATGCACTCGACAACGACGAAACGCTCGCGGGCTATAGGGAACAGAGGCTTGAACAGCTGAAGCGAGAGGCTGAACACGTCCGTGACCTGCGCGAGATCGATCACGGAAAGTACACAGAAGTCGACGACGAGAAAGAGGTGATCCGCATCAGCGCGTAGGTTTCGTCTCTCCTGGGCCCGTGGTGGCCAAGACCGAGAAAACCGCTCACGGCAAAACTCTTCAGAAACGAGAAGCGATGTGTTATTCACTTTTATCACCGGAATTTCCAACGGTGCGCAATCATGCACAAACATCTCGAGGTGCGCGTCGGTCTAGCCTGAAACCGAAAATCCAAATGCGACTAATTAGCCCATTTGATATCCAGGCGATTGCACCAAGATACTTTGACACCCGATTTCTTCGCGTCTTTGTCGAGGCGGTCCCATGGCTTGTCGAACGCCTCTCCATCAAAGTACTCCCCTGCGTCATCGTCTTCATAGACGGAGTTACAAAGGATAGGTGAGCTCTTCGTCTTGTTGTCCGCGGACGTTCCGGCGACTCTTCTACCCGCCGTCCTCCCTGTTCTCTCCTTGGTGGCGGCATGACGGCACCGAGTAAGCGTAACGCCTCATTCGAATGCCGGCGGCATTACCCCCAATGCGTTAGGACCAAATCTTGATTTCCCACTTCTAAATGTGGCGCACTTTGACGGAACACCCGGGTCGGCGCGTGGAACGAAACGTAAAGCCACTCCGTTCGTTCTGTCCGACAATGTCACCATGCCCATGCTCTCGCTTCCTATCACCAGCCTGGAGGCTGACATGGTCTTTGCCTTTGCACAACTTGAAACAACTCGAAATACTTATCATTTTCCTTCCAAACTCGTCTTCTCCGGCGCGAAAATGATAATGATATACGGCAATATCCGAATCTCACCCGTGTGGGCGGCCCTGAAACGGACCTTTCACCCGTCCCGTCCTCGGGTCCACTAAACTGATAATGGCGAAAATTCAATCCTTTCCGTCTTTTTAGGATTGTCGGCTTCGAGCAGCTTGGCAACGTCGACGATTTTCCAACTAGCGCGCTCGAGATGCGACTTCGCGTCTCGGGAGCAATCTCAAACTCGCCCTCTTCATCCTCTAACCTCGCAGCCAGGCTCGGAATATCCTCGAGGGAGAATGACGCCGAAAGCGACGACGAGGAGAGTCAAGGGCCAAAGAGGAAAATTCGGAGCTCAAACAGGCAGAGCGACGACGATTACGATCTGTAGCGTATATAGGAATAGACCATACATACAATGGAACCAACCAAACAAGTCTATCATGTCGATGCCTCGGGAGTCGCCGACGGAGCAGTTACGGTGGAGGATGGTGTTATGGAACCTAAATAACCTTGAACATAAAGCTGGAATAAGAGTGCAACCAATGCTGCAATGAGAGCAACGGCTACAAGCATGGTAAATGTCCTCGAGCCTATCAAACATGACGATGAGCATCCCAATTGTTGCAAAGTGTACGTTAGCCCACCTCTTTCTGCAAACTTTTCGGGGACTGTAATCACGCGTACAGACGTATCGGCACTCCCAGACAACAACAGCGACCGGTCAGTGCTGAATCGAAGGGTCGTACTTGGGAGCTCGTGGGCACCCAAGATCTTCATCAAGGGCTACAGAAATTGATTTTTTTAGTAGGAGTATATTCAGTTCAAAGTCACTAACCGCCAGCCGTTGGGAGTCCAGGATGCCGATGCTATTGTCGGATGCGCTATATGCAACCAGTTTACCATCCGCACTAGAGAATGCGTGTCAGATCCATAAGATTGGAGGAAGGGACGAGCCCACCTGATTTCGAAACATGTAATGGCTCCCTCTCCTATCTTCCTCGTGGTGGCGATTTTCCACGTTCGCAGTCGTGGGGACCATTCATATTTGAGTACATGCGACTTTCTCGACGTCTTTCTTCCAGAGACCAATGTGCTATTCAGCACCGCGTAAAAGGTCATCCAATTCTTGGGATGATACCTGGCGCTTGTTAAAGGATGGCAAAATGGGTTAGACTCATCTTGACATACCTTACTGCGCGGAACGAAGTCGAGGCAGAGCCATTTCCCGGGAGTTTGGGGCGTACAATTGTCGCCGATAACTCTAGACCCTCCAACAGACCTTCGGTCGGTGTCGAGCTCCCCTTTGACTTTTTTGCTCCTTTACCTTTGCCCTTTACACTCTCAACGGGAGTGGTGGCACCGCTTGCCAAATTCTTTGCTTTAAGCAGATTTTCCGTCGGGGCTTGATCCTCGTGTAGATTATAGATGAAGATGTTGGTGGAAGAGGCGATAGCGATGGAAGTGGCCGAAAAGTCGCAGTCGTACACGTCTCCGGCGCTTATCTCCATAACCACAGCTGCACGGTTCAGAGATGGATAATGTAGAAGATGGACCTGGATCCACAATGAGTGGATTTCCAATATGATACGAGCCTGCCCACCTCATTTGCAGTCGTGCCTACGGCTACGACGTTATGCATTTGGGAGAATACGGTCACCCTCTGTCGAGAGTTTGAGTTGAGATTTTGGACCCTTGTAATTCACACACCTGATACGTATCATTGTTCATCGAGTTCATTGCCTGAACGCTTTTCAGATGCTCGATTCTATGATCCATGAGTTTCGATTGCCAAACGGACGGGCGGGACCGACTTGTCATTGCGTATGCCAAAGGCACGACAGTGCATATTTCGACCTTTATGCATACTCTGCTCCGAAGCATTTGCACCACAAATGACATGGTTGTCCTAGTAGGATATGTTGAGCAACCGACGAAAGGGTCATTTACAACGTACTGTCAAGTCTGCGCTCATACTCATGGGTACGTCAGCACCCTCTTCAAGTTCATATTCGTCCACTAGATTAAAATGCAAATCTCCTGGCGACACATCGTAGATTCTCTATCGTTTGAGAAACCAGTTTGAGCGGGTCGAACGTTGCGCAACAGGTACACCAGTAGTCGTAAGCGGCGCATCTTATGTAGGATAACAATTCCGAGAACGACGTACGAGTCTATTCTTAACTCCGGTTTTCGATTGACCGCCGCCTCCACCTAGAACAACTCTGGACGGGGAGATAAATGACGAAGAGTAGACCGGAAAGCCATGAAGTTTGTGTGAAGCGTGTTGTGGTCGCATATTAGAGTCTTGGGTTCGTTTGAACGAGACGAGAGATGCGGTATCCTTCAGCGTATTGCCAGTTGCGCTAGCCGACGTGTTGTTCGACGTGTCTTATAGATGACTGAACCAGCGTCTATTCACGTTAAGTAAGGAAAGGCGCGACGAGAATGTCGTGGAAGGGTCCAAGTTTTGTGATGTGATGCCAGCTCGCCCGCCTGTCGGCAATGGCCGCTGATCGCCGCTCAAACTTGGACTTCTCAAACCGCGGGGCAACCGTGTCTTTCAAAGAAAATAAAGAATTTTCTGAATAAAGTAAAATACGGACTTGTGAACAAAAGGCAAACAACAACGGTGACAGAAGATGGGTATGCTTTTGCAAAGACATGTAGTCTCCATGGATGCAGTGCATCGTAGACAATGATTGGGTACCCATCTAGTATGCTCCAGGTGAATGCCGTCGTCCTCGTTCGTCCGACTCGCGTGGCTGGGGATGATACCGAGCACTGTCATACTGCACTGCTGGCAGCGGTGGAAGGACAGCAGCTGATGAGGAAATAGACGGTTGGGAAGGCCTTTTACGAGGCAATGGATGGTGCGGCACTTGGACGTCGTCTGTATGCATGGGGACATCCTTCATAGGAGGCAACGGTGCGGCTGGAGGACCAGTACGCGATGAAGAGTACTGATACGCAGAGGACACAGGGTCTCGTTCACGAGGGATGGATGTATATGGTGCTGGAGGTCCATTCGAACGAGCGTCTCGTTCCTGGTCCCGATGGGTCGCAGTAAACGATTGAGAGAGTGGGTGTGGTTGATGCGCAGCTGGTACAGTGGACGACGATGCGGCAGGAGGGTGATGAGGATGTGGATGATCGTCGACTATGGATTGAACGTGCACAGGCTGGGGAACTGGAGCGATCTGAGGAGGCGCAAGCTTTCCTAGACGTTCATATATCAATCTGGAAAAGGGTCAGCGTCATATCTCGCAAAGAGGGAGATACTGACGCTCTTTCGAGTCGCAATCTCTGGATACTCTGCTGTGCTTGCAAGATTTTGACATAGAGTTGCTCGTTATCCTGTACGAGACGAAAGCGACGTGTCAGCGAGACGTGCGCCGTGTAAATGCATGTCGGCAATGGAGGTGAGCTAACCTCTTCGACCTCTTTGACTTTTTTCTTGAGTTCCTTGTACTTGCTCTCGTACTTGAGGTCGTCTGGATGAATGAACACACATCAGTTGACTATCCCGCCGAGCACGCCCCACCAAAATAGCAAGAGTCGAGCTGGGCGACTGACCAGCTTCAGCAGCAATCGTTGTCTGGTAAGCCTTTGATTTTGTCCTTGGAGGAGCTTGGCCACCGCCTGCAGGAGCGGCGACTGAAGGTGCTGGAACGACGCCGTCCATATTCTACACACAGAGACGAGCAACGACGAGTGAACGGCGGTCTACGAGGCCCGGAAGTGGCGAGGTTCAAGATGGATGTTTTGTTTGTTGCCCTTGTAACTGCGCGTATTTAGTACAGTCGACGCGACTCGAGATGTCGTCGGGGATGCATGAGGCTGGGCATCTCAGGCACTTTGGTTTCTCTCCACGACCATGTTCAAGGCAAAACAGCGCCCAAAGAACCAGCGTAAACACGAAGAGAATGTGGAGAAACAAGAAGAACAAGATGGTCACGTCTCGGGGGAAGAAACGCCCGCAAAAGAGGCTACACCAGCGATAAGGCAAGTCAACACCACTTTGGCATTCATCCTCTGGTCTTATTTGCACCACTAGAGCAGTTTGGAAGACATGATCGCTCTCCGAAACATGCGCAAGGCAAGGCAGGGCATTGACGCCTCCAAACTCGCAACAGGCGGACAGAAAAAGCGCAAGAATGAGGAAGAGGAATACGAATCAGAGAAGCCTCGCTATGGATTGCATACACCAAAAGAAGACGATGGCGAAGACGAGTACGCTTCCATTTGGATCATCATGCCCAATCCTTACCACCACCAGCTTGGAAGGTGCAATGGCAAAGGCTCGAAGGGCAGTCAGAATGAGCAACTTCACCCAGCAAACCAATGCCCTCGACGTGGACAAGCATATGTAAGAGTCGAAGCTTTCACACCGTTTGGTGATTAATTTCACATTCAGGATGGCGTACATTGAAGAAAACCTCAAGCTCATGAAACAACAGGCAGGGACATCAATCGAAGAGGATGCCTCCAAAGCTCCACCCACGACAGAAGAAGGAATGCTTAAATTTGGTGAACGATACAAGACTCATGGCATCGAGCTCAAAGAAGGGAGTGTCGGAAACAGCTTAGCGATGCTCTCTGCCATTCCAGAGGTGGATCTTGGCATGGAGTATGTTGATACAACTGGAAATACGCCCCAAACTCACGCCCCTCCAGTGCTCGCCTCCGCAATATCGAAGAGACGGAAAAGGCAAAAAGAATTGCAGCAGAGGAGAAGCGGGCTCGAGAAGCACAAAGGATGAACCCTGACGAAGCTCGCTTGGCTGCTACAAGATGTGAGATTCAACACCAACGACCGGTGCTCAGCTCACCTGTTTCTTAGTTTACAATCCTCACCTGCGTCAAGAATCTGATCAGGAAGCTATCAAACAGGCAAAGTACAAGGCCTTGGGTATCGACGTACCGGAGAAGTCGCAGAGGAAGCATGAACGTCCCGAGCTAGCGTCAGACGAGGCAGTATGTAGACCTACTTGTCCCATTCAACCTGACTCACGAATCATAGGTCATGGAACGCTTCAGAAAGAGAATGAAGCGATAGGCTAATACGATAGAAAACCATATGCATTACGAGTGATACAAATAACCTACACTATCAAAGGATGAGGTCAATAGATAGCATAAAAAAGAATAATATCGCCAGTAAACGACGCTCATGGACTCTCTTGCAAGTCCGTCGTGAGGTCTGCATCTTCGTCTTCTCGCGCGTTTGACATGAATAGACCAGAATCATTCGCCAAATTGAGCTCTTCTTCCCCAACGTCTATCGCAAAGGTGGACTCTGCCGCTGTACGCTCATTATTCCAGAGAAACTCATCTTCGCTCGAGGAATCACTACTCCATCTCTCGTCCGCAAGCTGAGCACTTGTCAGGCTTCGCACATCAGCTTCGCGAGCAACATTCGGCGCGCGCACAAATGGCGAGGCCAAGGCGTTGAACGAGGTGGATCGGAGGCGGGCAAAAAAGGAGCGATTGTTCGGATCGACAGAAGTCATTGGGGCGACATGATTTGTCTCTGCCTGCTGGCTTCCAGTGGATATTGGGGCAGTCGACGGCTCGCCTGAATGGGATTGGGAAAATGCATTATAGATTGAAGATCCCCACCGTCGACGTCGAATAGGTGACGGCATCGTCGAGTAGTTTCCCGCCGAGTTCTTTCGCTGGTCTTCTGGAGAGGCCGTCTGAACGATTATGTCTGGGTGTTGTCGCGAGTTGGAGGTGTCGATCTGAGCCAGACTCTGCGACGCCCTCCGATTACTCTTTCCATGGGCCTTTTTGAAGAATCTCTCGGAGCCAGCAGCAAACCCTGCCTCGGCGTCGGACTCGACTGCTATTTGCTCTGAACCAAGGGATGCTGGGAACTTCTTTGGAGTATGATGACCAGCCCCTCCACTCGATGTGTCTGCATGATTCGCGGCGGTGGAGGATAGAATAGCATGGAGTGCAGCTGGCGAGGGTCCAGAGGTCCCTTCGATGGCGGGTGTTCGATCTCCCTTGACCTGAGAAGCGCGCTTGACGCTAAGGCGACCTCGGAAAATCTTGCGCTCTATCCGGAAGCGATTCTCGATCATATGAATCTACCTCATTCCGTAAGTCGATGGAGATAGCTAGGAAAATGACGAACCCTTGGCCAAGTAACGTGCTCTCCAATTTTGAGCATTCTTTCTAGATCAGATCGACTAGGGTCACTGAGAATGTGTACCCAGTCCTATGCGTAGTTAGAATCTACGCGAAGGGATCTCAGTTTAACTTGCCATGAAGCGAGTCTTTGGTAGAATACTATATGCAAATTAGTTGCCTGTTGCTGGAGCTATGAAAAACTCACGTCACAGAACCTTCAAACTTTTGAAGAAATACGGAACTCCAATCTTGACCCAACAACTGGGGCATCAGTTCGAGATCTCGTATCACCTGAAAGTGTGTCATGATCGCCTTGTATATAGTGACGACAAACCTTGAAGTTTTTGGTCAACTCGTGCTTCAAGAATTGTTCAGCGGCCGAGAGAAGAAAACCACCACTACAGCTGAGTCAGGAACAATACTCGTTTTGCTCCTCAATAACACTAACCGCCATCCTGAACCGATTTCAGTAAACATCAAGGATGAGCAATATCTCGCACCTTTTCCCTTGCGATGAGCCACTGGCTTCCCAGCGGACCCTCGGCTTGAGAAGAAGAATAGATGCACGTGTGGATTGACTTGGGACACGATTGGGTGGCTCACTGGATGGGAACCACTATTAGGTCGATAAAAGCAAAATCATCCAAACAGACCGTTGAAGAGAAGGTTGAGAGACTGAAGTGGAATATCAACCCGGAGGCTCCCATCCTTGAAACGGCTACCCCAATTCCACGGGATCATAGTGCCATTCTTCGTCTTCTCCATTAAAACCACAGGGTTGAGGATACCAGGTACGGCGGCTGATGCGAGGACGGCAGTCCAGATAACACAATCAGGTGCAGTCAAGTAATTGAGTAGTTTGGTCGGACTACCCAGAGGTGAGACGGTGCAACAACCCGGAACCAACTTACGAATGTCGGTCAAATGGAATCACTGAGACATTGAGTACCCGGCCAGTGAGTTCATAGGCCTCGCGGAATGTCATAGATCCCCGCGTGAAGAACATTGTCTACAATAATCATGAGACGCCCAAATGAGCACATTACAGTATAATCACCTTCTGGGCCCAATCAACGGTATCGAACCGAGCCCCAGTGCGAAGGAATCTTCTGAACCATGTGAAAAATCCCTCCTCGCAGGCTGTCCACGGTCAGATAGAGCCTAAACAAGGAATAATACAGGCCTACCAGTGATTCTGTCGGCAAGTTCAGGTACCAAGAGTTTCTTCAGCTCCTCATCAGTCCGTGTGCAGACCAAGGCAGCAATTAGGCTTCCGCAAGAGGTCCCGGCTATCACTCGTGGCAGCAGATTGGCATCCAGAAGCGCCTTTACGACGCCAAAATGATCTATGTGATGTCAGTATTGACGTCTGGCTTGAGAGTTCTACTTGCAATATCCAAACGTAGCACCACCGCTTAAACAAAGAGCAGATGATCCAACATTACGGTTTGCACTTTTAAAGAATCTCCTCTTCTCGTCAAGTGTGATATCTGGCGAACGGCGGACAAAGTCGATTGCGGCCTCGACCTCGTTGATGTAAGCTGGATATTATCAGATGTCTGCTTAGAGAGCGGATGCGTGAAATACCTTCAACAGAGTCCTTTGTACCGTAAAAGGTCTATTTTCCTGCGTCAATAACCGATCTTATAATCGATTCCGGGCCTACCTCTGAGTACAAACGGGCGCTCTCAGTGCCGGCAAAGTTGGCCCTCAAACATAGGTCAAGGACACCAAGGAGACCTCGCGCATCGTTCTTTTGTCGAAGACTTCTAAGAGAACGTCGGACCTAAGGAAACGGTCAGTCGTAGTGTGCCACCCGCGGTGATATCCGACCTTCTTTACGAGAAGATAGTCGTGATAAGGGTCCTCTTCTTCCTAGACAATACGTTAGCAACGTCCGACCAAATAGTTCTAGGAACATGCCCTCTTCCACTCGTCAAAGCCTAGATACTCGTCCAGCTTCAGGGCAGCTTCCTTCCATTCTTCGTAACTCTGCGCACTCCTGAGCTTCTTTCGAAGAACGCCTTTTCGACCTCTCCCTACGTCGTATTAGCTCGTGTGATGGCTTAGATAGATGGAACGGACAGGCAAACAACCATTCTAGAGCGTTGACAACTTGCCGAATAGCTACATAAAGACCAAACTGTCCGAATATCACGATTGCGAGAAGAAACTAGAAAGGCTGAGCAACGCTGCCACGGGTGCGGAAAAGGCAACTAACCAATAACGGCCAGCGGGCGAGTTGGAAGACGAATTCCCTCTGTGGAGCACTCCTAACCCGCTTACTCCTTCTTGTTCTAGTCAGTTTCCTTGTGTATTTCCTGAAGGGCAATATACGGACTGTCGCTTCACTCGGGTGGCGATGGGAGCAAAGTCACTGAGCGCACTGATCTTCCGAGTCCTTCCTTGAGGCTTTGGTGTGGCTGGAATGAGTGGAGATGTCGCTCCCGAGGCTTCCTGGTCCGAAGTGTCATCGTCAGCTTTGAGGGCCGCCGCGAATGCGGCGATGTGACTGCAAGGAGGAGCGTTGTGAGCCTCTAGAGCAAATAAATATGTTTGATATGACCTTTGGTTGATAAAGTCTGCGTAAAGGTCGTCACCGTTTGCGCCAGCGGTTGACATTCGGTCCAAGTTGCGTTGTCGCCGCTTGGTCTCCGCGTCATCCACCTGATTTCAACTGCTTTCTCTCAAATAATCCAGAATAAATGATTAATTCTTATCTTTTGTTGTCACAAATCTATTTTATGAAGATTGCATTCACCAGTGTTCCAGCTGCTTTCAGAACTCTGGTATCGAGCAACTTGACAGCGTAAACGAGCCATTTATAGTATTTTTGTGCTGCATTTTGTGGTCAAACTGATAAATGTTTGGGGTTTACGCCTTCCACCCAACTTGTTCTCCTTTCCTTCCGCGTCGCCCGTGGTTCAGCGCGTCTCTCTTGCGTCGCCTACTGAATACACATTTCTTCCTTCTCTTACAGTTGTCCTTAGTTGATTCTTCATGTCCTTTACTTCACCTACTACCCCAAGCACCCCTCCCGTGTTCTTCCCCGAGCACCGGCACCAAATCCTATCCACCATCGTCCATCTACTCGGTGAGACATCATTCTTCAAGGCGCTGCAGCAGACGCTGACTGACGTCGGTTTGTCACAGGGTGCTCGATCCTCTCCGCATGCCTGGCCCGTCGCTTCAGCGTGAGGAACATGTCGTTGGCAAAGTAAATACCGACTTTATTCTCTAACTTACTGTTGACGACACGTAGAGCGTGTATTGTTCTCATCTTTGTTGATTCGTACGTCGCCCATTGTGTCGACGGCATGTTCCTGACGTCCACTATAGATGGCTCTTCGTTTTCTCTTGTCAGTATGCTGCCCTTTTATGACTTCACCCTTTCACTTCTATCAGCCGGTGTCGTCGTCAATGGGGTAGGCATGTCGCTCAACCTTGGGGCCTGCCTCTCCGGGATCTACCTATGCATTTTCTTGTATGAAACATTCCTCTCACTACTCTGTTATACCTCTGATTACAAGCAGCTACGCATCGAGCAAGATTGTGATCTATATCTTTCTGGCCGAAAAGGTCTGTCTATTCTCGCATTGTCGAACAGCTTATACTCACTTCCTTAGGTTCATATCGTCTGGAGTGCGGGCAATACCGTCAGTAGATTGCGCAGCAAGGTGTGGCTTGTCTGTTGCTTTGTGTTGGTGGGATACCTCGTCGTATTCGTCTTGATGTTGGTCGGTAAGTTGCCACTTGTCTCGTCAGAAGGGTTTCATTCTTTGATAGCTCGCATTGGTTTCTTCAGGGAAGACGGGACCTGCGTCATCGGCTTGAAGACGATGGCCACAATCCCTCTCCTTACTTACGACATCTTCCTCAACATTTTCCTCACTGGCCTCTTTGTTTGGCCTCTTTACATGCGTCAGTTGTCAAATCCCAAGCTCAAGAGCCTTGCGACCCGAACGTGCTTGTGTGTGTGCCATTATCTCCGCTACCTCCTCTCATTTGCACCAGCGCCGCAGCGGCTGCCCTTTGCACCTCGGTCATCAACATTGCGATCCTCACCACACTTCACGGTCGGCAACTCGGTACGTAGCCTTGGTGCTTCTATACTCTTAACTGATCTCCGGTAGCCTGGGTTCGTCTGCTACCTTACTCTACTCCTTATACTGATAGTGTCCCAGGTCTGCTTGGCTAGTTGTTCATCAGACGTGAGTGAGCATCTCCAGTGAGACTGTACTGACGCCACTCAGGTGACGATCAACGCTGCAGTTATCTATGCCGTCTCTCGCCGTAAGGAGAGCACGTCGACGGTCGATATGGAGTCTCACCGTAATCCTTTGTCCTATGAACGACCAGCCAAACCGTCCCCCGCCTTCATGTTCAAAGATCGAGTTCGCAACAAGTCCAATGGAGATGGATTCGTGGTCACGTCCCGCTCGCAAACCCTCACCCATATCTGTGATCTCTGCGCGGACGATTCTCAAATGACGATGGCAAGCACGATTCCCGATACCACCGTCTCCAACCCTGGATACGACTATCTGCCGAAGGATCAAGTGCCTACGATAATCGATGAAACAAAGCCGATTACACCTTTTGGCGAAATGATCGATCAAGAACTTGTAAAGGCGCCAAACCTCAGCGTCAGTTACAATGGCCACCAAGTCTCGGGAGAACATTCTAGACGTCTTATCAGCCATGGCCACCGCAGGAGCTCCCGCAGCTTAATCGCTGAGTTCAAGGACCGAGTGACCAAGCGCTCGCCGGTGATCGTCGAAGACGTTGCTATTCAGGTGGGTGCAGTCATCAGTCCAAAATTGCTGTCTAACACCTGCTCAAGGTCACTGTTATGACAGAACATACTCCAACCGACGATTCTGCTTTGCACATCACGACAAAACAAGGCGATAATACTACCGACCCCAGCTACTTGAAGTAGGACACCATTCATGCATATCGCGTCGCATTCATTCTTTCCAATTCCCAATATCCTGTGGTTTATTCTGTGGTTATCCAGTGACGCCATCTACCCATTCAATGATACCTTTCCCTCTCCTTCCTTTCCCTTCAACGGCCTCTGATCGGTGAGCCCGCATTACTGGTGCCCGGTTGACCTTGATCTGCTTGTACCCTTTACTCGTCTGTGCCAGCGGCGTACCACACCACTGACGCAGAGTCTGTGAATAGAGTGGTACATTGCCATTGAAATCTCCAGAAGTTGCGTCCTTGTGACCACTACTGACGCCTGTGTGCTGAGGTACCTCGAAAGCAGGGACGTTCATCTCGCGTGATTGAGGTGTCGTTTCGCCTCGGCCAGGGGAAGGAGCTACCGCAAGCCTTATCGTTGCAATGCACGAGAGATCTGGATCTCGGAAGCCTGAACCGACGGAGCTTGCACAGACCCGGAATGCGCACTCCCGCAGGCATACGACAACGTGTCGAGTCTGTTCTGGAATTGCCAACACAGACGCAGTAGCTAGGCTGTACTCAGCGCCGATTTATCCTCCACCGATTCAGTCGAGACTCAAGCTCAATCCAGTAAGCATAGGCGATCACGTCAGTGACTGTTGGGTCCTCTTCAGGTTGTTTCACCCAGTGAGAACCATCATAACGGCTCTTAGAGTCTAACCAATCACACAGGCGCCGAAGAGGAGCCAACCTTGTTTGACAAGTTGCTCAATTCACGGATCCAATCGGCCACACGTTATCTATAGCGTCTTTGCCGCTAATACGGCCACAGCTCGGAGGAAGCACGTTTGCATAGCAGCTGTTCAGGAGGTAACAAGAAGAAGCGGGCGCTCTCGGCGGTGTCTAGTCGATTTCTCCGTCAAACCGTCATGGACAGGGACGCATTGCATTCGAGAGGTTGCAAGGGAGCCGCATGTCTCGTTTAGGCTTGCAGGTTTGACGATTAGGCAGGTTGCGTCACCTCGAAGGGGCCAGACTAGCGATAATGGAACAATGAGACTGACCCGACCTCCTGTGAATCTGTGGAGGATTGGTGGCTATGCAACAAGCTGAAGATCTCAATCTGAACAGAACCAAGCACGTGGATCTCGGATGTCAAGTGCTTGCGGCTAGACATGACGCAGATGCGCGGAACGATAATCGATGTCCCCCCATCAAGCCTGTCAACATGACGAGAAACACGGCAGGATGTCACGCACTCTGTCTACGAGCCAGACCGAATACAACGGCACACTTCCCGCGATGGGCCGGTCGTTGGAGTCCGCCTTCCACGATTGGGTCGACGAGTGAGCCCAGCGGCTCAGAACAGGGATACCGAGCAGCTTTGTGGGGACATATCCATCGAAAGAAACGATTTGAATTCGCTTCTAGTCGTTTGCTCGCTTGGCGCTATCTTTCCGACGCTCCTCCACGGCCCTTTGGGCTTGCCCCTCTTGCCTTTCCTGTTCGGCTCTCCGCGATGGGTTCGGCGAAAAGAAATATGACAATACCTCGCCTCCTGCTGCGAGACAGCCCTGTGATCTGGTTACTGGCGGGTGAGACGGGTGATGGAGTACGAACGCGTCTTGTCTTTGGCCTTGCCGTGCAACCCTGACGCACGAGGCTCCTCTGGCGAGTCCTCTGGAGATTACGCTATAAAGCCTCTGCAATGACACCTATGGTCCGGTTGCGTGCTTTGCTGTTCACCCAGTCCACCATTGCAGAATTCTTGACATCCTACTTCGAACAACGAGGTGAGCGTGCCGTTTCTCCGCGGCATCAACGTCGATACTCACGTTCTTGTTCCCTATAGCCGGTTCAAGCAGGGAATTGTTCATCGGAACAGGGAAGCACCCTCTAAAGTCTAAAAGCGTAAGTGGGGATCAGTACCCTACTGCATGAATGAAAGTTCTAAGCATTCACTGACCCGCCTATTAGTACAACCAACCGCTCGCTTGCACCTCCAGTAGCGCGATGTCCGAAAGCGGCGACTCGGATGTAACAGACGACTTCGAGCTCTTTCCGTCGCGTGCGGCGCTCCACCCGGACGCCTATGCCCATCCAATTGCCAGCTATCCTCAGGAGATCCTCGGTCGCATTTTCCTCTTCTGGAGAGACGGGGTATGGGCTCGCCATCTCCTGAGTGGCCTAAAGGGTGGCCACCATCACTTTGGAATGCATGCGCCTTTCGTGCTTTCTTCTGTGTGCCGCACCTTTCGTGAAGCTGCCCACTCCACTCCCGACCTCTGGAGCTTCCTTTATATCGACTGCTCCGCGTCCAAGAATGATTACAACTCGAAGCACCTCCTTTCTCGCCTCAAGCGCACCGTCGAACTTGCAGGGGATACTACGCGTCTCACGTTGTGCTTCCAAGCTCTCAACGTCGATGCGTTCGACACCGGGTGGTTTAGAGGGATGCAGGCCCTTCTCGAGCCGCTTCGCACTCGTTGGGGGAGCATCATTGTATCATTCGGTCGCAACAACGATCTATCGAGCTGTTGGAATATATGGCCACTAGCTGCGTGCAACGTCTCGGTTCTCCGACTGCTGGGATCTGTCGAGGAGCAAGCGTCCATTGTCCCTCGTACACCTTTCCTCTCAATCTGCACCTCTTTGGTGCACCTAGAGCTGCGAAACGTTGCCTACGTCCATCAGAACGGCGTTGTATTTCCTACTGTACAGTCATTGTCCGTTGGACCTTCGGCTGGCAGCGTCCTCGGGCAGACTTCAATCATGCATCTCTTTCGCTCGTTCCCGAACGTCATCAAGCTTCGTCTACTCGCGTTCGAGAACTCTGGCCTCACAGTCACGCACAGCCTTGGCCCAACATGAGCCAACTGGGGAGACTCGAATCCCTGACGGTCAGCCCCGTTCTCCTTCGTACGTCTTTGCAAGGACTACAGCAACGGCCGCACCTCCCAGCACTCATGAGGGTCTCCATCCACTTCACCAGTAGTATGCGGGATGATGCACCCGAAGGTGCGGTCATCGAGCCAGATGATCTATCAGGTGAATGCTCGGATGTGGATGGGGACGATGATGAATGCTCAGAGAATGCACGCCGAGTCGAAGACCTTTGTGCGGTGGGGACATTTCTGAGCAAGAGTCTGGTTGAGACCTTGACACTGCGGGGACTCGACCGAGACTTTGACGAGAATCTAATCAGCGAGAAGATTATCCAGCCGATGAACACGACAAGGCTCAAGCATCTCTGTCTCAAGGAGTGCAGCGAGCACACGACCCAAGTCATTAGTGTCGTCCTACGTCCCTCGCGCATCTTTGTCAACAGCGGCCGCCATAGCCCTCCTGAGCGCGCAGGATATCTCACTCACCTTCACTCTCTCAAGTTGATCAAATGCAGGCAGGTTGATGGACCGGACGTCGTCAAGCTCGTGCGGAATGCGCCCCATTGGCTCAAGGTGGTGGAAATGCGGGACACGGACATTGACGATGAGAGCTACGAGGAGATCCAAGCGATTTTGAGCGAGAGAATGTAACGGTCGTGGATCGACCTATGTCCGACTTATGCCCAACCCATGCTACCTCTTATATACCCGTGACCTTGCCCCACCTTTGCGGTCACTTGCCTTGAACCCTGACCTCGATGAGCACCGAGCTCGAAATCGCCGGACCTGCAGACTTTCACGTTCACCTTCGGCAGGGAACTTTATCTGAACTTGTTACTCCTCATGTCCGTCAGGGGGGGTTCACACTCGCCTATGTAATGGTGAGCGGCAGCCAACCAACTCGAGTTGCCGCCCAATCTCTGATTCATCGCGTCTCGTGGTCCACTTTGATGTGATCTACTGCCCTTTTCCCGCTTTCGACATGGTCTCTGATGCGAATCAATCCGTCTCCAAAAGCCAAACTTGACGCCACCGGTAACTACAACTGCACAGGCGTTGGAGTATCGCGATCGCTTGAAGAGAATTGATCCGAGGGTCCATTATGTTATGACACTCTACCTCTCGCCAGACCTCACGCCGCATGAGATCCACAAGGCGAAACGAGCTGGCATTGTTGGTTCGTCGCCGTTTTACGTTGATTACCGGGTTGAGATCGCATCGAATCTAACATTGCATCGTCCTGCAGGCGTCAAGTCGTATCCGCGCGGCGTGACAACAAACTCGGAAAGTGGTATCGAATCTTACACGACCTACTATCCAGTCTTTGCCGCAATGGAGGAAGAAGACATGGTCCTCAATCTTCATGGGGAAATCCCCTCGGACGCGAGCACGGTGAGCCATTCTCCATTTTCGGGGCCGTCGCGTGCATCCATAGCCACCGCATCATTCCATTATGCACTAGTTCCCTCATTCTACTCTGCTCCCTGTGCCATTTCATCCCGATCTCAAGATCATTGATTCGGCTACAGAATACATGCGTTCTCAATGCGGAGCGGCAATTTCTCAAGCACCTAGAAGCACTACACAGGGATTTCCCCAAGCTTCGTATCGTGCTCGAGCATGCGACCACAAAAGAGGCCGTCGAAACCGTCAAGTCGCTCGGAGACACGGTCGCGTGTACCATCACCGCCCACCACCTCGCCTTGACCGTTGACGATTGGGCCGGACAGTCCTTCAACTTTTGCAAGCCAGTTGCCAAATATCCAGATGATCGCCGAGCACTGCAAGACGTTGTGAGAGAGGGTACGTCCCCTTCCCTTCGCCACTCCTTCGCCGACAGGGGGACTGCGGCTTTGTTTCTACGCCGCATCCACGCCGCTTTCATTTATTTCTTCGTGGCAATGGTACTCACACACACCTTGTCTGCCCGTCCGCCAACGCAACTCTGGTCTCTAAACACTCTCCACTGGGCTATGTCGACGAATAAACCGGTAACTTGATCACGGCAAATCCCGGAACTGCACCTGCACTTTCAAACGTCCCGACCACGCATACTCCCTCTTGTGGGTGCCGTAACGCAATTCTCGTTTCCAGGTCACCGGCGCTTCTTTTTAGGCTCCGACTCTGCTCCTCATCTCATCGAAAAGAAAGCCGTGGCCTCACCGGACCAGCCGTGCGCGGCGGGAGTGTACACTTCGCCTATCCTCTTGCCGCTCGTCGCGCACTTGCTCGAGTCGTTTGGAGCCCTTGATAATCTCGAGGGATTCGTTAGCACCAATGGACGTAATTTCTACAAAATAACCGAACCAGAGCTCCCGAGTGATGGACAACGGTCATATTCCCTTCCAGTCGTCAAACTCTGCAAGACGCCATCTTCAATCGCAAAGAGTCTCGACTTGAATGAGCAAAAAGTTGTGCCCTTCTGGGCTGGAAAGCAACTTAATTGGTCGCTTCTCCCAGTGTAACGTAGCCACAATCTTAGAACTTAGAATCAAAGTAGGATTTGGTGATGAGGTTTACATTGTATGATTAGCAAGCCGTACAGGAAATAGCAAGAATAAACAAAACCAAAAGATGCAATTTGAATCCATGACTAAAAACTCTATCCGAGAATAAGTCGAAGCCGATGACCTAAACCTCGATGGCCCGACGTTTGATGCGGGGTTCATCAGTTTCGGCTTTGACGAGCGGGGTACCCTCTTTTGACGACGGCGAAGCTTGTTTGCCCGACTCTGGTGCATTGGCTTTGCGCTTGGTGCCGGCGACAGCGAGCAGTCGAGTTGGAGGCGTACGCGGTGAGTCAGTCTTGATCCTCTGCGGAGTACCACTATCGCGAGAGCCGATCACATCTGGCGTCGCTTGTCTGCTTCCACCATTGGCAAGCCGACTCTTGTTGAAACTCGATGTTGACCAGTCGTGTTGACAAGTAGCGTGATAAATCTGTATACTTCGGTCAGTCGTAAGCCCTTGCGGAGATAGAAAAGACAAACCTTGTTGTCAACCTTGACGGCGTTTCTCCATACCCAATCACCATCTCCATCATCTTCTTCCATAAACTCGACGTTGATCTTCTCTGTGCAGATGGCGCATCGAACCTCTTTGCCTTCCTCACCAGGGGGCACGACCAGGTATTTGGCTTCGAGCTCTTTCCTCAGTGCTTCGGCAGCTTCTGCCTTTTGCTTGTCAGTGAGAACAGTAGCTGGGCGCTTGCCCTTGTTCAGAGAATGCTCCGGAATGTCATTAACCCAATCCTACCGAGCGAATCAGCATCCACAACGCCAAGACGAATAGAATACACATACCTTTTTGCCGACGAACCAGCTCCGAGAGAACCCTCTGCCCAAGTTTTCGCTCGACTTGATGTTTTGACGGAAGTGCTGATCAAGGTGATCCCGCAACTTGATCTTGCCATCCTCGCCAGCAGGAAAACGCATGCTACACTCATTGCACTGTGGAGAGTCTTTGATATACAGAAAAGGTAATGCTTGGGGTGCGGTCCTGAACAATGGTCAGCGATCCACGCGCACAAGCCAAAAAGGGAACCACTTACTTTGTAATATCGTGTGTATTGAGCTTGATCTTGCGTTGCAGTATTGCCTTTTCGTAATCCTCAACCGAGGTAGAGGCCGATATCTCAACTGAGGCAGGGGTCTCAACAGCTATTTTTCCACTTTGCAGCGACGTAATCGAAGACAACAGCGAGATTATATTCTGTGCGTTCAGTGTCGGTGGAATGACGGGGATAACGTTCTGCGCGGGAGGCACTTGCACGGGAGGGGCAGCGGCGGGAGGGAAAGATGGGTAGGGCTGGGCAAACGGCGCTGCAGTGTAGGGAATTGGTGGTGGTGGAGCTTGGGGGGCTGGTGCAGACGCTCTCGCCATCTCTCGGAGTCTCGTTAATGTAGCTGTGAGATCGCTCGCACCCATAGTAGGCAGCATTTTTCTTAACTGCTCGGATATCAGAGCCCCGAGCTGTTGGGGGGATGGATCACATACCTCATGAAGCGCAGTAATATGTCGGGGGAGAAGTTCATCGTGAGGATTCTGTTGAAGCGCTCTCTCCTTTTGGACAAGGACGACGTCAAGCTCAGTCTGTACCTGCGACGCTGTGGGAAGTCTCTGCAAGTGCAGAGGTGTCGGTTTGAGTGACCGTTCGTGACGGGCAGGGACCATTCGTCGTACCGAAGTGCCCCAGACACGCTCGATCTCGCCTTGGACCCCCGGACCAAAGAGTTCTCTGTTATTCGGTGACCCATTTCGCCAGGTTACCATCATCTCACGCATTTTGTGCTGTGTCTGCTGGTCGACGGCGTGATAGGTATCCAGGAAAAGGCGGACGATACGAGGCGTAAAGGCAGCTGCATACGGCTCAAACGCATTCTTAGCAATAGAGTCCAGCAAGTAGAAGAGAGGAAGTTTGAATGGCGGTGCCATCTAAAGGACAAGAGTCAGCCTCAAAGCAAACGCGAGAGAATAGGGGCTTACAGTGCGGACTTGGCGTTCAATGCAATCGACGACAACGTGTGCCATTTGTGGGTAATTCTGAGCAAGCATGGAAAGATCCTGAATAATGGGACGAGAATTGACGGTGAGCGCTCCCAGCCGCTGTGCGTACAGTGAGCGGAAACTATTCTCGTCAAAAGCAGGGGCCTGAGGATTGGAGGAATAATAGCCTGAAAATTGCTGGTGTTGCTGAGGTGGATATTGCGGGACGCGCGGAGGCTGCTGGTGGGCGTAGAATGGGGCCGTGGTGGCTCCACCATAGGCGTTGTAAGACATGGGAAGAGACGACGTGGGGGTGTTGATCTCAGCGGATGGGCCAAAAACGAAGACAGAAGCCAAATTCAGTGACACCCGTGTGCACAAAACTTGTCTCTCGTTATCAACTCGATGACCGCGCCTGACTAAGTCTGGCTTGTGGGGACTATGAGATGCTCGTGCGCTAAAAAAGACTCTTTTTCTCTGATCCCAGAATGCTACGCTGCTCAATCTATTTTGTGCGAATTTTTTTTGGATGAGGCCTGCGGAAACAGCGGACGAGGTTGGAAACCAAGTTGGACCATCGCCTTCCCGCGCAAACAGCGAACGGCCGTCACTGGGCCCATTGCGGCATAAATTTGGTAAAATACAGAAAACGTTATATATCATCAATATATATGCTGTTTGTTGAGCGATGGAATTTCCAGACGTTTTTGCCAACTGCAGTGGCCAAACAATAAACAGCAAACCGAACCCCGACCACTCACGTACGCTGGCCGTTGGCTTAAAGTCACAGAGGACGTACTAAGTAGAATTCACAGAACATGCGTGATATTCTCAAAACCGAAGAGCTGGACGTCCCCGAGGGTGTCACGGTCTCCATCAAGTCGCGTATCATTATCGTCGAGGGGCCGCGGGGAAAGATTCAGAAGAATGTTCGCCACATTAACATGGACATTCAGCTCGTCAAGACCAAGATCAACAAGGTCACTTGGCTGTCTGGCAAGGCGGCAGGAAACATGTCGCATGCCTACGAACGATCAAGTCGCTCATCGAGAACATGATCACCGGTGTCACAAAGGCAAGCTGCATTGGAAATTTGAGAACCGTATGCTAACGCGTCTTTTCTCCACCAGGGCTTCCAATACAAGATGCGTCTTGTATATGCCCATTTCCCCATCAACTGTATCATTCAAGACGGTGGAAAGGCTGTGGAGATCCGAAACTTTTTGGGAGAAAAGGTTCATCCCTATCACAAGCACAAAAACACCATGACTGACCGCAGCTTTAGACGGTTCGACATGTCCCAATGTTGGAGGGAGTAATCATCTCCGAGTCAAAGAACCAAAAGGACGAGTTGATCATCGAGGGTAATGATATTAGCAACGTCTCGCAATCTGGTACGCAGTTCAGCTCCCTGGACTTTATACAACTAACCACGGGTAAAGCTGCTTCTATCCACGGTGCTTGCCCAGTCCGAAACAAGGATATCCGAAAGTTCTTGGACGGTATCTACGTCTCGGAGAGAGGCACTATCGTCACCGAGTAGACGACCGCGCCGGTTGGGTTTCGTTATTCTCGCATGATACAAAAAGGGCATGTATGCATCATGTGATTTGTAAGCACTTATGATATGCATTACTCGCCTAACAACATTGTGTAATCGAACGAAATAAGTTCTAATGTAGCTAACGGATGAACGGGATACGGGTCGGAACACGTTCTCTATACGTCTTATAGTCATCACCAAAGAAGCGTACCAATGCTCTCTCTTCATCTAACGTCTTGTCAGCGATCGCGGGTGACACCAGCCGTTCACGTACAGATGATACGCCTGTAGAAGAAACGCCACAGCACAATAGAGTATCCAATGAACGAAATCTTGTTTTGCAGAGCAAGCTGTGTGCCAATTCCCCAATAGAAAAATCCGACATAAGACGGGTGTCGTGACCAACTGCGTCCTGTCAACACGGAGCACATATTTAGCAGACTACCCACCTATAAACACCCCCTGTTACGAGCCTGTGCCCTTGTCTATGCTGATGAGCAACCACGTGAGAGAAATTTGTAGATGCATGAATCATTGCAGCCGAACGCAGGACCTGCCCAGCGATGACCATTAACACGCCTATAACTAGCGTGAGTATGGACCGTAGCAGGCGATGTCGAATGAATTACCGATAGGAGTAATAAACGCCCATTGGTGGGAAGTTGGGAAGAAATACCACGTCACAAGAAACTCGACAAGAGCGAAAGTGTGCGCAATATGATACTCCTTTCCGTTGTCCAAAAGGAATGCTAGAAAGTCTTAGTTCCCGAGCCAAGAGACTATACTAGACGTACAATGCGAGCTGCACTTTTCTCGGTTCCAGCCCGCGGTGACAGCAAATTCTGCCCAATGAAAGAATGCCCAAGCTCCAATGAAGAATGGGAGCTGTACTAAAGGCTGATTAAAGGCTACAGAAGCCCACGAGCCCTTGAAGAGAGCCGGGATTATGTGACTGTTGGCTACGAAGAACCATAGGCCGATAGAAAATAAACTCCCAAGGAGAAAAGACGTTGTCGACGCAGCGAGCGGAGTGTTGGGCGGAAAGCAATTATCATAAACCTCAGCCGCCGTCGGATTCAACTCGAGATTTGCGGCCTGCTGTCCATTAGATGAGGTGGCGTTTGTAGACGAGGGTTCTGGAGCTGTAGCCGCGCTCATGGCGTCGCGGCGGTTGGGTCCAAAGTGGAGACAAAGTTGTTCACCTGCCAAACCAGGCTCCAATGTTGTTATGATCGCTCGACTCGTTCGGAATCACATTTTCGGACGTCAACGTTGTCCCAAATCCGTCCAGCATGTCTTGCGGACGCTGCATACAGATGCTGCCAACATTCGCAACATTGCCCTCATGGCCCATATTGGTTAGCTCGTTTTACTCCGTTTCAAAGCACCTTTGACACTTGAACAGACTCTGGAAAGACAACATTGACAGAATCTATCTTGCATGCATCAGAATACGTCTCAAATCCAGGTTCCGTGGACAGTGGAAGCACGACGACAGATTTTCTTCCAGCGGAAAGGGAGCGCGGAATCACCATCCAATCAGCAAGCATCCCTGTTCACTGGAAGAAATGGATATTCAACTTGATTGATACGCCCGGGCATGCCGACTTTGGAATGGAGGTCGAAAGCGCGAGTCGTGTCGTCGACGGTGCTGTCGTATTGCTGGACGGTGTAGAAGGAGTCGAGGCACAAACTCGAGGAGTATGGTCGCAGCTTAACAGGTGATTATAGGAGCTCTAGGATGTGTTTCGCTCAACCTTGATAGGCACCAGGTGCCGACTCGGCTACTCTTCATCAACAAGCTGGACAGAGCAGGATCTTCACTCAGAAATTCAATACTTTCTGTCCTTTCGAATCATTTGCACCCTCGTCCGACGTTACTCTGTTTGCCAGTAGCCTCTTTCGATACCACATTGTACCAAACAGGTGATTCCGGCCTTGAGGGGATCGTCGACATTGTGCGATGGAGAGCGTTCAAATGGAACACCATAGACGCAGAGCTCATGCAGGAGGAAGTAATAACCGGCACTCCAGAAGAATTGCTCTCACAGAATCACCCTCTCCTTCCTGAAATCAAACAAGCCCGGACAGATTTGATCGACTTGCTTTCCGTCCACTCTCCAGAGCTCATGGACGAGTTCCTCTCCCTCGACACATCAGATCCATATCTCACGCTCCCTTCCACATCCATCGTTCCTCACCTTCGTCAACTCACGTTGAGAAAGGAGATATTGCCTGTCTTCTGTGGGGCTGCACTACGACACATCGGAACCAAGAACCTCATGGACTACATTGGCGACTTGCTCGCCAGCCCAGTCGATGTCAACACTGCTAAAGCACCGGCGAAGCGAGGGTTTGTCAATGTCCTCGCGTGGAAGGTTGGATGGGATAAGCAGAAAGGCTGGATGACATTCGTTAGGGTGTATGGTGGTGAGTATCTAGCGTAATGCCTACCACAAACTCATAGTGACGCCGGGTAGGAACACTTACAAAGTCTACGATGCTATACAATACTTCTACGCGGCAAAAGGAACGGATTTCAAAACTTATGCTCTGCTATGCCGCCGAACACAAGGAGGTGGAGGAGCTTCCATTTGGATCAGTTGGGGTCATCTTTGGCTTGCGATACACTCGCACAGGTGACACTCTAGTGTCGGCTTCATCATCTTCGGATCCATCCGTTTCTTTGACGACGAATTCAATCAGTGCTCCACCTGCGACTATCTCAGCTTCCGTCGTCTCTCAGAGCCAGTCGGATATCCAAGGAGTTCAAAACGCATTAAACTCTCTTTCACGCACGGATCCCTCTGTGCGCTGGACAGAGGAGGATGGCCAAACTCTTGTCCATGGGCTTGGAGCTCTCCACCTCGAGATAGTGGACGGTCGCCTCAGGGAGGAATTTGGAGCGCAATGCACCCTTGGCAAGCGGAGGGTTAGCTACAAGGAAACGTTTTCAAAAGCCGAAGAGGTCGCCGAATCCATGACATGGGATAAGGATGTATTAGGAAAACCCGCTCGAGCCTTTGTCGAGCTCTCCGTACGCCGTCTGGCGGAGGATGAGAATGGACTCGATGAATGGGATGGGAACCTGGTTCTCGACGCAGCGGGAAAACCTCTGCCAGCGTCTGCCATCGATACCGGCAAGTTCCCACTCGATCTCTTAGCACTCGTCCAAGGACTTCGCGGCCCTCTCTCTGCTTCCCCGCACTCCGCTCTCCCAATCACTGGAACTTGTATCACCATCAAGAACTACTCCAGCGCACCAGGGTCGCCACCTGCAGCACTCGCGTCAGCCTCATCAGCCATTCTGAGAGATATCCTCAAAAATTCTGGTGGAGGAGAGCTGCTGGAGCCATACATCAAGGTCAAAGTCTCGGTTCCAGAGACATACATGGGCAAGGTGGTTAAGGATCTTAGCGAAAACAATGGCGAGATTCAAGAAATGGCAACAGACGGCACATCTCTCTCTTCGATGGGAGGTGCCGACGAGGTTGCACCCTTCTCGCAGGATGGGCTCTACATCCCTCCAGGATGGATGTCTCCATCCGCAGTCCCCACCGGTCAAGGCGAACAAGCGTTATTCAACCAAAAACGATCCGTCTATGCTCTGGCTCCTCTCAGCAAGATGCTCGACTACCAAACACGTTTGCGCGCAGTCTCGGGAGGCCAAGCAACTTTCGAAATGAGTAATATTGGTTTTAGGCAGGTCGATCCTATGCGCAGGATGGAGATTCTGCAAGAGCTCGGTCGGGCATAATCTGCTTACTATATTGTTCACCTATTCAATCACACGTTGCTCTTCATCAGCGTCTCCTCTCATATAGTCCTCCTCTGAGTCGCTACCTCCGATTTGGTACTGGACATTGGCTAATGCCTGACTGAACGCCATGAAGTTGTCCGTATTGTCATTCTCAGTGGCGATGGATGCTGCGTTATCGAAGGGCGGTACGGGTGGGAGAGTTCTAGTCTGGATATGCCGAGTTGGAGCAGGTGTCTCGTCTCTCACAAGACCATCCTCAGGCAGAAATAGTGGAGTCTCTGACCTAAATCTGACCGAACCCGCTCGCGAATTTGGTGGCATTTCGGCGATATTCTGCAGTCGTGGTACCTCGGGAGCGACTCTGAACCTACTCTCCAGCGGCTCGACTGCCGGTTCAGGTGGGAGTTGGTCAGGTCGTAGTGGTGGCCATGGAGCAACAACGACGCATATATAGCGGCCCGCAACATGGTGTCCGGTGTAAGAGAGGTGCATAGCCATCTTCGGCTTGTCCTCTTCGACGTCTACGGACAACGTTTCTGCAGGAGGAAGTATGATGTCCGTCTCTTCTTGTTTGACGCCATCTTCATGGAGCTGGTTGTCCATATCCGGATCATAAATCGAGCCATTATCGCTGACCTGACCTTCATCTTCTGCGTCCCCTTCGAGTACGTGTGTTGCAGTTCTTGGCTTCTTACGTTTGGACGTTTTTCTACCTGGCGCTGTTTCCTCTGCCATCTCGACGTCGTCGTCTTCGTCGGTGGTCCGTGCTCGTTTCTTCCCTCGTTTTCGAGAACCACTCGTCAGAGCCATAGAGACAGGTTGAGAAATTGGTTCCGGTTCTTCCTCTCTTGCATCCTGTGTCGTCGGTACCATCCTAAAGTTGCGTGTCTGTCTCCGAGTGAGTCTTGGAATTGGAATAGAATACGAAGGGACCTTGATGAGAACACTGTGTTCCTCGAGCCTCCGAAAGAAGAAAAGAAATCTATAGCCCTCTTTACAATGTCAATCGCTGTTTGCCCAGCAGGTACCCTCGCACCTCCGTAGACTGGATCAGCGGTGGCATTCGGATTTCTAGCCCCCGCGAAGAGGGGATCATCTCCCTCTGCAAGCATCTTTGGTCCGATTCTGTGGAGTGTCACTCAATACCATCGAAGCGTGCTCTTCAGTACTTGCAGTGGTTTTAGGTCGCGGAGGACCTGTTGTAAGACGTAGTCTGACATCCAATGGACATGCTTTTGGTCTAAATAGAGGTATAGAGGTAGAACTACGCTCGCAGAAATCTTGAGATAGTATAGGTTTCGTGTAGTGAACATCGTGGCCGGGTCCAAGAAACTCATTCGAGCCGATATAGTGGCTATTTTCGGAGATCAATTAGCTTGTTGGAATTTCTAAGTGACCCATCCGGCAAAGCAGCATGAACTGGCTGCACTCTACAACTTGATCCATGACCACACGAGTCCAACTACTGAAGGAGTATCAAGGTTGGCGCAGAAGATGAAACAGAGGAGACTGTATCATAATTTCATCTTGCAGAACTCAACGAGTCGAGCCACTCGACGGTGGACGGCCCAGTATCGCCTCTTGAATTCATGCGCATGGTCCACACATCACGCCCTGTTCTATTCCAAAGTACGCAGCAGTTATTTTCGGCGGTATTCACTCACCCTCAGTCTCAGATTGCCCATTACCTCTGCGTCAAGAATGGACGGACGAATACCTTGCCACTACAGTTGGCGAGATAGATGTTTCTGTCACGCCTGACGGGTATGAAAGACAGGTTCGCACCAAAAAGAGCTCACTCATTCATACAGACGTGCAGATGCGCTCGTTGACATCGACGACAAGACCTACTTTGCGGAACCGCTCGTGGAAAGAATGTCCATGAAAGATTTTCTCACACGTCTCGATAGTAGTACGTGACTTACATGAGTTGACCGTGTTTAAACACAGTATAGACAGACGACCACACCAATGAGATTCTCTATTTGCAATCGCAAAACGATAACCTTGATTATGGGTCTAGAAGTGGTACGGGAGACTTTGCAAGGATCAGAACAGACATTCCTCCTGATATACATTGGGCTTCTGCTGCGTTGGGTGGGTCCACTGCCAATTACAGTCGGCCACTGAGCCCAAGTCAGGCCGGCAACCAGATGCAGTAAACATTTGGATTGGGAGTGACAAGAGTGTAACGAGTGTGCATAGCGGTTCGTGCCTTACCCTTGCGAAATGAGACTCAATTTCAACCAGCAGATCCATATGAGAATGTTTATGCAGTTATACGAGGAGCGAAGATCTTCACCCTTTTCCCTCCAACAGAAGGATGGTGTTTACAGGGTGGGTCCATCTCTCTCTCACATGTCCGACGATTTGGCTGAACAAACTACAGAAAGGGAGTATCCTCACGCCCGGTGGATTCGAGATTCGAGCGGCCAACTATGTCTCAAGCCAACTGCCGACCAGACTGTACGGTGGTCTTCCATTCGAGACCCCACGGATCCCCCACCGCTCACTCGCCCTGTCACTGTTTTGGTGAGACGTGGGGAAATGCTCTACCTACCAGCTGGATGGTGGCACTATGTGCAGCAGGTTTCGAGTCGAACGATTGCCGTGAATTATTGGTACGACTTGGAGTATCAAGGTCACAACTGGCTGTTCCTGAGTTACCTCCGCTCACTCGGGTTGTCTGATGAGAAATGAATCCAACTTGTTCACATGAATTATTTTCTGAGACGAGTTGTAAGCTTTCCAAAAGCATGAGCAAGTCTATCGAACGGCGCCCGAGCCCTGCTTGTGGGAGCAGTTTGATCCCGTCCACGATATATTCCCTCTCTAGCCAACTTTTCAGCAATCATATTTCACGATGAGCAACCCTCAAGCGCGTCCTAGACAGCTCAGCAACAATTCTGGCCAGCGACCGCAACCGCAGGGAACTTCCTCGTCGCAGGCGGGCCAAGGCGACAAAAACAAGGACGATTACGTCTATTTCAATCGATCTACCGCTGGTTTCTCAGATGAAGCTGTCCCTAAAGCGAAAGCGGCCCAACTCAAGCTTGAGCACTACTACAAGCTGGCCGTCGAGGCTGCTGTTGAGCGTAATGGAAGGTTCGTAGACATCGACTTGGGATATGGGTATACCTTGATCTCTTGCTCGCTTTTGCTGACGTTGATTGCCCGTTGCCACAGACGCGTCGAGTTGGAACGGAAGTTGGCAGCCGATCCAAACATGTCGGATGAACGCAAGCAGAAGCAATTGCAAGCTCTTGGAAAGAAAGAGTCTACGTTTCTGCGATTGAAGCGGACTAAGCTGGGTTTGGACGACTTTAGGACTGTCAAAGTCATTGGCAAGGGAGCTTTTGGCGAAGTAAGGATGGATTGATGCTCTTGTTCTGATCTCATGCGAATGGTCAGGTTCGACTGGTGCAGAAGCTGGATACCGGCAAGATCTATGCTATGAAATCCCTTCACAAGAATGAAATGTTGAAGCGAGACCAGGTACGAGCTCAACAAGCGCATTTAAATCGCCTAACTTCGTTGTAGCTTGCCCATGTTAGAGCAGAGCGAGATGTTCTTGCGGAGTCAAATTCTCCATGGGTAGTGCAATTATTTTATTCGTTCCAAGACTCGGCATATCTATATCTCGTTATGGAAGTACGTGCGTGTCTTACAGGGATTGTAACGATTCTAATCAGGTTGCCAAGTTTCTGCCAGGAGGCGATCTGATGGCAGGTTGCTGAGATTGTCGTCTGCATTCGGCTCACAGCCATATATAGACAATGCTCATCAAGTACGACACCTTCTCCGAAGATGTTACTCGGTTCTATATGGCCGAATGTGTTTTGGCGATTGAGGCTGTTCACAAACTTGGCTTCATTCATCGGTACGGAAGCCTATATGCAATACTGATGGAACTGATGTACATCTGCAGAGACATCAAACCGGATAATATTCTGATTGATAAAGACGGTCATATCAAGCTTTCAGACTTTGGCTTATCCACAGGTTTCCACAAGCAACACGACTCGGCCTACTATCAGAAGCTTTTGGATTCTGCAAATGGTGTACAGCAGTCAGCTGCTCCTGCGAGGAACAGTGTTATGGTTAATCCGATTCACCTCACTGTGAGCAGCAAGGACCAAATTGCGACATGGAAGGCCAATAGAAGGAAGCTGGTACATCTATGATTGATATATCGTTTAGATCTAACCTGTCCGTAGGCCTACTCGACTGTCGGCACTCCCGACTATATCGCACCGGAAATCTTCCTGATGCAGGGTTACAGCAATGAGTGCGATTGGTGGTCTCTTGGGGCTATCATGTTCGAATGTCTCGTTGGATATCCTCCATTCTGTTCTGAGAACACACATGAGACGTACAAAAAGATTTTGGATTGGCGAAACCATCTCATCTTCCCGGACGACGTTCACCTAAGTAGGGAATCGGAAGAGATGATTCGAGGGTAGGTCTTACTATTTGCTGGACTCTCCACTAACCTTTGCTTAGATTGCTTACCTCTCAGAACGTCCGACTAAACGTCGAACAAATAAAGAACCACTCGTTCTTCTATGGGGTAGAATGGGATGCTATCCGCGAAATTGATGCTCCTTTCGTCCCTCACCTGCGATCCATCACAGACACGTCCTACTTCCCCGACGATCAGCTGGATGCGGTGCCGGATCGACCCTCCGGCACCGATACAAGCGGCAATAAGGATCTCGCGTTCTTGGGGTACGTTTACCTGCTTCTATTCTCTAGAACCGTCTCTGACCGCCTGGGACAGATATACCTTTAAGCGCTTCAATCTGACTGACAAAGCACTGTAGACTATCTTTTCTTGCTATGAATTCCACTTTATCTGGAGCCGTCGGAGCACCGTCTCCGTCTGTATTATCGCGTCAGGCGATCGCGTTCTTACGCAATAGACGGGCGTATAAAAGACGGACCGGAGCGGCCGCCTTTGGAGCCGAACTAGTCCTGCATCTTGGATGACGACTAAGCTCTCGTCCGTCAATCAGGACGTCGACAGCGAGTCCTCTGTCGTTTCACAAAAGCCGGAAAAGCCGGAAAAGCCTCTCTGGAGACGAGTACTCTCGTATCTCATCGCGCAATGGCTCATATTTGGCCTTGGATTGGCAATCTTGCTTGCATGGGCCTTCCCCAATGTCGGAAAGAATGGAGGTGCCATTCGTGCTGAGTATACAGTCAAGTGGGGCGCGATAGCTCTCATCTTTCTTCTTACCGGCCTTTCTTTGTCAACCAAGGCGTTCCTCAATCAGGCCCTGAACTGGCATCTCCACCTCGTCACGCAGATTATTTCGTTCTTTGTATTTTCGGCTGTCGTTTATGGTGTTATTTGGGCTATAGTTGGTTCAGGAAATACGCACCTCGATAGATCCGTACTGGGTGGGATTATTACCATGGGGGTTCTCCCAACAACGCTGTAAGCTTCGCTCATAGAACAGTGTCTTGGAGTTGATCACCTGTTTAGTGCGAGTAATGTTGCAATGACCAGAAATGCTGGAGGAAATGTCGAATCAGCTACAGCAGAAGTCGTTGTAGGGAATGTAGTTGGCGTCTTTCTCACACCATCCCTGCTCTCCCTCTATCTCAAGCCCCTCGCAAAGCATGGCTTTACTCAGCCGGATGCGTCGGGTAAAGGTGGCTTGGTAGGGATTTATATCCTCATGGTCAAGCAACTTTCTGCATGCCTCTTTGGACCATTGGTAAGCTTTTGGAATCAATGCCATGTTATTCCACACTGACCACGCGGAGATTGTCGGTCAAATCATCCAAAATTTGTCACCGACCAAGGTCAAAGAGATTCAAGAAAGATTCAAATTTGCCATCATCAACCAAGTTTTAATGTTGGTCCTGGTTTGGTCAACATTTTGTGGCCAATTTGCGACTGGGATTTTTGACCGCGTGTCTCACGATACTATCATACTGGTCGCATTTCTCAACGTGGCTCTCTACCTATTTATGAGCCTCGTGTGCCTTTGGGGAGCGAGGCCACCTCTCCCATCGCCAAATAGCCCACTTCTACCGTGCAATGGAGTAGAAGAATCGAAGAGCATGAAGAAATTGCGGGGTTTCGTCAAGAAATTGACATTTGGGAAGAAAGAGACGGCGGCCATTTGTTTCTGTGGTGCTGCCAAAGGTTCGTCGACATGCACTGAGAAGAGAGTCGACTCATTGTCATTAGGTCTTGTGCTGGGTGCTCCACTCATTTCCATCATGTATTCGGCGTACGGCAATGACGTCCAAGCAGCAGCAACTCTACCGATTGCCCTCTACCAAGGTGGGTTCTAGTGGATAGTAGTGCTATTTCTCACGTTGCGTCTTTCAGGTACACAGATTGCAATCGCTCAGATTTCTGTTCGAGTTGTAAAGGCTTGGATCTTACGAGGCGACGAGGAAGAGGAGGCAGAGGATAAGGAACGCAACGAATAAAATAGACGGCATTATATTGCGAACTTGTGTAACAATCGATTTAATTGGGTGGCAGCACGACGACATACCTTGAATCTTGACCATGATAGCGACGGAGTTGGATATCCCAAATGCAGCACCAATACTAACTTCTTTGTCTGCGTTAGTCGCTCCAAACTGTCCTATTGCGCTGGATTCGCCAGAAGGACAAGCCTACGCCGACTCGTTGTTTGCACATCTCAAAGCGTTGAACCGGGAAGCCCATGCAGTCGTCCAACGATCCAAGCAGTTGACGGCTTCGTCTCGAGCTCTGATGGACGAGAGGTTGCTCAAGCTACAAAATCTTTTGTACGAGAAGCGGCATCTGGAAAAGGAGATTGAAAAATGTCAAGAATACGGGTGACGTTGGATCGAATAGCATCATTTCATTTATTTACAATGTCATAGGTCAATCTACCAGGACGTTTCCCTGCATACGCCCGAAGAGTTTATGACACTCGCTCCATCGTCCTCGACGTTACCAGAAATAGTAAATGACGAGCATCAACTCTTCCTTGCGAGACTGCAGTTTGAACTGGACGAGCGAAAGAGGTTGCATCGATTCCATTTCTTCTTGACTCGACGCTGACGCGCAACAGATTAGAAGAAATGAGGATGCGAATGGTCAAGGAGCGGGATGAATTGCTTGCGCAAGGCCAGGCTAAGCAAGCAAAGGAGGAGGATTGGGACAGACGCACAGAGACGCTCGCCAAGGTCCCGCCTTTTCCGTTCTGTCTTTGGATCTGGTACTGACTGCTCTTGCGTTAAACGCAGCTCCTCGTCGAACTCCGCCGCTCGCTCGACTAGCAGTAGCCAGTCCAATGGAGGCCCATCTTCTCTCACTCGAGACGACGGCGCTGGCTCCCCATCGAACTGTCCAGCTACCAGAATCTTTGCTATCATTGTCATCCGGGTTTCTCGCACCATACACATTGGCCGAAAGGGTGTCCTGCGTAGACATATTCAGTTGCATGTATCTAATCTCGATCGTATTCACGGATAATCCCGCACGCATATCAGCTGATTGGGTTCGTGGCCTCCCTGTGGTGAACGCAACTTGACCACCTTCTCTGCGGCTGCTTCTGTCGTATTCGCGCAATCATGATAAGTCTTTGCCGTCCAAATGTACACTCGTGTTAGCTGATAATCTCCTTGCGCTGGCGGCATCTGCCTCTGCCTTGTCATACACACAGTTCCTCCTCTCACCGCCGGATTGAGACGGATGTAATGAAGCTGTGAGTATCTCTTGCTTTCATGCGTCTCCCCGCTGTCACGCTCGGGGGTTTCGGTCACGCACCGTCAAGTGGCTCATCAGCTCTGGCGCAGGTTGACTTCCAACTTTGAAGTCGAGCTTGTCAACGATAACATTAGAGAATTCCACGTCACATTTCATGGTCCCGCCGATAGTGAGCCCCTGCCAGACGAGCCTAATCTCAAATTCGTTGCTAAATGACTGTACCAGCGTTCTATGCTGGCGGCGTATGGAAGATCCATGTCGAACTGCCGGAGCAATATCCATACAAGAGCCCAAGCATTGGATTTATGAACAAGATTCTACATCCAAACATTGACGAAATGTAGGCTCTCGTCTGGGTATGCCATTCATTAGGCTCACACGATCACGTATCCAGGAGTGGATCTGTGTGTCTGGACGTTATCAACCAGACATGGTCACCGATGTTTGGTCCGTCTCGCCGTTGACAGTGCTATCCTCTCTGCTTACCCATTATAGGCATGATCAACATCTTTGAGGTGTTCTTACCCCAACTTCTCGCATATCCAAACGTCTCAGATCCTCTCAATGCCGAAGCTGCGCATCTCATGGCCCGTGAACCAAAGACATACGAGATGAAAGTCAAAGGCCCGCTCTGTTACCTCTCCTCTCGTCCAATCTACTGACTGGTTCACAGAGTATGTCAAGCGCTTCGCGAGCCAGTCGTCTACTCCCGCTTCCGAGGCAGTCAAGAAAGAGGGCGCAGACGAGGACGAGGAAGAGGAGCACGTCATGAGCGATGTAAGCCTCAGTGATGAGGAAGATCCAGCAGGAGACATGGAGTTATGATCAGAGTTCCTTTCGTGTTTCGGGTACTCCAAGCAATCCCTAATCAGTCCCAAAGGATAGTGTATTGTACATACGCCAGGCTTGGAGATTTATGACAGCAAGATTGATTCGTGTTATACAATCTTATCTGTAGCATTCCACACACGCTAACAAATCGCTCTCACCGTCTGCAGCAACTTGGGTGGCAATGAAGGGACTGTCAACGTGTCCAAAGAAGTTCCTTACGTTATCTTTGGAGTCTGAATGTCCCGTGACCAGACTTCCGAAGACCCAAGTTTGGTAGCTGCATACCTTGGACCTACCAGCCACCATTCGCTATAATGGCAAACGAACAAGAAGGGTATAGATTCTTCTTCGTGGATAAAGAAACTCCCACGGATGTGAAATGGGTTACCGTTTCGAAATCTGCAACGGAATCGCTTGTGGGCTGTTTCTACTTTGACTATAGCTCTCTCTCTTTCATGACCACAAGCTTTGACTTGTATTCGAATCTCTACTTTTACACTTTCTAGACTCCCTCGACCCCTAAAGCGAGGCAATGTTGGTCACTGGCCATGAGCTACGGACATGATGAGAGCATGTAACCGGTATAAGTGGGTACTCACTATCCCTGATCGGCCCGCTTGTAGCCGTATTTTTTCATAAAATCGTTCAACTCTTTCGGGCCGCGAGAGCCGTAGGGATAAGGGTTTGGTCGAGGCGCCTGTCCGTTTTTGCCATCTATCCAGTGAAGAATCGGAGTAAAGATCTAAGTCGGATGGTGAGCACAGGCGTGCACTAGAGAGAACCCTCTCGGAACTCAAAACCGCGTACCTTCCACGCCGCGTCGAGCTCATCGTCTCGGACAAAGTTTGATTTATCACCATGAAGAGCATCGAGAATGAGCGCCTCGTATGCTTCTGGAATCTTGGCTTCGGAGAACCGTCGCTTGTACGTGAGGTCCATCTCAGTCGGCATCGCGCGTGTGTAGAGACCGGGCGTTTTGGCGTTAAACTTGAGGTAAATAGCTTCGGAAGGCTGGATGCGCATCACGAGTTCATTGCGGGCAATGTCCTTGAAGATGCCCTGTGTCACGTCCTTGTACTGAACACGAACTTCAACCTTGGCCTCGTTGAGAGCTATCAAAGCGTTGGAATTGGACAGTTGAGCAAATGACTGGACGCACCTTTACCAGCTTTTAGGATAAAGGGTACACCCTCCCAACGCGGGGTATGGATCCAGAGTACAACGGCGGCAAATGTGGGGCACTTGGAGTTTGGTGGTACTGTATCGTCGTCGAGGTATCCTGGCTTGCCATTGGCGCCAACGTATTGTCCGAGAAGGACGTCCGACTTTTCAATCGGTGGGATAGAGCGAAGCACTTTGACCTATAAACAATTAGAGTCATCGCCTTGTCACATGGGAGTAGGGTACCTTCTCGTCGCGAATATCTTCGGCTGAGAAAGAGACGGGACGCTCCATAGCCAGAATACAGAGCACCTGGGTAAGGTCTGCAGGGGTGGGTGAGAATGGATTTGCGAGAATGTAAGAGGGGATCGTACGATTCTGCAGGATATCGCGGATGATACCAAACTCGTCAAAGTAGCCACCACGGCCTTCGGTTCCAAATGGTTCTTTGAAGGTGATCTGTACGCTGCTGATAAACTGATTGCTCCAGCCAGCAGAAAGCGCAATGTTGGCGAAACGGCTGACGAGCATATTCTTGACCATTTCTTTGCCGAGGTAGTGGTCGATACGGAACGTTTCCTCTTCTGTAAAGTTTTCCTTGAGCGAGCTGAGCAATTCTCGGCAGGATTCCGTGTCCTTTCCAAAGGGTTTTTCGACGATGACGCGGATGGTGCCCTTGTCGGTGTAGCAGTTGCGCTTTAGTCCGCGTGCGACGGACTGGAAGACTGAGGGTGGCAAAGCCATGTAGAACATGCGATTGCGTTCTGGACCCTGATATTTTGATTCGATCTCTTCGATGTGCTTGTTCAGGTCCTGGAAGGCCTTGTCGTCTTCGTAATCACCGGCGACGTATGTCGAAAGGGCCTTGAACTCTTCGACCTTGTCCGCGTCTTCGGGGGAAGGTGAGATGTGCGACGTTGCTCTCTTGTGAAACTCTTGTGCATCCATCTTTGTGCGCGCATAGCCGATGATGCGGACGCCATTTGGGAGGAATCCCTGGCGGTAGAGGCCAAAGAGGGCGGGGAATGTCTAGATACAGAGTGTCAATTACAGTCTAATAAAGCAGATGTGCTTTCCTTTTTCTTTGCGAGATCCCCAGATGCGCCGAGGACTGCGCGGGACCGTATATCAGCAAGCCTGTATCTGCTGACGGCGTCGACGGGCTAGTTCTCACCGACAATCACCGTGTTTTCTCTGAGTTCTTTAGTTGCAGCCTGGCTGTTGGACATATTGTCGTCAAAGTCGGGTTCAAGATGCAGCCCAGTGGCGAAACCGGACCGCGTAAACTTGATCGTCATCAGCTGTTTGGCCGCCCAAGGCCGTCGAAACCGCCCGTCTGAGCAAGCATTCCGAAAATGTCGCAGATATTCTACACGCTCCTCCGAAGCTGTCAAACTGCTGACGTAGTCGATGGGCTCCTCCAAATCGTCGATCTCCGATGCCCACACCGGCCGTCTCTTTCCAGCTCACAACTTGGACCCGTCTACGCTGGATTGGAGACGTATAACTCGTTCTGTAGTCTTTCAGCAGCACAGATTGCTCAACGCAATGCCATCAAAACGTACACTGGAGGATGCACGCTTGCCGCCAAATAAACGACAGAACAATGGCCACAAACGCGCTCCAGACATGTATTACAGAGTCGCATCCCTCGAAAACGCGAACAGGGCGCGTGAAACTCCGCCCGTCAGCCTTCTTCAGCAGGCAGTCCGAGAGGCCAAGCAAGAGAGCCCGTCTGGAGGCGACACCGCTGTCTATTGGATGAGAATGGAGGACATGAGAGGTTGGTTATTCTTCCATTTGGCCCAGTGGCGTGCTCATCATCTACCAGTCGACGACAATCGCGCCGCCGCGGCTGCCTCTGCCTTTGCTCTGAAGCACAACATTCCTCTGATTGTTATCTTCATATTCAGTCCGCAAGACTATGCCGCTCACGACAGGGGACCCCGTCGAATCGACTTTACCCTCCGAAATCTGGACACACTAAAAGAAAAGTTGGACAGGCTGAATATTCCTCTCTACGCCATCAGTCACTCACCTCGCAAGACGCTCCCTGACAAGGTCATAGAGCTGATGGAGTCTTGGAACGCAAAGGCACTCTTCGCGAATCTCGGTCGGTCACCTTGCTTTTCATAGCTCACCGGTTACTCACACGTAGAAGAATATGAAATCGATGAAGCGAGACGGGACATCAAAGTGATTTCCCTTGCCAAGGAGAAAGGCATCTTTTGTGATTTTCACGAGGACAAGTTGGTGGTTCCCCCGTTCAAGCTCTCCACTCAACAAGGAAAGCAATTTGCCGTACGTTCTGACTATGCATATTTGCTCTGATCTGACACCTCAATAGGTCTTCTCGCCATGGTGTCGTGCTTGGAAGCAGTATATTGACAAGCACCCTGAATGCCTCGTCCAAGCTCCCGCCATCCAGGCGAACCCCGCATCGATTCGTGACGACAAAAAGTATACATCGTTATTTGACGTTACTATTCCTCAACATCTGCCTGGCTTTGAGCTCGAGGACGCCGAAAAGATGGAAAAGTGTTGGCCAGCCGGTACAGACGCCGCTCGCGATGCACTCAAGCGTTTCCTCACCACAAAATACCGAGTTGGTCAACTGGACGTGCCTCTCCTCAATAATGGTGCAAAGACTGTGAGCAAGAATGACACACGCCTGGGTCGCTACAGTCAAGATCGAGATATGGCCGACAGGGACTCGAGCTCGAGAATGTCACCATATCTCTCTGCTGGTGTCATCTCTGCGCGGGAGCTCATTCGTGAGACGATGAAGTTTCAAGGTGTGAACAAGATTAATGTGGAGAGAGACAACGGTGGTGGGATGTGGGTTTCTGAAATCGGTGCGCGTGGTAATATAGCAATCATGAGTATACTAATAGTTCGCACAAGGATGGAGAGACTTTTACTCTCATGTCCTTTCTGCCTTTCCGCATGTCTCCATGGGCCGACCATTCCAGGAAAAGTATGCAGATATCAGATGGGAGACAGATGAGTCGGTCTTTGAAGCTTGGAAGAATGGAATGACCGGATACCCGATTGTCGACGCAACGATGAGGCAGCTCAAGGCTCATGGTTGGGTGCACAACCGAACGAGGATGATTGTGGCCATGTTCCTCACCAAGGATCTCATGATGGATTGGCGTCTTGGGGAAAAGGTACACACCTTCATGCTTGAATATGACATCGGGACTCACTGTTGGTAGTGGTTCATGCAGCAGCTGATTGATGGTGATCTGGCCAACAACAATGGTGGATGGCAATGGTCCGCTTCAACTGGTTTGTCTGGTTGTATGGGCTTGAGGTCGTGCTTATATTTTCCCAAGGGGTTGATCCTCAGCCGTACTTCCGAATCTTCAATCCCATCCTCCAAAGCGAAAAGGCATGCCATCTGATTAGCTCCTGTTTCCGGCGTCATGACAAGTCTACAGGCGGATCCAAGTGGCGACTTTATCCGGCACTTTGTACCCGAACTCAAGCACCTCAAGGGCAAAGGTACGCGCACGCATAATTGCTTGACAACTGGGTTCTGACACGGGTCTTAGCCATTCACGAGCCTTCTAAGCATCTCAGCGAGGAACAGTTTAAGAAGCTCGGATACCCCAAGCCTATCGTGGATCACCATGAAGCTCGTGACCGTGCCATCCGCCGTTTCCAGAATCCAGGCTCTCTCTGAGATCTCCTTTCGAATGACATGTAGCAAACCTATCGAAGAATATGACTACTCTTACAGCTCCCGAGTAATCTATGTTTGGACCTCCAGGCAACCTGTTTTATAAGCCGCCTAGTCTCTTAGATGACGGAGAAATGTTTTCTCGAGGTCTCGTGAGGCAAATTGCTCCCAGTGGCTCAGGCTTTGAGCCGTCAAATAAACGTCACCCTCTCGGTGGCTGTTTCGATCCGTTCCTGAGACAATCTGTAGCGCCAGAGGCGAATATTGGACGTCGGTGCCACCACCGGGCTCCATTTAACTTCCAACTCGAGGCTCGAACACTCGGCTGGATCAACTACGCGAAACAAGGGCGCTTTGCAAAGGTCTATCCATGAATCTCGTTTGATATCTGTCCTTTGAGGAGTTGTAGGTTAGAGAGATTCGTTATCGGCAACTCCAACAAGCGGCAAGGTCCGGCAGTGATCAAGTAAACCTACACCTCGAGTCCTCGAACATAATATAAGAGCATATGGGACATTCCGCCGAGCCATCACTCCTTTGCCTGTCACCTCGTCGGGTACGGCACAGTTCGATATCCGGTGCCTGAGCATTCGGCCCTCTTAACGGCATGGTACTACTAACAAGCCTGATCGACGGAGAACGCAGACCCTCCCCCCCCCTTCTAGATGGCTGCGCTCCCCGCCTGGCTCGTGCTCGAACTCGAGGGAATACGGAACGAAAGGCTGCCTATCGAGAAGATTGCCGAATATCTCTATGTCACTAGGCTGCTCAATGGTTCGTCATTCAGTTGGCTTTGACTAGTCGCTTATGGCCTCCTCAGCCGTTGCCCTCGCGATTCTGTGCTACGATACAATCATTCTGTTCGATGAAGAGGTGAGGATACTCGAGTGATATTATCATGGGCTAATACAGTACATGTCAGGTGCGATATCTGTGGCCCAAAAAGATGAGCCTCGTCAAGGTTTTGCTCTACCTCGTCAGCACAACCAATTTTGATGCAAATTCCTACTCATACGCCCACAGAATCGGGCTATTTGCTTTACATTCACCGCGTTGAACGCTGCTCACTTTATTGGGCTTCGAAAATCGTTCTCAATGGACTTGTACGCATCAACTGCTTCTACCTGAGTTGTCGCTTACGCATGCACAGCTGCAAAACCGCAATCGTTGGCGTAGGGTATGCTTCTATGCTCTGCTTTGCCATGAGCAATTGGATCTTGCTCGCTCGAACGAGAGCGCTATTGGGGAGCCGATACAGATATTTTAGCATTGCCCTCATCGTATACTACTGCCTCTCCTACGCCTCCACCGCCTATCTTACATACCGCGTCACGTCTGCACTCGCTCCAAAGAGCTTTTACTCGTTCAACCTCAGGATCTGTGCCACCGCTGTCCACCCAAAGATTATGGGCTTTGTATGGATCCCGAGCATGGTGTTTGAGACTTCCATGTTCCTCATCACCATCTTCAAACTCTATCAGCAGCGGTCGGCCCCACGGTGCGAGTATCGGCCTCAGCACCAACCTCTTCTACGTCCTCTTCCGCGATGGAGCGAGTTATTATGTCATCATAATGGCCCTACGGACATGGAACCTCTTTGCGTGGGCAGCGTTGCCAAGTTCTCTGGCATACACGGGAATATTTATCCTCTGGAGCGTCATGTCCATTGCCGTCATGCGTTTACAGCTCAACTTGATCAAAGCTGCAGACCCGAGTGTAATTCTAACGGGGCCGTCCAAGGGTCCAACGGATGTATCACTTTCTGCGCTCAACTCTGGTCAGGTCTCTGGTCAGATTCCTCGCTTTGTGGCTCCTGGAGGTATTGGTAATGGAAGACGAACTAACGAGCCGCTCTCGACGTTCTTCTCTGACGAGGTGGATGTCTATGGGGACTATGCTTCAAATGGTCCGCAAGCGAGGCGATGGTACTGAAATATGAAACATGCATGGATTGCACCAGAAACCTATTGTCCGAGTGACAAAAATTCGACCTTTTTACTGTCTCACTTTTGTACAAACGTAGCTGTACTTCTAATCCCTAACGAGAACTGTAATTCAGCAACCCATATCGACGGATGGTTTGTCTGCCCGGTTAGCTGGACAGATTAGACAGCGTCCTGTTCCCTCGACTGTAGGCCAGGGTTGCGTGACAATCCCACTTATCGGTACCGCCATGTGCGCGAGCTCGCTGAACAGTAAAGAGGTGCACAGGTGATTGTTCCCTGCTTATCATCCATATTTGCTCAAGGGCCCAACATATGAGAATGATGAAGAGATGATAGTATATAGCCATTTATACCCGAAAGAATATACAAGATAGACATACTTTAAACAATTCCGGCAAATATAATCCAGATCAGTCGTGAGATGGCCTACAAGTTACAAATCTGAGGAGTTCCATTGAGATTATAGAACAAGGATGATGGTACCAGGGACTTGAATAGGTGCAATAGTCTCCCCTCAGGGGATTTACGACCGTCTCGCAGTCGTTTGCGCCTGTATAAGGTACGAGGCACGTAAAGTGTCAAAGGCAATTAAGCTGCTGCCGATTGCCCTCGAGTCTCAAGCTGCAGAGCAAGCATATCTTGGTGCATTTTCTCCACTTCCTCGAGTTGACCACGATCACGCAAGGTGATTTCAAGGTTGTTCATTGCGCTGATGGTGTCTGGATGGCGCCCTCCAAGGATCTCAAGTCGCAGCGTGAGTACTTCTCGCTGCATCTTCTCTGCTTCATCCAGTTGACCATGGTCACCCAAGGTGGCTGCAAGGTTGTTCATTGCTGCAATGGTGTGTGGATGGCGTCCTCCGAGGATCTCAAGCTGCAGCGTGAGGACTTCTCGCTGCATCTTCTCTGCTTCATCCAGTTTACCATGGTCACGCAAGGTGGCTGCAAGGTTGTTCATTGCCGCAATGGTGTCTGGATGGCGTCCTCCGAGGATATCAAGCCGCAGCGTGAGTACTTCTCGCTGCATCTTCTCTGCTTCATCCAGTTGACCACGGTCACGCAAGGTGTTTGCAAGGTTGTTCATTGCCGCAATGGTGTCTGGATGGCGTCCTCCGAGGATATCAAGCCGCAGCGTGAGGACTTCTCGCTGCATCTTCTCTGCTTCATCCAGTTGACCACGGTCACGCAAGGTGGCTGCAAGGTTGTTCATTGCCGCAATGGTGTCTGGATGGCGTCCTCCGAGGATGTCAAGCAGCAGCGTGAGGACTTCTCGCTGCATCTTCTCTGCTTCATCCAGTTGACCACGGTCACGCAAGGTGTTTGCAAGGTTGTTCATTGCCATGATGGTGTCTGGATGGCGTCCTCCGAGGATATCAAGCCGCAGCGTGAGTACTTCTCGCTGCATCGTCTCTGCTTCATCCAGTTGACCACGGTCACGCAAGGTGCTTGCAAGGTTGTTCATTGCCGCAATGGTGTCTGGATGGCGTCCTCCGAGGATATCAAGCCGCAGCGTGAGGACTTCTCGCTGCATCGTCTCTGCTTCATCCAGTTGACCACGGTCACGCAAGGTGCTTGCAAGGTTGTTCATTGCCGCAATGGTGTCTGGATGGCGTCCTCCGAGGATATCAAGCCGCAGCGTGAGGACTTCTTGCTGCATCTTCTCTGCTTCATCCAGTTGACCACGGTGACGCAAGGTGTTTGCAAGGTTGTTCATTGCCATGATGGTGTGTGGATGGCGGCCTCCGAGGATGTCAAGCCGCAGCGTGAGCACTTCTCGCTGCATCTTCTCTGCTTCATCCAGTTGACCACGGTCACGCAATGTCCGTGCAAGGTTGTTCATTGCCATGATCGTGTCTGTATGGCGTCCTCCGAGGATATCAAGCCGCAGCGTGAGTACTTCTCGCTCCATTCTTTCCGCCTCGCCAAGTAAACCACATCCATTTAATGCCTGAGCAAGGTTGCCCATAATCCATATCAAAATTTCATGCCCTTTGCCTTCGGCCTGTTGCGGTTGGGAAACAGCAGGTTCCAACAGCTTTCGACACGAGTTCCAGTCACCTAGGGACTCGTACAGTTTGTGAAATGCCAGCGCATGTGACACACTTTCTGACTTTGTGGTGTGAGATATATTATTGGCGTGGGGAAGCAGTTGCCAATGTAGCACATTACTGCCGTCCACCGGCCGAATTGCACCAAGCAGGAGTTGTCTTGTCATACTCAGGTAGTGTCGGCGTTCTTCTTCATCAAGACGGTCTTTTATATAAACCTGAAGGAGGGGGTGCACGCTGTAGAATAATCCGTCACTCGAAACATCGACGAACGACGTACGAGAAGCCGAATCAACGATTTCCTGAAACACAGAGTCATCCCATGTCGAGCCTACTATCCGCTCAAGGTCGGAGATGAAGATCTTGTCACTCTCTGGTGGAGGGTAGCTGCCCAGAGCGGCGTATGCGGCAAAACCATGCAACGTCGACTGCTCAAAGAGCGAAATAGGAATGAGTGAGTGATGAAGAAACGCGCAGAGCTTCAGGAACTCCTGCGTCTTCGAGGGGAGGTCGTCGAAGGACAGGTCGAATGCAGGATACGTCGACGATGTATACTCCGTCCCGAGCTCTGGTCGCTTGCGTAGAAGTTGATCTCGATGCCTGCGAAACGTGTCGAGGTATGTATCAAGGCGTCGCGTCTTGCGAATATACGCTCCTGCCTGGGTAATTGCGAGCGCCAGCATTCCTAGTTCCCTGACAATTCGGAGGGATTCACCGTCGGATGTGGGTGTAATATCGGCGGTTGTATGGAGGAGCTTGACCGCCTCGCTCTCCTCAAGCCCACGAACAGAGACTGCGCCATCCAGAGCGTAGCCGACGCATTCACTATTCCTCGTAGTGATGAGGACTGTCCCATGCGGGGAAGCAGGGAGGTACGGGCGAAGATCGAGATCTGGCGAGTCGGCATTGTCAAGTCTGTGCTGGCTCATCAAGGTTTTGCTCTACCTCGTCAGTACAGCCAACTTTGATGCAAATTCCTACTCATATACCCACAGAATCAGGCTATTTGCTTTACATTCACCGCGTTGAACGCTGCTCACTGGATTGGGCTTCGAAAGTCGTTCTCAATGGACTTGTACACATCAACTGGTTCTACCTGGGTTGTCACTTACGCATGCACAGCTGCAAAACAGCAATCGTTGGCGTAGGGTATGCCTCTATGCTCTGCTTTGCCATGAGCAATTGGATCTCGCTCACTTGAACGAGAGCGCTACTGGGGAGCCAATACCGATATTTTAGCATCGCCCTCATCGTATACTACTGCCTCTCCTATGCCTCGACCGCCTATCTTACATACCGCGTCACATCTGCACTCGCTCCAAAGAGCTTTTACTCGTTCAACCTCAGGATCTGTGCCACCGCTGTCCACCCAAAGATTATGGGCTTTGTATGGATCCCGAGCATGGTGTTTGAGACTTCCATGTTCCTCATCACCATCTTCAAACTCTATCAGCAGCGGTCGGGCCCCCACGGTGCGAGTATCGGCCTCAGCACCAACCTCTTTTACGTCCTCTTCCGCGATGGAGCGAGTTATTACATCATCATCATAATGGCCCTACGGACATGGAACCTCTTTGCGTGGGCAGCGTTGCCAAGTTCTCTGGCATACACGGGAATATTTATCCTCTGGAGCGTCATGTCCATCGCCGTCATGCGTTTACAGCTCAACTTGATCAAAGCTGCAGACCCGAGTGTAATTCCAACGGGGCTGTCCAAGGGTCCAACGGATGTATCACTTTCTGCGCTCAACTCTGGTCAGGTCTCTGGTCAGATTCACCGCTTTGTGGCTCCTGGAGGTATTGGTAATGGAAGACGAACTAACGAGCCGCCCTCGACATTCTTCCATGATGAGGTGGACATCTATGGGGACTATGCTTCAAATGGTCCGCAAGCGAGGCGATGGTACTGAAATACGAAACATGCATGGATTGCAACAGAAACCTATTGTCTGAGTGACAAAATTTTGACCTGTTTACTGTCTCACGTTTGTACGAACGTTCTAACCCCTCACAAGAACTGTAATTCAGCAACTCCATATCGACAGATAGTTTGTCTGCCACGGTTAGGTGGACAGATCAGACAGTGTCCTGTTCCCTCAACTGTAGGCCAGGGTTGCGTTACAATCCCACTTATCGGTACCGCCATGTGCGCGAGCTCGCTGAACAGTAAAGAGGTGCACAGGTGATTGTTCCCTGCTTATCATCCATATTTGCTCAAGGGCCCAACATATGAGAATGATGAAGAGATGATAGTATATAGCCATTTATACCCGAAAGAATATACAAGATAGACATACTTTAAACAATTCCGGCAAATATAATCCAGATCAGTCGTGAGATGGCCTACAAGTTACAAATCTGAGGAGTGCCATTGAGATTATAGAACAAGGATGATGGTACCAGGGACTTGAATAGGTGCAATAGTCTCCCTTCAGGGGATTTACGACCTCCTCGGAGTCGTTTGCGCCTGTATAGGGTACGAGCCACATAAAGTGTCAAAGGCAATCAAGCTGCTGCCGATTGCCCTCGAGTCTCAAGCTGCAGGGCGAGCATATCTTGGTGCATTTTCTCCACTTCCTCGAGTTGACCACGATCACGCAAAGTGATTTCAAGGTTGTTCATTGCGCTGATGGTGTCTGGATGGCGTCCTCCGAGGATATCAAGCCGCAGCGTGAGTACTTCTCGCTGCATCTTCTCTGCTTCATCCAGTCGACCATGGTCACTCAAGGTGTTTGCAAGGTTGTTCATTGCCGCAATGGTGTCTGGATGGCGTCCTCCGAGGATATCAAGCCGCAGCGTGAGGACTTCTCGCTGCATCTTCTCTGCTTCATCCAGTTGACCACGGTCACCCAAGGTGGCTGCAAGGTTGTTCATTGCTCTGATGGTGTCTGGATGGCGTCCTCCGAGGATATCAAGCCGCAGCGTGAGTACTTCTCGCTGCATCTTCTCTGCTTCATCCAGTTGACCACGGTCACCCAAGGTGGCTGCAAGGTTGTTCATTGCCGCAATGGTGTCTGGATGGCGTCCTCCGAGGATATCAAGCCGCAGCGTGAGGACTTCTCGCTCCATCTTCTCTGCTTCATCCAGTTGACCACGGTCACCCAAGGTGTTTGCAAGGTTGTTCATCGCCGCAATGGTGTCTGGATGGCGTCCTCCGAGGATATCAAGCTGCAGCGTGAGTACTTCTCGCTGCATCTTCTCTGCTTCATCCAGTTGACCACGGTCACCCAAGGTGTTTGCAAGGTTGTTCATTGCCGCAATGGTGTCTGGATGGCGTCCTCCGAGGATGTCAAGCAGCAGCGTGAGGACTTCTCGCTGCATCTTCTCTGCTTCATCCAGTTGACCACGGTCACGCAAGGTGTTTGCAAGGTTGTTCATTGCCATGATGGTGTCTGGATGGCGTCTTCCGAGGATGTCAAGCCACAGCGTGAGTACTTCTCGCTGCATCTTCTCTGCTTCATCCAGTTGACCACGGTCACGCAAGGTGGCTGCAAGGTTGTTCATTGCCGCAATGGTGTCTGGATGGCGTCCTCCGAGGATATCAAGCCGCAGCGTAAGTACTTCTCGCTGCATCTTCTCTGCTTCATCCAGTTGACCACGGTCACGCAAGGTGGCTGCAAGGTTGTTCATTGCCGCAATGGTGTCTGGATGGCGTCCTCCGAGGATATCAAGCCGCAGCGTGAGGACTTCTCGCTGCATCTTCTCTGCTTCATCCAGTTGACCACGGTCACGCAAGGTGTTTGCAAGGTTGTTCATTGCCGCAATGGTGTCTGGATGGCGTCCTCCGAGGATGTCAAGCCGCAGCGTGAGGACTTCTCGCTCCATTCTTTCCGCCTCGCCAAGTAAACCACATCCATTTAATGCTTGAGCAAGGTTGCCCATAATCCATATCAAATTTTCATGCCCTTTGCCTTCGGCCTGTTGTAGTTGGGAAACAGCAGGTTCCAACAGCTTTCGACACGAGTTCCAGTCACCTAGGGACTCGTACAGTTTGTGAAATGCCAGCGCATGTGACACACTTTCTGACTTTATGGTGTGAGATATATTATTGGCGTGGGGAAGCAGTTGCCAATGTAGCACATTACTGCCGTCCACCGGCCGAATTGCACCAAGCAGGAGTTGTCTTGTCATACTCAGGTAGTGTCGGCGTTCTTCTTCATCAAGACGGTCTTTTATATAAACCTGAAGGAGGGGGTGCACGCTGTAGAATAATCCGTCACTCGAGACATCGACGAACGACGTACGAGAAGCCGAATCAACGATTTCCTGAAACACAGCCTCATCCCATGTCGAGCCTACTATCCGCTCAAGGTCGGAGATGAAGGTCTTGTCACTCTCTGGTGGAGGGCAGCTGTCCAGAGCGGCGTATGCGGCAAAACCATGCAACGTCGACTGCTCAAAGAGCGAAATAGGAATGAGTGAGTGATGAAGAAACGCGCAGAGCTTCAGGAACTCCTGCGTCTTCGAGGGGAGGTCGTCAAAGGACAGGTCGAATGCAGTATACGTCGACGATGTATACTCCGTCCCGAGCTCTGGTCGCTTGCGCAGAAGTTGATCTCGATGCCTGCGAAACGTGTCGAGGTATGTATCAAGGCGTCGCGTCTTGCGAATATACGCTCCTGCCTGGGTAATTGCGAGCGCCAGCATTCCTAGTTCCCTGACAATTCGGAGGGATTCACCGTCGGATGTGGGTGTAATATCGGCGGTTGTATGGAGGAGCTTGACCGCCTCGCTTTCCTCAAGCCCACGAACAGAGACTGCGCCATCCAGAGCGTAGCCGACGCATTCACTATTTCTCGTAGTGATGAGAACTGTCCCATGCGGGGAAGCAGGAAGGTATGGGCGAAGATCGAGATCTGGCGAGTCGGCATTGTCAAGAAAGAGCAACCAGCCTATCTCTTTGCCATCAAGATACGAAACCGCATCTTTCCAAGACATTTTGGCATACTCGGGGCCTAAAGAGCGAATCGACAGCTCCAAATCTTTTTCCAGCTGAGTTTGACTGGAAGCGTCGATGGTAATCACGCGAGTGAAACTACTCAAATGTGAGAGATCTCTAGATAACTGAGTACTTCGTACCTATCTTCATGCTCCCGAATCCAGTTTGTGGCGAGCTGAGTTTTGCCAGCCCCTCCAATTCCATGCAGTATACACCGTGGTTGATGCCGTGCACGACCACTTGGAAGCAAAATTTGCGTCATGAGGGATTGAATGCTTGGTCTATCCACATAGTTCCTTGACACTGCGAGACGAGGCTTCGGCAAGAAAACCTCAGGTAGCGACAAGCTCTCTCCATTTGTCAAAGCTGATCATAGGTCAGTCTTCAAAGGGAATATAAGGGCTAAAAAGACCTCGGTGTTTGTCCTCTGCCAACCATTTCTTTTTCACCGCGGGGATAGCCCCTTCAATATGCTGTTTGAGGTACGAAAGAACGGCAACATAATTGACATGTTTCGTGTCTGGGAACTTGACCATCTCACAATGATCAGCAGCCAGTCCTTCCTTAGTCGCATGGCGATCTCCAGCGACCGTTGCCGAATGATGCGGGACAATCTGCCAGGTCAGGGTCAGAACGATTGTATTTCGTTGTACTCACTATTTGACTTTTACCGCCAACGGTCGGCGTCGGATACACTTCGTAAAACAGAACGGTCTGGATCTCCTCGCTCGCCGAAGTGTATAGGTTTTGTATATTTTCTAGCTCTGGGGAGTTCTCTTTGAGGTTCCGGAGGATAGCCTCTGTCGTCTTCAAGTATACTGACAATAGCCTGTTCATGGTTTTGAGAAGCTCGACACCTTTGACGCCGGAATGAGGTGTTCCGAAGAACAAGACAGCATGAGTAGACACCAATATATCCCGCAGTTGATTTGTCGAGCTTAAAGTCTGGACGTGGCAAAGGACAAGAGCCTAATCGAATATGAGGACAAGCATCTAGGCACTTGGATGGGAATACCTGTTTGAGTACTATGCCTCCCAAGCTGTGCGCGATGAAGATGATTGGTCGCTGTGATGGGTTGAGGAGACGTTGACGAGGCAGGCCTCGATAACTCACACGTGGAGTATCACTACGTTGCCGTATGAGAGACTTGACAAACTTGTCCGCATGCTGATATATCGTCTGCGTTGAGACACACTCTTGGCTGCGAGTATCAGCGTCGTAGCCATACACGAGGATACGAGCATTGGGGATGTCGACCGAGAGAAGATCTCGGAGCCACAATGTGCCATTCTCTGCCGTCCAAGTACGTTCTCTGTGGCCGTCCAAGCCATGGATGGCGACAATGCTGAGATGGTGAGATAGGGGCGAGTGCGCCAAACGACAAAGCTACTCACTCGACAATTGGATCAGTCCCAGACACGAGCTCTAGGAAATCGAGGTCATCCTTCTTCGATTTGGCTTTTGTTGTCGATAGTTTATTGGGATCCAAGTCTAGGCTGGTTGTCGACTTGTTGGTCTTTTGCAACGACGGTTTGGAAATGCGAAGAATGCCCTTCAGGCGTGAGCGCAAACTTGACATCCTTCTTGGCGAAATGGTGGGGAACAAGAGCTGCCTTGCTGCTCAGCGCCTCGGCGTCAAATGGTTGTTGAGGGCGAGGAGACTGGCAACATCTCAACGCCCCCCAAATGTCATCGGTAGCGTCTTGATGATGATAGTCGAAGGCGACTGTAAATCAACTCCCCAAGTGTGCCCTTACTGAATAGACTCTTGTCTTCTAATTAAAGATGGTTTCTCTAACATGTACTGGCTGTTACAAGTACGTGGAGCTGCCAATACTGTATAGTTTCAACGCGATTATTATCCACCACTAGCTCATGCTCTCCTTCACGTCGTCGACTAACGTCACAAGCAGCTCTTGAATTTGGGCGGTAAGATGAAACAGCGATACTTCCAGCGTTTGTTACTACATGGTCTGTCTTTCTGGACCGAGATCAAAAGGACCCTAGTAGCACATCCACTTTCTTCCTTCCGCGGTGCGAACATAGATTGTCCCATCCCTTAATAGAGTGGAAATATCATTAGCCAAAGGATATAAGCCTGGTGCCCAGACGTACCTGTTCAAATATTGGTATGCTTTCGAGCCATCTTCAAACTTACTAGTGCAATAGTGATTGCCCTGTATCGCACAAGATGTCAAACTCATGGATCTCTGTACAATAAAAATGTTTACCAAGGAATTCGTGCCGCATCGTTGATACCAGCCACAAGGGCGTAGCTCAAGGGTCAAGAACCATTCACGACTGCGTGGGGTATCTTCACTCATTGTTTCAGTCGAGTCTCGATGGGCGTCGTCGCTGAAGAGAAAAGGGAAGATCAGGTGTGCTTGAGAGCAAATGAGCTTGTCTCACATATATAGAAATATGCCCACCAGTGGCCCAAGTGCACGAGTTCATCCCAACCCGCAGGCGCTCGCAATACGGCCAATCCAATATTCGGGTAACCCCGGGCTATCACCTGACTCTTGGCTCCTAAATGGAACAAACCAAGAGCGTTGGAGCCCATTCATTGCCCATTCAGAGAGGCTCAGAAGCTTCCAGAACGCACCCATCCAGAAAAATCCGGAATTCCATTTAAAGGACAGCATTGGAGACTTTGGTTATTGAATATGACGACTCTATAGGCTGAGTGAGGAAGCACGACGCGCTCATTGAATCCGCCTTCGCAGCCAATTTTGTTCTATGCACGCGTTGCCATATCTGATAGAATGCGGACATTGGTTCCGAAACGCCCAGTGCAGGGACCAACTACCAGTTGCATTCTCGAACCCTCGCTCCGGAATTGACAATCGCGTGGCAGAGTCTCTAACGCGCTTTCTTCCTACAACTACACATCTATCTGGTGACCAGAACTACTCCTCCTTATTCTCATCCCACCCTCGAGAGCGCTCAATGGCTCGTTGCCATTTGCGCCACCGTTCCTCGCGCGAGCCATCCTCAAGTGACGACCGAAATATCCTTTTCCCGCTGCTGTTGACCTGTGCAAACGTGTCCGGTTTGGCAAGGTTCCATCCGTGGAGACTTATAGCTGAACCAGCAAGGAGAGCGGCTCCAAGAGCAGTCGACCTAAGATGAATTCCGATCAGACCCAACAAGAAAAGGGAATAGAGTCGACTTACTCTCTCATCTCCGGTCGAAGTATATCGCATCCGACAAGATCCGCAAGAATCTGCATCGCAAGGTCGCCGTTGGTCATACCACCGTCCACCTTGAGTTCAGTATCCTTGGTGCGCTCCTTAGCCTTTTCCTTTGTTTGCTTGGGCGCGTCAGTCTTTGGGGCCTCCGACTTGCGGTCGGCATCTTCATGCTCCTCTGCATCAAGGTGCATACTCTCGAGAATGGCACGCGTTTGAAACGCACTGGCTTCTAGAGTCGCACGTGCAATATGTCCCGGAGTGGTGTACGAAGTAAGTCCTGTACTTGATTATTAGCAGGAAACTTCGACTTGGTCAGTGCGTACCAATCATCATCCCAGCGGCAGTCGGGTCCCAATACGGGGCGAGAAGGCCTCCAAAGGCAGTGACGAAAACGACACCTCCAGTATCCTCTACGCTTTCGGCCAATGTGTTGACTTCTGCCGTCTTGCGGATTAACTTGATGCCGTCTCGCAACCATTTGATCGCAGAGCCAGCCACAGCAACTATTTTGGGCTCATCAACAGAGATGATCACTGAGAGGAATCTACTCACTGCTCCCCTCCATTGCATAGACTGGCTTTGTGCCCTCCCCCGGCTGAAATGCGACAGTGGTTAGAAGCCCGTGTCGGCTTCTGACAACGTCGTTGCCGGTACAGAAAAGCAGGAATGCACCGGTTCCATATGTGCATTTTGCCTCTCCTTTCTGGAGGCATTTGTTGCCGACGAGGGCAGCCTGTTGATCACCGGCAATCCCAGCCACGCTGACGCCCTTGAGCTCCGTAGAAGAGAGATGGCCATAAATTTGCGAAGAAGAGACGAGTTTGGGGAGAATGGATGGTCGTAATTCGAAAAATTCGAGAAGTGGTGGGTGCCACTTGAGATCAGAAAGTGAAAGGAGCAACGTGCGGGATGCGTTTGTTGGATCAGTGATATGAAGTCCGCCATTCTCGGCGTATTCTTTCTGTGCAGGATCCAAAAGGTGCCAACAAATCCAAGAGTCGACGGTGCCAAACGCCAGTTGGTCCTTTTCGTGAGCCTCGACGACCTGTGGGTAATGATGCATCATCCATTTGAGTTTAATTGCGCTGAAATATGTAGAAATAGGCAATCCAGTTGTCTTCTTAATATATTCGTGACCGTCCTTTCCTTTGAGGATTTGTCCATTCGGAAGTTTGATACCATCGGTTGAGAGCTTGTCGAGATAGTGTGCAACCGTACCCTTTGTGCGAGCGTCGTCCCACACGATGGCTCTACAGAGGGATTTGCCGGTCTTGCGGTCCCATGCGACACATGTCTCTCTCTGGTTCGTGATGCCTAGCGAAGATGAGATTCAAAGTCGGCAATAGGCGAGACATACCGATGGTTTTGACACTATCACGAGCCCATCCCTCCTTTTCCAGGTTCTTGACCGCCTCTGAGATGCAGGTCCGTACAGTCCCAATAATCTCTTCCGGTTCATGCTCGTGCCATCTACGAGCATCTCATCAGATAAGTGAAAAGCATGAAGAAATATACGTGCCCCGGATGAGGATAATATTGAGTAAACTCGACCTGGTGCTGAGCTACAATCGCGGCGTGCTCGTCAAAGATGATGAAGCGAGTCGAGCTAGGCTTTCTCAGTCATTTAAACAGATACTCGTACGGAATGGAAACTCACGTTGTGCCACAGTCGAGTGCTCCGACAAACTGTCCACTACGAAGGGAGCCCATTGTGCGTCTGGTGACGAGGAGATGGGAGAGGCGAGGTCCAAGGAATCTGCGCATTCAAAGGTGTCTCCAGTCGCATCAAATATGCTGCCCGATGTGGGCAGTTCTTCGCTCTGGCGGCTTGAAGCGGGCCGGATGAGAGACAGAGCCGTGAATGTTGAGCGGCTCGTGCTTTCGATTGGATGCCCGAATGAGCTTCCGGATTAGTTTTTTTAGAATAATAATTTGCGGGGAATAGTAACCAGTTGGGTCCAACTGTTGACCTTGTCTCTTGGCCACTTCCACATCCGACCAACGACCAAAATGTCCGATGCCTGGGACTTTGCAGTCTGCGCGACGATCCAGCTGCTCAGAGCTGGAACTTCGTATCTCAAAGTAGATCCTCCTTATGTCCTCGACGCCGTCGCCTTTGCACTCGCGATTCTAGAGGGCGCGATTTTGTCCAACACGTTGCCCGACCGTCGCAGGCTGACGCTCTATCCATCGCTCATGCTCGTATTCCGCATCATTCTTGACTTTGTCTCGAGCGCAACAACCTCCAACGTCTTTCTGGGCATGGCTGGCACCCTTGGAGGCTTGTTACTCGGGCCCGTGTTCCACTCGCCATATCCGGCCGATAGCGTCTCAGACGATGGTCACAAGATTTCTTCAGCATCGTCTGTTGGGGGACTGTCGACTATTCGCGCTAGCTCAATCGGAGATGCGCAAACCACGCCCCTGTCGAGCCCACGGCGCGTGTTCACTCCGCCACGGCCAGTCATGCATCATGTTGTCGACATTGACAAAGAATCGCACAGACCTGTGCTTTTCACGCCGGCAATGTCCCTGCGCACCCTGCCCGAAGATTCGCAACCGGCTCCTTCGAGCATGTTGAGCTCATCTGCACGCTCACGAACGCGCGTAGAAGACAGCTTTTCCACGGATGAGACGATCAAGTATCGTCGAGCAAGCATCAGCCTCGACGAACACATCGGGCCCTTCTCAACACCTACGCCAACGCATGACGAAACCGTCTATCAGGATGCCATCGACACGCACACTCCCGGCAAGAATCTCGTCAAGGAGACTGTCAGAAAGCTCAGAGCTCAGGCCAAAAACGACGACATCAACCGCAGAAACTTGCTTCACGAACGCGAGCAGGTCCTCCAAGAGGGCGACGTTGCACGCGCCTTTTTGTTAAAGCATCAGGCAGAGACACTCAAGAAGAGTATGCAAGAGTCGGACAAGGAGGCTGCAAAGACCATCTTTGAGTGTATGTGTTGTTCATCTTGAGATTGACAAGTCGGTCTAACCGAGCACTAGATTACAACCCCAACGGACGACCAGACAAGTCACGCATCGACCTCCGTGGTCTACAAGCTTCAGAGGCGATTCAGTTTTGTGATGAAGCTCTCAAGGAACTACAAGAAGTTGGCGGAAGCGAGCTCGTCGTGACACTTGGACGAGGAAAGAATACCGACGGCCCTGGTAAAGGAAAGGTCAAGCCCACATTACGCCAGTATGCCAAAGCGTAAGTCGGTCGAGTTTGTATCTGCGCATCTGACCTCTCTTTCTAGTCAGGCCATCCAAGTTCGTGAGTCCGACGACGGCACGACGCTCATCCTCAGCCTACCAACGATTCGCTCGCCTATCTACTACGACTAAACGATGCCCGCTACGAAACCTCATTACCAACCCCCAAGCGACACCCAACGTTATTTTCATTTGCTCTTTTGAACCGATATACATTTTTGCGACACCCTTTCCCCTGGACTGTATTTTTTTTTCTTGGATAACCCCATTGGAATCAAGTTCTTTCATAACTTAGCTTGCGTATGAGCAAGTAAGGTTGATCGTGAACTTTGTGGCATCCTAGTCCTTTTTGACATTGGGACGGCCGAGGTTCAGACGCCAAAACTGAAAGCTGAGGTATGTCGCAAAGGACAGCCAAGCGCAATAAGGCGCGAGGAATGGAGTCGTCTGTCCGTCTGTTGCACCATGCAAGGTGTACTTGGGACTGTCAGCTTCTTCCATCTAGGTGTGTTTGGGCACTTACGGTCATCCAGTAGACCAACGAGATGAGAGCCGTCATGTCGAGGAGAGCCAGTCCTTTCTGAAAATTACGTCAGTTCTTGTATAAGTATATACGGTTTGCGTACCTTTTTGAGGAAGAAGAAGAGAGTGGTGTATGCGAGGTTGAGGACGAGTTGGATCCAGTAAATCTTGAGACCTGTATACACAGCTTCACTGTATATTTTAATGTCAGACGTTGGAGCTGGAAGTGAAATGCAGGCGAACCGTGAGGACGCCAGAGACTTGTTGTCGTAGACCTTGACGGCAAGATGACTGGCATATCCCATTCCCATGTAGAGCAGAGACCTATTTAAGTCACCATGAAGGTTAGAATGAAGTGTATTATGGCAAACCAGATGTGGCAAGACACGCACCATACAATCCCGAATACAGCCTGAGGCGGCTCAAAGGCCGGACGCTTTAAACTCTATAACCATATAAGCTATCAGGTTGGATTGAAAAAAGGGATCGAATAGGAGAGTACAGGTTGAGAATAGGGTGCAGCTGATAGCAAACCTGATACCATGGCCCATTGACAACATTTCCCGTCGGAAATCCGCTTAAAGAACCTAGAACAAACGGTACACCAACGGCCAAAGGGACGCTGCGAGAGAGGTCCAGCAAGATGGGTGGAAGGTTGAACGACTCCATTCGCAATCGACGACTGCAAGTGTTGTTTCGGGAGGTGGGGCAAAGCAAAAAAAGATATGGACGGGTTCAAGTTGTTCAACACGTCGAGGCTCGGCCTTGTCACATAGGCTAATCGGAGATAAGCTGCATTACGGCGCCCTCCCTCCCTCACACTCTATCAATCACTGGGATCAAGTCTCTCGAATTCAAAGGCGATCAATACCTACAAATAGTCCTAGAATTCTTTGAGTTCTGGGCGACCTCGGTTCAGGTACCAGAACTCAAAGTTCAAGTAGCTGGCAAAGGTCAACCAAGCGCAATAGGGAGCCAGGAAGAGGGTAGTCGCTCCATTTGTCGCGTGATGCAATGTATACTACGCCTTGTTAGAGACAGAGGCATATTGCTGGAGCGACTCACTGTCATCCAATACACGACGCCGGTCAATGGGAGGATATCCAAAAGTGCGAGTCCTTTCTGTGCCAATAAGTGAGTTTGTTGACCGCCGAGCTTCAGCGTCCTTACCTGCTTTGCCATGAAGAAGAGGGGAGTCCATGCAAGATTGAGACCGAGCTGAATCCAATACAGCTTTAGGCCAGCATATGCATCCATTCTACGCCGTATATTAATACAAATTAAGCTCATAGAGAAGAACCACGGTGAAACTAACCGAGAGGAAGGACTGAGACTCTGGTCATAGGCCCTGATAGCCAAATGAGAAGCCCATCCCATACTCGCATACAGAATCGGCCTGGAGGATGCTAAGTGTTGTGAAAAGGTGGACAACTATATGCTTACCAAACGATACCAAACGCCGCTCGTGGAGGTTCGACGCGAGGCCGTCTTAGACTCATGTACCATGGCCCTCTGACCACATCTTTTGTTGGGTATCCACTCAACGAGCCGAAGACGAGCGGCAAGCCAATGGCCACGACCGCATTACGAGGAATGTCAAGCAAGATTGGCGGCAGAGAAATAGAGTCCATTGGAGAGGTTTATCAAACTGGAGAGTATTTGCTGGTGGTTATGTAGACGTGGTAGGGGTCCAAGTTATATTTGACGTCAAATCGAAGGTGACCCATGAGCATCGACGCAGATCGACGTCGGCGTCCGCGAAGCTCACACGCACGACAGTCCAGAGCAGAATCGAGATTACTATAATCGAGATTCCCACATCATTTACTTCCATGGAAAGATAATGGAGAAGCCTATTAGATGAGGAGAAAATAGAGAATACGAATAGATACAACTTGTCCAGCATATGTAATGGCATTTGATTGTGACTCAAAGAATTCATGAACATTATGACCACGAATCTGTATCAGTCATGACCAGTCACCCCTTCTACTCGTCTTTGAATCCCGAACGACCTCGGTTCAGATACCAAAATCCAAAGTTGACGCAGCTGGCAAAGGTCAACCAAGCGCAATAGGGCGCCAGGAAGAGCGTAGTCTTTCCATTCGTCGCATTATGCAACACGAACTGGGTAACATTCAGACACACAGCCAGGAAACTATGCAAATGTGACGCACTGTCATCCCATAAACGGTGCCAGTCAGGGCGACGAGGTCAACCATCGCAAGTCCTATCTTTTCCATGCTTGAGTTTGTCAAACATTAGAATCGAATGGTCTCACCTGCTTTGCAAAGAAGAAGATGGGTGTCCATACCAAGTTCAGCCCGAGCTGAATCCAATACAACTTGAGGCCAGTGTATGCGTCCATTCTACAACGAACAAGTTAAGACACATCTAACTCGGGGAGAGGGAACCTACCGCGAAGAGTCAGGTCCTGTTCATAGGCCTTGATAGCCAGATGAGAGGCCCAGCCCATACTCGCATACAAGATTGGCCTAGACATCGTTAAGCATTATAAACATCACTCACAAACGGACAACTGACCAGACAATGCCAAATGTTGCGTCTGGCGGTTCAAAGGAGGGATGCTTCAAACCCCTGTACCAGGGTCCATCGACAATCTTGTTAGTTGGGTATGCACTCAGCGAGCCCAAGACAAGCGGTAGGAGAATGGCCACGACCGCGTTACGGGGCAGCTCTAGTAAGATGGGTGGCAGAGAGATAGAGCTCATCCTGGTTGCACATCCAGCTTGATAGAGCTTCTTAGTGGTTATATAGATGCAGAAATGTGGCTTGACGTCAAATCCCGAATAAACCACGCATCGACGATGTGAATGATCGCCATCGCCGCCCAAAATTGAGATTCTCTGGTTAGCATAGCATATATTTAAGTTACACACCATTATCGAAATGAAGTATCTTCCGTCCCCGAGGCAGTCCTTTCCGCGTGTCCCTCGCTTCGCATTCGTGTCAAGCTCAGCCGTCGACCATCCCGCTTCGGCGAGGTCGTATTTGACCGCGACTTTGGCTTTGGTTTCTTGGCTGTATCCGCTTTGGGTGCCCACGGGTTTGTATTCCCCGCTCCGGCATTCCAACTCTCATCCTCATCATCCCACGCACCCCAATCATCGTCTGCATCTTCCCCGGTTGGTGTGGTTCCATATGCCGGTGATGGCGGTGGCGAACGTTGTTTGATGGGGAACGCTCTCCTCTCTGTACTCGTATTCGAGGAACCAGCATGAGCTGTGTCTTCTTTCAATGGAGCCGCCTTGGGCTCTTTGAGACCCTCAGTCGAAGTGGAACGAGGTCGTTTCTGAGGAGAAACGATTCCTCGCTCCAAATCTCGAGATCGCCGTCTTCCCGTGATCCCAGCGGTTGCATCGTGGTATTCATCGTCGTTGTCGTTGTCCGTAAACAATGGTGCATGTATATCCTCGTCCTCTTCGCGAGAGGGAACGAATCCTCCGTTTTGCACCAACGAGTCGAGCGAATCTCGCGCCTTGACAATCGAGTCGATGAGCCAGAACTGGAGCATGTTGAACACAATAGGGCAGATTCCCATGACACTATACAGGGATGAGAGTCGCGCAACAAACGCATACAGAGCACGTACACAACCACTTGCACCGTGTCAGAGTTTCCAGTCCACGAAAGCAGCCACTCGCCAATGGCAAAGATTCCAGGCCATATAGCAAAGAGGAGCACGACGACGACCTTCATCCCAAGCAAACAGAAGACGTAGACGGCAGCCTGCCGAGCCCAAAACTTGATAGACGGCTTGGGTCCATCTCCATATTGACCCGTTTGCAGTCCATGAACATGAAATTGTTCAGTGAGTACTTTTGTCGTTCCCCATAGGAACAAGTAGATGATCCCGACACCTGTGGTCACCCAGCCGTCAGCCGCGCGTCACGCAGCGCAGCAAAACACGCACCAACAGTCGTGTCGACGACGATATTGAGAAAATAGAGTACACATGGATTCTGTACAGCCTGGTCTGCGCCGAAATCCGAAATGAACACGTTGGCAAAGTGGACGACAATCTGACCTGCACGTCTTGCCATCAGCCAGTGCTAGACGCGTCTTAAATGTGCAGAAACGTACCAACAAGTTGCTTAGACACGTCAAACATCCAGATTTTCCACTTGCGCTTTGGTTTCTCTCGATATCGTTTATATACGAGCGTCAGGACGACCATGACACCCATCAGCCCCTGCACAATCAGTGCTGGAGGTCCCAGCAGTTGACAATTACCATTGTCGACGCCGGGTGGGGAGGGCTTGGTGGGGGTCGAGTCCAACATTTGCAGACCAATGCTAAGCGGCTTCCGGTGCACTCAAGCATATTTGTCAGAGTACTAGACAATCAATTTTACTGAGGATATAAACTACAAAAGCGTGCTCACGAAATGGCAAACAGACAAACCACCGCGAACAGGTGCCCACTGAATCTATCCAACCACCTTTTCCATACCAAATTGCTCGCATTGAGGCGGAAGAGGCCACTTGGAGAACGAAGCCATTGATCCGACAAATGAACTCTCAGTCACGACCGATGAACCAGCGACATCAAGTGCTTGATGAGGCACAGACTTGCATTCCAGCGAAGAAGGAAGCGACGAAACCTCGTCGTCCATCTCCATAAACGACTCTTGAGCATGCACATCGGTACCCACGTCTTCCTTTTCCAAATCACTCGAAGGGTATTCGTCTGCATTCTGGATGATCACATTCTCACGTCCGTATATGCGAACGAGGTCCGCTGCCGAAATCGATATTTCCACCCACTTGGCCGGGTCAATACTCGTCCTTGTCGAGGCAGTGTGGGCTTGCTTGTCCAAGAGACTCCATCTAGGCAAAGTGGAAACTGGTCCTCGTTTTGCTCGGGGAGGTGGAAGCAAGCTCGAGAGATCGCTGGAGCGTTTCTGTGAAGACGAAAAAGTAAGTTCCGGCAACGAGAATGGATGCTCAATCATAATTGAATCTTCTGCATCTTCCATTTCGCACTTGACAAACGAGTCTTCAAAAGCTAGCCCTGGCAGCGTGCCATCAGTCGGTGTTTGGAGAAGAGGCGACGTTCCTCTAGCCTCTTTGCGCGTGAGAACGGAAAAGAATCTGGAAAATTTTCGCTTTGGAATAACGCGGATTGGAGACACGTCGGCGTCGGCCCTCTGATACTCTCGTCAACAACATCAGTGGCAAGCACGGTAGACGAACCTTTAGCTTCCAGAGAGCAATCTCAGAAGAAGAAAGAGACGATAAAGAACCTTCTTCGCTCGTCGTCACAAAGCTATACTCGTCCTCGCCCTCGCGCGTCAACGGTTTAGAGTAGAAGAAGGGTTCCGGGGGTTGTCCGCTGGACACACTTCGTGGAAGAGAGGTGAAAGAGTTCTCTGCTTTTGAACCATTTCGAATCGAGGGGATAAACGAGCGAAGCGAACTCGAGGTGTTGCGTCTGGGTCGTCCAGCGCTGTTCTCCCCATCCTTGAGCGCAGAACCAGCAATCCAAGACACGATACGCGAGCCTCGTTTCGGTCGTTGGTTGTTCATGACGCCGCCCGACGATTCTCTCGACAAGGGACAGTCCAAGTGCGGCTTGCAACGACCAGAACACGACGTCAAGAACAAAAGGGAATAGGCATTAGCATACTAGGCCGCTGCTTATCAATAATATCGGCTACCGTACAATCATAATGGTACATCGGAAGAAGCGCACTGTTTTCTTCCGGTCAGGCATGCGGAATGAAAGGTGGGTTGGACATGGATGTGTAGCACGAAAAGTCTCTTGCGCATGGCAGTGTCATCAAGTGTAGCGCGATCGGAATCTCCCAAGCAAAAAACTGGTCTCCATTTCTCCCGTCCGTCAGGCTTACCAAAAGTGCCCCTTAGCTGAGGATGAGCACATCCAGTTCGAGATTCTCCGTCGTGTTAAACGCGCACGTCAAGCAAGTCGCCGGTCCTCTTGAGATGACTGCATGTCGTCCAACTTCGCTACACCATGCCCTCGCGAGCGCTTCGGCGTCTCCACCACCCGTAGCATTGATGAGTAGCAACTTCCCAGGCGCTACTAAATTTTGGTCTTTGAGATCCTTGACGTCAACCACGTTGCGATACCGCTCGAGCTCCCTGGCGTGTGCGAGATGGGGTCCGCTCATGCACGGCGGTGAGGCGACCATGACCGAATTGTGCACGATATTGTATTCGACTGTGCATTCTTGCCCGACATCAAACGAGACTGTCGCGCTGGCTTGCTGACTGGTGATATCCTCGTCGTCTTCAAGCGGCAGCAGATCCAATCGTACGTCGATGACCTTCGGCACTGTCGCCGATTTGGGAACGGGTGTCGGTAATACCCACTTCGTCATATCGGCCAGTTCATTGAGCAACCCTCGAGGGGTTTCACCGGGACGCACTCGTAGACCTCGGTCTTGAAGTTCGTGTTCGTCTTCTGTCATGTCATCGAGCGCATTGTTCATCTGGCTAAACTCTGCTGGCTTGCTCTTGATCCTTATCCACCCCGTAAACGTTGCGCCTGCCGTCGTCTTTACTGGTGGACAAGGCCCAACCCAACCCGCCACGCAATTGGTCTCCTTCAACCCTCCTAGAACCCGAGCGAGCGGCGTTCGTGTCCGCCAATACGAATGCTCGCGCAGCACCAACCCCGCATCAAAGTAGGGTGTCGTCCCAAACGCGCGCAACGAGGGAGAGGCATAGATTGCCGCCGACATGCATTTCCATGCAAACCATCGTCCCGGGAGACAGGTTCCATAGAGCCAATCGAGGAAATGAACGTCGACAATTTTGCCATTCAAATGGTTCGAATACGCGGTGGGGGCGAATTGGCGAACTTCTTCCAGTAACGGCCACTTCATCGCTTCGACAAACGCGATGAGACCGTCGGCCTGTTTCTCGTGTACTTTTGAATACACCTTTAGCTGGCCGTCACTGATCTCCGCAGATACGTTTTCGACCCATCGGACGGCGACCTCGAGCGTCGAATTGACTTGCTGAGTGATTCCAGGAAACGTCGAGGCGTGTTCGCATACCTTGAGGCGAAGGTAGAGCTCATATCCAATGAGAACCTGGAGGAGGAAGAGGCGAACGCCCATGCCCATGGGAGGGGGTGCTATGGCGAGAAGGTAGACTGAATCAGCCAGAGTAAAATCTTCAAAAAGGTCCTCTCGGTTGAGCACCCGAATCAAATCTCCGGCCTGCGAATTGTATGGTCTCTCTGCATCGAAAAAGGCAGACGACCCTTGGCCAATGATGCTTCGCAAGCGTTCGCCTTCTTCCTCTGCCCTTTCTGGCTCGAGTATGCGTTTGGCTTCTTGGAGCTTTTGGACGAGCTCGGGGCCAGAGAGCGGTGGAAGGGCTCCTTGCATAAAGTAGACAGTCTGGCGACGCCCACGAGAGGCCACATCAAATCTCTCCCATCCGAGCCCGGCAACACCCACGGTACCGGGCAGTCTGCCCTGTGGATGAGACTCTATGTCGAGCTCAGTCAGACGCTCCAGACCCGGCGCTTCCTCCACGAGCATGCTCTGAAACGCCGGGTGGAGTGGTTTGGGGGTCTCTAGGGGCGCTGCAACTCCGCGGTTCGGATCCCAGCCCAAGAGTGTCCACGAATAGGTCGGAGACACGCCGTTGTACTGCGCGACAATGTTCAGGGCGCCATAGTTTAGTCTCTCCAAGTGCCTCTCTACGACAGCCAGCATTTGCATGATAGGCTGCAATGGCTCAGAGGGAGTCCTCGAACGGTCTCCCTCGTCCTCTTGGTCGGAATGAACCTCTCTCCTGGGCAGTGGTGGCGTTTGGGAACGGGTCACTGGTGCCGTGAGGGGACCATTGAGGGCGACGGCGTGCGCAGAGATTTCCTGATCCACGTCGTCGTCTGGTGGAATGGGCACGCCCGAACGCAAAAGCGCATCCGCCGGGAGCGAGTGTGATCGAAGTATTTGCTGTGGTGGTGGTGCTGATGCTGCATCCTCGAGCTGCAGGGTCTCCTTGGAGGCATTCCTGGATGCTGAAATTGCACGTGTGTCTGGAATAGTGAGATGGGCAGTCTTTGGAGACGGTTGGAAAAAGGTCGCGAGCAGCGGAGAGCCAGGTGAGCGCGGGACGGCGGTAGTAGCATCGTTCTGGGAGACACACGAGCGGACGCCGAATTCTGTTTCCGAAGGTTTCTTTGTGACCGTGGGTCGTGGTGACCTGCTCCAGTTCACGAGGCCGTTCAACGAGAGGGAAGAATGCTGCAAAGATGGGTCATCTCAACGACTGGCCATTAATACATGTTTCATACCGCAGATTTTGGACGTCTGTACTGGAGAGCTTCAATGACCTGCGGATTGGGAGCGTTGACCTCGAGTGCGCCGTTAGCAGTCTTGCTGCGCTGTCGGAGGCGTGATGAGAGCGCTCTCACCAGCCTGTGTGGCGAGCTAGTGCGTGACGAGGACGAGTACTCGCTGCCCACCGACCCGCGCTGGTCCTGGAGCGACGGAAACGCCTTGTCACTTGGGCTATTGGTCGTCGAGCTCGGCGACGAAGAGCTGCTCGTCGACGCGTCTCGATACCAGAGTCGCTTGAGAATGGCTACTGCGCCAGACATGTAGCCAGCACCCAAGTAGCAGGTTCGTAGGTGGTCGTCGTGTCCAAGGGGGGTCCCCGTTCTCAAGTGGCCCATTCAACCCAAGTGGCCATTCTAACAAAGGCTACAAATTCCATCTACATGCTGATCCCATAGTATCCTGGACTCTCTGGTTCCCCCTCTGCCACTCGTCGTCGCGCCGGTGGCTTGCTTGCGCCCCCTCCTGCCTGCTCGATCAGAGATGACACCAGGCGCGCCCCAACCTGTCCAGGATCCAGCTTTGCCATCTCCGCCAGATTTATCAGCTTCTTGACACCAATGCTCAGCTTTGTCGCCCCATACAGTGCCTGCTCCTCCCTCGTCCGTGGCCGGAACGCGTCTTCGATATCTTGCATAACTTGCCGACGTTCCTGTGGATTCTCCAGTGCGTCCACAGACTCGAGCACAACCTCGACCCCCCGTAAACTGGACACGGGGCCCACCCGCATCTCACTGTCAAAGAGCTCGGCCATTTCCAACTCTTCTACCATGGCCCGATTCGACGTCGTGGCCAGAACCAGAAGCTTTCGGCCCTGCATCCATCCCAAGCGCGCTTTAGCATCGCCTACTAGATAAGCTCAGGAGACGTACCATAGGTGGTCGCCGCGTCATGAGGACCATGAGCGTCTGCACCACTGCGTTGGAGAAGCGAGATCCGATTTTAGCCCAGTCTAGGCAGAACAACCATCAATCTAGATCCAACCAACCCAGCAAAAGTCGAAACTCACCGATGAGACGCTCAATATTGTCCACCACAATTACACTCAGCGGCGACTTGTAGCTGTCGTTGAAGATCTTGTGGATCGCTTGCACCTTTTGCTGCTCAGAGTACCCAACCATCTTCTCGGGTGTGACCAATTTGATAAACGGATACTCAGAGTTTTGAGCGATATGGGCTGCAAGCGCCGTCTTGCCGGTTCCCGGTAATCCATGCAACAGAACAGACACCAGTGGCGTCTTCTCCGAGGTGCGCACCTGCTCCACAAGCAGCCTGGCGTTTTGTTTGATCGACTGCATCCCCCTTCAGCACCCGTGTCAAGTTCAAAGACGACGACTGACCTCGATCGATTCGTCAAAGCCAATGATTCCATTCAGGGCAAGTCCAGCGAATTCTTCTTCTGAGACACCGAACGCGGGTTGAACTTCGGTCAATCCAAGTTCAAAGTCTTGTTTGGTAACGCGAAGTTGGTCAATGTCATCGGATATCCCGGCAGTCGTTCCGACCTGTGCCTCGTGTCAGGACATGAGAAGGCAATCAAACAGGGCACTTGCCTTGATGTGACGCTGGAACGCAAAACTGGTTGCGCTCTTCACCAGACCCTCGATTTCGGCACCGCTAAAGTTCTTCGTCTTACTGGCGAGGTCTGGGAGGCTGACATCCTCCGCCATGACACCTTCCTTGGTCATTTTGGCGGTATGAATCTTCAAGATTTGCAGTCGGCCAGATTCGTCTGGTAGCGAGATCTCGACATGCACCTCCAAACGTCCCGGGCGTAGCAAGGCTTCATCTATCATGTCCTTTCTGTTGGTCATACCGATAATGAGAATATTATTGAGTTGGTCAACACCGTCCATCTATGTGAAAAGTTAGTAGACAATTCAGAGGAGCTCTCCGACCAACCTTAGATAGCAACTGATTGACGACTGTGTCTCCTACACCGGTTCCACTATTGGTGGATCCTCGTTGTTTCGTAATGGCATCAAGTTCGTCAAAGATAATGATATGCAGTTCGCTGTCGTCCCCTTTCTCCTTGTACTACTTCAACGTCAGCAGACGAAACGAAACGACCAAAAGTACTCGCCTCCTTTTCAGCATCCGCAAAGAGCTTTCGCACATTCTCCTCACTCGCACCGACATATTTGCTCAAAATCTCGGGTCCGTTGACAATCTTTGGCTCGCGCGCATTGAGCATCTTGCCAATCTGTCGAGCCATGAGGGTCTTTCCTGTTCCAGGGGGGCCATAGAGAAGGAGACCCTTGACGTGTCGGATGCCGAGCTTCTCAACAAGACCACGAGGGAACATGCGGCTTGCAAATGCACGACGGAAAATGGCAGCAAACTCGACATCGAGACCACCAATACCAACATCCTCGAAGCGGAAATTAGGCGCAAGTATTGCGTTTGGAGGGGGCTTCTTAGCGCTGCTCTTAAATTTGATGCCGCTGTCTGCTGCCTTCATAATGGTAATGTCCGTAGCGCTGTCCAATTGACCATATCCTTCTCGAGGTGCAACCCCGACGTTTTGCGTAGCTGAAAACTAATCAGCCATGGTGCATACAATTGCAAGAGAATTCACCTCGTACGGTCGCTTTGAGCTTGTGTCCATGATACTCAAAGTAGAGTACCTGATCCGGTGAGAACATCATTCTATCAAACTGCCTGTGTATAAAGTCCGAAAGATCGTCGATTGAAAAGACATCGTCTACTTGACGTTTTGCCCGCATGAAACCGAGATCTATGGTGATGGCGGCAAGTATGACATCCTTTCCCAATTCTCTAATGTCGATGATGGAAATGGAGATGGAATCATTCTCGTTGACTAGTGCCCATTGCCGTTGGACCATTGACAATCCGACCTGACCAGGCTGCAGAATTCCAGACATATCACGTCTATAAATGCATCAGATTTTGCGCCGTATTCGCGGAGAGAAACTCCCTACTTGATGGTCATCGCATATCTCTGCTGAACCAAGACGTGTTCGCCCTCTTGAAAGTCGTTTGGATGACAAAGAAGACGATTGCTTTGTGAATCTGCATCTGTGGGCGACGATTTGACGATAAATGTCCTCCACGTATACATTAGCTTTGAGCGCCGTGGTAAACACGTCGGGACATACCGCGCGTGCGTACGAGAACTACCACCACCACCGCGTCCTCCTTGATATTGCATCGCAGGCGATTGTTCGCCATATGATGGACCCCAACGATTCAGCAGTCCACCAAGACTGTCCTGCTGGGGCGGCGGTTGCTCACGTCCTGCGCGAGGACCACTGGGAATGCCACCACCAGCACCTGGAGGCAATCTAGAATATCCACCTTGCTGCGGTGGTGGTTGTTGGGGAGCATTGCCGCGAAGCCAGGACATGGTCAAGATCAAAGAGAGAATATGTGGACTGCCACCACCTCAAGCGCGTATATGAACAGCCTTTACACTCAAGCAGTAGAGTAAAAGCCGCTTATAACATTTAATGCGTATCTAGCAGCAAATCCTGCATGTATATCACGCTGTCTACCATTCACCATCAAACGACCAGAATCCCGTGAGCAAAAAGACGGGAAAGTATCGCTTCTTCTCCAGGTTATTACACCACTCCCATGCAGATGTAAGCCGGCCTAGACTGGTCAGCAGTCATTCATCGAATTCCGAAGATGCTCTCACCATCAATACACGACCCAGCGTCAAAGTACGAATCAGCTCCGCTACCGTCGAAACCATGTCTGAAAAAGTCGCCGAGAATCTCAACCATGAGTTCTTCCTCCGAACCAAATTCGGCCTCGACAAACTTCTTCAATGACGGCTTCTTCATTAACTCTGGAATCTTTCCAAGGGTGTTGCATATTGGATTAGTGATGCGATAGACCTGCGTGTACTTGTCGAGGAAGAAATGGGCGTTGGGCACATTGTGATCACCTTGAGCAGCTGGTGAGCGAGATCGTGGAATAACTGTTGAACTTACCCATGTGTATGACGGAGCTTCCAACCCAGTAACCGATGCTCGATTGAGCCCTGTTTAGGATACCGTGCATCTTTCGTGCGGTTTTGGGTGCCGCTTGCACTCTGTTGAGACCTAGGGCTACATGAGGGTATGTCTAGATGAAAATAACTGCACGGACCCTGGCCCGTATCGCGGAGTCGGTAGGAGATTGTGTCCGAGAGGAGGTCATCCTCGGCGAGACTCCACAGTTCAAACATGTCTAGCAATATTCAGAAGATCCTCTTTGATGAAGAAGAAGAGAAAGACCTCCTAGAATCTCCCTCCAAAGGGTAAGACTTTGTAGGACGTAGGAAAATTGCTTCTCATGTCCATGAGTCAACCGTGCACCACCCTTTCCGATCCGAATGGCTAAACTTCGACCTTGCTGAGGAGTGGTTGGGTGGAAATATTGTTTGAGATACTGAATAAGGCGCTGACAAGGGTCTCGGTTCACGCGTAAGAACGCGCTATTATCGCCGATGGAATAGAGACATTGTTTGAGCTCCTCTTCTTGCATCTCCGTTTGTCGGGAGTACTTGTAGGCGAGTTTTTCTATTGCTCGTTCCTTTGCTTTGATTGCAGACTGAATCTCTCGTCTAGACCGATTCTCCGCGCTAATCTCCTGAGTCGCAATGTCGATGATATCCTCTCGTAGCATATCAAGTGCACCACCAGCCTCCAGTACACTGTACACAGTTTTGATGGGCGAAACCGCAGTGAAACCCAGCATGTCTTGGATCTCTGGCATCTGCGAATCTTGGAGCATGTAGATGAGTTTTCCGTATGTATTTCGCATCTTGTCTGGGTTCATAATCTTGTGACGCCGTCCTAGTTCAAAGACTCGCTGGTAAAAGTCTGCATTCGCGCTAAAGTCGCGAGACTCGAACAGTTCTTGTCCCTCTTTGTAGTCGGCAGCTACGAGGAGACCGGAGATGATCGAGCATATCTCCCGGATTTGCTGGACGATTCGCTTGGCTTTGGACTGGACGGAGATCAGCGACAAGGACCAATTTATTACTCGTGCTTGCCTTGTTGAAGACATAGACGTCAACTGCGAAATGATGAGAAAGCGTATAACAGACATTATTACGTACTTCTGTCGGTATATTCTGACACTGTGAGTGCCGCCTCGAGTAGACGCAAGTATTTTCGCTCTCCGTACGTTAGGCGTAAAGGAATAAACTAGATAACCCATATTAAATATTCTGAGCTCCATTTCATGGTTCATCGATTGATCACTCACCTTTGCCCTACGCACATATTCTTCTCTAGAGATTGTCGAGGTTGATGCCTCTGGCACAACGTCTTCAGTGTCTTCCATTGCGGCATCATCCATATCTTCATCCTTTTGTGATTCCACAGGAGCAGTTGCTGCTGTAGGCTTTGACGCCTTGGGAACAGCACTAGCCAGAGGGCTCGTAAAATGACCCTTTCGTGTTCCTTTCCGGTGCTGAGCTGCAAAGCACTATACCCATGTGAGATCTCTGAATGAAAACACGCGTCGAGAAAGACGTACGACTGCACAAAAGTTATCCTGGCACTCTTTACAATGCAACTCGGCCGGCTGATCTGTTCACAAACGATAACGAATCAGCTTCGGAAATCTGCTACATGGTTTCAACGTCTGATAATACCTTCACACTCTATGCAGTAGCCCTCCTTTGCGCCAGCCTCGTGTTCTTCATCGGATACTTCGTCCTCGGGCGCTGTCTTGGCCACGAGATTTTCTCTGAGAGACGCGTCTTTGTCAAGGATTTGAGACAGCGTCAAGCCGCTCGTCTTGGATGCCTTTTCGTCTGAGACGGACATGAGGAAGAATAGGGCAAGCCACACGCCTGTTTGCGCGCCATCCCGACGCGTGCGCATCTCAAGGGAAAGGCTACAAAAAACAGTCATGAACAATTTGCTTCATTTCAAAGTGTAGTTTATCAACCCCAGACCCTTGTTGTACATGATAATGGAACGGAGCAAAAAGCCAGCCACCGCCCAAAAAAAAGGACCAAGATTTAGCAGTGACTTGTCTCGATCAAGTGACCTCAGGGTTATGAGCCCTGCGCGCTAGCCTCTGCGCCACACTGCTGATATTTTACAATTCTCCTCAAATTTATTCATAATGCATCAGATATATTTCGGGACATTCTCAACAATTTCTATCCATATCTTGTTCAAAACAGACAGTCACTTTTCCAAAACGTATATTCATAGCTTTCTAATCAGTCGAGTCATTCTGCCTATATGGTTCATTACTCCCCTCTCATTCCTGGATGCTCGGCAAGGCCGCTTGCACCACAAGAATATTCGCTTTGGTAGCCATCATCAGCGCCGTTGCGACATCTCCGAGCGTCCTAGACGCGTCGCCTCCAACTCGTCCGTTCCTAGCAGCGTACTCGTGCAGGATAGTACGCAACTCGGCATGATGAGACTCGACTGCCATTCTCCGACCACGTCCAGTGACAACCATCACACTCTTTTTCGGAACATTCGTCTCGTTGACCCGCTTGATCAAGGCTGTGAGCGGAACGGGGGTGACCAAGTCCTCGAATGTGATGCGAGAAAGTGCATCTTCCACTGAAGCGGGAAGTGCGTCTTCTCCATTACGATGCGCGTAGCGAGCTAAGAGAAGGCTATCCGCGTTGACCGACTCCATGCGTGTTTGTGTCGTCTGGGGGGCGTAGATAGTGTCAGGGAAGCCAGTGTTGGACATGACTGTAGCACTTGGAAGATTTGTGCCGGTTGGTTTGAGATCCGTGCCCGTCGTTTCCGATCCCGAGACAATGTCATTCTCGACTTGCTTGATACGGATGACGGTGGCGGTGATCGATGGGTTGGTACACAGCTGGACGACGAAAGAGAGAGCCAATCGATCATCCGGGCCACCCATAAAGGGAAGAAGGATGTGTTGGCCAAATTGCTCTGCAGAAATGCCTCTGTCTACGAAGAGGCCGACATCTGTAGGAGCCGTTGAGAACACTTGTCGCAGGAAGTGGGTGTAGATAGTGGAGCCACCCTCTGTATTGGAGCCTGCACCAAAGATTGATTCAAATGGATTATACGCGCTCTGAGCAGTGGCCTCAGAGTTGACATGCCATGGAATAATGACCATTTCAGAGTCTTTCTCTCGCACATGACTCGAGACGGTTGTCGGGAACTGCTCGGCAGAGACCACGGATATCGAAGTGGAGACTGGGATAGAGTTGAGATGGCCATATGTTCGAAGAATGGTGAGTGGTGCGTCTCGGTGCATGATCTCCTCTGCTTCAGACGATTGCATGACGGCCGACGTACGATTCGTGAGCTCGATGAGACGCAAGGCGTGCAGAGAGATTTTGGTCTCTTCCACAGATGGCGAACCACTGGCTTCGGACGACGACGTGGGGTCTGCGAGCGTAACAGAAGAGGAAGATTTGTGAAGAAGTTGAGTGAGGGTCATTATCGCGGGGAGATGTTCGATTCTGCTGAGAACAACCGAGAAGCGGGATTTAAAGTCGTCTTCAGTTTGACGACCGCTATGAGGAGCCCTTTTTTCCTCTTCATCAGTCGGTGGCTTTGATACGTCTGCTAGGCGTGCAGGAATGCGATACTTCATCGGATAAATGGCTTCTGTTACTGGCGAGGTGATAAAAGTCACGACTAGGGCCATGACGACGAACATGCTGAACGTTTGCGTGTTGAGGATGCCGGCTTGTAATCCAATGTTCAAGACGATGAGTTCGACCAACCTAAGCTATTGTCAGCAATTCGTGTGTTATCCAACAAATTCTCTCACCCTTTGCAGCTCATCAAAACACCAATAGTGCTAGACTCACGCCAGTTGAACTTAGCAATTCGTGCAGCGGCGACACATCCAAAGAATTTGCCGACAAAAGCGACAACACAGATGAGGATTGTGTATCCCCAGACTTTGCCGCTATTAAGGAGACCAAGGTTTGTCTTGAGACCGGAAAGGGTAAAGTACTGGAGAGGATTTAGTACACGAGTATATTTCCGTTCGGAGACTCACGATGGGCACAAGAAGAAGCACGACCAAATCCTCCATTTTCTCGACCAGAGCAATAGCAAATCCATTGTCATGCGGAACGCTGAGAAGAAGTCAGCAGACGTATGGAAAAAGGAGACTGGAATCGTACATCAGTCCAGCGATGAAGGCGCCAAAGATCGCATGTACCCCTAATTCGAGGTCAGCGAGCTCAGAGAGCCAATGAGAGCACACACCCAAGATATCAGTCATGAAGGCGGATACAAATACGATGGTAAGGATGATCATGATCACCAACGGTGTAGGCTGGCCAGTTTCCAAAGACCCGGTAACTTTAGCCAGGTATCGAAATGCCCATCTCACAGGATATAGCATAAAGAGTGTCCATGCCACGGATGTGAGGAGGACATAGAGCGCAACAAGCCCACCAGAAGCATTCACAAGCGCCACACTGGATTAAGATGAGCAATGTTGGAGAGTATTGACAGAGAAACGCACGTGAGAGCAAGAAGAACCCAGCCAATTACATCGTTTCCGACACCAGCGCTGAGGACGACGATGCCAACCTGCGTTTCCAGAAGCCTGAGTTCTGTGAGAATGCGGCAGAGCACTGGAAAGGCGGTGATGCTCATAGCAACCCCAACGAAGAGGATGAAGTAACCGATATTAAACTTGTGATCCACGTAATTGTTGTAAAGTGGAATCGCAAGGGCCGCACCCGCGCCAAACGGTAGGATGATTCCCGCGAGTGAGATCATGAGGGACTGCTTTGCATTGCGCTTGGCGATTCGGACATCAACTTCGAGGGCGGTGAGAAACATGAACAAGACCAAGCCTATTGTGGCAGTCAGACTGAGGTACGGGATGGACTCCGGTGGGAAGATGGATGCTGTGAAGTTTGGGATCCGTCCCATTGCTGTGGGACCCAAGATCACACCAACAATCACTTCTGCAATGACCTGAGATGAGAGTCAAAGTTAGTCTCTACTCAATAGCATCAGGGATCTGCCACGGACACGAGGCTGTTTGATTCGTGCTAGGATAACGGCGAATACTTGGCAGAGGGCAAGAATAATCCCTGCAAGTGCTGCTCAGTCTGGGTGCTGCTAGTGAGAATAGATTTACCAATCTGAATGATCCACAGACGAATAGGATCCGTGGTTGTAAATTTGACTGGGTTAATTCCAGAAAGCACTCCTCCCTGCAATCGGTGAGCACCATAGACTTTTGCTCGGGAAGAGACTGACCTGCTCTGGGGCGGCTCTCTTGACAATCCCAGCGACATCTTCGACCCATCTCGCTTGGAGTGATTCCAGCATTTTTGCAGTGTCCTTGGCTCGAGATGGGACGAGGCAGGTCCAAGACGGAGCACGTGCTGTACCACTTGACACCCTCTTATATCTAGGCGCCCTGTCTGCATTAGGGACAACTTATCTCTTGAGACGGATCTAACGAGTGATGGCGCGAGTAGGCAATGGACAGTATTATTTATGGAACTATACATAAACCCAGAAAGCAATCTACGAGTCTGAACTGCATCCTCGGCAACCTAAAAGAAACTGTGAGATTCGCAAGGGGGCAATGCACAAAGTCATACCACAGTGCACGCATTCGACAACGGTTCCAGCCTTGACCTGAGCTTTGGGAACACGACAAATGCATGTAGAGCCTTGGTAATTCATGTCCTGATAGCCCCTTATTAGCATGCGTTAAGGATAAACAAGAGAAAGACTCGCCTTGGACTGGATGCAGCGAACGCAGCACAATTTTTCATATCCGGGCTTCTTCCACTTGGCTATCAGACTATGCAGAAATTAGCGCGGACTAGACGACTGGTTCAGCCCACATACTTTGCGTCCGCATATCCTTGCTTGAGCAGCCAATCATAAAGCTCTTTGGAAATGGCCTCTCGCTTGTAGTATAGCTCGTAGATGTAGCGGGAACGCGTGTGGGAGATGCGCATAATGGGCCACAGCGACTCATTCTTTCGCTTGCCTTCGTGCGACTCATTCTCTGTATCCAAGCGGTCAGCAGACGAAGTAAGAGGTATACAGGTAGCCATACCGGCGTCACGCATCTTGCGCGCGTAGTCCTCCAACACCTGGACAAACCACTTGATTAGCACAGCTTGATGGAGACATAAAGAACGTCTGCATACGTTTTCAATCTCCTCGTATCCTTCTGGAGGAGGCTTCGTTCTGCTAGTTCTGATTTTTGGCATTTTCTTGCGACGGCGCTGGTCAAGACACGCTCCAACCTTTCTTGACCACCCGCTACGAACTTGAACGAACTACAAACCCGCACTTGTCATCTCGACCCTCATTTTACACGCTATAATACATGAATTCTGTGCGTATCTCGCTCTCTCACTAACGCACGAGGCCCACGCGAGTTCAGCTGCTGACCGACCTTGGCTGCAGAGCCCGTTACGGACACTATGCAGCTCGGATACACAATTCTAAATCTTGTTCTCCTCTGGGTGAACTCTTGGGCTACATTCAAAACTTTGAATCGTAGGCATCTCGCCGCACAAAAGACGACAACACGCGGTTCGCGGATGCAACAGCGATCAAAACGCGAGATGAAGACCTGTCTTTCCGTTTGGGTCGTTTGGGTAAGCATTCTGGTACTTTTCCAATCATGGGCTCAGATTATATCAGGTCACTTGGAGATACATCGAGCGCGTCGTCGATCACAGCGTTGGGATACTCATACCCTTTCTTCACGAGATCAAGTGTCTCGTTCTCATATTTCTCATAATCGCGCGTTCTTGGGTGAGCAGCCTCCGCGAGCCTGAAACGAGTCGTGCTCATCTGTTGCAGGCTACAGAGCCACTGGTCCTACAAGTCTTGCGACCTGCTATCAAGCCCTATGTGGGTCTCATTGATACAACCCTTCATTGGCTGGAGATGGGAGGCGACTTTATGTTCCTTCTGATTTGCCTCCCATATCATCTTTTCATGTCCTGGTGGAATGGAACGGACAGTAAAGGCGAGGAGAATTCCATAAAGCTGGAAGTGGATTTGGAGATTAATGCTCCGCAAAAACCCGCATCCCAACCCGTCACTCCTGACCAGCCAACCAACGCCATCGAACCCGACGTGTTCGCTGGCCCAGCGCTTGCTCCCTTGCCTGTTTTCGACACTGTGCCAATATCGGCTCAGGAAGCTGCCGATGCTCACAGGAAAGAACAAGAAGAACAGGAAAAGGAAGAGGCGAGGATCAGGGAAATACAAGAAAGATCGGCTCGCGATCGAGCTTCTCATCTTCGTCGAGTAGCCGGACCACCTCCTTCGGCTCTCAACAACAACACGCCTTCGTCTAGGTCGTTGCAAGCGGCATTGCAATCTTCAAAAGCTGCATCTAATACTGACCTTCCTGAATCGAGTATGAACACGGGGTCGATTGTCAACAAGAGACCACCGAATCAGATTCACGTCCCGATGCCAGCTGCCCCACGCGTGGTTCGACGTCAGCCATCTAGAGATGGCTCCGCGGATGACTCTTCTCAACCTCCCATATACCCTCATGCTGCGTTGATTATGCCTGTACCCGTTCGAGCACAAAGGGCACCAGCACGCCCTGCTGTGCATGTCAACGCGTCCGTCTCTATTCCCCGACCAAACAACCCAGCGCCATCCGTCCCCAGCGTTGTCGTGCGCCCTAGTGTTCAAACGCTCCCCCGACCGCCAAGGCCACAACCTCTTCAGAATCCAATCTCGCGTACAGTAGGAGGTAAATCGAGCGATACCCTCGTCTCCTCATCGACATCGTCCTCCGCATCGGTAAACGAGTTTGGCGTTAGTGTCCATCGTCGTGAAGCAGCCAACGACGATAGCAGTACAGTCGATGGCGAGTCCCAGGACTCGAATGCGAAATCTCGGCGATGGGATGATTTTGTGGGATCTATACAGCAACAGCACCAACGCCATGATACGGATGCGGATACCATTGAAGCGACACGGAGGACGGCAGAGATGGTGCAGCGAATAACCGACATGAAGAAGGAAGTGGACGAGAAACTTCAGCGAATATCCGAGAGGGCAGGGGCAGGCAAAGGTCCAATTCAAGTGCCTATCATACGCAAGAGAGTTGCTACCCCAGCCACCAAGCCCTCGGTGGTATTCCCGACGAAGCAGTCTCTCAGGCATCAGCCTTCAGAGGATGCGATGACAGTCGACGAGACTATTGCCAGTACGTCGCAAGTCGGCCATAAACGTGGGCGAAAGCCTGGTGATTCTGCTGGAGTCTCGGAGACAGAGGAGCCAAGGAACAATGAGCAACAGAGGCGTTCGCCAAAGAAGCGAAGAGTCGACCTTGATGCTGTGGATGTCCATATGGACGTGGACACTGCGACGATGGTGACCGAGTCCACCGCAGCTCCAGAAGGCAGGACAACACGATCGACACGCATCGTAGTCCAGCGTAAACCGTCTCAGGACACTATGTCATCACAAGCACCTCCTACACGCACCGGAACCGTTCGTTCTACCCGCACTGTGCAACCACAGCCCACAGAGACGACCGCACCAAGCGCTACTCGGGTACGCACACGACGGACGGTCGTTTCGTGATGATGTAGGATATTACTAGACTTATTTGCGTAGCTTTCGCACTATCTAATAGTAGACTTGGGATACACGAGGTTTTGTAGCGCACACGAGAGGGATATAAAGATGGGGTATCGTGATTAGAGCATCGCCAAGATACCTACGGCTGGTCTTCCTCTATTTCTAGCAGCTGCGACGCTCATCATTACGCAGCTGAGGATGAAGCCGGCGAATCTGCGACGCGTGGATGTCAGGAGCCAAGCCATGAAATTGCAAAAAATTAAAAAGACGAAAGGAATAGATTCATACCTAAAGAATGCGACCCTTGAGATTGATCTCTCTTCCATGACTGTACGCGAAGAGGCAAATATCGAGCGCAAGACTCCTGGTGTGACTGGAATCCGCCGATTTGAGGTTTCGCTGCCAGCTGACGAGGGAGAGGAGAGCCCTCCGACACGAGAAGACGGCGCTGCGAACTGGCCTGGTGGCCCTCGGGGTCGGACGGTCGACATGGACGGAGTTCAAAGTCAAACTCCGTCTGGACCTCTCCTCTTCCTCGAAACCTGCCGTGGTATTCTAGACGACCTCGAAATAGTTTCTAGCACCATTGAAGATCAAGATAAATTGTTTCAATGCAACCGTTTGATGGCCAGAAGTTATCAGGACTACTTAGTGGTTCAAAAAATCTAGACGTCTGCGTTTCAGCAACTCTAGTTTGATATACTATCGTACTAGGGATCGCAAGTGGGATAAAAACAACCTTAAGGCGTCTGAACTCGCCATTGCGGCGGCTGGTCTGCATTGCTCCCCTGTCTAGGCCCGCCGCAAAAGGAAAGGGAGACTAGGCTATTCGCGCCCTCTAAATGTTGCAGACCAGTAGAGTCAGCCATCAGTTCGCTGGCGGTGATTGGTTCAAGATAAGCCGTTGACCACCCCGACGTCCAGCCTGGCTTGTGTATCTCCATGACGTAAGGAGCACTACGCGCAGCTATATCAAAACCATTCTGTTCGCGTTGCAGAATAACTTGGACAGTTTCCTTCAGCATGGCTACGACCGAAACGTTTGGAAAGGGAGGCGCCGGCACGTCCATGGTCGACCTTTACTCTGCTATCTGACATGGGATTGGTACAGGAAATGTTGGCACACACGTTAATCACGCCGTAGAGTCTCATCCAGCGGATGGAATGCACGGAACGAGGTAATGCTCAATCCCCTCGGAGCTTCCCCATAATGCTGAAGCGCTCTCAAGTGGTATGGCAGGTAAAGGGGGAGTCGGGAATCATACAAAGGCTGCAGGCCACTACGATGCATCCGGAGGACACGACGTTGTCGACGCATCTGGTCGCGGAGGAGCTGGTGGGTTATCTCTCCCTTGCGGCTCGCTTTCAGTACAAGGAGCCGACAACGTTATCATTAGGGAACATCGGCCAACACATAACTGAACGCGACGGTCTCGGCCACAAACGCAGAGTGTCTGCCGCTGATAAGCTCATTGGTACGTCGCCCTGTTGGCATTTGGCTGAGAGAGGGAGACAAATTCATATTGCAATAGGTTCAGCACAGATTGTACTTGGAAAGATTACGAAGAATGCAGACATGATTGCCAAGGGAGAGAAACGCAAAGTCGACGGCGCCGTGGCCAAGTAGTTTGCCGTCGGAGCCTAGGACAAAGACTTCTACATATATTTTTGTGTTATCTACTGTTCTAATTCATGCATAGTGGAAAATTTTTTTCAAGGGTGTCTTGCCGAAAGGTGGTGAAAGCCGGCTTCGCTCTACCCCACCCAGTCATGGGCGGGTTTGGATTTTCAGAAACATTGATCGATATTGGCGGAAAAATTGTTCATCATGTTGTAAGAGCAGCACCCACTCAGGTTCGTCCATCTCGTGCCATGTTCAGACCGCACGATCAACCATAATCGAAAGGGAGGTGTGATTTCAGGCGAAAACCCCACTGAATTCAAGACGACGGACCCTCTAAGACTCTGGGTTATACAAGTGGTACTGGTAAGTTTCACTTTCGAGGTGGGGCACAATCAAGGACGTCCTCTAGGTGATAGTCACAACCCAGCTGCTTTCTTTGGTGTTACGGCTCTTACGACAGCCAAGAGTGATATCCGAGGTACTCAGCGGGATCATTCTTGGTCCTTCTATTATGGGCAGGATTCCACGATTCACTAGTACAATCTTTCCTCCCGAGTCGCTCTCGTATCTCACCTTGACTGCGAACATCGGCCTGGTTCTCTTTTTATTCCTCGTCGGACTCGAGACGGACACGAGGGTCATCAGCCGCAATGCACGATTCTCTGTCTTCGTAGCGGCGGGCGGGATGATCTTGCCCTTTGGTCTTGGTGTGTCTGGTCTTGTTCGGTGGCCCGAATTCCTGATAAACATGACTAGGGACCGGAGTCGCGAGCTTGGTATACAACAAGTTTGTAGATTCATCAGAGGTCTCATTTGGCAATTTTCTACTATTTGTCGGGGTGGCATTCGCGTACGCTATCCAATCCTCGATATTCCAGCCTCTGACACTCTACAGCATTACGGCATTCCCAGTTCTCTGTCGCATCCTCACCGAACTCAACCTCCTCGAGACGACTGTCGGGATCGTCGTTCTATCAGCAGGTGTAGGAAACGATATCATAGCATGGGTGCTTCTTGCACTCGCGTAAGTTATACGATTCAATGAGAAGCCAGCTCATCATCAATAGCGTTTCGCTCGTCAATGCGTCCTCCGGGTTGACTGCCCTTTGGGTGTTGTTGGCGACAACGGCATTTGCAATTTTCATTCTGATCCCCGTTCGGTATGCGTTTGTCCGACTCGCGAAACGAACTGGTGCATTAGAGGAGGGCCAGCCTTCAGCCTTCATGATGACAGTTGTTATTCTCATCGTATTTGCCAGTGCATTCTGCACGGATATCTTGGGTGAGTATATGGGCAAATTCTTCGAACTGAGTTTGAACTGTCCATAGGTGTTCATCCCATCTTTGGTGGATTCTTGGCTGGGCTTGTGTGAGTCATGTGTCCGTTAAGCAGTCCTGATAACTGACATTTCTCCAGCATTCCGCACGAAAGTGGCTTTGCCATCTCGCTGACGGAAAAGCTCGAGGATCTTGTATCCCTGCTGTTTCTTCCACTGTATTTTACTCTTTCGGGTCTCAAGACTGACCTCGGACTTCTCGACAATGGGATTACCTGGGCTTACACCATCCTCATCCTCGTCGTCGCGTTTATCGGAAAGTTTGTCGGCGCCTCCACGACTTCCAAATGGCTTGGATTCAGCTGGCGCGAAGCGGGTGCCATCGGCATCCTCATGAGCTGTAAAGGGTAAAGAATACCACAAGACTCGTTCCCTAATACTCACACAACAAACAGTTTGGTCGAACTCATCGTGCTCAATATTGGGTTGCAAGCAGGAATTTTGTCTCCACGCGTTTTTGCCATGTTTGTAATTGAAGCGCTCGTTTTGACCTTCATTACCACTCCCCTGACTCTCCTTGTCTATCCCCCGGAGCATCGGACCCTCCATTCCGCCCCCAAGCCCAGAGTGGACGAAGAGTCTCGGCGCAATATCGAGTCCTCAAGAGGCATCACGACCTCTGGGGAGACGGAAGCACTGAGCATCAAGCGTCGTATCGCTGTCATGCTCTATAAGATGGAGAATCTCTCCCCTCTTATGACCATGACCCAGCTACTCGGTGCATCCGCTAGTCCAAACTCTTCCCGAAACTCGACAATGGCGGGAAAGTCCGATCCCAAATCCAAGGAGCCAATAACGGAGGGTCCTCAGAGTGCCCCAGTAGTGGGGAGCTCTTCTTCAGCGGCAACGCTTGTGGCTGGTCCCACTTTGGATGCACTACGACTCATGGATCTCAGCGAACGTACTTCAGCTGTGATGTACGGTAGTGTAACTGCCGAGTTATTGCACCGCGACCCGATGGTTGCCGCGTTGAGAACGTTTGCACGTCTTCACAATGCCCCCGTCACTACAGCCGCACTTTCCGTTATCCCATACGACGAATTCCCCGTCAAGCTTTGCGAGCGAGCCAAAGAAGTGGCAGCCGATCTCGTACTTCTTCCCTGGAACACTAGTCTGCATCCAGTTGTGGAGGTAGTCTCACCTGCGCGCGCCGGAGAACCATCGTCCTACAATCCGTTTGAAGGTGTATTTGGAAAGGCCGGAAGTACGCAAGCTCATACTTCCTCTGAAAAGTCGGCGGCCGTTCTCTATGCCCACTTTATCCGTAGAGTGTTCTCACTCTCCTTTGCGGATGTTGCTCTATTCATCGAGCACGAGGATAACGGTGCAGAGCAGGAAGAGGAACTCAACGAGATTACAAAGCCTTTGAAGACCGGCTACACCATCTTCCTCCCTTACTTTGGCGGTCCCGATGATCGACTTGCTCTCAACTTTGTCGTCCAGCTGTGCAGCAACGGGAACGGTGCTGTTCAAGCGAGAATTGTCAGAATCACGAAGACGGAGCCAGAACTGTCGCCCGAAGCATCTAAGGGAGTCAGTCCGGACCATAATGAGGCAGCGAATATGCTGAGCGTTCAGACGGTACGGTGCTCCTCATACAGCCCTCGTAGAAATTAATCTCTGAGTTGCAGGCAACCGGCTTTCCTGACACAGTCTATGGACCGGAGAACACCCAACACCGTCTTGAGAGTGAGACCGCAGACAACCTCGTCTGGGACCGATTTGCGAACCGTGGCCCAGAGGCACCCGCGCTGAACCCAGAGATCGAGCGAGCATTAACGCACATCACGTTTACAGAGCTATCTACGCCGACGCCACTTGCCAGCTGCATTGAACAGCTCTCAGAGATGTCAAGCACAGAGCTTAGCTTGGGTACCGCTCGTGGATACATGAAGAATGTTATGGCAGTTGTCGGTAGAGGCCGTCGTCTCGCCATCGAAGACCATCATTTAGAGTTGAAGTCCTTGCTCTCGACCGGTAATGCCTCTCAGAACCATGTCAGCAGTGACGCCAGAAAGACGTTAGGAGACGTAGGAGCGGCATTCATTGTCGCGGGCCCTTCGAGCATTGCGCTGCTTGTCATGCAGGCAGCTCACGCATCTACCGACGTTTGAGAACGACAGTTGTGACAGTTCCTGTGCATGTAAAATAAATTTGATCAATGATAACGGAACAATGTCCGCCTCGGGAACTATTATACACATTACTTGAGCCATACCAAATTGCAGTGAGAGCACAAATGCACAACAGATGAGATCAAACTGCCCGTAGTTTACGTTTCTTCATGGGCACAAGTAGGAGCCCAGAGTCTCCTAGTTGTAGCTGAACCCCCGCATTGTCCTTCTTCTTCTGAGGTGATAAGGGTACGATTGATCGAGAGTTTGAAGGGTTGTTATTTCCCTTGACCACAACCTCAACAACACGCTTGTCCCTTGTAACCATCTGCAGTCGTTCGTTGGGGACTCTGGACGGACCAGCTGCGCGAGATTTCGGGGGCGGCAGGAGGGTAAATTCAGCGTTTCGTTGATACTGGTTCTCATCTGGTGCCCTTGGTCGCTTGCGCGCTTGGCCCGAGTGCGATCGGAGCATTGGCGGCGAACTGCTGAGTGTGCTCAGGTCGATAATTCCTTGTGATTCATCAAGATCAGGCGACTGGCGTTGTTTCCCGGTCGACTTGGACAGCTGCTTCATTTGTTCTATCTGTTTCTCCAGCTCCGCTTTTTGCTGCTTGAGCTGTCCAATTTGTGCCTTTTGCTTTGCCTCCTAAGGATACAGTCAGAGGTCGCACCTTTTATGGGCAGGATATCCGTACCTTGACCTTGTGCTCGGCCAGTTGCGCGTGAAAATTGCGTCGCTCTTGCTCGACCTGAGTAAGTTTGGTCTCCAGTTCGGTATTCAGGCTGGCCATTGTGAAAAACGATTTCTGCGCTTCAGCCGCTTGAGCTGTAGCAGAATCGAGTTTTTGCTTGTATTTCGCAGTTAAATGAGTACTCCTTTGCAGTTCGGACTCCTGTGACAACAACTTTGCCTTTATCTTCAGAGTTTCGGCCTCGTGCTTTTGCGCTTGAGCAGCAGCTTCTCGTTTGAGCCTCCGCACTTTCTCGCCAAGGTCTTGATTCTGAAGGCTATAATGCAGCCTGTCCTCCAACGAATCCAGCGCGTCGGTGATGGCTAAAACCCAGAGCTAGCCACGCCTTGAATACGAAGCTTCAAACCGAGGAATTAAAAGCACATACTCGAAGGTTTTCGTCCTCTGTGCCGCTCGCGAAGTTTCGTATGACCGCTCGATGTCTTTGGGTAGCGGCATAGGCCTGACGAAGTTCTTCGGGAGTACTTGCTACTCCAAGACCATTGATCGTGCGTAGGACGCGTTGACGCGTCTCTTGGAGCAGATTGCTTGATGCATTCGCGATAGCCAGGTCGGCGAACAGCTTGTACGGGGGTGTCTGATAAGGGGCACGACAGTAGGGGCATATCTTCTGGAACCTGGGTTGTTTCTTAAGGGTACTAAGGCATTCACTGCATACAACATGGCCTGCAACATCGAATACAACTGTTGAGCCGTCTTCTCGCGAGCAATTGGCTATTGACATACCACAAGCGTATACATTCAGGTTGTCTACATGATTTCCTAGGCATACACCACAAACAACAACGGCCGCTGTAGCGTCTGTGCCTGATGCGGCCATGGTCAGGTCCAAAGTGCGGTGGTCAACAATCTTCAGAATTTCGTAAATAGGATATCGTAACGAGGTTGTACAGTATAGTCAAAGGTCACTACTGAAGGTCTCCGAGTTTCACCTCGTCTATACCCCCATTTAGCTACGAGGCGGTGGCTGGATGCGACCTACCAGTAAGGGCCCTTTCAATCAACGAGAGAGCTTCGAGGTGATTTGCAGATCTCTGATCTTCTGCTTTGGCTGTGGCTTCGACATATTCTTGAGTGAATGTCTGCGCATCGTCAGATGTGAAGGCACACCTCTGTGCTGAACTACCGTGAACTGCAATATATTAGTACTTTTTTCACAAAGAACTCGAATCCATACCTCTGAGTGGACGGACAAGATTTGATTCCAATAGCTTTCGATCTCTCTCTGCAAGGTGACGCGTTCTTGGTCGTAAATTACATGCATTTGAGTCCTATATGTGGCGCATAAGTTGATAGTACAGCGTTTTACGCGTAATTACATCTCTTCAAGTCGCCTTTTGAATCGCGTAGTGGCATTGGCGCGCTACAGAATGTCAATGAACTAAATAATGTATTTATATCATCCTTACAAATTGCTCGAGTCCAGATATGACGTCCTTCTTGAGTTCTGCATGAGCCTTTTTCTCTCGTTTTGCACGGTTGGCTAAGTAAATATGTCAGACTCCATTTATTCAAGCCGTAGAGAATCATAGAGACCCTTCAGTTGTGTGACAATCTTGAGATCCAGTGT